>OY856415.1:524284632-524941299 GCA_963693085.1 Alisma plantago-aquatica
CTAATAGCTTGCTAATGATAGCAATAATGCTAAAGGTAATGAGGTATACGAAGTAATCCTTATGTTTATTTGTTAATGGCAATAGTAAGTTGTGGTTACATTAATGGTTGTTTAGGGATACGGATAATAATGACAATAGTAATGGATGGTGACAATTATGATTACTCGGTATACTCAAAGTGAATACCTTGATTGTTTGTATGATCCTAAGATAAGGGTAGGCATGATTATGGTATGATGTGCTTAACAAGATTGATCATCAAATAGTGTAATTTTGATAAATAAATTATCTTGAATGATAGCCATGTTAACAAGCATATTCCTTATGATTGAATCTATGGTTATTGTGTATCCTAACCATGCAGGTGATGTGTAGCCATGAGTGGGCTATGTGACAGATGTGATGAGTAGCATTACCTTGATAATTGTTCTATGAGATTATATACATAATGTGTTGGTCCCATGATGATGATGTGAGCCTTGAGAGGCAGTGACAGTACAAGATGAAGGATTGATATCCTATGGGATGTGATGGTCCTTGATATGGATCTGGATGGTAGGCAAGAAGCCAAGTGGTAACATGTGATGCTGGATCCTTGTGATGGATCAGGTTGAAGAGGTTTCAATAATAATATGATGTTCTTTATTTTCTGTTATATCTTACATGTTATATAACTTGGTTGAATCCTGCAATCCATCTAAAAGATACTAATTAATCACAATGAAATATATCATGTAGTTTTCCCTGGCCATAGATCCATCATCATCAAGACTTGGTGATGGTGAAACGGGTTCTCCTACAGGTTAACTCGGAGCGCATATTGTTGAATATGTGAGGTTACTCCTAGCCTAAAGTAAGGAGGTACGAGTGTAACTTTGGTTACAGACTCAGATATGTATATAGAGCATGGTGAATAGGCCCATGGCTCAGGATATGTGATGTGAAGAGCATGAATGCGTTCATGGCTCAGAGCACGGTGATCAGGCCCATGGCTTAGTTGTACTAGTGCCGAGACCTGTACCAAGGCGGGCTAGAGTGAGGGTAGCCTATGGGGATGACCTAGTGGCATAGACCACTTTAGCATGTGACTACGGTCCTGCTTGTTTTGTACTCGTGTACTGACCACGAGGTGGGAGGTCGTGGAGTCCGGCTCTTCCATTGACCTTGTATGGCACCAGTCTTGGGCTTCACAGCCAGAGGTTGGATTTGAATGGTACGATTCAAATCCTCGGGGCATAATAATAATACGTAATACAGCCGTTTAGTATTTACTGCTTAAGGTAAACACGAAACATTGGTTGAGGCCTTGTTTGTGTATTAAACTCTGTTATACCTTGCAGGTACTTCTATATATATATTCTTCAGGTATGAGGTATTATGACGTATCTTGATAATCAGGATATGTGACCTTATATCATGTTCTGATAATCATGTTATAAAGTGATATATCTTGTCAATCATGTTCCATTGAGAAATATATGGTTATATGCTTTTGTACAACTAGTAAGCTTTTCAGTAAGAATAGCCTTGCTTTATATAGACTGCTCTTGTTATATCTGTTGATTAGTTATCTGCTGTTATAGTATATCTTCTTGAGGTTCTGTAGTTGCGGTGGGGAGTTATGTTTCCCGCTGGGACAATGTTCGATTGTCTCACTCCACTGGTTTTCAGGTGGTCGAGGTAGACGTGGTCGTGGTGTTGCGGCCGAGCAGCTTGAAGAGCAGTAGAAGGCAAGCGTTGGATATGCTGTTGTTTTGGATGTTTTGTAGTAGAGTCTAGAGTCATCCCTGTACTCTCAGGTCCTTGGCAGTGTTTTGACGTGGTTTCTCGATGAACGATCAATGATGTTTTGTATATTCCGCTGTAGGCCGGATATGGACCTTTATGTATATGAACAGGTGGTGAACTCATGTGATGGATTGACATCTGTTTCTTGAAGCTGTAGACACGTATCAGACCTCGTGTATGTATAAATATGATATGTTTTTGTGCAGGATGAGGACTGGAAAGTAATAGTTTCATAGTTTATCAGTTTTCCGCAATCAGTTTTAATTAACCCATATTTTTCATAATCTGTGGTTATGGTAATTTCCGCACGTTTTCGCGTAACACCTCATTATCTGTGTGATAATGGGATGTGTTGCCACAAGTTTTGGTATCAGAGCGTTAGGTTCGCTGAGTCTACAGGTATTTAGGACTAGGTTGAGTTGCTCTTGTGTGTGTCCAGGTTTTCTTACAATATCTTCTGCCCTCAGTGGAAGAAAAGTCAAGATGTCTGGAAACCATGAAGAACACTCTGCTGAGTACAGTGATGCTGCATCGGTTGATGGAGCAGATGGACAGGCAGATGAAGATCGGGTGCCTGAGGTCCCCCAACCTAATCCAGCCATTCTTGAACATCCTGCTTACCAACAGCTTATGGGGCAGTTAATGGCTATGATGAATCTCATGGTTGAGCGATTACCAGTGCCTCCTCCGTGAGCACAGGTTCCCCATGGAGAAGCATCAGATATTGGGAAGACCTTCGAGCAGCTTCGCTGAGTTGGAGCTTCGGATTATGCTGGAACTGCTGATCCAACGGATGTAGATATGTGGCTGACAAGTCTTGAGAAGGCTTTCCAGATCCTCGACATCCCCGAAGCAGACAAGGTAAAGCATGCTGTCTACCTTCTGAAGGGTAGTGCTGGTCATTGGTAGACCATAGAAGAAGAGAAGCGGCCTGGTGAGGTGATCTGTTGGGAAGTGTTTCGACGTGAGTTCGTCACCAGATACTTTCCCAAGACATACCTGGATGAGAAGATCAGTCAGTTCGAGAGGTTGCGACAAGGAATGATGAACATCACCGAGTACGAGGCCAAGTTGATGGATCTGTTGAGTTTTTGTCCTCACATGGTGGCAACAGACGAGGAACGGATCAGACGTTTCGAGAAGGGTTTGAGTGCTGAGTTGACAACCCCAGTGTCTGCGTTGGAGAATCGAGAGCGATTTGCTACGTTCGTGGAATCTGTTCGACGGATCGAGAGGTCAGTAAGGGAGAAAAGAGAGTCTGTGTCTCTTAAAAGACCTGCTCAGTTTCAAGGACGAAGGTTTGGTGGCTTTAAGAAGCCTAGGGTTTCAGCACCGTCAGTGATGAGAAGTTCTGGTGTACCATCTCAGTGGTCTCCGAGTAAGGGGAAAGGTTATGTTTCTTCACCGTCTAAGGCGCACAGTTCAGCTTCAGTGGCAGTAACAGGGCCAACTAGGCCACAGTTTGAAGATAGGGCGTGCTATCTCTGTGGACAGACCGAGCATTTCAAGTTGCATTGCCTGAATAGAGATGTTGAAGTGACGCAGCAGTCAAGGCAGAACCAACAAGGATCAGATTGACAACAGCCCAGTGGTAGTAGAGGTCGAGGATGCGGTCAAGCGTCTCAGGCTGGATCGTATGCTCAAGGAAGCAGAGGTCGTGGACAGCAAGCAACGGCTCGATTTTATGCCATGAATCAGCCGGAGGCGATAGTCAACCCATGAGTGGTGACAGGTCAGATGGAGTTATTTCATTCTGATATGTCTTCTTCTTGCTTTATATCTGTTCTGGTTGACCCGAGTGCTACACACTCTTTTATCGCCTATAATATTCTTGAAAACTGTCGTTTACCTGTTAGCTATAAGAAGGATAGGTTGTTGTTAGAAACCCCTCTTGATGGTTCCTCCCTGCTTCGAGAAGTGTGTCCATCTTGTGTCTTGTCTTTCTCGGGACATCGCATTCAAGTGGATCTTATGCCACTTGACATGCATGGTTTCGATGTTATCCTTGGGATGGATACCTTAGAGAAGTATAAGGTTGTCTTGGACTGTGGTTCCAAACAGGAAGTGTTTGATGTTGCTGGAGAGAAGTGGACCTTCCAGGGAGATAGGAAGATTCTTCCGACGAGTTTGGTATCAGCTATGGTGGCAGACAAGTTGTTACAACAAGGATGTGAGGCGTTCTTAGCTCACATGGTGGATACCGTTGTAGTTACCAAGGTGAAAGGACCCAGTCTTAAGGAAGTGTCCGTGGTTCGAGAGTTTGCAGATGTGTTTCCTGAAGAGTTTCCTGGTGTTCCTCCACCCCGAGAGATTGATTTCGAGATCAATCTGGTTCCTGGAACACATCCAGTTGCACAGTCAGCGTATAGGATGGCTCCAGCAAAGATGGTAGAGTTGAAGAAGTAGTTGCAAGAGTTGTTGGAGAAGGGTTTTATCAGACCGAGTACATCTCCGTGGGGTGCTCCCGTGTTGTTCGTTAAGAAGAAGGATGGTTCGATGCGGTTGTGTATAGACTACCGGCAGTTGAACAAAGTCACGATCAAGAATAAGTACCCGTTGCCGAGGATAGATGATTTGTTCGATCAGTTGCGTGGTGCTACAGTGTTTTCAAAGATCGATCTACGGTCTGGATATCACCTGTTGAGGATAAAGGCGGATGACATACCAAAGTCAGCTTTTAGGACGAGGTATGGTCATTTCGAGTTCGTGGTTATGCCGTTTGGGTTAACCAATGCACCTGCTGCTTTCATGGACCTGATGAACAGGGTATTCCGTTCGTTCTTAGATCAGTTTGTTGTAGTCTTTATAGATGACATTTTGATCTACAGTCGGGATAGGTGAGAGCATGAGCAACATCTTCGTCAACATCAGTTGTATGCCAAGTTCAGTAAGTGTGAGTTCTGGTTGGATGAAGTGACTTTCTTGGGTCATGTGATATCTGCCGAAGGAGTCAAAGTAGATCCAAAGAAGGTGGAATCCGTCGCGGATTGGGAACAACTGAAGACGCCGACAGAAGTTCGTAGTTTCCTTGGTTTGGCAGGATACTACCGGAGGTTTATCAAGGACTTCAGTGTGATCGCGTTGCCAATGACAAAGTTGACCCGGAAGGATGTACCTTTTGTTTGGGATGATCGGTGTCAGCAAGCTTTCTAGAGTCTGAAGGAGAAGCTGACCAGTGCTCCAGTGTTGATCTTGCCAGAGCTTGGGAAGGGCTATGTTGTTTTCTGTGATGCTTCCAAGAAAGGTTTAGGTTGCGTTTTGATGTAGGAAGATCATGTAGTTTCTTTTGCCTCACGACAGCTCAAGAAGCATGAGGAGAACTATCCGACTCATGACTTGGAGTTGGCGGCAGTGGTTCATGCGTTAAAGATTTAGAGACACTATCTGTATGGGGAAGTGTGTCAGATCTTTACGGATCATAAGAATCTGAAGTACATCTTTACGCAATAAGAGTTGAACATGCGACAGCGACGATGGGTGGAGTTGATCAATGATTACGACTGCACTATCGAGTATCATCTTGGTAAGGCAAACGTGGTAGCTGATGCGCTTAGCAGAAAGTCTTCTTCTTCTCTTTCTTCAAAGAAGGCACAGTTGAGTTCTCTCGTATGCCATAGGCGAGATATGTTTGTTTCTCTACGACAGATGAATGTGCAGATGGAAGTTTCTCTGTTGTCTGGTCTTTTTGCACAGATGCAATTTAAGCCTACGTTAAGACAACAGATCAAGGATGCACAACAGACAGATGATGCGGTATAGTTGATCAGATCAGAGTTCGGAAGCGACAAGCGTGATGGGTTTCATGAGTCCGAGGATGGACTAGTCTGTTATCATGACAGGATGGTGGTTCCAAATGCCGATAATCTGAGGGAGTTGGTGATTGAGGAAGCACATACGTCGATGTACGCTATGCATCCAGGTGTCACCAAGATGTATCATAGTCTGAAAGACTTTTACTGGTGGCCCGGTTTGAAGAGAGATGTAGCTGAGTTCGTGGTAAGGTGTGCGGTTTGTCAGCAAGTAAAGGCTGAGCACCAGAAACCGGCAGGTACGTTGCAACCTTTGCCGATACCTCACTGGAAATGGGATCATATAACCATGGATTTCGTAGTTGGTCTACCCCGGACAACTAGGAATCATGATTCCATTTGGGTGATAGTGGACAGATTGACTAAGTCTGCCCATTTTCTACCAATAAAGACAACGTATACAGCTGAGAAACTCGCTCGAGTGTATGTGGATGAGATAGTACGTTTGCATGGTGTGCCAGCAACGATAGTTTCTGACAGAGGTCCTCAGTTTACGAGTCATTTTTGGGAAAGTTGCACAGAGCGTTGGGAACACAGTTGAGGTTCAGTACAACTTTTCACTCACAGACAGATGGATAGTCTGAGAGGACTATTCAGATTTTGGAAGATCTTCTTCGAGCTTGTGTTTTGCAGTTTCTGGGCAACAGGGATGAACATCTGAGTTTAATAGAGTTTTCCTACAACAACAGTTATCAGCGGAGCATCGACATGGATCCTTATGAAGCTTTGTATGGAAGGAAGTGCAGATCTCCTTTGTGTTGGTATGAGTCTGGTGAGTATCAGCTTTTAGGTCCTGAGTTAGTACAGCAGACGATGGAAAAGATCAAGGTGATACAACAACAATTGAAAGTGGCACTGGACAGGCAGAAGTCTTATGCAGACAACCTCCGACGACCTTTAGAGTTCCAGGTGGGAGACAAAGTGTATCTTAAAGTCTCGCTGTGGAAAGGTGTGCTAAGGTTTGGACAGAAGGGTAAGTTAGCTCCCAGGTATATGGGGCCTTACTCAGTCATAGCACGTGTTGGCCAGGTAGCTTATGAGTTAGAGTTGCCTCCAGAGTTGCACATGTTGCATCCAATGTTCCATGTCAGTATGCTGAAGAAAAGTCATCCGGATTCAGGTACAATGATACATCTAGTCGAGGTTGAGCTTGATGCAGATGTGACCTACGAGGAAGCACCAGTGGCGATCCTTGATAAAAGGATCAAGAAGTTGAAGAGGAAGGACCTGGCTCTTGTGAAGGTTCTTTGGCAGTGGTGTGGCACTGAGGAAGCCATGTGGGAGCTTAAGGAAGAGATGAGAAGGAAGTATCCCTCGCTTTTCTCTTCGGATTTCGGGGACGAAAACCCTTAAAGGGGGTTAGCTTGTAAGGACCCTGACCTGCGTTTAGGGTTTACCCTATTTGTTTTGCTTAACCTTGGTGGTTTAATGCTTGCTAATCACCTTTGAGAGGTGATTAGGGTTTTGTTGTGCTTTGTTGAGAGTTCGAGGGGCTACTTGCAAATAACCCAAGTTTAGGGTTTTGTGTGCAAGTTGGTCATCTTGTGAGATGTTTTTCCCTCTTTGCTTCCTCTAGGGTTGAGAAGAAGGCTTGGGCTTGTTGTTTGAGTTCTTTGGGCCTGAGTTGAGCTTGTTTGGGCCTTGAGATGTGTTGTTTGGGCTTGGTTGAGCCTTGTGTCGGCCATGGCTTGCTTTGTGTCATCCAAGGGTGAGTGTGTGTCGTCCAAGGAAGTCTTGTGTCGACCAACACCTTGGTGTGTCGCCCAGTAGCTTGTTTGTGTCGCCCAGCAGGAGTTGTTGCTTGTGTCGCCCATGTGGCTTGACCTTGGTTGGTGACACTTGGTGCCTATCTTGGACAAGTGTCTTAGACCTTGCATGTGGTGGCTTGAACCCTAGGACAAGTGTCCCTTGGTTGGGCAACACATTGCATGGTTGTACCTTGGTTTCTCCTCCCCTTCTTTCTATATAAGCAGCTCTTCTCCTTGCCTTAGTCTCCTTTTCTCTTTTGGTCTCCCCTCCACCTTGAGTGCATGATATCCCTCTCCATCTAGCTTGTGTTGGCCGATACACTCCCTAGGAGTTGAAGTGGTGGCCGATACACCTTCCTGGAGAAGCCTGGTGGACGATAGCTTTGGACCTTGGAGCTGTGTTGGACGATACCCCTTGGAGCTGGAGTGCTTCTTTTTCCTTGGAGCTTAAAGGCGGGTTGCATATCTTCTAACCCTAACTTCTTTACCTCTAGCTATGATCTTGTTTCATGTTAGTAGCTTAGCTTAGTTCCTTGCTTTTGTATCTTGCTTGTGCACCTTGGGTGGCCGATCCTCCTTAGGGTTTAGGGTTCCCTTGCGCACCTTGCTTTCTAGGGTCTGAGTCTCCATGAGTTGGAGGTAGAAGATGACCTGCTCTTGTGTTGAGCGATACCCTCCTTGGTTTTGGTGTGTTGGGTGACACCCATGTTCTTGTGGTGGACGACATAAGTGGTGTCCCTTGTGCTGGCTGATACGGTGACCATGTTGGGCGATATGGTCCTTGTGTTTGGTTTACTCTTGTTCTTGAGTTGAACGATAGGATGAGAGCTCTTGGTGTTGGGCGGCATGATGGTGCTCTTGTGTTGAGCGATATCCTTGCCCTTGTGTGGGCTATAGGTCAAGTTAGTGAGGTGTTGGCTGGTATGGGTTGAGTTGAACGACAGGACCATGCTTGGCTTGCTTCCTTATGTTGACCGATAGGCAAGTATGGTGAGTTGGCCGATAAGTGTGGTTGTGTATCGGGAGATACCCCTTGTTGTGTCGGCCGACATGGTGAGTATGATGGGTGATATGGACCTTCTTGTGTTGAGAGACATCCTCTTCTTTAGAGTGGACGATAGACCTAAGTTCTCGTGGTTGGTTGGTGCTGGACGATAGCCATGCATGGTGTGCTGGCCGATATCCATGTTGGCCGATAGCCAAGGTGGGCGATAACCTAGGTTGGGTGTGTGTGTCGGCCGATAGGCCTTGATGGGTTTTAGTAAGGGTGGTGATGAGTTATAGTGAGGGTCATGTGTTCTTATAGTGACGATCTCATGTACTATGGAAGTGCATGTTTATGCTCAAATGATAATGATGCCTTGCAAACAATAATAATGCTAATGATAGTAACAATAAATGGTAATGACGATGCTAGGTGACAGTTACACTAATAGCTTGCTAATGATAGCAATAATGCTAAAGGTAATGAGGTATACGAAGTAATCCTTACGTTTATTTGTTAATGACAATAGTAAGTTGTGGTTACATTAATGGTTGTTTAGGGATACAGATAATAATGACAATAGTAATGGATGGTGACAATTATGATTACTCGGTATACTCAAAGTGAATACCTTGATTGTTTGTATGATCCTAAGATAAGGGTAGGCATGATTATGGTATGATGTGCTTAACAAGCTTGATCATCAAATAGTGTAATTTTGATAAATAAATTATCTTGAATGATAGCCATGTTAACAAGCATATTACTTATGATTGAATCTATGGTTATTGTGTATCCTAACCATGCAGGTGATGTGTAGCCATGAGTGGGCTATGTGACAGATGTGATGAGTAGCATTACCTTGATAATTGTTCTATGAGATTATATACGTAATGTGTTAGTCCCATGATGATGATGTGAGCCTTGAGAGGCAGTGACAGTACAGGATGAAGGATTGATATCCTATGGGATGTGATGATCCTTGATATGGATCTGGATGGTTGGCAAGAAGCCAAGTGGTAACATGTGATGCTGGATCCTTGTGATGGATCAGGTTGAAGATTTTTCAATAATAATATGATGTTCTTTATTTTCTGTTATATCTTACATGTTATATAACTTGGTTGAATCCTACAATCCATCTAAAAGATACTAATTAATCACAATGAAATATATCATGTAGTTTTCCCTGGCCATAGATCCATCATCGTCAGGACTTGGTGATGGTGAAACGGGTTCTCCTACGGGTTAACCCGGAGCGCATATTGTTGAATATGCGAGGTTACTCCTAGCCTAAAGTAAGGAGGTAAGAGTGTAACTCTGGTTACAAACTCAGATATGTATATAGAGCATGGTGAACAGGCCCATGGCTCAGGATATGTGATGTGAAGAGCATGAATGCGTTCATGGCTCAGAGCACGGTGATCAGGCCCGTGGCTCAGTTGTACTAGCGCCGAGACTTGTACCAAGGTTGGCTAGAGTGAGGGTAGCCTATGGGGCTGACCCAGTGGCGTAGACCACTTCAACATGTGACTACGGTCCTGCTTGTGTTGTACTCGTGTACTGACCACGAGGTGGGAGGTCATGGAGTCCGACTCTTCCATTGACCTTGTATGGCACCAGTCTTGGGCTTCGCAGCCAGAGGTTGGATTTGAATGGTACGATTCAAATCCTTGGGGCATAATAATAATACGTAATACAACCGTTTAGTATTTACTGCTTAAGGTAAACACGAAACATTGGTTGAGGCCTTGTTTGTGTATTAAACTCTGTTATACCTTGCAGGTACTTCTATATATATATTCTTTAAGTATGAGGTATTATGACGTATCTTGATAATTAGGATATGTGACCTTATATCGTGTTCTGATAATCATGTTATAAAGTGATATATCTTGTCAATCATGTTCCATTGAGAAATATCTAGTTATATGCTTTTGTACAGCTAGTAAGCTTGTCAGTAAGAATAGCCTTGCTTTATATAGACTGCTCTTGTTATATCTGTTGATTAGTTATCTGCTGTTATGGTATATCTTCTTGAGGTTCTGTAGTTGCGGTGGGGAGTTATGTTTCCCGCAGGGACAATGTTCGATTGTCTCACTCCGGTGGTTTTCAAGTGGTCGAGGTAGACGTGGTCGTGGTGTTGCGGCCGAGCATCTTGAAGAGCAGTAGAAGGCAAGCGTTGGATATGCTGCTATTTTGGATGTTTTGTAGTAGAGTCTAGATTCATCCTTGTACTCTCAGGTCCTTGGCAGTGTTTTGACGTGGTTTCTCGATGAACGATCAATGATGTTTTGTATATTCCGCTGTAGGCCAGATATGGGCCTTTATGTATATGAACAGGTGGTGAACTCATGTGATGGATTGACATCTATTTCTTGAAGCTGTAGACACGTATCAGACCTCGTGTATGTATATATATGATATGTTTCTGTGCAGGATGAGGACTGGAAAGTAATAGTTTCATAGTTTATCAGTTTTCCGCAATCGGTTTTAATTAACCCATATTTTTCATAATCTGTGGTTATGGTAATTTCCACACGTTTTCACGTAACACCTCGTTATCTGTGTGATAATGGGATGTGTTGCCACATTCTCAGTCTCACTTATCAAGTGGCCATGATATCATACTCCTGTAGGAGGGACAAATCCCATCTACATCACTCACACTCATCCCCGTGTATCACAATGCACCCAATCATCACCTTTATGGCAACCCTTATTCAAGGTCACGATGGATGATGTCAAAGCACACCAAAACAATATCTAGTATTAAAGATGAAGAAGTAGATAAGTTTATCTCAATAAAATATATACTTTAAGTGGAGATCTCTATCCCTATATTCTTCTTCCTAAATGTTTTCAAGTACAAAGGATAGATTTCTCTTGTACTTTTCTTTCTCCTTATCTTGAGTGTTGAAGATCTATATTTATGCTTAGCCTTAAAACTCTTCATGGCCTTGCTTTCATCCTTAGACTCTACTTTTTTTATTATCATCACAAATTTGTCCTTATTCATTCTTACTTCAACATTAATAAACATGCCAAGAAAATGTAATAGCGGTATGACCATGTTATTCAAGTGGTAACACTCAACAAAATGGCTATATGATTTAGGTAACGATTGTAGAATCATATATGTGGCCAACTCTTGGCTCAAAGAGAATTCTAGTTCTTTTAGATGTTCCACATGTCCAATCATATTAAGCACATGGGTCTCTACTGGTCTCCCTTTGTCATCTTAACACTCAAAGAGTGCCTTTAAGACATTGTACCTTTCTTGCTTTGTATGGTTATGGTTCATGTTCTTAAGATGTGTTACCATCTCAAGGATGCCCATGTCTTCACACTACTAATGCAAATCATAGTTCATGCAACTTAGAATAAGGTGATTTATGTCCAAGGCATCACTGATATGTTTCCAGTAAGCATCCACCTCAGCCCTAGGCTCATCAGGAGAAGGTATTTATGGCACTAGTTTATCTAGGACATAAAGCTTATGCTCATCATTGAGAACCCTTCTCAAAGTCCAAAACCAGTCATGAAAGTTTGTATTGTTAAGTTTGTCCTTCCTAAGTACTGAGCACAATAATGATTTGATTGTCATTAGATTCTGTAAGAAAAAATTTGCATTTGCACAAAGCACTTTTGATTTGAAAAATATTTGACATTACTTAATTAGGCCTTTAATTAATTATCGCTCCCACTATTTTGTTCAAATTGATAGCTCTCACATATCAATTCAGAATATTGTAATGTACAACCTTAAAGTGAGCCAAGGTCCAAAATAATTGAATTATTAACCGACCAATGCTAGTGTCAATAATCCATCATTAAGCTAGGCAACATTTTCTAATTGTATCTTATGCAATTCTTGGATAGATGCTATGTGTGATTCTTTTTCATAATCATATGCATTATTCTAGGTGCTTAATCTCATTAAGGACACCCAATTAACCTTATCCCAAAATCCAACATGATAGTAATGCACCTCGCTTGGTAGGCCCACATAACTACCATCACACTTCTACAAGATTGACAGTGCACCATGCTTGGCGTGCTCACATATAGTCAATCAAGCTTTTCATGTGTGTTGCTTGGAAAGTGTTAATATGTAATTGAGGGATTTTATATTTATAAATACATATACATATCCAATCACCACATACTTATAGTACGTATTATATACGTCCCCCCACAAACAAAAACATGAAATAAAACATAAGCGATGGTTATAGCCATACTATTGTAATTCTTTGGAGCCACAAGGAATACCACCACCTAAGGTCTACATTAAATGTAGAAACATGTTGTTGATGAAGATTTGTGCTTGCCAATCTGGGTTGATCGGTTCAACCCTTGAACTGATTGACTCACCTCCTAGCAGGTTGGTTGGTCGTGTGATAACATGGCTTTTATCTCTCCTATCTTATACCCTTTCTCTCTCATCAAGTGGCATCTTACTCAATTCAAAGTCCACTTCATGGCTTTATGGTTGTGGAACTCCAATTTAGTCAAATCAATGTTCACTTTTACTAAATATGACGTTAAATTGCCATTTGAACTATGTACCATTCACTAATATCTACCCGTATTGCAAGTAAAATTGAATCTTGTATTGTACCAGTATGGATCTCTAATGAATTTATGTTGTATAGGGTTCAATTATCTTTTCAATAGTGAAAATATTATCTCAATCCGACCATCCTAGACCAACTTATGGTTTCTTAAATTTTGGGTCAATTGTATGTTAAATCATTGAATTTATGTGTTTTTGACCCTTTTTGGGCCTAAAGTGTGTGTGGGGGGGGAGTACAGACCATTAGTGGTGGCTCCCCTTGGAAATGTCACCCATCCAAAACTATAGCTTGAGGCCCATCCCAACCATCAGATCAATGCTCTTAGATCAGACCTCAAAAATCCAACGGTGGACATTTTGTCCCCAACCTCCGTATGGGAGGACGATGGGGGTGGCACTATCACCACCTAACCACCTCGACGACTATCCCACAAGTCCTATTCTTGATAACTTGGAAAAGATAGAGATACTCATTCTTATTCCCTCTCTTTCCTCTTATTTTCCCTCACTTTTCCCTCTTTTCCCCACTCTCGAGCTCACCCCATCTGCTTCTCCCTTGAAGTGAAGCCCATGGCGGATGGCCGCTCTCCCAATGTGGGGGTTCTTCTCTCGGGCCTCTACGACAATGATGGAGCATGTTGGTGGCTCCGTGGGCCTCAGATGGTTCCTACTGGCGGGTCAATGGTATGCGCTACCCCACCTCAGAGTCATATACATTATGCCCTCCAACCACGTTGGCGGACGTCAAGCGCAACGCCAATACACCTAGGTCGGGGCAAGGGGGGACGTCAACTAGAGCCGTCAATCCCAAGAGGATCATGATAGTCCCTGAATTGAGGGTTGGATCTTTGCCACCTCAGTTGCCAGCTAATCAACAGTGGACATGAGTCAAGCCACTGGATCTCGATCCTGTGGCCGCCATGCTCTAGATGCTCAGGGTAACATCCCCTTCCTTTGCCTAAGTTCTCGATACACGTATTCTATATAGTTTCATATCAAAATATTTAAAAATATATATCTTGCTCATCCCTTGGACAAATCTAATTGACCAATATGTCATTTTGATAAGCTCGACGAGCCCTACAAAATGAACACACTTTCAAACCCTAAATATCTTTGTTATACCTCTGATTTCCCAAAATCTCAAACTTATGTCATATTGGTCATTATTAATGCGTGGTTATTTTAAAGATTGAATCTTTGTTGTCCAACCCACCTCCTATTCATCGACTATGTATATGGTGAGTGTTTTGGGATTAATGAAACCCCTAGTCACCTTTCTTGCTCTATGGTTGACTCTAATGCACATCAATGTCTTGTTTAGGATTTTTAATGTATCGATCATGATAAAATGTTGGAATCTTACTCCTTTTTGACATCACACCTCACTCTAAACTTGAATTCATTTGTTTGAGCCCCTCTTACACATAAGCATCAAACCCTTATCCCCTTTGTCTAGGGTTGTGATAGATGGCACTATATGCATAAATGTGAACCCTTTGTGTTGATGCTTTTTTATACTTTGACCAAATGGTGTGTTCATCCTAAATTATGCACCCAACTAACTTAGATCTTTGAAATCTATATTTCTATGATGCTTACAGATCCCAAGGTTCAAGTTAACTCTATGTTATGATAGCTTGGTATTTTCTTGGCTCTAAGTCCACTAGTGATGTTCTAGTGTGACACATATGACTTACTTACCATGTGTGTGCCCTAGTCACAATGTGAAACTTATTATTGTGATATCTTCACTCAAATCGGAACTAAAGAAATCATTCTTCACCCCTTGTATGTGGATTTTCCACCTAAGTCTCTTATTGAATATTTATGGCACATGTGAACTATGATGATGATTGAATGTTTGTAGGTATGTTGATACCAACATTGAACTTTGATGCCTTGACCATAGGGGACATCCACATATATATGAAAGTGATTCTAATGTCCTATTATTTCTGATCTAGACCTCTCTCATGCTTGTATCTCATGACTTGACAATCTATGGCCCATTCTTGCCCTTTTATGAGTCTTATGACGTAGTTATGTACATAAGTGACTTAAATCTTGTAATGTCCATATGGAACCTCAGAATGACATGAAACTTGAACCACACCTTCACGATGAACTCTAAATCAGTATAATATCATCAAATGAATTAATAAGCAATCTTGAAATTAACTTGGCCAAAACCCTTAAATGGAACTAGTTAGGGTTAATGATGAGAATCTAATACATGCATGCAATCTTATACTTAATCAGGTGTTGCTCATGGCTAAATGGTCAAGGACATGATAGGTTATGAATCTCTGAATCAGGTATGAGCTTTAATTATGACTATGGCTTTCTTGTTTGAAATGTGATGCATATGTATGCTTGTTTACTTAGTCAATTTTTTTCATGTAGTACTCTAGTATTGTAATCGATGTTTGTCTCGTGTCATTATTTTATAAGTTGCAAACATAATATAGAAACTCCATTATGTTGACTCTAGGTCAATGTGGACTCTAGGTCTCAATTGACCGAACCCTTATTTTGATGATGACTAAACCATTCTACTTAATTGTGTCTAATGTCTCTACTTCAGTGATTCCAGATTAGGTATATGATAATACTTTATTTTACATACTTTTTGTATATATTTTATACCTCTTTTCACATATCCTTTGCTAACTTTCCCCCCAAGTTTAGCATCTTTTTGTCAAAGACTTCACTTACACATCTTTCTTTGGTTTCAGGTACATTCATACCCCAAGTCACAGTCATCACCTCTACCGCGACCCACTCGTTCAACAATGACGGTCGAGGTCTTCAACTGCTTTAAGATCAAGGTCATTCTGCATTCAAGTCAGACCGCGGTCATACTGAAGCCGCGATCACTGCTAAACAATGACCATAATGGATTTTGCGATCAGTACAAAGGCACCAATCAAACCAGGGATCGCGGTGTATTTGGAGACCGCGAACGCTAAGTTTGACTGTGATCCACATGGGGTCATGATCCCTGTAGACCGCAATCAAGTCAGACCGTGACCAGCTTGGAGGCCACGGTCATTGCTAAGCCTGCGATCCTTGTACACCGTGACCGAGTGAGGAGGCCTCGACCTTGACCTATCCAACACAACACACAAGTTGACCTTGACCGTGAGCCACATATAGACCCTGAGCCACATCCAGGTCACGACCAAGTTAGACAGTGATGAAAGAAGGAATAAAGAGCAGACCGCGACTGTAGTCTCACATCTCCCCAACCCAGACCTCGACCGCGGTCTAGGCTTAAGTCGATGGAATGTGCTTATAAATAGGCCAACCACCTGTCTTGTCAAATAATCAGATCATAGATCAAATCTCAAGGACCACGAAGTGTTGCTGCATCCCAGACTCATTCTACTCCATCCCATCCACTAGTCTTGGATCTCCAAAGGAGGAAGCTGAGGAGAGAGAAGACTGAAGACTCCTTCGAGAGAAGAAGATCGTCTGCTCCATCGATGTGCTAGATCCAGATATGAAGAAGTATCATGTCGTATCACGTCCCTTCTCTCTCTATCTAGATCTATCATTCCTTTTCATTGTACTTCCCTCCTCACTTCGTGGATCTGATGTATCTATCTTTTTGTAATGCCGTTATGCTGTCCGCAAGCATGAGTGGCTAAATACCTTAACTTGGGTTGGGAGTAGCCACTAAGGCTCTCCCGACATGTATATTGTCTCTCTTTGTTGAATATATATACTCTTGTCAGGGTTATCTCCATGCACCTATTTTAATGCTTCACTTGTATGCTTAGCTACCATCTCGTGATGTTTGATAGTTGATATCTTGAGAGAGTAATATTGCTTTTATCATGTGTTATGGAGTAGTATGAATGCATGAGAGTGTTGGAATGCTAAAGATTTAAACCATATGTCATGCTATGTGGTTTACATGTGGTCATCTTAAGAGAGAGACTACCCTTAGACTTAGATCTATCCTCATCTCGAGAGAGAGTGGAATAGAAACTTTTGATGGTTGCTTGTAATCTTGATGAGAGTATACGAGAGAGAGACGATGTTGCATGTTGGAGAGAAGTCTTAGTAGGTGAAACCTGATCCGAGTTTCCTCCCATATACTTGTTTCGTCTTATTTTCGTTTTCATTTATTCTTATTATCTTTGTTTTACTTGCTTTGTTTTGGGTTTAGTGCCATCATTCCTTAGGGAACACCCCTTAAAATACACTCTTTGCCTGGAGTATACGAGTGTTAGATTTTGTGCGCTTAACACTGCCAACCTTGTCCCTGTGTTCGACCCCGATCGCTACATCGGACCCCGTTTATCGTTGCGGGGGCCTGAGAGTCAGGTTATCACTTTAAAAGTCTGACTACTCTGAATCCGCTCCTTTTGGACGTGTGATTTAGGCCGGTCAACTTTTTGGCATCGTTGCCGGGGACAAAGCAAAACGATATTGTTAAGAACTTGAGTCCAATCACTATACTCCTGTACCTTAAGCTTGATAATAAGCTTGACTGCATAGTTACTTTAAGTCTGCTACCCTGTGTTTGTGTAGAATAGTCCATTTTAACACGTCCAGTTTACTAACTTGACTGTGCGCTCTGTTCAGGCACACAGGAAGAAGCAGACTTTGATCCTTGACCTCAAGTAACCATGCCACCTCACGTGGACGTTACCCCCTCTGGGGACGAACGAGATGTGAGAAATCAACACAACCCACCACCACCAGGCTCAGATGAAGACAAAGACGGACGTTACAATGACGACCGTCGACATGGAGAAGACCATAGGGATGAAGATCGTCGTGAAGACGATCATCATGAAGAATACCAACACGACGAAGAACGACGCCACATACATCGAAGAAGACCTCATCGTAACCATCATGACAATGAACGGGAGCATGATGGTCAGGGTAGCGATAGTGAGGATGACGAAGAGGGAAATACTCTTAGAGAATTGGCAACAACAAGGGACAATGAGTCTAGATGTCTGATCATCGCACTAAACTTCAATGCGGCAAATTTTGAGTTAAAACCAGCTATCATCTCTATGATCCAGAATAAACCGTTTCACAGGAACTCAAGAGAGAACCCGTACCATCATCTCGATGCTTTTAAAAATATTTGTGACACTATCAAAATGAGGGGAGTCCCACAAGAGGTGATATAATGAAAATGTTTCAATTTCTCTTTGGAAGACAATGCTCTATCTTGGTACCTAAATCTCCCTCACCAATCTATAGATGGGCGGAGACCCCTAGAAGATGCTTTTGTTACTAAATTTTATCCTATAGAAAGGACAATCCGCAACATGCAGAAGATTACCTCTTTTGCATAGAAGCCGGGAGAGAACTTGCACGAAGCATGGGAACATTTCTAGGAGTACCTTAGGGATTTCCCACACCACAATTATCGTAAGGGGTTCCTAGTGACCACTTTCTATAATGGGCTAACTCATACGGAAAGGACTTCGTTAAACACAGTCGCTGGTAGTGATTTCCTCAGGAAGAAGCCAAGCAGAACCATGAAGATAATAGAAAACATGGTTGCGCTACAAGAAGACGTAGACTATAACAGGAATGACAGAGGGCCAACAAGGAAGGTAGGGGCTGAAGGACCATCCATTAAGACAAGGCTTTAGAAACCATAAAGAAACAAATTTAGAAAATAGCAACTGATGTAAAATAGCTGAAAGATACTAGAGTAAAAGGCAAGAAACATACCAAGAAGGTCATGAAGTGTGTTACTTGTGGAGAAGGAGGACATGGGGTTGATAATTGTATCTACACCAAGCCAGAGGAAAGTAATGAAAGCGAAAGTGAAGAAGAGACGCAAAACATTTCCTATGCCAACTTCAAGAGGCCAGACCACCCTGGTTTCAACTACAGAAACAAGGATGCAGCCGAGAATTTGCACCAACTAAATAACTCGCAAAAACCACCCCCAGGGTTTGAAAAGAGAAGCGGACAAACTCAGTATACTTGGACGACCAACTATCAAACCAACAAGAATAACTACTCAAGACAAGGTAAGAATCAAAATCGTCAAGGAGCAGGACCGAGCCAAGACTAAGGATCAGGTCAAGGAAAGGATAACAACCAACTAGATTTAGTCACCCAATCATTTGATTTCACTAAGAGGCAAGCCATAGTGAACGATCACCTAGCCCAAAGTGCTCTAGCTAATTCTAGCGTCTTGACAACCATGCAAGTTCAAATGGTGGATATGTAGACATATCAATGCCAAATTGACCAACAACTTCCACAGTTGGTGGAATTGGTAAAGAATCCCTCAGGAAAAATTCCATCAAATACGAAGACAGGTAAAATGGCTACCCTCCGATCTGGGAGGACACTAAATAATTCTAGAACTGGGGATGACACTGGGGAAGGAAAAGATGAGGAACTACAACCTGAGAATGAAGTTAATTCTGAGAAGTTTGTTGATAAGGGAAAGTCTACTGAAGAAAGCAAGATGAAAAGTGGAGAAGTTAGGGATCCAGATCCTGTTGAAGAAATCTTCATGAAGAAAAATCTCTATGCACCAAGGGTCCCATTCCCATACAAGCTCATCAAGGCACACCTAAAGAAAAGATACAAAAAATTATGGAAGCAGTGAAGAAGTTGCACATCGATGTTCCATTTCTTGATGTCTTGGAGGAAATTCCTACATATGCAAAGTTTTTAAAAGATCTCATCACAAAGATAAGGAGGGGGAACTATGTTGAAACAGTACATCTAGCAAACATGTCTATGCTTTTATTCAAGTTGAATTGCCTACTAAGAAGAGAGACCCCAGAGCTTTTAACATCCCTTTTTGTGTTGGGGACAACATTGAAAGGAAGGGTCTAGCAGACTTGAGAGCAAGCATTAGCATCATGCCCCTAAGTTTAGCTCAAAGACTGGGATTGACCGGCATGGTCAAAACAAACATGAGGATTGAACTGGTAGACCACACGTTCAAGAGACCTATTGGTATAGTGGAATATATCCCAATTCATGTGGGAAGATTCTTCATCCCTTGTGGCATCATTGTAATAGACACTGTCGAGGACCGTAAGTGTCCTATGATATTCGGACAACCATTCTTGGCAACTGGTAGAGCTTTGATAGATGTCATCGAAGGCATCATAACTCTCCAGGTTGGAAACGATCACATAGACTTCAAGGTGAAGGATTCCATGAAGGGACCATCTCTTTCCGAATCAGTTTACATCATGGACAACTACAACCAATACTGTGAGGAGGTTCAAGAGGAAAAAGCCATAGTAGACCCCCTGATGAGGGCCCTGAACAACCCAAATCCTCTGATGGAAGACCCATAAGTGGTTGAAATTCTGGATTATCTTAACCTAGGCGAGGAGGATCTTAGTGGGGATGAAGAAGTAATTGAGATTGTAAAATATGCTGCTTTGTAACTGTCGAGCGAAGAGCAAGAGGCTCCCAAGCCAAAGCTAGAACTGAAACCACTCCCTGAAGGACTGAAGTACGAATTCCCAGATAATGAAGGAAGAAATCCCGTCATCGTTAACACAAACCTAACGGAAGAACAGAGGGGGAGACTCCTGAAAAAGTTGAGGAAATACAAAAGGCGATCAGATACTCTATCAAAGATATCAAAGGACTTAACCCAGCCCTTTGTATGCACATGATAAATTTAGAAGAATCTGCAAGGCCATTGGTTCAGCCTCAAAGGAAATTGAACCAGATGCTAAAGGAAGTAGTCAAGAAAGAAATATTGAAACTACATGATGCAGATATTATATACCTGATAAGCGAAAAGAACTGGGTAAGCCCCATTCATGTAGTGCCTAAGAAAGGGGGGATGACTGTAGTAAAAGGAGATAATGGTGATGAAATAGCCATAAGAACTGTTACAGGCTGGAGAATGTGCATAGATTATAGAAAACTGAATTTGGCCACAATTTTCCCCTACCATTCATTGACCAAGTCTTGGAGAGACTTTCCCACCACGACTATTTCTGTTTCTCGGATGGATATTTTGGATTTTATCAATTTCCAATCCACCCTGATGATCAAGAGAAAACAACATTCACATGCATCTATGGCACATACGCCTTTAGAAGAATGCCTTTTGTCCTATTCAATGCTCCCACAACTTTCCAACGTTGCATGATTTCTATGTTCTCTGACTTCTTAGAAAATATAGTTGAGGTGTTTATGGATGACTTTTAGTGTACGGGACAGACTTTGACACCTACCTAAGAAATTTATCCTTAGTACTATAGAGATGCGAGGAGAAACATCTAATCCTAAAATGGGAAAAGTGTCACTTTATGGTCCATAGTGGTATTGTCTTAGGACATAAAATTTCCAAGAAAGGCATCAAAGTGGATCTCAGCAAAATTGAAGCTATCTCTAAACTCCAGCCACCGAAGTTTGTGACTGGGGTAAGAATTTTTCTTGGCCATGTTGGATACTATAGAAGGTTCATCAAGGATTTCTCAAAAATATCGAAACCCCTTTCGAATGTGCTGATCAAGGATGAATTTTTTGAATTCAATGACAAATGCTTAGAAGCTTTTGAGACCCTGAAGAAAGATATGACTTCTGCACCTATCCTACAAGCCCTAGATTGAGAGCTGCCATTTGAGATAATGTGCGACGCTAGTGATTACACCATGGTGCAGTCCTAGGATAAAAGAAAGAGAAAAAACATCATGTCATCTGTTACACCAGTCACACATTAGACGAAGCTCAAGTGAATTGTACCACCACTAAAAAGGAAATGTTGGTGATCATTTTTGTGTTTGATAAATTCTGGGCATACCTTATAGGGTCCAAGGTGAAAGTGTATACTAACCACGACACTATACATTACCTTATGCAGAAGAAAGATACCAAGCAAAGGCTGCTACGATGGGCTCTACTATTACAGAAATTTGATCATGAAATTATAGACAAGAAAGGAAAGGAGAATGTGGTAGCTGACCACTTATCCAGAATTATTTTCGATGAGGAAACAAATTGCCTGTAAATGATAACTATGCTGATGAAGCCTTGCTGATGGCTCAATTGGAGGAATAGAGATTACCACGGTTTGCTAATATTTGTAACTATTTGGCCTGTGGCCAGTTGTCACCTGAGATCACGTACAACCAGAAGAAAAAACTTTTCTCTGATGTCAAGAACTATTATTGGGACGATCTGTTTCTATTTAAAAGGTGTTCTAATAATTTATACCAGAGATGTATACATGAGGAAGAAGTGTCATCAATCACAAAAGAATGTCACTCTTCTCCTTATGGAGGGCACCACAGTGGAGAGAGAACTATTGTGAAGGTACTCCAATCTGGGTTTTACTGGCCCACCATATTGAAAGACGCGAGGTCTTTTGAAAAGGCATGTAAGGAATGCCAACTCACTGGTAATATCAGCAAAAGAAGTGAAATGCCTATGGCTAAATGGGTGAAGGTGGAGATCTTTGATGTTTGGGGGATCGACTATGTGGGCCCTTTCCTATCATCAAAAGGATACCAATACATCCTTGTAGCCGTCGACTATGTGTCCAAGTGGGTCGAGGCAGTTGCAACTCAAACTTGTGATTCTAAATCAGTGATCAAGCTATTTGAGAAGACCATTTTACCACGCTTCAGAGTGCCACACATTGTCATAAGCGATGGAGGATCACACTTTGGAGAAAAACAATTTGAGGTGTTGTTAAAGAAATATGGGGTAAAGCACAAGGTTGCTACACCCTATCATCCTTAGACCTCAGGACAAGTAGAAGTGTCCAATAGGCAGATAAAACAAATATTAGAAAAAATGGTCAGTCGTACTAGGAAGGACTGGTAAGCTCGATGACGCTCTCTGGGCTTACAAGACTGCTTATAAGACACCTATAGGAACAATGCCGTACAGACTGATTTATGGTAAATCCTGCCATCTACCCTGGGAGCTCGATCTCAATAGTAGCCCCGAAGAAGGAAAAGAAGAAACAGACAAAGGCAGTCATACACACGCAAAACGACATACGACCCTGTCTACAAGTAAGTTGATGCCAGAAGAACAACAAGCTACAACTCATCAAGAAGAAGTCGCTGCATCAATGTCAGACTTTAGCATGACATGGGCTATGGAGCTCAATAAGATGCTAACTGAGCTGGGCACATGTCTCGAAGAGAGCAATGAGTTCCTCCTATTCCAAAGACACAATGAGCATAACGACTACTTCTATGATGAAAAGATGGAGGCAACTCTGGCAATGCTGGCAGCCGCCAAACTGGGCCAAACTTCTGAGGAAAGCAATATCAGAGACAATGTAGCTGCAGAAGCTTCCTTAGAAGTAGTATAACAAGTGTCCACAACCCAACTGACAATCAAAGAAGCGGATCTAGTAGCCACAACTATGCCGACTATCGACAAAACTCCGGCACCTTCCACACAAAAAGGAACATCTGACGATGAGGACGGCGGGCTATCAACTTTCTTTGCAAACGAGCCTGCCAGGGAGCAAAGTACGCCAACTAAATAAGAAATACTTGGAGTGGCTCCTCCCCTACCATGAAAAATGAAGGATATGGACATGTCTACAGTATCACGGATCACGTGCAGAGACGTCCACATCTTGGCAGACATCCTCAACAACGATCTACCCAGGTCAGACATACTGTACAATAACAAGGGTAGACATCTGACTAGGGATCACTTCTGGGGGATCTTTCTGCAAAAAGCGAGAGTGCATAAATGACTGTTGAAGGTGCTCTACGCTACCCTCTTGGAAGAATTTCTACACCCAGACAAGCCGCAACCACTTTTCAATAGAATGACACAATTGGTGAGCCTCCTCTACAAAGAAGATTACGAGGTAGTAGATGTCGCTGAGCTGAAGGCAGCAGTATGCAGAAGAGAAACAAAATATGTAATGATGTCCATAAGGAACGTAAATCATTGAGCATTGATCGACGTGGACCTCTATGAGTGAAAGACGATGGTGCTCAACTACTGCGCAGCCGAATTGGACATCACCTCACTCATCTACAAAAGGACAGATGCCAAAGATGTCCTAAAGATACAACTGCGTCTGTAACGAGCAATCAAAGAAGTAGATGACAAATTCCAGGGCTTTTGGAAGTTCTTCTCCATAAACAAGAAGGTCCCTCAAGAAGAGGCTGGCTCAGGGGATTGTTCCTTCATAGTGCTTAGAATGATGGAAGCCATCAACAAGGGCATCCCCCTGGAAGATCTAGATAATGAGGACCTGCATGGACTGCGAGGTGTGTATGCCATGGAGGTCGTCTATGATCGTCGCTTCTTCAGTGATCCGACAATGCCTTTAGAAGTTGTACCTCAGAGGCTTCACAAAGATATCCCTCTTCCTAAAAAGGTGACCTAGAGGGAACAATTGAAGACCATATGGGTCGATCCAACAGAGCCAGCCAGGGCTACGGCTTGGAAAGAAGGCTGGAATCAAAGCACTGGAGAAGCTATAAAGCAAATGTCAGAAAATGAACCAGAGCAGCCTCCAGTAGTAGAAATCCCAGAAGAACAACCTTCAAAGGAACAACTTGAAGAGGGAAAGGCTGAAGAAGAAGACCCAGTAGATGAAAACTGGAAAGACCAGTAGGAGAAGTTACATCTTCTTTCAAGGACTTCGATAGATGGAGCTGTGTGAGCTTATCTTTAGAAACATCGAATACCATTATGTGGCCCTTGAAGGAAGATGATTCGTTGGGAGATGTCATCTTCGAGCGAGACGACATTTGTGTGCTAAAAGATAACCTCTGCGAGACGCTGAAAATAGGAGGATATCTTTCTGTAAGCACAATGTCAGCTTACCGGGTGCTCCTAGGTGACAACATGCCGAACGCTCACATGGCATACTTCTTGCTAGTAGATGACATCTTAAAAGATAAATGATCAGGTGAAAAGGAGCGCCTTCAACAACACCTGGCGACATCTCTACCAGACTACATCTTTCTACCAATTCTCCACGATAATCAACAACACCTGGCGACATCTCTACCAGACTACATCTTTCTACCAATTCTCCACGATAATCATTGAACTCTACTGGTCATCAATATTGTTAAAAGGATTGCAATCCTCTACAACAACTCAGATTCAGCCTTTGTACTTAATAAAAAGACTAACATGACGACCACAAAGACTCTAACAGAAGAAAAGGCCAACACATGCATAGAGGTGATTGGTGAATTAATAAAAAGCCATGGAATAGGGTACAAGCATACAACGGGTAAAGACTTCAAGAAGACGGAGTTCTGCCATAGGAGCCCCCAGCAGCCAGCAGGCGCCCCTATCAAATGACTGTGGTTTCTTCTGTCCATCCTGGATGATGGCCATCACCAATATGGACTCCAAGGTGGAGCGCATGTAGTACGAACAATACCACACACTATGAGTAGTATACACACGCATTCTTCTCGAGTCCGAATGGGCCTCAAACAACAACAAGAATAAATAAAGAAAGCATGTTTATACGTCTCACTCAAATTTTGACACCCCGGGACGGGGTGTAGGATAAGTTTGGGGGAGGGGTCATAAACGGGCTAGATAGGTACATTTATCACCCTTTTACCTCTCAAAAGTTTTGGTATATTCATTATCCTTTACTTCTCAAAAATTCTACAAAAGCTACCTTAGAAACTAACCTTCTTTCTGGCTAAAAGTTGTAGCACTTTCATTTTCCTAGAGAGAAATAAATGAGCAACCAATATATATATATATATATATATATATATATATATATATATATATATATATATATATATATATATATATATATATATATATATATATATATATATATATATATATATATATACGAGTTAATCAAGAAACATAACAATACTGCTCTTTCTCATTCTTGCAATAAGATGTTGTACATGTGAAAACCTTAACTCATGAAACCCTTAGAGACTAGAGAACTTCACCTAGCCATACTCCTGACCAACCACCCTTACCTGACATTTTGACCAGAAAATCCTTATCTCCGTAGAGAGGAAAAAAACTACCCTTTTCAAAGCATATCTTAAAAGAGGCTTGGCCACCCAGAAGACCTCTTAAAATCCCCTCACCCAAGCCTGAAAGGAGGTGTAAAAACCCAAAAAGAAAAAATAATAATGAGAGTTGTGCCCAAAAAGATGCCAAAAGTTTCCACACGGCCGGTGTATTATTGCACTCATGAATGCAGATATGTCGTGCCCATAAGTGGAATCTTGAAGCCAAGCTTACCCACTTCCAATCCTGAACAAAACTCACAAAACCACCTGACTTAAAGTCAGAAACCCAAAAAGGGCAATATTGTTCTTACGACAGTTGTGGGTGAGGAGCTTAGAAGGAAGAGGAAAACACTTGAAGCCTAAACCTACCCGAACACATTAGCATAGGGCCAACGGAAAATAAAGAAATGGTGTGAAAGCTACCCCTCGAAAAAGATCTTGTATTAGTATGGTTGTTACCTAAGGGGAAGGGGTGATAAGTTTAGAAGGAGGAATATTTTACAATTGAAGGCAATGGTAAGAAAATGAAGTTATGCAACTCTAGTTAAGAGGGAGGACTAAAACTACAAGGTTAGAGAACATATCACAATAGTCTTGATGCAAGAATGAGATATTCCAGTCATGTTAAGTTCTAAAATTTTTATCACATAAGTTTGCTCTTTCTCTCTCTAAGTTTTCGAACCTACACTTAGCCTGAGGACAAGCTTGATTTTAAGTTTGGAGGAGTTGATAAAACTTCATTTTACGTACTTTTTGTATATATTTTATACCTCTTTTCGCATATCCTTTGCTAACTTTTCCCACAATTTTAGCATCTTTTTGTCAAAGAATTCACAACACATCTTTCTTTGGTTTCAGGTACATTCATAGCCCAAGTTGCGGTCGTCACCTCGACCACGACCCACTCGTTCAACAATGACGGTTGAGGTCTTCAACTGCTTTAAGATCGAGGTCATTCTGCATTCAAGTCAGACTGCAGTCATATTGAAGTCGCAATCACTGCTAAACCGTGACCACAATGGAGGTCTCGGTCAGTACAAAGGCACCAATCAAACCAGGGACCGCGGTGTATTTGGAGAATGCGGATGCCAAGTTCGACCGTGACTCAAAGAAGACCACGATCCACATGGGGTTGTGATCCCTACAGACCGCAATCAAGCCGGACCACAACCATCTTGGAGGTTGCGATCATTGCTAAGCTCACGATCCTTGCAGGCCGTGACCAAGTGAGGAGGCCTCAACCTTGACCTCTCCAATGCCACACACAAGTCGACCTCGACCGCGAGCCACATATATATAGACTGTGAGTCAAGTTGAGGTCGTGACCAAGTTAGACCGCGACGAAAGAAGGAATAAAGAGCAGACCGCGACCGCGGTCTCACACCTCCCCAACCCAGACCACGACTGTGGTCTAGGCTTAAGTCGGTGGAATGTGCCTATAAATAGGCCAACCACCCGTCTTATCAAATCATCAGATCATAGATCGGATCCCAAGGACCACAAAGTGCTGCTACATCCCAAACTCATTCCACTCCATCCCATCCACTAGTCTTGGATCTCCAAAAGCAAAAGATGAGGAGAGAGAAGACTGAAGATTTCTTCTTTGAGAGAAGAAGATCGTCCATGCCATCGACGTGCTAGATCCAGATATGAAGAAGTATCATGTCGTATCACATCCCTTCTCTCTCTGTCTAGATCTATAATTCCTTTCCATTGTACTTCCCTCCTCACTTCATGGATCTGATGTATCTATCTTTTTGTAACGTCGTTATGCTGTCCGCAAGCATGAGCATTTAAATACCTTAACTTGGGTTGGGAGTAGCCACTAAGGCTCTCCCAACATGTATATTGTCTCTCTTTGTTGAATATATACACTCTTGTCAGGGTTATCTCCATGCA
The DNA here is from genome assembly GCA_963693085.1 of Alisma plantago-aquatica. Lineage (NCBI taxonomy): Eukaryota > Viridiplantae > Streptophyta > Magnoliopsida > Alismatales > Alismataceae > Alisma > Alisma plantago-aquatica. The sequence continues at coordinate 524,312,413 of OY856415.1, forward strand.
CCTATTTTAATGCTTCACTTGTATACTTAGCTACCATCTTGTGATGTTTGATAGTTGATATCTTGAGAGAGTAATATCACTTTTATCATGTGTTATGAAGTAGTATGAATGCACGAGAGTGTTGGAATGCTAAAGCTTTAAACCATATGTCATGCTATGTGGTTTACGTGTGGTCATCTTGAGAGAGAGAGACTACCCTTAGACTTAGATCTATCCTCATCTCGAGAGAGAGTGGAATAGATACTTTTGATGGTTGCTTGTAATCTTGATGAGAGTATACGAGAGAGAGAGAGACAATGTTGCATGTTGGAGAGAAGTCTTAGTAGGTGAAACCTGATCTAAGTTTCCTCCCATATACTTGTTTTATCTTATTTTCATTTTCATTTGTTCTTATTATCTTTGTTTTACTTTCTTTGTTTTGGGTTTGGTGCCATCGTTCCTTAGGGAATACCCCTTAAAATACCATCTTTGCCTGGAGTATATGAGTGTTAGATTCTGTGCACTTAACACTGCCAACCTTGTCCCTGTGTTTGACCCCGATCGCTACATCGGACCCCGTTTATCGTTGTGGGGGCCTAAGAGTCGGGTTATCTCTTTAAAAGTCTGACTACTCTAAATCTGCTCCTTTTAGATGTGTGATTTAGGCCGGTTAGTATAGACACACTCCAAATGCCTACCTTGCCCATCTCAACTTGGAGAAAAGACAAGTCAAAATTAATGCAAGTGCACTTTTGTGGAATATGATGTAAATCCATTAGAATCATGTTGTAAATCACTTATAATGATTGTACGACTTAAGCTTAGAAAAAATCAGGAGAACTTAAATTGAATATTTAAGCACTTTAATGACATTTTCTAAAATTCATTATAGGTTGTTTATCGATTGAGTTACAAACTCGACCGATCCCTAAATGGATCTTGAAAATATCATGGTTCAGTCGAGTTGCACACTCACATAACTCGATTGATCCCTGCACTAAAGCAAAACTAATTTAATCAATCGGTGAAGTTCCATCCAGGAGAAACTCGATCGATGGTTCATATTGGCTTTGTCATATAGTGCAATAGGTCGAGTTACCTTTATTGACACTCGATTGATCACACTATAAAAAAAGTGCTGAAAAGTGTTTCTAGCCATTGGAATGTTGCAAAAATAAAAAATTCATTACAACATCCCAAATGGCTAGTATTCATCCTTACGTGTTCCCAAAGGCTTCTAGGCATCCCCAACTATAAATAGGACCCCTTGGGCTTCTTCCCATGGTTAGCCAAGCACTATGAAGGTCTCTATTCTATAGTTGAGTGCCTCCACAAGCATCCTCCTCTCTCTAAGCTTAATCACTTGCTACATCCATTAGAGTGAGTAGTAAATTTGTAGAGAGATAGTCCTACATGTGTATCTTGTGAGGCTCTCATGTCCACCATCTCCCAATCTCTCTTTCAACCATGAAGATTAAAGTTCTCTCTCTTGGTTAAGAGAGGTGAAGAACAAGGCAAGGCTAAAGACTTGGAGCAAAAGAGTGGGTAGGCCCTTGGCAAAGTCAGAAGACTCCTTGCTTAAGTGGGTAAGTCCTTGGTGGAAGCTTCTCCTTGGCAAAGGTAAAGTCAAAAGTTGAAGATCCAAGAAGAGTGGGTAATTCCTTGAAGGCCAAAGACTTAGTGCAAGAGTACTTAAGTCCTTAGTGAAGGCAGAAGACTCCTTGTACAAGTGGGTAAGTCCTTTGATAGGTTGAAGACTCTGGGTTGTATAGGTAAGTCCCTTGGTAGGTTTTTGGCTCCCTTCTCTTCAAAGGGAAGGTTGGATATCCTTGTCCTGGGAAAAGGAAGGTCATGTATTGTATCTCTTATAAGGAATATAATGAAGGTGCAATTGTTACGAAATCCTAGAGGTTGGCCTCTCTAGGTAGTGGACTGGCATACTCCTAGTTTGGAGTATGGAACCACTCTACATAGCTTGTGTTCTTGTGCATGTTTCAATCTCTCTCATCCTTGCTATGTATGTTTAGTTTCACTCAAATTCCTATTTAGAAACCTTATCTTGTGATATATCTTGAAGGTCTAATGAATTTTGTTTAGTGCTTTTTAGCTCTACTCACACCCCCAGAGAAAATCACCCATCCTAGATCCAACACATAATACAAACCTTGTGCACCCACTTGTATTCTCAGAGTAAGGACACGAGGCTGGGTGTCCTACTTTAGCTGTTAAGGTAGGGCAGACCATGTCGATAAAAGGGTTAGCTAATCTTGATCACCCTTATGGACTCTTCCTATGGGAAGTAGTCAAAGGCCTTATGATATATGATGTTGTTAGTATAATTGGAGTAAAATGATATAAAACACAGGCTCTCGCTTTGCTAAATACTTTACTTGTTTATTCTTGTTTTCTACTTCTACAAATCTTTTAAAATCATGCAAAACTTATGTATATGTATCTTTTAGCCCTGTACTCAGCACCTCCTGTGTTGACCCACATTATTTCACATACTTTATAGGTTTAGAATGGCTAGAAGTTTATGGGCTTGGTAGCTATTCTAGGTGTACTTGTTGTAAGATCCCTAGTGTACATGAAAAGACTTGTAAATTTATACTCTTGAATATGTAATTGAAAGCCTATAATAAATAATGTTGCTTAATATATCTTATTTAATGTTGAGATTATGATTGGTGCATTCATCAAGTTATCTATTCATGTATGCTAAGATTTACGCTTCTACATTCATGATTTTTTAATACCATTCTAGGGATGGATGCTTAAGTCCTATGGCCATTGACTTTGTAGTCATTTGGAGTTAGGATTTGGGTAATAAATGGTTCTCTAACAGGTCATCTCCCTGGTCACCTAGTCTCTGGTCTACCATCTTCTGGATCCTTAAGTCGATCAGTTGGGCCTCTAGTCGATTAGTTTGTCTCCTCCCTATCGTCAGTCCTCAGCCATCCTCCATCAGTTTGACTCATCTTCTAAAATGAGTGTCTCATCTTTTTCATCGTAATAGGAATTAAACTATCCTAATGCTATTACATATTACATGCTAATAATTAAACCTCGAGTTACATTTGAGGGGAGCATAGGTAGAAGAAAATAATACTTTTATAATTTAAGAGAAGGTAAAGGCTCAATATGAAAATTGAGATCAAACATGAATACACAACCACCATGCACAAATATCTAGGGTTATTAGTCATAACCATGCTACACATCCACCATCAAAATTAGCTTTTAGGGTGATGCATGTAAATTGCATATATATATATAGTTTGGGATTCTATGTGGTATTTAATCAGATAGGCACATTAATAAGTTTAAGTATTCACATTATATGCAATAAATAAATGAAAAACCAAAAATATGATAATATTGGTTATCCCAAATCATAATAAATTGATGTGGCTCTGATACCACTGTAGGGAGATATGGCGGTAGAGCAAGAAGCGGAAACAAAAATTTAACTACCATATTAGCCTTATAATAGTAGATCATATCATCAACTATATAATGGAAAGGATGGTTTTGAAGATATACCTGGTCCTGGAGCAAGTCTAGTGACAATCTCCTCATCGTAGTATGCATCTTTCTTCAAGTTGTACTCGAAAAATGTCTGCAATTGCTCCTGGTTGATCGCCATGGACAACAGCTTGACGTTGCCCTCCTAGAGATAGGCAACGGCCTCCTCACCTCTATGGTAGTCCACACATACTACCGGGAACTCTTGTCATTCTAAATGAACATATAGGAAGGAGTTGTCCCCTTCTAGTTGTTGTACTAGCACCAACTTACTCGCCCACAATTTTTGTCCCTTGTTATCCATCCCTTTATCAGGTACGACTTGCATGATTTCTCCTAGTTACCACAACCATAGAAGACATTAATTATTAGAGCAACTAATTTTGTGTCTAAGAAGCCCCTAGTACCCCTCTATTTATAGGAGGGTTAGGGTCTGGGTTCCCAATATGTGCAGGAGTCAAAGGGTACATGAATGACAAAATGATTAATTCATGAGTGAACTGATCACTTGGCATGCGAGCTGATCAGTTCAACCTTTGAACCAGTCATTTCATCATGTTTCCCAGTTACAATTGTATTGGAAATTTATATTTGATTAATGCATAACATGACGTCAACATTAATACTTGATCCAATCAAATTGATTTGTGAACTGGGCAGTTCATCACATGAACCGCTCACTTGACTGACCTTGAGTTGAGTGCTTCACTTAGTGAACCGGTCAGTTCATGCCTTGGTGCATCTAGAATGCAGCCAATGTAATTTCCAATCATCCTGACACTCCGACCAATCGGTTCCACACCTGAATCGGTCCGTTCAGAGTTCAGTCAATCAATTGTTATTTAAATTGAATACTTAAATACTTTGGTAATCAAGTTAAAATTATTCATAAATAAACTCCTATTCCAAGTGTATCCTATGTGTGTGACCCTATAGATTCCATGTTACATTGGCAACAAATGTCCATAACTAGTTTATGACATCACAAGCAATGAGCAGTATCTAACAATACATCATTACTACCCAAGTAATTGGAAAGTTGGAAAATAACTTCAACCTACAATCTGTGGTTGGTGTTAAAATGCTTGTATAGTTCCTTTGTCACTTATATCCGGATTGAACTCGAGGCATGGAATCATCATCCTCTTCAACATTCAATCCCTATTCCTTAAACTAGAGCAGACTGTTTGAGATATATGTAAACTCAATATCACATATTGACTCACATGAGCATGTCTGTGCATTTCTCAGTCTCACTTATCAAGTGGCCAAGATATCATACTCCTGTAGGATGGAAAACTCCCATCTACATCACTCACGATCATCCACATGTGTCACAGTGCTCCCAGTCATCACATTTATGGAAACCCTTATTCAAGGTCACAGTGGATGATGTCAAAACACACCGAATGACATGTGATGAGTGTAGTGACTTCAGGTCTAAGAACCACAATCACAACAACACTATAAGAGATGATCCTGACTACCAATTATAGTTTCCATGTATCAATCTTATGATGGATTTGTCCAATACACTATTCTCTAACAAGTATCTATGTGTCTGGTTTGATATCACATACCATGATTGATGAAATTCTTCATCAACCAAAACACACACCAGTCCTATGTGTTATCGTTGTCTATGCACCTTCCACAATAACATCCTACTAGGTACATAACAAGAATGTATATACTTTTGGCATATGTATGATCTCATAATTTAAGTCATCAACCGGAAGACATACTTCATTGAGTAACATCATTCTTTAGACATTTATTATGTTACATCATTATCCAATAACTGATAAAACAAAATCAATTGAAAGATTGCCTTTATTAGTAATCCAATCATTTACAAATTATGCCAATACAATCATCATATGATTGGGGCTCTGGGCATACATACCAACACAAGTATCTATGGGTTTGGTTTGATATCACATATCACGACTAATGAGATTTTGTCATCAACCAACACACACTCTAGTCTTATGTGTCATTGTTGTCTATCAGTCTTCCATAATAACATCTAACTAGGGACATAAAAAGAATGTACATACTCTTAACATCTGGATGATCTCATCATTCAGGTCATCAACCCGAAGACATATGTCATTGAGTAATATCATTCTTTAGACATTCATTATGTTTCATCATTATCTCATAACTGAATGAAATAGAATAAATCAGAAGATTGCCTTTATTATTAATCAAATATTTTACAAGATATGCCATCTTAATCATCATATGATTGACTCTCTAGGATTACATAGAAACAAAATCCCACTTTCACTTAGAGACAATCACCCATGAATCTTGTTGTAAGTGATCTTAAACATGTCCATCATGTTTCTACTGCACAAGTGCTAATCCAGCAGGTTAGTAACATTGCCTTTAGTCAGTGTATTGCATGTTTCACATCTCTTCATTGTACGACCTCTCGTATGAGATGGAATTGTTGTAGTATGCCATCTGATATTCCGTGCCTAACTAGTAGCTCCATTGTCGTCGTAGTATTTCAACTATGTCATCAATGGTTGGAACATCCTATAAGTTCATCTATATGAGCTTATAGATCCATACATTATCCTTTGTTGTGTTTACAACACCATGATACTTGGATTCTATTTGCATAATCAAATAACGGTATGTAGTTTGAAACTTTTTCAACTTACAGTTCTAGTTATAAGGTCAAACACAAATTTTATATTGCAATCATTAATGTTTTTGTCAATTCAGAAGCTTGCATCAGTCTAGCCCTTTATGCCAAACTCTTCCTTATTGCCATCACCAAGGAACTAATCCCTTAGTCTTTCTCAAGTACTTTAAGGATGTTCTTTATGTCATTCTGATGACATTCATTCGATTTTAACTGATATTTATCTCGTCATGTCCAATACATACAAGATAATGGGATGAGTACATTATACTTCTTAAATTATGGATCCAAATGCAAATGCATATGACATTTTACTCCTACTTCCCATTCTTTACAAAAATTGGAATACATGGTTATAGAGAGACTAATCCCATCTAACATGGACAAATTTCCTCTTATTGAATCCTTCATGCTGAAGAAGCTTTCTGGATCTATCTCTATAGATCTCAATTCCTATCACATAGGATGATTCACCTAAACCCTTCATTGAGAAGGTCCTTTCATGCCAGGTTTCAATATTTATAGTATTGAGATGTTATTCCCCATCATTAAGTGTAATATTAATATGCTCCCACTAAATCTTTGGTAATAAAATATTCATCTTCATTTTTACTAAAGTTAAACTCTTTGACTATCTTGTCAAATCAAAGATTCCATCTCTGAGATGCTTGCTTCAATCACATCAATTGGCCTTTGTAGCTGATAGACTTTATTTGCATATATGGAGTTATAAAACCTTCAAGCTGTGTCACTTACATGTCCTCTTAATTATTCCTATTAGGGAAATATACATATGACAAATACCATAGTCTTAATAAGCTACAATGGAAAGCATGATCCTGATGGACTTAACCATGGTAGCTGGTAAAAAAAAGATCTCATCATGTTCAACACCTTGAACTTGTTTGAAAAACATTTACAAAAAAATTGCTCTTATAGGTTTGTACATTACTATCCATGTCGATCTTCTTATCAAGAACGAGTTGCACACTATGGGTTTTATCCCTTCAGGTGGACCCATCAAGGTCAAACCTTGTTGGTGTACATGGTCTGCATTTTGGATACATTGGACTTAAGCCAATCCTTAGACTCTGGTGCATCAATAGCTTCTAGATAGGTTTTTGGCTCATCATCTCATGACCAACTCACTACCTTGTTGAGTTACAAGATATCATAATCTTTTAGACTCATGGTGTGTTCTACTAGAACTACGAGTCTTGTGCTACATAAGGAACTTGAGATTCCACAACAATTTGTGGTTCTCCTTGTTCCTACTGTACCTCTTTAGGTTTAAATGATTTCTTGTTGATCTCAAACTTTTCTAGTTCTACTTTTTCTCCCACTTATTTCTTTGGAATTAAATTCCTCATTAGGAATTTAGCCATCCCGATTACAAAGACTTTTGTTATTGAATTGAGGTGAAAGTAGTATTCAACAAACTAACATTTTGTGATTTGTGCACAATTGTTTTCCAAGAAAATATTTTCTTGTATAAGTTTTAATCATGATCTTTATACAGACATATTGGGACACCTCCCATCCCATATCTCATATGGTGCCTTTTCAACCATTTTAGACGGTACATTGTTTTAGTACAAAGCATGTGCCCAAAAAGGAAATTAGAAGATAGGTTAGGTTATTTGATAATCACACCATGACTCATCATCCTTCTTTCTAATACATCTCTATGTTTCAGTTGGAGTTCATTGTGATACACTATCTTAGTCTGCAGAAGGTACACAAAATCTTGGTGTAAAATATTTCAACATTGATCATATCAAAGTGTCTTAATACTTTTACGAAGGTGGTTATGTACTTCATTCATGATCTTCTTGAACACTTCAAGAGATTCATATTTGTATTTCACTATATACAAATTACTATATCTATCGAGATAAGCATTGAATATAATGAGGTATTAACAATTACCTTTAGCATTGATTTTAGAAGTTCTACATACATCAATATGTACAAGCCCTATTAGAATACTCGCTCTCCCACTACATATAGTGAAAGGTGATTTTGTCATGTAGATCAATAAATAAGACTTGCATGTCTGTAATGGTTCAAAAACCAAAAAGAGTCTAGACAAACATTATCATGGATTTTAGAAATGCATTTCTTATTTATGTGCTCTAGATGACAATGCAATAGGTATTGTTTGAGTTATCAAGTTTTAATCTTTTGGTATTTACATTATAAACATTCATCTTTAGATCCAACAAATAAATACCATAAGATATGTGGGGCATTGCCATATAAAATCACATCTTTAAAATTAAACATTAACTTTTCTTTTTTCATAATCATCCTTGTTCATACAATATGTGGAAAGTAAAATGTTTCTATTATTGGCATAAATGAAATAACAGTTCATTAACTCTACTATATGCCCTATGGGCTGAAATGAATTCTAGGTTCTGAATATAGTGGCAACAACTCTTTCTCTATTTTTGATGCATTCTAACCTTGCCCTTTTTTAAAGACTTACTTCTTTTCAGATCTTGCATATTCAAACATATACCTGAGATGAAGAAGTAGTTAAATTTATCTCATAATGTATATACCTAAAGTGGATATATCTAATCCCTCCTTATTTAGTTCATCATGGTAGAGAGGTCAATTCCTTTTCCAGTGTCCATGCTGGTGACAGTGGTGACAATTGCCTCCCATGTTCACCACTCCCTTTGCTTTGATCATTGAAGACTTGGGCTTCTGGCCAGTTTTAGAACTCTTCTTAGCTTTGCCTTTTCCCTTAGACTTCCCCTTTGATTTGCTGATCATCATTACAAACTTAGTCTTGTATTTCTTTATTAGTGCCTCAATTGTTCTCCACATGCTAAGTAACTCTGTCAACGGCTTGTGAAAGTCATTCATGTTGTAGTTCATGACAAACTGACTGTAAGACTCTGGCAGTGACTATAGAATCACATCAATGACCAACTCTTAACCCAAAGGAAATCCCAGTCTGGCAAGGTTCTCCACATATGCAATAAGCTTGAGCACAAGAGGACCTACTGGATCTCCTTCTACCATGTTACATTTGAACAACACCTTAGGGACATCATATCTCTCATGTCTTTCTTGATCTTAGAACGTGTTCTTAAGATGTGCTACCACCTCAATAACATTGTAACATATTGATTTTTGGTGCCAATTTTAAATATTGATCTATGATTTCTAATTCTCCAAATTGAAAGTTTCTTTTTCTAAATTACATTTATTTTGCACCCCATTTGGAATACCTTGAAATCCTATCATAGAAATGCAAATTGCCCTTGTTGGGTCTAGTCATCTCATTTGAAACTTAATTAGATAATTGAAACCTTATTATAATTCTTGGCTTTGAAATTATCATTATTAAGCTTAATGCTTAAGTTAATCATGACATTAATCACATTGGACCACCTTCGAATCACCAATTAGAGACCTGGCCTCATGGAGGCATAGCCATTAGAATTATATCACAAATTGAAAAATAAATGGACATGTTTATGGCGGAATATAGAGCTATAAGTTGCTAGAACAATAAATATATACATGGATTTAATTCCCAGCGATACTTGAGGCATATGGGCCTTGATTTGCTCAGCCCCTTTAGGAGATGGTCACACTGTGTTACTTCCCCCGCAAACTGCGGTCTCCTCTCCTCACATCTAACTCCCATTATCGGTCCCCAATGCAGCGATGATTGTGGTGACGCCCTTGCCCCACGACGCCCGTTCTGATTGTCCTAGCCACGACAGCGTGACCCCCCACCACCGACTCCCCAATGAAGAGCAAAAGAAACAACTGACCATTAAAGACCAGAGAAGAGAACGGAAGAAACAGACCCAGCCAGTACAGGACACTGCCTCAGGCTAGCATTGACACAGTCTGCTTACTCAGGGACACGAACCCTAACTGGGATCCCTATAAAGCCCCTCCCCACCATGCGATGGACCAACACCTCCACCTATCGATCACAGCACCGCTGCCTCCTTCTTTAACCACAAGCCGCCCTTGGGCGCCAGCAACAGCAGACCTTTCCTTGATCCCCCTCTACCGTCGTCAACACTGGGGCGCCCTAGCCTGGATGAGAGTCTGCTCTGATCTCGGCTGCCCTCACTTGCAGTGCCGTCAGTCTAGGAAGGACCGAAGAATGACAACCACCGCTCCTCCTAATCCTCATGCTCCCCTAATAACCAAACGCCACCAGTGGCACCCGTAGCCTCCACCTCCATCTGCAATCCCGCCGGTCTGCATCTGCGCGCCACAACATCCCGATGCATCTCTGACTACAACCTGTTGCTCGGCAGCATCACAACGCCGCTAGAGCACACTGTATAGGTGACGACCTTCAGAAAGTCAGGTCGACCACCACTACCACTCAGGGGCTAGGGAAGAACAACGATTAGTAGACTGGAGCAATGATCTTCAGAATAGAAGCTACCACCAGATTCCTCCTAGTTCCCTGAGCAGAACACTGATATACTCCACCAACGTCGAGAGGTACCTGACTTCCCCCTCTTTTCTTTTTAATTCAATGATATGGGTAACGAGGTCAATATAAAACCTGTACACGAATTAGGAAATCATAAGCCATACCCCTTAATCGCTGGATCTGCTAATGGATTGAATACATATATGCATGATGTGATAATCAATGTAATATACACCCTAGTCATGCATGCACATGATGATCTCCACGTGAATCATCCTTATTAAGTACATATGCCCTAGGTAATATACATGACTAGATGTAAATGAAATGAAGTAAAAGATAATGCATGACCCTACTATGGGTACAATACAAATTGCAAGTTATATAAACATATGATGACCTCCATGTTTATATTTGTCTTATTTAATCCATATGTACATATGCCTACCATGGGTATAGTACAAACTATAGTTAGGTATACTTATTAGGACCAAGCATGGGGAAGTATAAAAGGTTAATGAAATTCCCAAGGATTTCATTATAGTAAGTATACTTATCACACCATATCGTTTTCAACCTAGCATAGAAGAAAAGGTATAATGATAAGGATGTTAAGAAATATACATATAGAGAAATCAAATGAGGAAAACCCTAACTTGGATTACCTTAAGTTTTCTACCAATGATATAAACTATTTTGTTCTAAAACTATATGTAGGAATGTAGACATAAGTAGTATTTTGTGAAATATGAATTTTATATATTATAAACATGAGTAATAAATATTCTAATACATGTGCACAAGGAAATAACCATCATGAGCGAAAAGGACTTAATGACCTCATGATAATTCTATATAACCATCAAATCTAATGAGGGGTAAAATGGTAGTATTACCTAATGAGAATCTAGGAGATAATTTCAAATCCAGGAATTGCAAAATGACATGGGATGTTTCCCCTTTTTTCTAGGATTTGAAACCTCACAACAGTTGAACCCTAGTCATGGAAATTGTTGAACTTTGCTTGGAATACAAGGTACTAGATCTTCTATTTCATTGTTGAACTATTTTCCCTCTTGATGGACACACATATATCTTTATTTGTGATGAATTCCATATAGCTTTGAAACCTTACTTTATTCTTGAAAGTTCACCACTCTCATTTTGCAATTGATGAAATATTGTTGATAATATTTGGCACTGGACTTGATCTATTGGAGTTTTGACTCCCTATGGACTTTGTCCATATAGAGATTTGGCTCCCTTGAGTGGGCCATGTACCCCACAACCCTACACAGTGGATAGGGATTAGTTGTCCCCCAGTTAACTGGAATAGCTAATAAGGCACTAGTGTCGTTCTCTCCTAGAGTGTGAGAACACAAGTCACTTAGCCCTAGAAAAGATATGATAGAAAGGTGCCAAAACTTGTCAGATTAATATCTTGGAATTGATATACTTTTTGGCTAGTGTGGATGAACTTTGCTTATTTGAAATATTGAATTTTTCCTAGTAGTGATCTTGTGAAAGATTTTTCCATCTTGAAATTGATATTTGAATTCTTACTTGTTAGCCTTTAGTCCACCAAACATTTCTTTCCTATTTTTATCATGCAACTAAATCCCATTTCACACAGTTCAATAATATGGATATAGTACCAACTTTTGCTGACCCATTCTATCTTTTGGTCCATGTCGTGGTTTACTATCCCTCTGGGATATTGCATGGACAGAAGGACCTGCTCACATGGAGTCTTCCGCAGTGGAGTACTGATTTAAAGCTAGGAGCATGGCAAGGTGTCCTTTGTGTGGCATAGCACTTTTATCTTCATTAGCATTTTTATGTAGTCCCTTATGTGGACAATAATGTTCTGTTCTTAATTCTTATGTTTGCTGAGGAAACAAACACTATGTTCCTTATTGTTGATGTTATGGAAGACTTTGATTATCATATTATGCTACACATGGTTTGGAACTCTGTTGTTACAAACATCCATGTTCTCATTTTGTCTATGCAACTCATAGTTCATGGAGCATAGCATTAGGCATTCGATATCAACAACATCTTCAATATGCTTCTTGTAAGCAACCCTGTCAGCCTTTAGGTGTAGTTGGAGCAGTTTATCTGGCTCTGGTGTCTCCAGGACATAGAGTTTGTGCTCCTATGTGAGAACAATTCTCAGTGTCCTGAACTAGTCATGGATGTCCTTATAAAGGAAAAATCATATTGAATATGGTTTTTTTTGTCATTTGATTCTACAAGAAAATTTTCTAATTTTTTCAAAACATTTTTTATTTGATTTGATTAAATAGAATTTTGACAATTTTTAACTAGGCCTTTAATTAATTATTTTTCCCACTATCTTGATCAAATTGATAGTCATCACATATCAATTTGGAAGATTACAGTGTACAACCTTCTAGTGAGCCAAGATCTAAAATAATTGAGTTATTACCTGGCCAATGCCAACGTCCATAACCAATCATTAAGGTAGGCAATTTTTACCAATTGAATCTTATGAAATTCTTGGATAGATGGTATGCACAACCTTTTTCCATAGTCATCTACATGATTTTAAGTGCTTAATCTCATTAAGATCACTTAGTTAAGTCTGACCCAAAAGCCAACATGATAGTAATGCACCCTGCTTGGCAGGTTAACATAACTACCATCACACTTCCACAAGATAGACAGTGCACCACACTTGGTGTGTCCACACATAGTCAATCAAGATGTTCATGTGTGTTGCTAATGGAAAGCATCCTAAACTTAATATATTTGATTGGGGGATTTTATATTTATAAATATATATACATATCCAATCACCACATACTTATAGTATGTATCATATACATGCTATATCCCACAAACAAAAACATGAAATTAAAACATAAGTGATGGTTGTGGCCATATTATTGTAATTCTATGGAGCCTCAAGGAATTACTACCACCTAAGTTCTACATCATATGCATCAACCTGATGTTGGTAAAGATATAGGCTTGAACCAATCTGGGTCGATCGGTTCAACCCTTGAACCGACCGGATCCCCTCCTGGTCGGTCGGTTGTCAGAAAGGTCGTCTGGCCTCCGGTCCAACCAATGTCTAAACACCTCCAAATTATCGGTTGGGCAACTAGCCGATCAGTTCAGATCCTCCTATATATGTCCTCCTTGGTCCTCCAGCCAATCGACTCGTCTTATGAAACGGACGACTCATTTGGTGTTGAGCATATTCTTCATTGTAATAAGAATTAAAGCTATCTTAATGCCATTAAACATTATTACATGGTAAAAAGAGAGACCTCAAGTTACATTTGAGGGGATAATAGGAAGGAAAGAATAAGAATTTTACACATGGTAGAACAAGATAGAGGCTCAGTATGCAAACTGAGATGTAAATAGGAATAAATAACTACAACCAGCCTAGCACATACAACTAGGGTTATTTGCCATAACCATGCTACATATCCACCATCAAAATCAATTTTAGGGTGATGCGTGTAAATTGCATATATATATATATATATATATATTGGGATCGTGCATGGTATTTAACTGGGTATGCACATTAATCATTTTAAGTATTTGCATTGTATGCAATAAATAAATATGAAAACCAAAATTTGATCATATCAATTAAATCCCAAAACATGGTAATTTGATGTGGGTTTTATACCATATTAGGAAAATATGGCTACAGAATAGGCAGCGGAAACAAAAATTTATCTATCATATTCCCCTTTCAAAAGTTGATCACATCAATAACTATGTAATGGGAATGATGGTTTGCGAGGTCATACCTAGTCTTGAAGCAAGTCTAGCGATAGTTCTCTCGCAGCAGTGTGCACCTTTCTTCATATATATATATATAAATAAATAAATAAATAAACAAATAAATAAATAAATATATATATATACTGATTGGGATCATGCATGGTATTTAACTGGGTATGCACATTAATCATTTTAAATATTTGCATTGTATGCAATAAATAAATATGAAAACCAAAATTTGATCATATCAATTAAATCCCAAAACATGGTAATTTTATGTGGGTCTAATACCATTGCAGGAAAATATGGCTACAGAATAGGCAGTGGAAACAAAAATTTATCTATCATATTCCCCTTTCAAAAGTTGATCGCATCAATAACTATGTAATGGGAAGGATGGTTTCTGAGGTCATACCTAGTCCTGAAGCAAGTCTAGCGATAGTTCTCTCGCAACAGTGTGCACCTTTCTTCAAGTTACACTTAGACATCATCATCAACAGCTCTTGATTGATCACCACAGACAACCGTTTGACCTTGTCCTAGTGGCAGGAAATATCCTCCTCGCCTCTATAGTAGTCCACACGGACCATCAAGAACTCCTATCATTCTAGAAGAACAGATAAGAAGGAGTTGTCCCTTCTAGTCAGTGTACTAGCACTAATTTTCTCTCCCAAAATTGTTCTCCCTTTCTATCCCTCCCTTTATCGAGTAGGACTTGCTCAGGTTCTCTCAGATACCACAACTAGAGAAGACAACTATCGTCATAGCGATTGATATTGTCTAAGAAGCCCCCATTACCCCTCTATTTATAGGAGGGTTGAGGTCAGGGTTCCCTGTCAGAGCGGGAGTCAAAGGGGATGAAATTTCATGAATTTTCACATCCTGTGAGCAGTGAAATGGTCAGTTTGGAGGTGAACCGATCAGTTGGCATGTGAGATTAAACCTTTGAACATTTTGTTTCATCATGTTTCCCAATTGCAATTGTATTGGCAATTAATATCTTATTAATGCACAACATGACGTTAGCACTAATCCTTGATTCAATCGAATTGATCAACCAAATGATCAGTTCATAACTTGAACCAGTCAGTTCATGGACCTGAGCCAATTGGTTCACTTTCTGAACTGGTTGTCTCATGGACCAGATTGCCAATCTTGGTTCACTTGACTAGACACTCTAAAACGATCAGTTCAATACTTAAACCGGTCAATTCACAGTCCAGTCTGTGAACATTCAACCAAATGTTGTTTAAATTGAATACCTAACCCCTTTGTAATCAAGTTTAAAGTATATTCATGAATGAACTCCTATTCCAAGTGTATCCTATGTGTGTGACCCTATAGGTTCCAATTTGTGTTGACAATGAATGTCCATAACTATTTTGTGACAACATAAGCAATGAGTTGTATCTAGCAACACATCATTGCTACCCAAGTAATTTGAAAAGTTGGAGAACAAATTCAACCTACAATCTGTTATTGGTGTTATAATGGTTGTATAATTCCTTCATCGCTGATACTAGATTGAACTCGAGACACGGAATCATCATCCTCTCAACTTCAATCCATGTTTGGTGAACTAGAGCAGACTGTCTGAGATATATGCGACCTCAATATCATATATTGATTCATATGTGCATGCACAAGCTTTTCTTAGTCTCGCTTATCAAGTGGCATGGATATCCAACTCCTGTAGGAGGGACAAATCCCATCTACATCACTCACAGTCATCCCCATGTGATAGAATGCACCCAAACACCATCTTTTTGGAAACCCTTATTCAAGTTCACGGTGGACGATGTCAAAGTATATCGAACGGTGTGAGTTTAGTGACTTTAGGTCTAAGAACCACAATCACCACCATCACTAGGATAGATGATTTTGTCTACCACTTATGGTTTCCATGTGTCACTCTCAAGGTAGGTCTATCTGATACACTGTTCTCCAATAAGTAGTTATGTGTTTGGTTTGATATCACATATCATGACTAGTGAGATTATGTCATCAACCAACACACTCTAGTCTTATGTGTCATTGCTATCTATCATCCTTCCACAATAACATCTGACTAGGGACATAACAAGAATGTTCATATTCCTAACACTTGTATAATCTCATAATTCAGGTCATCAACCCCAAGACATACATCATTGAGTAATGTCAATCTTTAGATGTTCATTATTTTTCATCATTATCTCATAACTAAATGAAACAAAATAAATCAGAAGATTTCCTTTATTATTAATCAAATCATTATATGTCATCACAATCATCATATGATTGGATCTCTGGGCATACATACCAATATTTATGACATCACCAACAATGAGCAGTATCTAGCAACACATCATTGCTACCCAAGTAATTGGAAAGTTGGAGAATAACTTCAACCTACAATCTGTGATTGGTGTTACCGTGATCACATAGTTCCTTTGTCTCTGATATCTAGATTGAACTCGAGGCATATAATCATCATCCTTTCAACGTTAAATCTATGTTCCTTGAACTAGAGCAGACTGTCTCAGATGCATATGATCTCACATATCATATATTGATTCACATGAGTATGGCCATACATTTCTTTGTCTCGCTTATCAAGATGACCAGGATATCAATCCCTTATAGGATGAACAAATCTCATCTACATCACTCACACTCATCTCCCATGTGTCATTATTTATCCAAGCACCACCTTTATGGCAACCCTTATTCACAATCATGTTGGATGATGTCAAAATACATTGAATGACATGTGATGAGTGTAGTGACTTCAGGTTTAAGAACCACCATTACCAGTATCATTGTGAGAGTTGATTATGACTACCATCCCATGTCTCCATGTATCACTCTCAAGGTGGGTTTTTTTGATACACTATTCCCTAACATGTACTTATGTGCTTAGTTTGATATCACATATCATGACTAATGAGATTTTATCATCAACTAACACACACTCTAGTCTTATGTATTATTTTTGTCTTTTTTGCTTCCATAATAATATCTGACTAGGGACATAATAACAATGTATGTACTCTTATTATACATATGATTCCATTGTCTAGGTCCTCAACCTAAAGTCATATGTCATCATGTAGCATCTTTCTTTGTACATCTCTATTTCTATGTCATCATCTCATGATTGAGACAAACATAATAGACGGAACTACCTTTATCATTATCAAATTAGGTATCTAGTACCCCATTACAATCACCATATGATTGGCTCTCTCAGCATACATACCAATAGACTCTCACTTGTACTTAGATGCAATCACCTACAAATATTATTCCAAGTGATCTCAACATGTCCATCATGTTTTTACTGCACAAGTGCTTTTGTAGTGGGTTGGCAATATTTACTTCAAATCAGTATTTTACAAGTTTTCACATCCCCTTATTGTACGACTTCTTGCATGAGATGGAATTGATGGCATCTGAGATACCTTGTTTATCCAGTAGCTCTGTTGTTGTCACAGTAATTCTATTATGTCATCAATGGTTGGAACCTTGATATCATGTCATTTTGTGAACTTTTTGCACCTAGTTTATTTCTATAAGGATATCCCTTTATTGAATTTTCTATCTATTTTCGATGTCCTTGAATAAAATTTGGGTTTGACCTGATGCCCTTGATTAACCCATGCAGATCCATCTTCTTCATGGTCATAATAGATAGGTGTCTCGACCGAGACAGCTCCAACATCTGTCATGGGCAAGATGTCCAGTTGCATAGTGATCGTGACCATAATGGTATGATATAGGTTGCGGTTGTGATAGGCCAAAAGCATAGCAGTTGCGACCGTGATGTGTGGTTTCAACTGAAGACTGAAATGAATATCCAGACACAGTCACTACCAAGCTCGTTGCCACCAAGACCGTCACGACCCAGACAAGACACGCC
The DNA here is from genome assembly GCA_963693085.1 of Alisma plantago-aquatica. Lineage (NCBI taxonomy): Eukaryota > Viridiplantae > Streptophyta > Magnoliopsida > Alismatales > Alismataceae > Alisma > Alisma plantago-aquatica. Next base: position 524,330,671 of record OY856415.1, read on the forward strand.
CAAGATAAAAGTGTCAACCAAGATGATAGTCTCAGTCGCGACATGGGTCGCGGCTGTGATACCCATCTCGACCGCGATTCTAGGTTTAAGTCGATGGGTGGCACCTATAAATGGGCCCCGACCTCATATGTTGGGGGGTAATCAAGAGGGACAAAGTGTTGCCCAACTCCAGATCCATCCTCATTCATCTCCATGGTCTTGATCTCCAAACCCAAAAGATAGAGGAGAGAGAAGACTTGTCATCCTATTCTTCGAGAGGAGTTACCATCTTCCACACTCGTACTAGATCTAGATTTGAAGAAGTACTATTGGTGTATTGCCTCTTTCCTTCTTTAGATCTATCATCTTCCTCACGTTGTACCTTCCCCTTTTGGTTATTCTTTATGTATCTACACTTTTGTAACATCATTATGTTGCTCGTTAACATGAGTGGCTAAACACCTTGCTTGCGTTGGGAGTAGCCACTAAGGCTCTCCCAACATGTAAATACTTGCATCCCTTTGAATGTATATTTTCTTAGCAATGGTCCATACTCTTGTTCTTAAATGCTTCACTTTCATGACTAGATACCATCTTGTGATGCCTTGAAAGAGTAGTATTAATTTTATCTAAGTGTTATGGAATTGCATGAATGCATGAAAATGTTGGAATGCTAATGCTTATGATCATATGGTTTGCTTTGTGATTGTTTGTTTGCCATCTCGAGAGAGAGACAACTTTATAATCTAGATCTATCCTAAGCTTGAGAGAGGAGGGAATAGACATATATGATGATTTCTTGTAATCTTTCTAAGGGTATGCAAAGGGGTGTGAGTATAGTACATTGGTGAGAGACCTTGGTAGGTGAAACCCAGCCCAAGTTCCCATCCAACTTTTTTATTACAACTTTCTTGTTTGATCTTATTCTCTTGTTTTGTTTTCTTACCTTTGTTTTTATTTCTTTGTTTCGGAGTATCATCGTTCCTTAGGGAACAACATATTAATATACCTCTTCATTTGGTGTTTTTGAGTGTAAGGCTCTACATTCCTGACACTTACCCACTTTGTCCCTGTGTTTTAACCCCGATCTACTCATCAGACCCCGTATAATAGTTACGGGGGCCTGAGTGTCGGGATATAAATTTAAGAGTTTGAATACTCTATATCTGCTCCATTTTGGAAGTGTGATTTTGGCCGGTCAAACCTCCCACTTCTTGATCTATGCAATATCCTAGTCTATTTTAAAAAAAATCTGGCTTTTATTGCAGAACAACTATTTCTTACTTGGAACTCTTCTAGCTTATAGTTCTATTTTAAGGTCAAACACAAATTTAGATTGTGATTGGTAATCTACTTTGTCATTTTGGAAGCTTGCATCGGTGTAACCCTTTACACTCAACACTTTATCATTACCATAATCAAAGAACCCATCCTCTGGTGCTTCTCAAGTACTTAAGGATGTTCTTTTATGGAAGTCTAGTCACTTTCACTGGGATCTAACAAATATCTACTTGTCATGTCCAATACATATGAGACAACGGGATGAGTACATAATATTGTGAATGCAATTTGGCATCTTAATCATGTGCTTACTTTCTTCATAGGAACTGAGACACTAGTCTCTTGAGAGACTAATCCTGTGGATAGGTTTTCTCTCATTGAGTCATGAATGTTCAAGCCCTTCAACATCTTTCCAATATATGTGCTCTTAATTAGGCCAAGAAGCCTTCTAGATCTATTTATATAGATCTTGATTCCTATCATATATGATGTTTTTCCTAAACCCTTCATATAGAAGGTACTTTCCTTTCCAGGTTTTAATATCTATAGTATAAAGATGTTATTCCCCATCATTATGTAGAATATAAATATGCTCCCACTCAACTTTTGTAATCACATATTTCATCTTCATTTTGACTAAAGTCAAACTCTTTGACTATATTGTCAAATTGAATATTCTAGCTCTGAGATGCTTGCTTCAATCCTTAGATTGACCTTTTTAGCTTACAAACTTTATTTACAACTATTGGATTCATAATACCTTTTAGGTTGTCTCATGCACACATTCTCTACAATATTCTTGTTAAAGAATGCAATTTTAACATCCATTTGTCAAATCTCATAGTCATACTAAGCTATAATAGCAAGTGTGATCCTGATGGATTTAACCATGGCAATTGGTGAAAATATTTTGTCATGTCCAACAACTTGAACTTGTTTGAAATTCATTTTAATCAATCTGCCCTTATAGGTTTGTACATTACCATCCATGCCAAACTTCTTCTTGAAGACTCAATTGTACCTTATGGGTTTTACCCCTTCAGGTGGATCCACCAAGGTCATACCTTGTTGGTGCACATGGAGTCCATCTTGGATCTCATGGCCTCAAGCCATTTCTTAGAGTCTGGTCCCTCAATAGCTTCTAAGTAGGTTGTTGGTTCATCATCTATGACCAACCCATTGCTTTCTTGAGTTATAAGATATCCTAATCTTTCAAAGTCAAGGTGTGTTTTACTATATCTATGAGTCTTTGTGGTACATAAGGAACATGAGATTCCACAACAATTTGTAATTCTCATTGTTCCATTGTACCTCTTAAGGTTCATTTTTCTCTTGTTATCTCGAACATATCAAGTTCTACCTTTCTCCCGTTGATTCCTTTGGAATCAAATTCCCTTTAGGAATATATCCATCCTAGCAACAATCATCTTTGTCATCGGATTGGAATGTAAAAGTAGTTTTCAACAAAATAACAACTATGTGATTTGTGGACAAATCTTTTCAAGAAACTATTTTCTTATTTAAGCTTTCAATCCTAAACCATCTTAAACGATATATTGTTTTAGTGAAAAGCATGTGCCAAAAAGGAAATTGTAACATTAGCTAGATTTATTGATAATCGCATCATGACTAATAGAGTGTGATTCCTTCTTTCTTATACACTCTCATGATACATTTTCATTGCATTTTAGGTGGGGTTCATCACGATACACTATCATGGTCTCCCAAAGGTCCTCAAACTCTTTGTTCAAGATATTTTCCAAGTCGATCGTATCAAAGTGAAATAATATTTATACTAATATGGTAATGTACTTCATTCATGATCTCCTTGAATGTTTTAAGAGATTTAGACTTGTATTTCATTAAATATAATCTATCATATCTACATAGACCACCAGTAAATATAATGAGGTAATGTTAACCACTTGTAGCATTTATTCTAAAAGTTCTATGTACATCAGTATGTATGAGCCCTAATAGAATACTCACTCTCACACTACATCTAGTGAAATGTGCTTTAGTCATATTTCCCAAAAAATAAGACTTGCATGTCTCTATTGGTTTTATAACCAAAGAAGTCTAGACAACCATCATATGGAATCTATAAATGCATTTATCATTTATGTGTTTTATATGATAATGTTATATGTATCCATTGTTTGAGTCATTGAGTGATTCCACATCTGTCTCTAGAACTATAAAATACAAACTAAGAGATTTTAGGGCCACTGTCATAAAAGATCTTATCTTTGAAAGTAAAATATCAAATATATTCAGAATATTCTTGTCTATAAAAGATACATGATTTTTTTATCAATGGCAAGTACATATTAGCAATTCACTAATTCTATTACATGCCCATGAATGATAGATTCCACATGTACTGACAGCAACTCTTACTCTGCATAGTTCTAGCTTACTTCTTCTCGGGTCCTAAAGTTGAGATCTCTATCTCCTTTTTCTTCCGAAGTACCTCTATATAAAGAGGGTAGTTCCTTTTCCAGTGTCCAGGTTGATGACTGTGGTGGCACTTTCCTTCCTTATTCACTCCTCTCTTATCTTTCAATACATAAGACTTTGGTTTCTGGCTAGCTTTACAACTCTTGTTAGCTTTTACTTTGCCCTTAGACTTCCCTCTGATGATCATCATCACATATTTGGGTTTTTCATTCTTCATATGTGCTTCAGATATCCTCAACCTACCAAGTAATTATGACAACGACTTGTCAAAAGCATTCACGTTGTAATTCATGACAAACTGACTGTATGATTTCGGCAGTGACTGCAGAATCACATATGTGGCCAACTTTTGACCCAAGGGAAATCTCAATCTAGCAAGGTTCTCCACATACCCAATCAACTTGAGTGTATGGGGACCTAATGGATCTCCTTCATCCATATTGCACTTGAAAAACACCTTAGATACATCATATCTCTCTTATCTTTCTTGATCTTGGTACTTGTTCTTAAGATGTGTTATCATCTCAATAACATCCATGTTCTCATGTTGTCTCTATAACTCATAGTTCATTGAGCAAAACATGAAGCAGTTGACATCCACAACATCTTCAGAGTGCTTCTAGTAAGCATCCCCATCAGCCTTAAGTGCCTTGGGAGTGGGTTCATCTGGATGTGGTGTATCCAAGACATAGAGCTTGTGTTCTTGAGTGAGAACAATTCTCAACGTCCTAAACCAGTTGTGGAAGTTATTCCCATTCAAATCTGTCCTTCTCAAGGACTGATCGCATATAAATTGTGTTTGTGTTTTCCAATTGATTCTAAAAAATAAAATTTACAACTTTTTTTTGTTTCAATCACCCTAACGACATATCTTTTTCGACCTTTAATCAGAGTCAGAATGTGTTTACATTGTTCACAATTTCTGGTTTACAATATATCAATTATAATATAAAAATGATATTGTAGCAATTTAGTTGATATCTATATAACAAAACCTAAACTACAAAACATATTCACTCCTCCATTTTCTTAAAAACACCAAAAATGGAGTATGACTTTGACATTACATGATCAGAGTGTCGGGCATTGTAAGTCAGAGATGAATCAACTTTCTTCTATCAAAACACCACTATCTGCAATGTCTTCTGTGGGAGAGTTATCTCTAGCATCATCATCCAATGTCAAATCTGAAACATCGTCAGCAATAGTATTTTCATCTCCATCAGTAGCCCCATCAGCTCATTGTTGTAGGCTCCATTGTTAAAAAACTTTTGATTTGATTTGATTTTATTTGATTTGATTTGGTAAGTTTGACAATATTAATAAGGCTTTTAACTCATTATCACTCCCACTATTTTGTTCAAATTGATAATACTGATTCAGATGATTGCAATGTACAACCTTCTAGTGAGACAAGATCCAAAATATTTAAATTGTTATCCAGCCAATGCTGACATACATAATTAATTATTAAGGTATGCAACTTTTGCCAATTGCATCTCATGCAATTCTTGGATAGATGGTATGTGCAATAGTTTTTTTCCATACACTAGTACAGAAACCACCTCTAATGTTGGTTGAAATAAACCTATAACATCGGTTTTTACCGACACTTAAGTGGGTGTCACTAGAGATAAGTGCCTAGAATGTCGGTCTTTTGTGGATGCGCAAAATGACGACTTAGTCTCTGCCTCAATTGCTATGATTAAAGAAATCAACATAGCTAAGCAATTGTGTCGTTAGTTTCTAGTGTAGCAATCGACGTTGCACTGGTAAACCAAGTCACATTTTTAATTGATAAAGGTTTCTGTGTCATTAGTTATATGTATAAACGGATGGTCTAGACTAGCTGAGTCATCGATTTTGTTCCTAAACCAACATTGCAAGCCAGCTGGTAGCACGGTCGTGTCACCCAACATGACAATTTTAATGTAGCTCTATAATGTCAATTTTTTTGCCAAAAACCAATGAATACAACCCTATAGATTGTACTGCCCAACACAGCCATTTTATAGTAGTCCTATAATGTCAACTTCTGGCTTGAAACCATGGTGCAGGACTTCGACTTCGTTTCGACTTCACCAGGTGTGGAAGTGGAAGTTTGTGGAAACTTCGAGGAAGTTTCAAGGAAGTTTAGACGTAAACTTCGACAAACTTCGATGGTTTTTTAGAAAAATGATGCATAACTTCGATTGGAAACTTTAAAATTATGCTCTAGCTCTAATTCCCACGTATTAATTCAACACAAAACACAATTCATGACTCTCTAGCGCTAGGTAGGTTGATAATACAAAGTAGTAAATGATTTCCAATTCATGACTTCCATATATTACATACAAAATATAAATTACAATTGTAACAATTCACTAAAATGAAGTACATACCCAATAAATGTCTTCACTCTTCACTTCACTCTTTAGTAAAAAGTTGAATGCCTTCCAAAATCGTAGCCTGAATGTTGAGCAGCTTGAGTCTGCCTAAGTAGTGTCATTTGGTTATCAATTATCATAGCATATTGCATCCAAGGTGTGTGTTGAGAGTGGTTGAGCTCATAATCATGCACATATGCAGCAAAATCTTCATGGGATATTTCTGACAAATATCCAAATCTTGCATACAATGCAAGCTGTGTTGGATATCTAGAGGCAAGAGATCCTGGTGTGAAGTTGTGAAATTCTGGTATACGAGATAGCCTTTCTGCATCAAAATCAGAAGGGGGTACATATATGTTAGGTTGTGGTGGGGGCTTGGGTTGTGCCATTTGTGGATAGTATTGACTTTGAACACCTGATGTAGTATCAGTTGTGGCTGCATAAGGATCAGGGGCATATCCAGGGCCTAAGTAACTATATGATTCATTATCACTTCTATGGGAAACCCGACTTCCATAAGTTCCTTCTGAATCACCACCATAATATCCAGGAACAGGTTCTTGTTGATAAAATCCTCCAGAAGTAGGCCCAGTAAACCCCAATAAATCATCCACAAAGGTTCTTGTTGTTGTTCCTGATTGACCTCCCAATGACAAACTTCCAATTGATTCTCTGATATTGTCAATGTTGTAGTGAGGTGCCTGATAAATAGGTTGAGGCACATGTTCTTGGCCCTGTGGATACCAAGTCTCATAGCATGTTGGCAATGGATTTAGTTGTTGTGTTGGAGCTTTACCCTTTCCCTTTCTTTGGTAGGTTCGATCTGTTGGTCTTTGAGTACCACTACCACTATCATATTGTTGTTGATGTTGAGGTTGAGGGCAAGGAGATGGTGTTCTATGTGGCAGTGTATCTCCTCTTATATAGCTATCAGGAGTTTTGCCCCCATCATCACCACCTGAGGGCTCTGGAGTGGTGGAACCTGATGAGGCATCTGGTTCATCCTCTAGTAGACCCAACCAAAAATCATTTTTATCAATACATGTGATGTCTTCTTCCACTCTAAGAGTGGTCTGATTTGCTTGAGCTCCCTCACTTTGTTGATATTCATCTACATCAACCCCCATTTCCCCTGCAATTGTGGCATTAGGCCCCCCACCTGGATGCCCTTCATCAAGTAGAGGTTCATTACTGTTGTTCAACCATGCTTGTAACGGATCTTCATCGTCACCCCTGTCAGTGTAGACATACACCCAATCAAGAGGATCAATCTTGACATTGCTTGTTGGGTTCCTCAATGATTCTTGTGTGTGTCTCTGCTTCAACTTCATATTATAGTGTACAAACACCAAGTCATGAAGGCGTGATGTGGACAACCTATTCCTTCTTTTTGTGTGAATCAAGTTGAAGGTTGACCAATTTCTTTCACATCCACCTGTTGCTGCTGTTTGGGACAAAACTTTTACTGCTACAGATCTCAATTCCTCACATTCACAGCCATAATTCATCCACCAAACAGCTATAAAAAATAAAGAATGTTTAATGATCAATCAGTGGACAAGTCAACCATTCATTATTATGGAATCAAAATTAACCAATCATATAATTATTTACCAGGAGAAAGTTTTTCCCTTGAATAGATAGCCACCGGTAGCCCAAACAGACCAGATGCTTCTCCGAATGGTTTTATCTAGTAATTGGTTGTAGTTGGACAATGAAAGAATTAGATTAACATTTTATAATAATTTACATTAAAGAATTATGTACTATGACTATCGATACTTGTGCAACAGCTCGAATAGTGTCATCTTTGTTATCAAAGAGCTTATCTATCACTTATTGGAGACCCATTACCAAGTCTCCTCTTCTCCCAATGTCATTTTTGTATTGAAACCTTGGGTTTAAAAAATAAGCTGCACATATAAGGACACAAAAGTTAGAAAATATTAGATGACTAACAAACACTACGACCTAAATGCAATGGCACATCCTTACCCGCTTTATGCAATGGGTGTAGAAGCATACCATCCCATTGTCCATCCACAACTTTTAGGAATTGTGCCTTGGCATTAGTTGTAGCTTCTTCAACTTTATCTCTCATAAAGCACATTGCCTCATAGATGTAGGGCATGGTGGCATTCTTATCACCATCCACCATGCGCAAGACATGTACTATGGGATCCATTATCTTTACAACCTTGGTCACTCTAGTCCAGAAATAGTCATCATTCAAAATTTTCACCACTTCTTTGGCTCTGTCAGATTTACTATCAGGGTGTTTGGCCCACTCTTCAGAAACAAAAATCCTTTTTAAACCTTGTCATCTTTTATTTAAGCTTTGCAAAGAAATATAGTTGCTTACAAATCTTGTAATGCCCTGTCTTACTATGTCTCCTCCATAATACTCTTTGCTTCGCATCATTGCAAGTAGGTAAGAGCGATTATATATAAATTTTGTAATTCTTGTTGCCCTAGGCATTACATATGTAAAAAGATCTAATTTTCCAAAATCTTTCAAAATTAGATCAATGCAGTGTGCATCACATGGCGTCCAAAATAAGTTGTATTTTGAAGACTCTTCAACTATTTTTCTGGCTTTTTGGAAATTTGGTCCATTATCAGTGCAAATTTGTAACACATTCTCTTTTCCAACATATTTTATCGCACCTTTAATCAATTTTGCAAGGTACCTATGGTCTTTGATGTGGCGAGATGCATCAACTGATTTTATGAAAAATGTATCACCATCACAATATGCCATGAAGTTGATAATCTGTGTCTTTGTACCACTTGTCCAGCCATCACACATGAGTGTCAACCCAAAAATTGACCACTTTTTTTGTTTCATCTCCTCAATCCACTGCTCTAGATGAAGTTTCCCCTGTGGAAGATATTTGTTCATTAAGTCATGTGCATTTGGTGATTTGACTCCTCATCCATGTTCAAAGACAACATCTATCATATGTTTCATGTAAGGGCCTTGTGCCACATTGGGAGCAATACCACTAGCAAATATAAATTTTCCTATCGCCTGTCCCACAACATCTTTTGCATTCTTCCACATACCTGTCAAATTTTTCTGCTTATGACTTTGTTTACGAAACCCTAGTTTAGAAGAAGTATATCTCATGTTGTTGGTCCTCAAACCCTGCATTTCTATGCTTTCTAAATTGACAACATTTGTTGTACGGCTTCCACTGCCACCACCAACATTGAAATCAGATGGGCCAAAACCATGTCGGGTTTCATAAAATTGTCTTTCTTCTTCTTGTCTAATTGCCTCCTCCATTCTCGACATTTTCAGTGCATGTCTCATTGCATCATCATCATCATCATATTCTAATTCAACTACATTTCGTGGTATCGATGCACCAAACATCATCTCTTTGAACCTTGCATCTCTAATCTTGTCTTCCTTGTGTTTTAGATCTTTTTGATTGAGTTGCTTGGAAACAATTTTTCTTATTTGATCTGGGCAATCTCTACACTTTGCAACATTTTTATCCCCTCCCACTAAGTGCTTTTTGAACCTAGAAATCCCACCACTCATTATAGTTTTCTTGCAGAAATTGCACTTGGTTTTTTGCCTAGTTCCATCAACCATTTCACAATACATCCATGCAGGGTCAACTTTTCCCCTGACTCACCACCTTCACCTTCACCTTCACCTTCACCTCCTCCACCATCATGACCTGAACCAACCATTAAAACAAGTAGCACCCACAAAATACCCATATCTTCAGTCACAAAAAACATGCACACAATAAATTAAAAGAAACAAATATTAGATAAATAGTGGGATTAACTCATTATTAGATATTAGGCAAATAAGTGGGAGTGTGGGACTAAGTTAACTAACTTAGTACTACTAACTTGGTAGAAAATCATACATTTTTAGAACTGAAATTTTTTTAATTAAGTAATAAATAATTACTAATAATTCCTGAAATTATTAAATATATTGTAAATTGATAGTATGGCGAGTTATTAAGTGGGATTAACTAGCTAAGTAGCTAATGAACTAAGTTAACTAACTAACTAGTGAACAATCTAGGTTGAAATTTGAAAATTATAATTTATTTATATCTAAAAATTGATAAATAATATTAATATTTACTGAAATTATTATATATGTTGCAAATATTGTAGTTAAAGTCAGCAAATTACTCATTAAGTAACTATAATACAACATTACAAATTTTCTAACTCTAAATCTAATTAATGAAAAATTAAAGTATATAATATTTATGTAAAATGAAATTCATAAAAACATTATTTTTCATATTTGTTTTATGATATTTTGTTGTAATAATACAAGATCTAAGTAAATATTAGCTAGATCTATGCTAGATCTAAGTAGATCTAAGCTAGATCTAAGTAGATATAAGTTAGATCTAAGCTAGATCTAAGCTAGATGTAGTTAGATTTAGGCTAGATCTTAGTAGATTAAGGTAAGATCTAGGCTATATTCACCTAAATATTACTAATTAACAATTTTTGCAAGTAAAAATACTAATTTTGGATCATTAGATGTACGTATTATGTGTAGATGTATAGGGAAAGTAGTAGAGAATGGAGTATTTAAGAGTTAGTAGTTGTTGTTTTTATTTAGAATTGAAAAAACAAAGAAAAAGGAGGAGATTTGGGACTTACCTTCTCAACAGCAATAATGGAGCTCTTTAACAGCCACAACAGCTCGTCCAAAGTCTGTAAACAGCACATGAGAGGGACCTCGTACAAGGCATCAAGTTATAATAGCCAACTTACAACTTTTTTGCTTCATGGGCCTGACCATCCTAACTTCGGCCCAACTTCGGCCACTTCGGCGAAGTTTCACTGACATCGACAAAGTTTATACCATTTTGTGCAGGAAAAAATCAACTTCGCCAAAGTTCATCATTTGTCGCCTCAAAGTTGTGACGAGGCCGAAGTATTAGTGGTTCGACTTCGCCAACCTGCGAAGTTTGAAACTTCGCCGAAGTTTCGGCCAACTTAGCCGAATTTATGTTCCATGCTTGAAACTGATGACTCAGACCTACAATGTCAGCTTTTTTGAAACAACCAATGACACATTTAAGTTTTTTTTTTAATAATAGGTTTGTAGACATGTTGTCCAGTTATTCAGCAGGATGCAGAACCTATAATTCTGAATTGTAGGTTCCATCCTGTGTTTAGCTTAACAACATGTCAACAAACCTACAAAACATGCAATAACAAACACACAATTCACCCACATACAAGATACATTCTCCAATTCCATTTGCATGACATGTACATATACAATTCTCATTGTATTCACTCATCTTCACATTCATTCAGGCACATGTATATATACATCATTCACATATGCACCAACTTCATTCTCATGACATGTAGAAATGCAATTCTCATTATATTCATTCATCTTCACATTCGTTCACACACATGTATATATTCATCATACACATATGCACTAATAATTTACTCGCATCAAATTTAAAGTTGCAAGCAGTCATAAGCACCACATGTATATAGAAATAATGACATCAAAGTATAGAAAACTCATATTTTATCCCAATCAAATTCAAAATTCACTTCCTTAACAAAGGCTTGTGCCCATTTTTCTTGTATCTCATCTAGATCTTTTATTGTGTAGGGCTTTTCACGTTGAACAACTACAAAGAGAATGACATAATTAAAAATTTTGATTTGATATTTTCATATTTTCAAATGAGACTATTTAATTGTGATGATCAACACTATGTATAGATTACCTTATGTATGCAGTTGATGTCTAGTGCCTCCTGTCTGACAATCATGTTTGTATACCACATCACATGGTATACACATGCCCAACCATTGTCTTGCACATGGAACTATAAATTTACCACCATACAAAATGTTAATAAATAAAAGTAAGCATGGATGGTATAAATATGCATTGAATTTAGCAAAACTACCTCAATATCCTGGCAACTCAATGTTTTTTTTCTTATCCCCCTTTCCTCCAGCCTTTTTGAATTCTTTTATAGCCCTATAAGTTAATGCAACACATTGAATTTCATTAGCAAATACTCATGTAATAATATATGTTAACGGATATACAAAATTTACTCACATGAATAATGTCTTTTTCATTTTGCGTCCCCCACTATCTACTTGGTCACCCTTAGATTCTAGATAATATATAGTTAGCGTCGTGAGGACAATAACCAACAAAACCCAATGATAATTCCTGAGTGAAAAGGAGATAAACAAAATAAAACTCAAAATCCACAATTCAATGTAATTCTTAAGTCAAAATTATAAGAAAAGTAACTAAATTTACTCAACATTGAATGGAGCTATAATCACGCTCTTTTCCACTTTTCTAAAATATTTGAATGTGGTAGAGCAGTATTCGGTCATAGATACAAAGTCTTTATGTACATGGCTAATCACTGATGGAACTAGAAATGCCAGATGGGTTAGTATGAACTCTGTAAAGACCCTATGTAAGCACCTACAAAACATATATCATGTATACATTAATATATAAGAAAACATATGAAACATATATAAAATGAGGTTTTTATCAGTAAGATCTCACCATGTCCAAAGTTCTACCGTAGATGTATTTAACCAAGCATAATTAAACATCTCCAACACATCTTGCAAAAATATACTAGTATCATGAGCTTGACCTCTAGCGTCCTCATTGATATGGATCATCATAGGAAACCCTTATTAAAAGTCACCTATCCATACTGCCAACCTCCTGCAATTAGGACCTAGCGAGTCAAATAGGTCCTTTTCAAGTCAACCAGGAAATCAAATATCTTAAGGAGGAAGTAGAGGATGAGTTTTAGGGGGTTTTTTAGGTGTTGTGCCCTGCATATGTATATTCTCATATCAATTATCAATTATATACATACACAAATGGAATGTAAATTTAGCATACATCAGTATAGACAACTCCTACTTTGGGCCACATAACGACGTTGCCTTCTGCATCACCTATCATGGCGTGCTTAGGGTGGCCATGTCATAATGCAGTCTGCTTCCAAGCATAGTTGACAAGCCTTGGCATCACACGAACCGCATCTGTGGACATTGGAGCACCATGAATTTTGTCACTTGCAAGGGGTGGGTAAGTTGTACGCAGTGCAATGACATATCCTAATACAAGATGACATGGCCTCAACCCCTATAAATTTGTACATAGTGTTATATATATACCTAAACATAAATGTATTATATAAATCATTTTAAAATACTACTGCAATACAAAAATGCTTACATCATACATGCTAGATGGAAGGTCCATGACATTACTCCCAACCACCTCTGTCAAAGGGGGTCCAATTCATATGAAGAGGGGGGCACCATAGGTATTGTCTGATGAGGAGCTGAATGAGAAGCATGATATTGTCTCATTGTTTCCTATATTCCCTTTGTAATCATCTCTTGTACAACCTTGTGAATATTCTCCTTTTAGGATAGATTTGTGCTTATGCTCTGATGGCTCAAAGAAAGCTCTTATACCAATACTAGCATCAGCATCCCTAACACACCCAAGATGCTTAGGATTACATACAACAACTTTCAATTCATCCTTTTGCCCTCAGCGATGAACTTGACGTGTTTCTTTTGCTTGTGGATCTCCTGCTAATCATCATCAATGGTAATTTATAAGTAAAACATAACAATTAAGGTCAAGGTAAAATATAACAATCATCAATAGTAATTGCTCTGAGAGTTGAATCTTAGCATTTTTGTAGCCACCTCATCAATTGCAGGGTTGGGTATTTCTCTAGATTGGGTTTGCCTCCCAACTATCCATAGATCATGCCAAGGTAGAGATGCATTAGTAGTAGAGGAATTAGCAGTCCCAGTAGTAGGTTGTTGAGAAGAAGATGCCTCCAGATGTTGGCAAATCTTTGCATAGCCACCATGACCAATCGTGTGGTTGTGTACATTCTTTGTACACCTTTCTTTTTTAGCATTGCTCAAAGCCTGGCTAATCCAAAAACATATGTTAAATACATAATACATAAATACATAATGTGGAGGCTTAATACCTTGAAATTCATCAGATTTTCTCTTAGCAACAAACGCCTCCCACACCTTCAGGTCTATATAGTTCCATAATTCAAGGGTTGTTTTGTTCTTTTCGTTCTCATTCAATATGTATTCTCTTATTAGATTGCTCCTATAATCTCTTAGTACCCTCCCGTAGTGTTGCATCACCTTTCTATGATCCAGTTTTTCATCCAGCTCGGATACGCTCAGCAACAGTTTCATATACTTAGTGAAAAAATCTTTTAAATAGAATTGTAAATATCTTTAAAAATAGAATTATAAATCATAATATCTCACACATAATTCCTTCCATATTAAGTCTTGTGTGCCTAGAGAAATTTTATGCCAAGATTCTACATTTATAACTGATTTTCTATGAGTAAGAACCCCTAGATATTCCATAAAAGACTGAAACTTTTTCCAATAGGATTTCCTTGATCATCAAACTCAACGACCAGCTTTAGTGTTTTACCTCTTTTCTCTACTAACTTGTTCATCACGGTGATGTCTCTTATTTTTACATAGTCATGATGCTTCTCAATATTCTCAACAAGATTCTCAAGGCACAAATCCTTAGGGAGTAGATCATAATGAGATAGTGTTTACAAATTAGGGTTTATCATTTAGAATTTACATATTAGGGTTTAGGGTTTACATATTAGGATTTTGGGTTTAGGGTTTACAAAATAGGGTTTAGGGTTTAAAAATTAGGATTTAGGGTTTATGATTTACAAATTAGGGTTTAGGGTTCAGTAATGAATGTGTGCACCACCTACCCCATTCTTGAACACTTAATATCACTGGTAAGTGTATGATGTATATTCAGCTTTCAAGAAAATTTGCATCATTTCCCCATAGTTTTCCAAGTACACTGGTGTAGATGGGCAAATATCCACTTATATATGTACTTAGAGAACAAATAGGGAAGTTTTGAAGAAGCGTCTTGAAAATCGAATATACATTATACACTTACATCCTAAGTGAAATTAAGTGTTCTAAAATAGTCCCAGACTGAGGACTATCCAAGATTTACTCCTAATGAGTAATTCTCAGACTGGTTTCTAGGATAAAAAATAATGTTGTCATTTGTATACCTATGATTTTGGTGTAATCATTCATATCATAGGTGCTAAAAAAATCCACATTAAGATAGGCTTACAATAATACATACATTTTCAAGAAAGTGTGGTCCAAGTTTCATGTTAATGTTTATGCTCCATCCACAATTATGCACAAGGTTAAGGATCATCAAGTCATCAGAATTAGATATCCAAATCCAATGAATTCATTTCCTAATTCAAAAAAGGCACAAACAAATACCATGCCATCAAGACATAACATATATTTTTTTTCATATTCATTCATACACACAATGTGAGATTTCATAATTCTACCCACCTTATTCAAAATTTCATCCTACAAATTCATCTAGACTAATTTTGAGAATAGCCACCTTAGGGTTTTACTAACACTAACAATCCTTGCAACATATTTAATCTCATGTACATCATTTAATCATTACAATTCAATTCCAATGATCTATATGAATGCAAATATGTATCTAGCATGATTTTTAATGGATGGGGACCATATAAAGGGGACTAGATTGATACCTTCCAAGCAGTTACGATGGTGCCAACCAACTAAGGTGATGGTGGCAGCATCTCCAGCAGCTATGGCGGTGAGCACAACTACCACGTCAGCGTCGGTGAGTGCATCAGCTCCAGTGGTGACAGCGGTGAGCACAACAATGTCGACCATAGTAGCGAGCATAGCAATGATGGAGAGCACAACACCTAGAGTGGCGACGGTAGCAAAGTGGGGGAAATCACTAGAGCTTAAGGGAAATCATGATGAAATAGAGATTGGGAGAAAGTGTATTTTGCGTGAGTGTTGTTAAGTTATACACAGTCATCGGTCATCGGTTGTTGGAAAAAGCTGACAACTAAGTGAATATTCATTGGTTGGTTAACCAAAATTGACACCTAAGTTAAGGACTTAGACGTTGGTTTGCTGAAAGAAACTGATACTATAGGCCCTTATCTGAACAAAAAAAAACCAACCTGAGTAAGGCCTTAGTCGTCAGTTGGTTATCCAAAACCGACACTTAAGCTAAGGCTTAGTGCTCGGATTGCTAAAAGAAACTGATGCCAGTTGCCCTTATTTGAATTTAAAAAAATCAGCCTGAGTAAGGCCTTAGTTGTTGGTTTTTTCTTAGTTGTTGGTTTTTTCTGGTCAAACTGACACTAGAGAGAAATTTGAGGAGAACAATATTTTCATGGGAATGTGGTGTGAATCCTCTATCATCGGTTTCTTGATATCAAACTGACAAAGACTGTACAATTTTTATGGTCTTTTCTGACCATCAACATTGGTTTTTTAAATGCCAAACTGACAGCAGAAGTATTTTGAAGGCAAAATTTATTTTGTATGAAGGTGTTTGTCGTCAGTTCTTAGAAAACTGACTCTAATCTTAAAAATTTTTGAGGCAAACTTTTTCCCTGAAAATTTGTATTTTGTTGGTTATTTTAGATGTCAGTTTTTGTAAAATAAAATCAATGTTATATAAAAAGTAGCACTCGTATCTTTTCTAAATCGGCAGGACTTGATCAATGGTGATGTTTATACTCAATAACTGATGTTGTTTAATATAGTGTCATTTTTTCTTTGGAACGATGCTAGGAAAAGTGACATTAGAGGTCAAAAATGTACTAGTGATAGTCCATATGCATGCTTCTAGGCACTTAATCTCATTAATATCACCTAGTTAAGTTGACCCAAATGCCAACACGATAATAATGCACCCTACTTGGCAGACACACATGACTACCGTCACACTTCCACGAGATGGACTGTGCACCATGCTTGGTGTACCCATGCTTAGTCAATCAATACTTTCATGTGTGCTACTTACGAAAAGCATCTAAGACATAATATATTATTGACAGATTTTATATTTAAATATATATACATATCCAATCACCACATACTTATAATATGTATCATCTACATGCTATATCCACAAATAAGAAAGACATAATCAGAAATATATGAGCGATGTTTATGGCCATAATAATGTAATTCCTTAGAGCTACAAGGAATTACTACCATCTAAGATCCACAACATATGTAGCAACCTATAGTTGATGAAGATCTATGCTGGAACCACTTCAAGTTGACAGATTCAACTCTTGGACATGCTTTTCAGCCTCATGGTCGAGCAGTTGATTTCTTGGATTGGTCACTAGTTTCTGGTACAAGCGACGTCTGGATTCCTCCAGTCGATTGGTTGGGCGACCAGCCGATCAGTTGGCTCCTCCTATAATCTGGCCTCCTCGATCCTCCAGTCGATCTGTTTGACATCTGAGTCGGTCAATTCATTTACATTATATAGGAAACCTCAAGTTTTAGGAAGGAAAGTACTAGTACTTTACATATGAAAAGGACAGGAGGCTCAGTATGCAAATTGAGATATAAAACAAGAATAACAACCATCCAACTAAGTACAAAGATCTAGGGGTTTATTGTCCATAACCATGCTTACATCCACCATTAAAACAATCTTTTAAGGCGACATGTATAAGTTGCACATATATATATATATATATATATATATATATATATATATATATGTGTGTGTGTGTGTGTGTGTATTTGGGATCGTATGTGGTATTTAATCAGGTATGCACATTAATCATTTTAATATTTGCATCGTATGCAATAAAATTAATTTGATCATATCGATTTTAATCCATATACAATGTAAATTGATGTGGCTCTAATACCACTGTTGGGAAAGATAAGGCAACGGAAACAAAAAATCAATGCCTGATTCCCAAACCAGTAAAATTGTGTAAATAATGATGTATCTATGAAAGAAGGTAGCAAGAGATATGCATGGTCCTGGAACAAGTCCAATGACAACTCTTACATGGTGATGCAAACTCTTCACAAGGCACATATGGACAACTAGAGACGTTAGCCTCCTGGTGAAGCACCACAAATGGTGATGGTTGTTGTCCATCTAGCATTGTGGCAACGACCTCCACACCTCCATGTAGTCCATGCGGACCATTGGGAATGCCATGTTGCACGACCAAAGCCAACAGGAAGGAGTTTGTCCCTTCAAACACCAACCTCCTAGGATTGATTCAATTTCCTTGTTGTCTCTCCCTTGTTGCCCCTCTGTTTTACGGGTAGGACTTGCTCGATCTCTCTAGTTACCACAACTATGAGAGGAAAACAATTGTCAAATCTTATTTTTGTATCTCTAAAAGCCTAGATTGTCCCCTATTATATAGGATGTCCAGGGTCAGGGTTTCCAGATTATCTGGGAGTCGAATAGAAAAAATTTCATGAATTACATTGAACTGGTCAGTTCATAACTGAACTGGTCAGTACACATGTGAAATGATTATTTAACACTTATTTTACTATTCTCAAACATATTGGGTTTCAATACAATGATTGATGCACAACATAACGTCAGCATCAATCCTTGATCCAATTGTATTGATCATTGAACTTAGTGATTCAGTAGTTGTATCGGTCATTTTAGACCTTGAACCGACCAGTTCACTAACTGAATCAGTTGGTTCATGTCCCAATTTAGGAAATGTTCATCCAATGTTTTTTTAATTTACCTGACACTTGAATCGATCGATTGAACACTTGAACTGGTCAGTTAATAGTCTAGTTAGACAATTTTCAGTCATCGTTTATATTGAATACCTAAACACTTTAGTAATAAAGTTAAACATCATTCATAATTAAACTTCTATTCTAGGTGCATCCTCTGTGTGTGACCCTATAGGTCCCAAGTTACATTGGCAGTGAATGTCCATAACCAATTTATGACATCACTCACACTCAATCCCCATGTGTCATAATGTATCCAAGAACCACCTTTATGGAAACCCTTATTCAAGGTCACGTTGGATGTTGTCAAAATACATTGAACTACATGTGAGAGTGTAGTAACTTCAGGTCTAAGAACCACAATCACTACTATTATTATGAGAGCTAATTCTGACTACCATCCCATGGTCTTCATGCATCACTCTCAATGTGAGTCTATCTGATACACTGTTCTCTAACATGTACCTATGTGATTGGTTTCATATCACATATCATGACTAATGAGATTCTGTCATCGACCAAAACACACTCTAGTCTTATGTGTTATTTACAATTTATCATCGAAAAGGTACTTGACAAGTTTGGAGAAATACGCACAAGTATATATTTGATTACATAATCATTCCTCTACCAAAGCACACCCACTATGTCCCAAAGACCCCCGGTACAGGAACATCTATACACAACTACACATATGGACTTTAGTTAGATATGGACTCACTCAAATCTATGATCAAGATGATGAGATGATGACTCGTCATAAGAACTTAATAGGTTGTTCAATATGGTTGATTATCTAATGTCTTAGTGATAAGATAATACATATGAATAAATAAACACAATTTCTTCTTCTTATCTTTTTGATAAAGTAGATATGATGCAAGATAATCAAGAGGCATGTATAAGGAATTATTCTAGAATTATATTTGAAAGTAAATAGAACATATCATAAGAGTGCAAAAATAAGATTTGATAGGAAATGCATAAAATCATATAAATTTTTACATTTGACTTTTTTTTTTGCAAAACAACTACACGTGTACATAGACAACTAGGAGCCACCATGGTGTATTTATATATATGATTGGCCATCCATGCCTAGGGTTTTGTTACGACCCTATAAAAATTCACTCAAAATCAGGCCAAAAACAGGCCTAGGTAGGAACATATGTCATATCTACTTTTTTTATTCCCACACCTTATTACAAGGATGGGTACTTCCTCATCACATATTGCATATCTAATTTAAGTAATTTATGTTTCCCATCTTGGATCAGGGTCTCTATCCCCTAATCCTTTCTTCCTTAATATCAATAAGAGATATGGCACCTAGCTCCCACCAATGTACCCCTACTAGCCGTCCATAGATTATTCCTTGAGATCCAATTTTTTCCAGGTAATCTCTTCATGGACATAGCCCAGTATAGGACATGAAAATATTTACCATTCCCACATGAACAATGGGGATGGTTCACGAATTTTAGGGCATCTAACTAGAATAAATTAAATTTCACTTGTTAAATTAGGTGAATTACTCAACATGAAGAGGTTAGATTATATAACTCATAATATATCGTGTGATTCACCAATTTGTAGGAAAACTAGGATTTTGCTAAACTAGAAAGCAATATAAACAAGACATTCTTTAAATGTGGATACTTTGCAATAGGATAAGTATCCATTCAGATGTCATTTTTTGTAATATGGTCTACATATTACCATTCAAGTTCATATTTATATATCTTTAAACTCCCATTGATAATGTGATTTCAAAGCACTTTTAGACCATTTTCCATCAACTTAGGGCAAATTCAACCATAAGAAATAAATGAGACAATTAGATAATTATTTGATAAGATACATTCATATCTAAATGTATAAAATGATTCACAGCAGTAGATTTTAGATTAGAAAAAAATTCAAAGCATTCTCTTAATCAATTTTTATGGCTAGAATTGTCAATTAGCAAGAAATGATTTTATCCGCAAACAAGGAAAGAAGATCTATCATTCATTATATTTATATATATATATAGGAATAAATAATTAATCAAATGACCATTCATTCAGAATAAGTTCATATAATTCATCTCTTTATTCAAATTCATACTCATAATTTTCCACAATTATTATTCAAATGGCAATGACATGGATGTCTCAAAAATTTCTTCAAACTAATGAAGAATTCAACGTAAATATGTAAATTAGATAATTAAATAATCATTTAGAAAATTAGGACCATATCTGTATGTATATACTCATTTACAACAATATATTTCAGATAAGAATAACATAGAAATGTCAATCTCTAATCCATTTTATGTCTAGAATCTCTTGCTGCAAGTATTTTGTCATAAGATGGTGAATTTGGGCATATTTGATTCACTATATGTTTACCTAATCATTGTGATACATAAACATGGGAGAAACTTTGTAGCTCCTCCATACAGTCTGAAAAACTTCCACAGATATCTCAACTTTTAGGAAGAAACCAGTCCTAGACCCTCAATCTAGGCTAAAGAAGTGAATTTGGAAAGAGATAGAATATCATGAGATTATGATCAATATTTAGGTAAGAAAAAACTGGACACAATTCAGAAGAGACAAAAGGGGATTAGCAAAAGAAAAAATATATAATTACTAGAAATTCCAGCTCTAAATGATTGGGGTGAAATCTTAGTTTTCCCTTGAATTCCTAATAGATTCTTCCTTCTAGGGAAAATTCCACAAGAGAGAGAGATCTTGGCATCAAATAACATGGATATGATTGTTATAGATTTGAAACTAACCAACTTGGGTCATATATGTTTTTTTACTTTGAAACCATGTTGCATCTTAAGGGACTTAGTTAGATGCTTCACATTGACCTCCCATAGTCAACCTCCCAAACTAAAGCTAACGTGAGCATTAACCCCTCTAAGGGGTCTATGTGTCATGACTTTGATGAATAAAAAAAATGATGTCTCTTTGAATTAATTTTAACTAAGCATGGCATTGATCAACCAAGTCAATGTGGACTTGCCATTTACCACCTTGGTCGACAAGAACTTCCAAACAAAAAAATACAAGCATGTGAAACAACTATGATACCATGTGAGGATTAACATACAACATGTTCTTACCATAATGTCTTCCATAATTAGAGTTCAATAAATGATCTATTATTTTTATTTGAAGACAATAAATCAGTATAATATAAATAGTCTTACTATTTACCATCAATAAACAACCTTTAAAGCATACACTACCAAACCATCAATTTGGATAAATTTTTCATCATTAAAAGCTAATGAGATGTTTTTTTTGTTTCAAATAAATCTTCATACTTGGTGCACTTTGAATTTCATATGATATATACATTATAAACATTTGACTTTACACATTCAAACGTATCAACAAGCATATAAACAACCACTCAAATAGTTCTAGTTTTCTTTGATTTTACATTATTAGCTATAGATTTTTTATTAGGTTTGAAACTCAACTAGATGCTAGACAAGGTAATAAATATGTTAGCCATATTAATATGATATTTAATACTTATCCAAAGTTGGGTCTTATTAAGGTCAATTTAGGGCAACTCGAGGGAAGATAGGCATATTTGGATCATATTATGTCAAATGGTATAGGCTATATTATGGATAGCTGAGGTCTAGTATATAATGGACTAGATCTAATATAGGCCAATTGAGAACAAAATTTTCTTGCCTCATATAATCTCATCTTGTCTTCATTGGTCACTTGTTGATTAATGCTTCTTATGGGCTCAGTGTTCACCCCCACCCCACAAACATCCTTAGGATAAAAAAATCATCAACTATTATTTTATAATTTGAATTCCATTTGTTAAACCTACAAAAAAGGTTTGATATATCTAGACCATATCTTACAGTTGGTCTAAAACTAAAGAGAAAAACAAAATACACAAGATGAAGATGTTAAGTCGCCATTATATGCTCAAGGAAATTAAAGAAACCTCTTGACAGTCATTTGAATCATATGGAAATATGAAAAAGCCAAGATGACTCCACCCTATGGTGGACAGGCAAGGAAAGTCTTTTACAGTGTTAGGGGTTTAGGGCCAGGGGTTAGCATTTTTACATTTGAAGAAACTATTGGATCTAGGGCTCTAGAGGGGGGATGAATAGAGCTTCAAAAAATCTCACAATATAGATTAGACCTTCAAATAATATCAATCAAAACCAATAGCTTAAGTGAAATTTGAAGTCCTAACTAACAAGCATAGCAAGGATGAGAGAAAATGAAACAAGCACTTGACATGGTCATTTAGAGTGGTTCCACTCTCCAAACTAGGAGAGAGTCAGTACACTACCTAGAGAGATCAACCTCTGGGACTTTGCAAGTGCTTTCCTCTATATATTCACCAATAAGAGTTACAACACAAGGCCACAAAAGGACTTACCTATCCAATACAAAGAGTCTTCAGCCTTACCAAGGACTTACCCACTTTGCAAGAGTCTTCCACCTTCTTCCAAGGACTTACCTACTCTTGCACAAGTCTTCAGCCTTCAAGGGAATACCCACTCTTCTTGGATCTTCAGCCTTTGCCTTCTCCTTCACCTGAAGAAGATTTTCACCTCTTCTTCAACCTTGAAGAAGAACAGCAACAACTCCACCTTCACTCGGAGTAGATTGATTCACCTTTTCTTCTTTGAGGAAAGGGGTAGGGAAGATGGAATGGAATGAGAGCTTTACAAGCACAAGGAGGTAGAGCTCTTACAAATGGCATGACTCACTCATAATCATGAAATGATGTGTAAACAAAAGAGAGAAAGGAACTCAAGGAGTTGCAATAGAGTCAACTATAGCAAGGACTTAGAATAGCATGAATGAGCAAACTTGGAATGAACTCCAAGGGGTCCTATTTATAGTTGGGGGTGTTCCCTTGAATGTAGGATCATTTAAGGGCAAAATATAGTCATTTTCCAAGTTGCAAAAGATCTATTCTCACTCAAAAAAACTTGACAATGGTTATAATCACTTTTTCTACATTTTTCGTATAGTACAATTGGTCGAGTTCTAATAAAGGTAACTCGACCGATCCACTAAATGACAAAGCCAATTTTCAAAATATCAATTGAGTTTGTTCTGGGAAACTCGACTGATGAGTTAAAATTAGTTTTTCTCAGTGAGTCGATCAGTCAAGTTCTATGAGTGTACAACTCGACTGATTGGTCTCTCCAGAAAATCCATCACTGGATCGGTCGAGTTTCTAACTCGACGGATAAACAACCTGTGACAAATTTTCTAAATTGACATTTGAGTGATCAAACGTTGGAATTAAGTGTCCCTAATTTTTCCTCATCTTAGTTACAAGTCATATCATCAATACAAATGATTACAAAAATCATCTAAGGTCATTTGAAGTGATTTCCCAAAACACACACTTGTATTGCTTTTGACTTCCACTTGAACAAGCTAACACTTGTATAAATTGATCCTTTTCATGTACCTAAAGCCAGAAATCAATCTTGAACAAACATATTAGATTCATAGGAATGGAATGGTTAAGTCATTATCAAAATATGGGCAATGTATAACTCTTAAGTCAACATTCTCCCCCTTTTTGACAATGACAAACCATTCCTCAATCGTATTGAAAAGGATATGTGAAGTTATAACTTTGCTTTGTGCATTGCAAGGGGATTTAAGATTTGAACAATATGAATTGCTCCCCCTCAATCTATGCTTACTTTAACCTGCATAGTTAGTCTATATACACAAAGAAACATGACATATATATACTATATGGTCCTTTAGCAAGTCACATGATAAAGCATATAATGAACAAGAAAAGGATCACATAGGCCATACAAGCAATATGGTTGAGCTTCAAAACATTGAATTTCTCTCCCCCTTTTGACATTATCAAAAATGAACGGGGTAGAAGAGCATAGAAATGGGTCTTCTCCAAGCACAACCAAACATACATCTACAACATGCAATCTCAAAGCATACACCAAATTGAGACGAGAGAAACAAATAATCTAAGTCATAATCAAAATATGGTAAACATGGCACCAACTCATTAGATATAGTAAATCAAAGAGTAAGTGCACAAAGGATTAAGATTACAACCCAGAAAGCATGTTCTCAAAAACAACTACAAGCCAAAATGATGAAAGCTAGATGATAAAATAGTACAACTTATAAAATGTGCCCAGATGTTTGTAATACAAAATAGCCTAGAAAGATATATCTGATCAGCATCTAGATTAAAAACTCAAACAAAGAAACATCTAATATATCTATATCCATATCATCATCGTCATCAGCATCAAAAGCATCTGACTCATAGTCATCATATATGTATGAAGGTGCAGTAGAGAGAACAATATCACGTTCATCACCAGTGGCACCAGCAAAACCATCAGAGCCATCGTCAAAAGCATCACCATCATCCTCATCAGCCTCCTCGTCAGTATCAGCCTCCTCATCAACCTGGTCTGGCATCTCCTCATCAGCAAGGGAACCAAAACCTCGACTGGGCCAATGAGAATTCTGCTCATCCCAAGACATACCAAGAGCATGGAGCTCATTAGCCTATGGGAAAGAAGGAGTAGAACTACCAAGAATAGCAAGCAAATTGGCTAAGGGGTCAGCTATTAGAGGCAGCACACCAGGGGTAGATCCACCAGCAGTAGAGGGTGTAGCAGCAGAAGATGCAGGTGGAGGGGTAGGGTAAAAGTGATCATATGTAAAGGATGCATAGTCACCTCCTGGGTAGGGCTGGTAGGTAGGGTAGGGGTGTGCACAGGACATGTTCATGTTAGACATGATGGAACATAGGTCCTGATGCAGGTGCTCTTGAACCTGAAGGTTGTATGCATGTTGATGCGTCATGCAGCCCATAAGGGTTTTATTTAATACATGGAACGAGGCAGGGTAGGACAGGTAGGTTGAGGTGGTGGAGGTGCTTGGGTAGAGGTAGAGGTAGAGACATCAGGGTGGTAGAGGATAGGATAGGCATTGACTTTTGAAGAGTGGTCTCACTGATGCAAACTCCTTTCTGAGCAGGTTTTTAGTGAAGATCATGGAAAAGAGATTTGTTAGTTGCAAGCTGGAATAGACTACGAATCAGGGATGGGTGGGGAGGGCAAGTGCCACGAGTGTTCTTGCCTAAGTCAAAGTAGGTCATATGATGGAGAACATATCTCTCCCACTTGACTCCAATGTTCTTCAAGAGACAGTACATGATTACCGTAGTGTTTTTTACAATTTTAGTCTAATTTTTCTTTGGATGAAAATTGCAGTTAACAACTAGGGTAAGGATGAGTCTCTTGAGGTCCAAGTTAGAGGGGGGAAGGGTGCAATTCTTCCTATATAGGAATTGAGGATTTTTCAAGAACTTATGAATATCAGATAGAGTAAGATCATACTGCTTGTAGAAGGCCTCAGGATCAACTAGGTCAAAATACTCTGGGTAGTCCATATGCCAGGTGTCAGTCACTTCAATACCCAAAAAAAATATGTTCAGGGTATCCTCATAGACTTGGAATTTCTTCCCGACTATCATGGACGTGAGGACCACTTGAGTATTAGGTGGGGGTACGAGGGTATCGTAATTCCAATGCAAATTTGCATAGAATTCGTGAACGACTTTGGTGCTTGTGATGGAATTGTTAGAGCACACGCGTTCAACACCCAAGGCTTAGAGATGGTGGTCATATAACAACTCCACTACTTGATCTATGACCTCTTATCTTCGTGGGCATGGCTCAAATAGGGCACGAAAAGGAAAAGGATTCCTAGGAAGGATCTCCTTGTACCTATTTAGAGCCTCATTTGAGACAAAGAAAGTGTCATCAAAGGGAATCAAGCATGGGTTGGATGAAGATGAAGGTTCATTAGCTGGGGCATCCCTCTTCCTCCTATTAGATGCCATGGAGATGAAGAGGAGAGAGTAAAAGCTAAATAACCACCACTAAAACTCATCCACAAACCTAAGTTAGATAGGGGGAAGGTCAAGGGAGGTCGAGCTAGGTCAAACTACGACTAGGGAGAGGAAGGTCAGAGCTAGGGTTGAGAGCTTGAGGGATCTAGAGGTTGGATCATTCGACTTTTATCTAGTTGAAAGGGAGAATAGTCAGCGGAACCTATCTTAAGTTTGCTCCAGCCTGACCATCGGTCGAGTTATGTGAGTTGGAAACTCAACTGACATGCTCTTTAAGAAAATCTCTCGGCCTCTGATCGATCGAGTTGGCAACTTGACCGATGGTCAACCTATCCTAAAATTAGAAATCCTAATTTCTAGCCATTAGAGTTCTAACTAAATTTATTTTTCAAGACCATTTTGCATTTTGAACATACTTAGGCACATATCACTCATCATTGGGTATTGTTTTGTGATAAAATAAGCGTTTGCAAAAAATACCCTGAAATAAGAGAAAAACAAGGCAAAAGAACATGAAATTTTGATTTTTAGCATATTTTCAAGCAATGGTGATCAAAACATAAGCAAAGCATATAGGATAGATGAAAACTAGCTAGAAGGCATATCAGATTTGTTCAAAGCAGTCATGAGCAGTTTAGATCAAATAAAGTTAAATTGCTCTCTAGCTAGAGGTTTAGTGAAAATGTCCACCAACAGATTTTTCGTGTCCACATGCATGATATAGATATCCTTTTTGGCAATGTGATCATGAATAAAATGATGACGAACCTTTATATGCTTACCTCTACTATGCAAGATAGGATTATATGACAAGTTAATTGTACCAGTATTATCACAAAAGATAGGAGAAGCATCAAAATGAATGTTAAAGTCTTGGAGCATTTTCTTCATCCATAGGACCTAGACACAACAACTCCCGACTACAATGTATTCAGCCTTAGTGGTTGGTAATGCCATTGTGCTCTGTTTCTTGAAAAACCAAGACACCAAGCATGGTCCTAGGAGAAAGCAAGTGCCACGTGTGCACTTTCTATCAATCAAGCACCCTGCATAATCCACATCACTAAAAGAAGTAAGAGTAAAGTCCCTTGACTTGGGATACCGTAGTCTAAAATTTTGGGTTTTGGCTAAGTACCTTAAAATCTTGTTAACAGTTTTAAGATGTGATTTCTTAGGGTTTGATTGAAAGTGAGCACACAAGCCAACACTAAACATTATATCAGGTCTAGAGGCAGTTAAGTAAAGTAAACTTCCGAACATACCTCTATAGAGCTTCTCATCTACCTTCTCACCTTCTTCATCTTTGTCAAATTTGGCGGTGTTTGACATGAGTGTATCCATCAGCTTGGTGTTCTCCATCCTAAAGTGTTTAAGTAACTCACTTGTGTACTTGTCTTGGTTAATGAAGTTCCCATCTTTTATTTGCTTGATTTGAAAGCCGAGGAAGAAGTGAGATCACCCATCATACTCATCTCAAATTCACTCTGCATAAGATCATTAAATTCTTTGCAAAGATAAAGGTTAGTTCTGCCAAAAATGATATCATCAACATATATTTGTATGATAAGAAAATTGTTAGAAGTGTGCTTTAGAAATAAGGTAGAATCCATTTTGCCCTTGATATACCCATGATCTAACAAAAAGTTCTTAAATTTCTCATACCTAGCTCGAGGTGCTTGTTTGAGTCCATAGAGAGCTTTTTGCAACAAATAAACATGGTTAGGTTGACTATCATGTTCAAAGCCAGGAGGTTGTGCAACATACACTTCCTCCTCAATTGTACCATTCAAAAATGCACTTTTAACATCCATTTGATATAGAAGAAAGTTTTTGGCTCAAGTCTATCTATAGGCGCATATGTTTTATCAAAATATATACCATCTCGTTTATTGTAGCCTTGAGCCACTAACCTTGCTTTGTTCCTTACCACTTTGTTTCTCTAATCAAGCTTGTTGCGGTAGACCCACTTGGTTGCAATGATCTTTCTATCACTTAGTCTTGGCACTAGGGTCCATACTTTGTTCTTTTCAAATTGCTCCAACTCTTCTTGCATAGCGAGGATCCACTCATCATCCTCAAGAGCTTCCTTGACGTTCTTTAGCTCGAGTTGTGAGATGAAGGTGATGTTGGCTTGTTCTTTGTTGAATGCAGCCCGTATCTTCACTCTTTCAAATGAATCACCTAAAGTCATCTCTTTTGGATGATTCTTTGCAAACCAAGGAGTTGTATGCTTCTTCTCTTCATCTTTCTCTTCTTGAGTGACCACCTCTTTTCCCTTTTGGGTGATGTTGAGCTCTTTTAGAATAGGAATTACTTCACCTGTAACATCATCATTTGGAACAATATCTTTGGGAATAGAGTGGTTAGTCTCAATAAACTTAACATTTATGGATTCTTCTACTTTAGCAAGATCAACATTAAACACTTTATAAGCCTTGCTAGTAGTGTTATAGCCAAGAAAGAAAGCCTTATAATATTTTAGATCAAATTTGTCAAGAGAATCTTTCGTATTCAAAACAAAACAAGGGTGTTCGAAAACATGGAAATACTCGATAGAAGGCTTCCTACCACGCCATATCTCATATAGGGTTTTCTTTAAAGAAGGATGTGTAAAAACTCAATTTTGCACAAAACATGAGGTACTAATAGCTTTGGCCCAAAACTTCTTTAGAGTGTCGTACTCTAGAAACATAGTCCTAGACATCTCCTGTAGTGACCTATTCTTCCTCTCTACAACCCCATTTTGTTGAGGTGTTCAAGGTGAAGAGAAGTTATGTGCATAACCAGATTCTTGAAAAAAATGTTCAAAAGGGTCATTTTCAAATTCTCCCACATGATCACTAAGGATGGAAACAATGCGGAAAGAGGCTTCATTCTCAATTCATTTATAAAAGCTCAAGAAAACATCAAGTGTATCACTCTTAGAAATGAGATATAAGGTCCAAGTATATCTAGAAAAATCATCGACAATAACAAGGCAATACTTGGAACCACGAAGCGGTTGAGTTCTCATTGGTCCAAATATATCAATGTGAAGAAGTTCAAGAGCTCTCTTGGTACTAAGGACTCCTTTGAATTTGAAGGATGACTGGTTTTCCTTCCTTGGGTACAAGGTTGGCATTCCTCATCCTTTTCAAAATCCAATTTGGGAAGTCCCTTGACCAAGTCCTTTTCACTCAACTTCTTCAACTGATGCATATTTACATGAGCAAGCCGGTGATGCCAAAGATAAATATCATTCAAATTAACTACTAGGCATTTACCAACAATAGGTTTAATAGAGTCAAGAACAATAACATAAAGATTACCCCTTCTAATTCCCTTATATATAACTTGATAGGTGAGGGAATCTAGAATCAAGCATTCAAAGGAAGTAAATAACACAAGGTAACCATTGTCACATAATTGACTAACACTAATTAAATTCCGATGTAGGCCATCCACGAAAAGAACATTCTTGATACACAAGAATTCACCTACATCACCCTCACCTTTGACTTTACCATTCTTATTGTCCCCAAAGGTGACTAAATTTCCTTTCTTTTTGGTGAAGTTGTTAAAATGGCTTACATCACCTGTCATATGCTTAGTGCATCCACTATCAACAATTCATCTTCCATTTTCCTACAAGATAGGAGAGTGTCATTTCCCAACTCAAACTTTGGGATTTTGAGTTAGCTTGGGGACCCATTTCATCTTTGGGTTGGTCCCCTTAGGCTTGTAAGGACAATAAGTAGAGTAATGATCATCACACTTGCAATAAGAACAAACCATAGGATTCTTAATGTCGGAAGACTCTCCAACAAATAAAGAGGTCTCCTTGCTCTTTTTCTTACCTTTGTCTTTGCTCTAGCCTTTTGTTGCTCCCCCAACAAATCCCAAATCACTAGTACCACTTTGTTTGGTAGAATGGTCAAGGATTTTATTTAGGGAGTTTTTCCCTTTGAGGAATTTCTATAGAGAGGCCCTTAATTTATGATTATCATCATTAAGAGATATGATAGTAGAAGACAAACTAGCAATATCATCTCTAGCATGAACAAGGTCAACCTCTAGATAGAGGGCATTAGTCAAATAAGAATCTTTCTTTAGAGAAACAAAAGCCATATCATTACTAGGCAAGATAGTTCTAGAAGATAAATCATTAACTTGACCAAGTAGCCTAGCATTTTCATATTTAAGCACTTGAATTTCCTTAAGATAAACATATCTCTCATCCCTACGAGCTTCAATAAGAAGCTTGAATTCAGCATTTTCAGTTTAAGAGCTTCAAGCTCCTTTAGGCACTTTTGGTTATCCTCTGTAAGAGTTTCAATGCTCTTAAGATAGACACCATTCTCTACCTCAACTCCATTGTATTGGAGCTCAAGATCAAGATATTGGCCTTGCAAGTTATCAATGCTCTCAAGATGAGTATTCTCATTAAGCTCAAGAATTTCAAATTTAGCATACAAATCATCGATCATTTTTCCTAACAATTTTCTTTTAGATTTACATTTAGAAAAAGAAGAATGGGTAGAAACAAGCATATGAATAATAGCTTCCTTAGATAACTCGTGCAAGCTTACCTCACTTACCTTACTTCACCAATTTCTTCACAAGTAGAGGCCATGAGTGCAAGGTGGCACTCTCCATCTTCTTCAGAGCTTGAGCTACTTGAGGATGAAGCTTCCCAAGCTACATGAGCTACATTCTTGTATATTTTCTCCTTCTTGTCCTTCCTCTTATACTTTCTATCCTTCTTGTACTCTTCCTTCTTCTTTGAGGTGCCATTGTGGTGTGATTTTCTTGACTTGGGACATTCACTCTTGTAGTGTCCCTTTTTTCCACACTTGTAGCATCTAGGAGTAGAGAAGGAGGCTTGCTTTCCCTTGAAGTGCTTGCCCTTGATGTAGTTGGCTTCATGCTCACTTGGGCCATCATCTTCACTAGAGGAGGAAGGAGAAGTCTGGCAAGCAAGTTGTTGTTGAAGGATGACCGCCTCCACTTGTGCTTTGAAAGCACTATCATTGATCTTCTTGGCTTCCTTCTCTTCTTGCTTTGTCAAGCCTTGGCTCGTGAGCTTGGAGGTTGCCAATGAGCTCTTTGGTTGGGATGTCATCAAGGCTCCTCACTTATTCAATGGAGGTCACCTTTGACTCCCATCTCTTTGGTAGATTCCTCAAGATCTTGGAGTTGATTACACCTCTATCCAAAGTGTTTCCCAAAGAAGCCATCCCATTGATGATGACATTGAGTCTTGAGTACATCTCCACAATCCCTTCTTTCTTGCCCATCTTGAAGTTCTCTAGAAGGTTGTTCAACATGTAGATCTTAGCCTCCTTGACTTGCTTTAGCCCTCATAAGTGATGTACAGTTTGTCCCAAATCTCGTAGGTAGTGTCCCAAGATGAGATGTGGTTGAACTCTATTAGGGTAAGGGTTGCATAGAGGATGCTTATGGCTTTGGCATTGAGTTGGGCTTCTTTAAGTGCAGCTTCACTCCCTGTTGCAATAGCTTTGGTTGGCTCCTTATATGGTGTGACCATCACCTTCCAAATGTCAAAGTTCATGCCTTGAATGTAGAATTGCATATGCCTTTTCCAATAGAGGAAGTTGGTGCCATCAAAGACTAGAGGACGCATGGAGAAGCCTCCCTCTAAGTTAAGAGAACCAAGTAGGTTGTCGCCCATCTTCTCATCTCATGGGAGATTGTTAGAGAAAATCCTTAGCTCTGATACTACTTGTTGGATCTAGGGCTCTAGAGGGGGGTGAATAAAGCTTCAAAAAATCTCACAAGATATATTAGACCTTCAAATTATGTCAATAAAAACCAATAGCTTAAGTGCAATTTGAAGTCCTAACTAACAAGCATAGCAAGGATGAGAGAAAATGAAACAAGCACTTGACAAGGTCGTTTAGAGTGGTTCCACTCTCCAAACTAGGAGAGAGTCAGTCCACTACCTAGAGAGATCAATCTCTAGGACTTTGAAAGTGCTTTCCTCTATATATTCACCAATAAGAGTTACAACACAAGACCACTAAAGGACTTACATATCCAATACAAAGAGTCTTCAACCTTACCAAGGACTTACCTACTTTACAAGAGTCATCCACCTTCTTCTAAGGACTTACCTACTATTGCACAAGTCTTCAGTCTTCAAGGGATTACCCACTCTTCTTGGATCTTTAGCCTTTGCCTTCTCCTTCACCTGGAGAAGATTTTCACCTCTTCTTCAACCTTGAAGAAGAATAGCAACAGCTACACCTTCACTCGGAGTAGCTTGCTTCACCTTTGCTTCTTTGAGGAAAGGGGTAGGGAAGATGGAATGGAATGAGAGCTTTACAAGCACAAGGAAGTATCTCTCTTACAAATGGCCTAACTCACTCATAATCACAAATGAATGTGTAAACAAGAGAGAGAAAGGGGCTCAAGGAGTTGCAACACACTCAACTATATCAAGGACTTAGAATAGCATGAATAAGCAAACTTGAAATGAACTCTAAGGGGTCCTATATGTAGTTGGGGGTGTTCCCTTGAGTGTGGGATCACTTAAGGGCAAATTATGGCTATTTTCCAAGTTGCAACGGATCTATTCTCACTCAAAACAACTCACAAATAGTTATAATCATTTTTTCTACATTTTTTGTATAGTACATTCGGTCAAGTTCTAATAAAGGTAACTCGACCAATCCACTAAATGACAAAGCCAATTTTCAAACTATCGGTTAAATTTGTTCTGGGAAACTCGACTAATGAGCTAAAATCAATTTTGCTTAGTGAGTCAGTCAGTTGAGTTCTGTGAGTGTACAACTCGATCGATTGGTCTCTCCAAAAAATCCATCACTGGATAGGTCGAGTTTCCAACTCGACTGATAAACAACATGTGAGAAATCTTCTAAATTGGCATTTGGGTGATCAAGCATTGGAATTAAGTGTCATTGGTTTTTTCTCATCTTAGTTACAAGTCATATCATCAATACAAGTGATTACAAAAATCATCTAAGGTCATTTGGAGTTATTTCCTAAAACACACACTTGCATTGCTTTTGACTTGCACTTGAACAAGCTAGGGCTTGTGTAATTTGATCCTTTTCATGTACCTAGAGCCTGGAATCAATCTTGAACAAACATATTAGATACATATGAATGGAATGGTTTAGTCATTATCAAAATATGGGCAATGTATAACTCTCAAGTCAACAGAAGCATATCTGTCTCGATTTAAAATGTGAATGGGAAGTGGTTCCCTAATATGCAGGACATATCATATGAAACATTTTCCCTAATATTCTGATGTGTCATACCTTTTGGACCAGGGTGATGTGTTGTAAGTGCTTACCAAGGCAACTCAGTCCAATCTCAATCTGAGTTTCTTAATCTATGTGATTTTAGATTGATTTGATCTCTAAAATTTTTTTGTGAGGTTGGACCATAATCAGTTGAATATGCTTTTAGAAAGAAAATTTTAAGGATAGAAAGAAGAGGTTAGGAGAAGATTTGGTTGCAATATCTCTCCTTGTCCTATTTAATTCTTTTAAATAAAGAGAATGATCATTTGCCAAGATAGTTTGACCTTTTTTACAAAGACAAATCAACATATATCTAGTAGGCAACTGAATTTGGAACTGGGAATGAGATTGTATATTTTATTTACAGTAAGTTTTATTGGGTGCATAATTCCTCAGTGTGGTTTTCTTTTATCCTTGAACCCATCAAGTGGAAAAATATGTAAGTGGAAGAATTAAATAGGAAAATATGTGAAATTTTGAAGAAATGGTAGGATATTCTTAGATGCACAAAGGAGGCTTCTTTGATACTTTTTATCACTGATTGAGATATCAAAAATGTGGTGTCAACATCATGCATTTACTTTGTCCATATTCTCTTGAATATAATGTAACTATATGGTGTGTGATATTTTTTCAGTAAATATAATCTAAATCAATTTGATTTGAATACATACCTCATAGAGATTCTTGAATAAATATCTCAAAAACCATTTCTAAATTATATATAACATATTCTAAATCATGTATATATGATACAAATACCCATTCAAGGTCTACTCACTAGGAGTATATCTTGAATAGTCTCCATTAGGATTGTTTCTTAACACTTGATGTTACTTATGATACATATTTTCTATATTTATTCTAATTCTAAGGAAATCATAACATCTTTTCTCTTCTATTCTCTAGGTACGTATGTAGCAAATTTAACTTTCATACATTGATGTACTTAGAGAATTATAGGGAAATGTTGTCCAAGTTTCCTAATAAATCATAATAAACAATGTAGATGCAATAGAGACATCATGTGTTTGTAGATAGGTTAGGTGGTGTATGGTGTATACAAATGTCTATATGACCTTGATGCATGTTTGAAGACTATTAACTAGGAGTAAACCTTGAATATACCCCATTGACACTAATTTTGAACAATTGTTGTCACTTAGGATATGTGTTTGTAGTGTTTTATGATTCTAAGGAAATTTTGATGGATTTTCCATTTTGTTCTCTTGGCATTGTAGGAAAGTTAAGTTGCCTACATTGGTGTACTAAGATACTATATGGAAATGTGGCTAGCATTTTTCTTGGAAACCAGAATATTCACCATAAATGCACTAGTTCCATCAAGTACTCAAGAATAGGTTAGATGATACACATATTTTGGTTGTATGCCCTGAGAGCCATCATTGTACTAGGCATACTTTGTTTGTGATTTGATTATTAATAAAAGTTGATTCCACTTATTATGTATTTTTAGTATTGGGATAATGAATAAACCTAACAATGTCTTAAGAATATTTTGACTTGATGACATATGGTTTGGGTTGAAGACCTAAACATTAAATTATATGTATACTTTGATTACTCATTCTTGTTATGTCCCTAATCAGTTATGATGGTGTATATTACATAATAAAAGTAATACACAAGACAAGCATGTGCAGTGAGTGATGACGATCTTGTAGGATTCCCAAGAAATTCTTCAGTTGTTCACACATCATCATTTTTTTTTCTTTTCTTGATATCCACTAGGATACATGGATACTTGTTAAAGAACAAGTTGTACCAGACATGCCCACCTTGATAATTACACATGGAAGTCATGTAATGATATGTTAGAGTCATATCTCAATGTGACAGTGCTCATTGTGAACCTTCGACTTGAAGTTATTGTAGTAATCACATGTTGTCATATGCACTTTGACACTAGACAAACATGAAAATGAATAAGAGTTGCCAGAAAATTGGTAATTGGGCACACTATGACACTTGTATATTATTGTGAGTGATGTAGATAATTTTTTCACTCATTTGCAGTGATATTTCATCCTCTTGATAAGAAATATTATGGATATACATGGCCATGTGCATGTGAATAAATATATGTAATTGAGCTCACAATATCTCGATAGTCTGATCTAGTTCAAGAAATGTAGATTGAAAAAGTAGAGGATGACAAATATATCCCTCTGTTTCAATCTTGATATTGGTAACAAAGGTATTGTATGGACATGGTAACCCCAGTCACTTACTAGTTTAAGTTGTTCTCCGACTTCTTCAATCACTTATGTGGAAATAAAGTCTTGCTAGATATTTTTCATTGTTTGTAAAAGCATAATGTGATGGTAGATATCACTACCAACATAATTTTGAGCCAATAGAGTCACGCGCGTAGGATGCATAAGGAAAATAGGTATAATTATAGACATGTAATTGTTTGATTAGTAAAAGATTTAGATAAACAATTGAATCATCAATAGATAGATTGGAATCCCATTTGTCAGACTTGAGAGTCCAGTTGCCCGACTGGACAGATCGGTTCACCGACTAGATGATCTAGTTGTTTGACCAAGTCAAGATTTACCCAATTGGTCAAATAGCTAGCCCAATTGACTGATAGGATTAGATAAGACAATCATCTGACTAGACTAGGTCTAGCTTCTCGACTGGACTGGATCTATAGATCATTCCAAACCATTTAAATGACTCCATTTGTCCAACTGGATTGGCCAGGCAGTTGATTGGAAATCATAGGTGGGGTTTTGTAAGGAAGCCACCCAGGCCACTAGGTAACTGGACTAAGACAATCGACCAATTGACTCTGACTGTCTATGGGCAGGCTACTGAAAAGCAGCTACTACCTTTTCATTTTCCATTGTTTATTGAAAATCACACTTCCCTACCTTTCTTGTATATAGGGGCATGACGGCTAGGGTTTGTAGAGAACTTTTTGGCACACCTTTTGGACCAATCATCATTAACCACAAGGAGAGTGTAATTAAAAGGCTTGTAACGCTAGTTCATTTCCAGTGGAAAAGGTACTCCTTCCACATCGGTTCTTGAAGTGCAACGTGGAGTTCATGATCATTCATGTGGATGATATAGAGACGTACAAATGTTGATGGATACATTGGGATATCATATTTGACACACTTCCTCCTCCTCTAGTTTTATAAGTTCCATTTCCGGATTTACTCTATGACATAGTTGCTTGGTTTTGATTTGTATTCGGATATGAAAGTTTGAGTTTTTCACTAACAAAGACGTGTCTAGTTCTTAGAAAACTAGTGTGTCCAAAGATATAATCTTTAACCTTTCTCTGTCTTCTATTTGCCTATATTTTATAGATATAATAGATATCATGGTTAGGGTTATATGGAAAGGAAAATTTTATTATTCTTATATGCCACCTTCCCCAAAAAGCTTACAGCATACGTGCAAATATATATGATTTACTTATTTTATTTAAAATATTAGAACATGAGTTATCCAGTAGTTTCTTGTAAACTAAAACTATTTGATGGAAGTATGGTTGTCATTGATTATCTTTTAAAAGGAAATTGATCAAAGTTTGATGTATGTCAACGACCACAAAACACTCGAGTTCAAATTCATTTTGGTGGACTTTGTAAGTTTTTTAGTTGAGCATGAGAATTCTTATGTAGATAAGAACTACTATTTATGTAGTCATTGTGGTAGCAAACTACATGTGGATGAGTTTGAAGTACTTAAAATCCATATCATGCATAAGAACAACTTAAATAATTATATTGTCTGGCATGGCACAACACAGAAGTTTAGCTGTGATTTTTGAATCCAAAACTATGAATTGGAATTTAAAAATAACATTAATTTGAATAGATATGGTTGAGGACACCCTTCACCTTCTTGGAGATAACTTAACATATTTACCTCTTATGTTTAGTGGCCTAGTAAACTATGCTAAGAAACCATTGTATACATGATGCTCTAAATTCATGAGACTAAGTGATTATTGATGTTATACAGCATGAAGACTATCAATAGGTGGAGTTATATAAGTTGCATGTATCTATTGAAGGATATTCTACTAGACTACAAAGAGCTTCATGTTTTACTTGTGGAGAAAAGAAGATTTTGTGCCAAATCACTCAAAAATAAGAAGTATAGGTTTTAGGATCTTTGATGTTGGAATCTCTTAACAATGAGGCATTATATCAATCTCATTCATCTTAATAATTTTTTATATAGCATCATATTGGCACCTTGTTGGATACATTATCGTATTCTACAAACAATGTGAACTCTTCGCTAAAATTATTGATAGGTAAACCATACAAATTATTAGTAGAGAAGAGGGATCTATGTATGTGTCTGAATCATGATTGTTATACATTACATATATAATAAACATCATTTTCTAATTACTTTTCGTAATATAAATTTTTCTCAAGGTTATTCATCTAATATAGTGACATTTGTGTCGATGAAAAATCTGACATTGGTTGGTCTGTAATCTCATGATCGTCGTACATCGATACAAAAAATATTGCTTGTCGAAATATGAATTACATTATCAAAGCATGTAAGGTTTTTCATAACAATTCTTTATTTCTTCTTCAGTGAAATATGCTATGAGGTGATCAACCCCAAAACTTAGATAAGTTGCAAATTGAAGTAGTTGTCACTCTTTATCAATTTTTAAGATTTTTTTTGATCCATTTTTTTGATATATTGATTTACTTGCTTATTTATTTGGATAGAAAAGTGAGAATTTTGGTTCAAATGTATTCACATGAGACATACCCATTTTAGATAAATATAAGTGTTTTAAAGTGGGAAGTTTGGAACTGTGTCCATCCTAAAGGTTGCATAATTGCAGCTTATGTTGGCAGGGAGGTAATAAAATTTTGCACTAGTATATTAAGAGGATATGGGTTTTTCAACCTACCAAAGTCTTGTCATGATGAAAATGTTATGGAAATTGCACACTTGGCATACTAGTAATCACAATATGTTTTGAACTGTAGGAACAACTAAATTTGCAGTTTTGCATATAATTTAGGAAGTGAGTGTGTATGTGTTGGAGCAAAAATGTCTATTTAGGAAACAATACCCATGACAAAATGTGGGTTTTGGAGATCATAACTACACTTTCATCAAGCGGTGTAAGGAGAACTACACTTTCATCAAGTAGTGTAAGGAGAAAAAAAATTAAGTTTTGCAGTACACAACAATATTCTTGACAATATCATATACCTTTCTTACCACCAAAAAAAGTGAGAAAAATTCTAAGAAATGGTTTAACATAAATAAGTATTCATTCAATAATAGGTTTCAAGATGAGAACTGTGTCATGAAAATTAATGGGATCATTTTACATGCATCTTCTTTGTATTTTTCTAGTGCAATGGACATCCAATAATTACATGCAAATATGTCATATTATAAAGTTATTGAAGATCTGTGGGAGCTTTTCTGCATTGAATTTAGAGTTCTTGCAAACAAATTCAATTGGTTTTATAATAATAAAGGGAATAAGGTAGATAATTAGGGCTTCACATTGTTAAATTTTGAAAAGCTTGTAAGATATATGAATCATTTATCCTAGCTTAATAAGGCAAACAAGTGTCTTAGATTGATGGCCTTATAAACAAACATTAGTATGTTGTTCTTCTAGATATAATAAAGTTCATTAAAGAACCTATGTATGAAGAATAATACTATGAAATCTTTGAGGAGTCTATTCCTTTATCTTTTGTTTTGGAAGTGTTGAAGAATAAAAAAATATTGTGTGAGAATGGACCATGATGGAGTATACTTAATGAGTTGTGAAAATGTTGTCACATAGTTCATTTGTTTGAGAATTTGCCTAGATAATTTTTATTATATTCCTTAAGTGTTTGGTAATATATTTATTTGCACTATTTTATTTTATATTTAATACTTGAATAATAATATAGATTATATATATATCAAGATTATGGAGGGATCACAACATGAACATTGGGAGGAAGGACACATGGAGCAAGAGCACAGGGATCAAGACACATGTTTTGGTATAGTGAAGGGACTGCCTTCCAAAGACACATGAGAGGCCCAATTCCCATGCATGATACTTAAAATCTATGATTAACAAGAGAGATATGAGAAGTTTGAGATAAAATCATGCTTTAGTAGGAGGAAATTCCATCACATTTCGTCATTATATATGTACAACATATTTTCCCTAGAAGCCAAAACACATTTATGACATGGCATCAAGTGAACAAAGACAAGAAGAACTACTCTAACTTGACATCAATGTAAATTTAAGAAAAGATTCAATTATATAAAATTGATTATTAAAATTACCTAACATGCATGTATATTTCCTAAGTGAAGAAGATGTTTACTTTATATGAAAAGATACA
This sequence comes from Alisma plantago-aquatica, assembly GCA_963693085.1. Taxonomy (NCBI): domain Eukaryota; kingdom Viridiplantae; phylum Streptophyta; class Magnoliopsida; order Alismatales; family Alismataceae; genus Alisma; species Alisma plantago-aquatica. The sequence continues at coordinate 524,371,018 of OY856415.1, forward strand.
TAAAAGAATTCTTACAAGAAGTGAAAAATATGTGGTGATATCAGGAGAGAAAGCTCACTGGGAATACAATCCTACACTCAAATTCTCAAAGAAAGACAAGAGCCCTCTGATTTTACACCTTCCTTGGTTTGAGGCTTTGTCGAGATTCAAGGTACAATGCCTTGATGATTTTTGGCAATTTATTCATTTTTTTATGTTTTGTTTATAAAGTTTGATAATATGCAATAATTTGCTTTATTAAACCCTTTAGGAGATCAATAAGGCTCAGAGTGAAAGACAAGCCAAAATATACATGACCCTCAAATGGGCCTGGTTGGTCTTGAAAAAATGCAAGAAAAGTAGTCAACAAGGAACTAACATAATGGTGGATTCTGAGTGATCTACTACAACTAATATCATCCTGGTGCAACTCCATCTCTAGCAGTGGATCGCCGCTCACACAATTCCCAATTTTCCCAATTTTAGAAAAATCCCAAACCGTAAAACTAAAGAAGTTGTTGATAAAATGATAGATTTCTCATATTTGAATATTTGACATGGTTTGTTATATGGAACTTAATTTGTCACTTGTTATGTATAGAATGAATATCTAGACTGTGTTAACTGGTAAATATTATATATATCTCTTATGATTCATAAAGATTTGACATTACTCCTGATACATATAGTGCCTCCAAGACTAGAAAGATAGAACCAAAACTACAACTTCTAACCAGAGGTCACATGTTGGATAGTTATCCCCATATTTCTCGAGTTTCTTAAAATCATAAAAGAAATTATATTTTTGTCTAGCATCAAGACATAGCCTAGACCTTTCTTTTAAGCATCACAAATATGGTGTATCCTTTCCTTGTATCTAGAAGAATGAATACTAGCAATGTTTTCAACTTCTCCTCTAATCATTTGAAACAATCTTAACACTCCTCAAGCCACACAAAGGTATACTCTTCTTGGTTAGATTAGTCAAAGGCATAGACATAGTGGTGGAATTATTGATACACCATCTATGATAACCAGCTAAAATAACAAAAATCTAAACTTCCATTAGCGTCTTCTAATATTCACACTAGAGCATTGACTCTATCTTCATGGGATCTATACAACTATACTTTCTAGATATGACATGACAAAGGAATGCTACTTGGGTCAACCAGAAGTAACACTTATTAAACTACACATACAAGTATTGTTGCCTTAACAGCTGCAAAGCATATGAAGATGATTCTCATGTTTATCCACACCCATTGAGTATGTTGGATGTCAATTTTGAACATCACCAATTACTGATCTAGGCTTGAACATTCTGTTCACCAGATTGCAAAAACTACATGTGCATTCGGTAGCCCAAATAACATGGTCATAAACTCATAGTGTACATACCTCATCACAAAAGTTGTATTAGATATGTAATATGCTTTGATTCTCCATTGATGATAAGATGACCTCATATCTATCTTAGAGTGAAATTTAGATTCTTACAACTAACCAAACAAAAAATCTATCCTCAATAAGAATACATGTTCTTGACTATAACTCTAGTCATTTTTATAATAGATGATACATATCCCCATGGAATTATCCTTGTTAATAAACATAATAGGTGCATCCCATGGTGGGTACTCACATGTATGAAGAGTTGTGTAAGCTACATCTTCAACCCCGACATATTTTATCCATCGTAGATGGTGCTTTAGCTACCAATTGAGTACGAGGTTCTGAATTAACATCAAAATAAATCATGGAGGTGGAAGACCTAGAAACTCCTCAAGAAACATGTCTTCAAACTCTTACATTACATATATATCCTTTATCTTAGTTATGTTAGCCTTGATATCAATAACAAGTTCCAGATAAGCTCCACATCATGTCTCACCATTTTACTAATATAGTGGTAGACACAAAACACACTGGAAGGATCTTTATATATCCTTAGAAACTCCCAAAAGATATCACCATCTCATATATTAGCTACCTTGGACCAAAAACCCATTGTCACTATATACTTATATTAAATATCTTTTTTGATCTGCCACTTATATTAAATGTCCATTCCTATGATCGCATCAAACCATGAATGTCGTGGTAACAAATCCAATTGAATGATTTGTCTTAAGAAATGTAGGACACAATATGGGCACGCCTCTATACACACAACTAAACCCACTATCACAAAGCAATTCTTAACCCAATCTCAATCACACTGCCTAGATAGTAGTAGAGGGATTGAAGTGTCCATCACTGAGCAACCCACAACTGCACACACAATAAACATGAAAACTAAATAAAATTTCTAAAACATAAAAGATTTATGATAATTAAATAAACCAGTGATTTTGTGAACTTATCCTTGTTATCAGAGTAGTTGATTCAAAAGTATATCTAATCCATTTCTTTATGAGTCATCTTATTTTCCTAATAGAGGAAAATCATGATACGTGGTCAGTGCAAAAGCACAGGTACATTATTGGTGAAACAAATGAAATTGCATTGTAGAATAATATCTTGGCATGTATACAATAATTAAGAATAAAATTTAACAAAAAAATCTTTGAGAAGAAAAGCATGCATTTATTCTCATTTTTCCACTATACGGTGTTACGAACATTATTTTCCTCTACCACCTAGTTTTGAGGATATATGTATTGAACCATGTATACACCCAAACATGAGGGTCTATTTACCTCCACATTGCATCTATTTATTGCATCCCTCGGTGTGGATATTTTGTGATAACGTAAATTAGGCCCTTTCATCACCTCAAGATGAAGGATTTCTTTATCCATGCATTAAACCGTAGATACATCCAATGGTGAGGGTCTTTTTGCATGTCAAAATTCAATTATAATGTAATAGTTTGCTGGCTTATTTTATGATCAAGTTTTTCAAAATATACTTAGAGTTGGAAAAACATAATATTGTATCATACGAGGTCAGTTAGCTTAAACAAAATTATTATATGTCAAAAAAGGGGATTAAATCATATCATACAAGCAGTCATTACCATATGTAAGTCAAAGAGGATATTAAGCGTACCTTCACTAGAGTTAATAGTAAGAAGATCTTGGTAGTAAAAAAATATATTGGAGTCAAATCCTAACACATAAATGGATGGATATGCATTAATATTCTAGTCATCAATATGTAGGGGTCACAAAGTAAGTCTCATAATCATTTTTAAGTGTGGCATCTCATCAATAACCAAGATTTCATATTATCAAGTTCTAAATATTATAAGTACTAGTATCAAATTCCACGCTTAGTTCAAAATAAGACTTAACCCTATATCATAACCATTGTGGTCAACTGGTCAAATCTAGATCAAGATTAAGATATTGATTTCACAAAAGATTCCAAAATGGTATTCAAGATCTTAGAGGGATTATATCACACAATTTTATCATTAATAGAGTCAATTACCACAAGTTTATGATTAGAAAACAATAGTTGGATTCCTTACTATTAACATGAGTAAATGTTTTAAAGTGATAAAATTGCATCATCATGACTACTAGATTTAGGTTGTGAGATATTAAAAGTTACTAAATGGGGTAGATCTAGTAATTCAAATTCATAATCATCAAAGTAATCATAAAGTTTCATGATAATTTAGACCAAGTCCAGGTAAAGATTCAATTGTGATTTTAGGATCATTACCAAATATATATTATCTAGGAACTATTAGAACAAGGTTGTATATTATGTCTTAATAATGCTCTCATTGGATTTGTCCCTTTGTACTAATTTAAATGGACTACAATATCACCTATTTCTGAGTATGTATGAAAGACTTGTGATATTTACAGATTAGAGGGAGAGAGAGTATATCACGAAAAAGAAGGGGTGTGCTACATAAGCACAATGGTTGTACGTCACCAGCCCAAATTGGATAAAAGTTTGATAGGGGTAAGGAGGTGATCTCGGTGTGTGATTGAGTGCATGGTGGCGATACAAACCCAAATCAGGGTGGGTTGTATAGGAGGGGGAGTCTATGGTTAAGGTAAGTTGGAGTCAAAAAGCACAATAGTGGCACAAGGCATGGAGCTTCTTGAAGCTTCATGAGCAGTCTGGATTAGAAGTCAAGAAATGGTGCAAAGGATGTGTAATTGGAAGTGGATAAAAATAGGCCAATAATTAGATTAAGCGGAGCACAGACACTCAAGATTCAGGCACCTAGGGTTTACCCTACCCATGATCCTATAGCAAGTCGTCCCAAGGTAGGGGATAAAAGGATAACCTCTAATCATGATCCAAGGATCGGCCAATCTATCCCCTGCTTGGCTTGGTGTTACAACCCCAAATTTTGGGTTCATTTGATGGTAAATGTAATCTCTCATATTGGAGATAATTGGATAAATAATGATGTAATTTCGTTTATAAATAGCCTTGATGATTGTTTTGTGGGCTTTATTGGCTATTGGGCCCAATAACAAGGAAATTCAATTAATTAATGAATAATTGAGTTTTTTTTAGAAAAGAAAGATGTGGAAACCTCTAGAAGGCAAAAGAATATAATCCAAAGATGGGTTTCGTGCCTCTTGGGTTCCTTGGGTTCCAAGGAGTCCAAAGTTTCATAGAGAGTACAATAAGAAAAGAAAAGAACAATTAAGTATTTCTTTATTAAGAAAGAAATTGAAAACAATGATAAAATGTGGAAAATAAGTGGAAAGAGGTGTAATTGAGTTATCCTTAGTGGAATTTCGTATCCCAAGGATTCCTAATGATAAAATGAATACCAATGAGGAAAATAAAAGAGAAATAAAGAGAAATCCTCAAAAAGAACTATTTTAATAAGAAATAAACAAGATAATGAGAAATAATGAAGAATAATGCATTTAGATGCATCTAGAAGGATAATGAGTATCCAATAAAAAGGATTTCGAAATAATAGAGTTTATTGGGGTCCAAAGAGCCCCAATGGAGAAAAGGAAAGAGAAAATATATATTTTAATGCATAAAATATGCCTTATAAGTCTTTGAATTGCATATGAAGAAATATGGGTTTTCCTTTCTCTTTTTGGACTCAAACTTCGTGAAATGGTAGATGAAGTCATTATAGACTTTCCCCTAAAATTTGGTTTTATTTGGACATGTAGTTTGGGAATTATGAATTTTGGAAATATCCCTAAAGTACTAGGATTCCATTAAATGTCACGATCGAAATATTCTGAGTTTGATCCGAGTCGTGGATCTTGTATCCTAGGGACCACGGTCATCGTGCTCCTTGCACCTGAACAGGCAAGTCAGGGAATAGTGCTGATTTCCTCTATGGCATCTCTATCTCTCTCTGATCCATCTCGTTATTTGGAAACAACTCCAACAACTTCGGGAGGCCGGTCCGAGTTGTTTAATCCTAGATTTCTTAGGGTTTCATTACTTCTAGTAGATTCACCCAATTTGCCTCAGAGGTAGGTTGGTTCCACAATTTCCTCCTATAAAAGGAGGGTTGTTGACCCCCAACAGGGATGCAAACGTATCCGAGGCAGCCTGTTGCTCTTCGCGATCACAATCCTGCGAGCAAATTCGCTTGGAATGATGGTCTTCACCCCTCCCTGGTCTAAGCTACCTTGTTGGAGAAGAACTCCTTCGTCCCGATGACTCCGGCCAGCTCTAGCAGAGATGAGACCACCGTCAAATTCGATGGCTCATGGAGAAGGTGGTGTCACTTTCGCCCTAGCCTCCCGTGCCCTTGAGCTCCAAGTCAACTCAGGAGTTGACCACGGCCTGGAGCCACGGTTCTGTTCGCGAGGATCTGGAGGAAGAAGATGAAAGGAGGAAAGACCTGCATGCCCCGGACGACTGTGAAGGAAGGTAAGGGTAAAATAGTCATTCACGACTTTAAATCTTAAGTTTGGCACACGGATCCTATGCCATTGGATCCTGGTGGTCCATGGGACTATGGATCGGGCAGCCACTGATTTTCTCGATTTAACGAAAATATGAGGAAAATGACTTTTCTTTGCAAAATTCATAGAATCTGCTAGGAAGCTCTAATGAGAAAAGTTTATACATGAAAGTTGCTTAGAAAAATACGAGGAACACATTAAAATTAGTCTGAGAACCTGATTTCGTACCTATTTGCAAAAGTACATTTATTTGATTAAAAGTGTGGTTAGAAATCCTAATTGAGGGTAAAAGATGAATCTTTGGGGTTTAAGGGGTTGATTTGGGAAGTATTAACCTATTGAATATTAAAGTAAAGTTGAAATCTATTAATTTAAGGTTCCATGTGCATATATGAGCATTAATGGGCCTTAAAACCCTAATGTCAGTAATTATGATTCATCATGGCTTTAATTGTTCAATTTCATGGTAAAAGTTAAGATATGACAATTCTAAGTTATTTCGAGCATAAAAGTTCTTAATTGTGGATAAATACCCTTAATATGATAATTAGGGTTTTCTAATGGATAAAGGTAGAATTAATGATAAATAACGTTCATATGAGTATTAGAACATAATGAACTATGAATTGATGATAAACGAGCATAATGACTTTGTCATAGATTGAAAAGGATAAAAATGGTAGTTTTAGTGTAAAAGAGGCATAATGGGATTAATTAATGTTTAAGTGTGCCTTTAATCTGAAATTAGGGTTTGTAAGTAATTGTATAGAGATAGGGTTTAAAATAGTAAATGAAGGGAAACCCTAATTGCAAAGTAAACCCTAAAAAGGAATAGAAACCATAAGTAGCAAAATGGTTTGGATAGTTTTTAATAAAAAGGAATTGGATGTATATTTCAGGATTGAACTGTGTACTTGCTTGTTTCGACTATTCCTGCATCTGAGTCTGCCTGACAGGTATGTGGTTAATTATGAATAACCGCCTTAGTTTCCCGAGGATTTTTCGGATGGTTAATCGCATTAAATGCAAATTATCAGTTTGGATGTTCATACTTGCAAATCATAAAGTCACTATGATTATCACATTAATAATAGAAGTATGTATTCTCGCACCTACATGCCACCCTGATGGATGATGCCAAAGGTCAGGCCCAGATGGGTAGACCAATGGGCACCATGAGTGGTGACCCCAGGCACCAAGCTCGGGAATGAGAAGGTGGCCTATGATATTGAATGACTAATGGGCACTATGAAGGGTGACCCCAGGAACCAAGCTCGGGATTGAGAAGGTGGCCTTAAGTCATTGGCAAAAGAAACCCTAAGGTGGGTATGCCAGGGTTAGGGCAAAAGCGGTGGAGAATGTCATACTGAAAAGCATAAATTGGCTTGTTAATTAACTTGATTGTGATAATTAGATTGTTAACCATATGTGCAAACTTTTGGTTGTCCCCACATACCAATATATTTCGATATGCTGACCGACGTTTTGTTTGTCAGCATTTTAGGTACAAGTTTGAACAGCACAAATAGTAAAGTGACACATCATGAAAATAAGAAATAAAGTATATGGAGGGTTAGATAGAACAGTTCAAGTTGTGGATAGATAGTTTTCCAAAGTTTTCAAAAGGTATGCAAAGTTTTATTTTGTACCAGTTTTTAGTTTAGTTGGTAAAATTTGATAATTGTTATTGATTAATTGTTGAACCTTGATCCTATTAATTGGGATAACGACACCGACCTTTTGGTCTCCCTTAATTAGGGGTTACTGGGAGGTGGGGTCGTTACAATTGGTATTATAGCATAGGTTCCTCACTTAATCTTTAATAATTATTAAATTTTACAAACTCCGTAGAACCCCAGAGAGTTATTAGAGGATTGTCTGAAAGACTGAGGTGCCTAGAAAAGGATCACGTCCGGGGGCTGGCAATATTTTCCTCCACACCGCTAGTCGGAATACGAGGACTCCCAGATTGTGTGACTGCCTGGACGATGTCTTAGGATATGACTCGAAATAAGATACCTTTAGGACTCTTTCATCTTGTTCATCCCTTCTCAACTCAAATTCTATTAAGAACCTTAAGGATTAGGGTTTTCTCTCTTCTCCTCATTCTCTTGAGGTATGGGTAAGGTTAATAAGGTCTAAGGAGTCCTCCACCAAATTAATGAAAAGCATGTAAATAAGATGTCATGGACATAAGCTTAATAGAGTAATCATAAAAGAATAGATACATGCTTAGGTCATATGACATGAGTTGTCATTGCCCTCAGGAGAAGACCTGAGGCTAGACCTTCTTGTCAGGAGGGTTAGTAAAGAGAGAGTTAGTCATGGAGGTAGAGATCTCCATTAAAGGTAGAGACCTGGCACATCCTCTGAGGATGATGTTAACCCTAACCCTAAGTGGAGGTTAGAGAGAGAGATGACATGATGAGTTAGATGTCATGGTTGATTGGGTGTTTGGATGGACATGCCTTTGGTTTTCCATACGAGCCATGAGAGGTTGGATGACCTAGCACATTTGGCAACCCAACCCTGGGAAGGGTCGTGCATGTTTGAGTGAAGGATAGCTCCTTCATTGGTAAGGTTAGTGAAGCACCTATAGAAACCCTATGGGTTGTTGCAAGTAGGATATAGCTTGCACCCAGAGTACATCAGTAGTACGAGCAGCAAGTTAAAACTGAGGCCAAAAGGATAGGATGGATGGCATATGAGATAAGCATAAGGGGCTGTGGATAATTATGAGCATAGGCTTCACCCATGTAGAGGTATGCTTGTGAGCTTGATCCTTCATGGAGAGAGGACCTCTGGTAGTAAGGTTGGATGTGGAATTATCTCTAGAGAGAGAAAGCAGGACTCAAGCAAGAAGGTTGGAAGCTTAGATTTTGAGACATGAGGAACAGTGGGGAGTTGAGGATGGTGCAACCTAAGTGGATGATAGTGGTTGCCTCATTCTTGATCCCTGGAGATGGATGATATCTTGGTGACCTTTAGAGGAACCAAACCCTAAAGAGAGAGTGATGCTTCTGGAACCTATGTGCCTATGGTATAGGAGTTTACCTGCTAAGATGAGACAAAGAGTGTCTTAGACCTTGAGGAGGACCCAACTTTGAGGTGTTGCTCATATAAAAGGATCATGGGAGTACATGACATACCTTGAACATGCTTGATTCATGGATAAGATATTGAGCATGCAGTTGGACACCCAAAGGTGAACCTAGGGTTCCTAGGCCTAAGAGGGGAAGTAGTGTACCCAATGCTCATGATGAGATTTGAGTCTCTATAGTTTCGAGCATGGTACTCCTCATGTGTAGAGGTAAAGGAAACCCCTTAAGTTAAGGGTATGTTTAATGAACCCCTCACGACTAAGTTGATCTAATGTTGAGGAAAGAGAACAAGTATGACCTAGCATGGTTTAATAGGTGGTCTACTTGTGCCCTAGTAGCTGTTGGGTTAGGCATGCTCATGTGAAGGTAAACCCTAAGGATGGTTGTGACCTTGTTGTCAAGAGTTGTAATTTCCTCCCATCCTGGGAGAGGGACCCTTTGGTTGGGTATATACCAATTTTGTTGGTGTTGAGGTAACCTAAAGAGGTTTCATGGGATATTGAGAAAGCTAAGTGAAAAGTACATGGTATGAGATTGAACCTATAGACCCATATTTAATCATCTCTAAGTGCATATGGATGTGTTACCATAGAGGTAACCGGTATGGGGTCTGACCAAGGTAGGCAGGTCACCATGATCCCTGAGAAAGGATAAAAGATAGCCCAAGAATGTAGAGAGAGATGATGAAGGATTGGGTAAGGTTCTATGTTGGACATGTACTATAATAGAGTCCTAAGTCTATCCTAGGGTCAGGTAGGGATAAGACCGATGGAAGAAGGAGTTGCCTAATTCCCTAGTTGCACATGACCATAGGGTCGGGAGGTAACAACTATCATTGTTTGAGGGCCATGGGTTAGGAGATTGATCACCTTCATGAACTCATGGGACCCAAAAAACAGATGAGTAGGGCACTCTCTGGATGCATAAGGGAAAAGGGATGACCCCAAAAGTGTCGGCACCCTATAGACCTAGAGGACATGACCAAGGATTATGTGGTGACCCAAGTAGGTTCCAGATCAGTTTTCCATGGAAGTGACTTTGATATCAAGATGGTTGTGATGTTGAGACATAAGATACACGTTTCAACTTAAAGGTGTATTGGCAAGTTGGGATGTACCATCTCTACTCTTGGAATAGGAAGAACTTTGTATTTGGACTGCATCCAAATGCTTATTTCCTCTTGTTATGGGAGTGAGAGATAGGACAGTACGCATGTCTTACACCAAGGATAAAGATGATGTGGGTTGGAACGTTGCTACGAGGTATGAGGACAAAGATAATAGCATACCCTTGTGGAGCGAATGATACATGGATGGTTTACAAACACTAAGAGTATTAAGGAAATCATCTTGTGAGGATGTTTTATCATGAGCTATGTGGAATTTGCAAGTTAAACAAGGTTGAGTTTGATCACCATGAGAATGAACTCAGAGTTTCTTGATGAAGACAAACTTAGAGTTTGAGATGAGATGATAAGTAGAATACATGGAGGTGTATGTCTTCAACATTACCTAACACCTAAGGATAAGAAGTGGTAATGAATGCTCTGGTTGAGATATAGCTTCCAAGTTTATCTGGAAGCTAGAAGAAGTTGAGGTTGCTAGGCTAACCTTAAGTTGAGAAAAAGAGATAAGTTTAGCTAACACTCAGATTTAACGAGATTTGTTGAACAAGATTAGTGGTTGTTTGGATAGCCAGCCTAGTCCTTGACGTGGTAGAAGGATGGTTGTAGAACCCTAGATACACTTCTTTGGATAGGAAGGTAATAAAACCCTGTTGAGAGTGGTTTAGGGTTTTCGAGGAATCGATCTTGAGGAATCATGACATACAGGAGTGTTGGATCCTAGATGGGTGACTTAGGTGCTCTAGAGGGGGGGTGAATAGAGCTGAAAGCACTTAAACAAAATTCATTAAACCTTCAAATTATATGACAAGATAAGGTTGCTAAATAGGTAATTTGAGTGCAACTAAATCATGCATAGCAAGGATAAGAGAGATTGAACATGCACCAAATTAGACAAGCTATTTAGAGTGGTTCCACACTTCAAACTAGAAGTGTGTCAGTCCACTTGCCTAGAGAGGTCAACCTCTAGGACTTCAACCAATTGCACTCTTATATTCATTCATAAGACTTACAATACATGACCCAACAAAGGACTTACCTATCCAATACAAAGAGTCTTCAACCTTACCAAGGACTTACCCACTTTGCAAGAGTCTTCGGCCTTCTCCAAGGACTTACCCACTCTTGCACAAGTCTTCGGCCTTGCAGGAATTACCCACTCTTCTTGGATCTTCCGCCTTTGACTTCACCTTCACTCGGAGAAGCTTTCCACCAAGGACTTACCCACTTGAGCTTGAGTCTTCTGCCTTCTCCAAGGGCTTACCCACTCTAGCTCCAAGTCTTCAGCCTTGATCTTCAACAAGGGACTCCTTCCCTTGTTCTTCTTCACCTCTCTTGGATAAGAGAGAGAACCTTCATCTTCATGATTGGAAATGAGAGATGGGGAGGTGGTGGAAGTGAGAGCCTCACAAGATATACATATATGACTAGCTCTCTTATAGATTTCCTACTCACTCTAATGGATGTAGCAAGTGATTAAGCTTAGAGAGAGAGAGAGGAGGCTGTAGGAAGCACTCAACTATAGAATAGGAACCTCACATAGAGTTTGCATTGAATGCTCAACCTTGGAATGAAGCCCAAGGGGTCCTATTTATAGTTGGGGATGCCTCTTAGCCTTTGGGAACACTTAGGAATGAAAAATAGCCGTTTTACAAGTTGCAACGGATCTATTTTGGGTCCCAACAAAGTCTCCAACGGTTGGATTTGCTTTTTCTGCATTCCAGTACAGTCTGATCGGCCGAGTTTCTATAAAGGCAATTCGGCCGAACCACTAAAAGACAAGGCTGAAAGCTGGACTGTCGGCCGAGTTCCCTTGGAGAAACTCGGCCGATCGGTCGACTTTCATCTTGGACCGATCAGTGGATCGGCCGAGTTTCCCAGCATAGAAACTCGACCGAACAGGAATCGGCTGAGTTGGAAACTCGGCCGATTGCATCAAAAATTCCAGAATAACTGGATCGGCCGAGTTTGTAATTCGGCCGACAAAATCCCTGTTATGGGTATTTTGGAATTTTTGTAAAACTGTACAAATGATGGATTTTTGTGTCCCAATAATTTTTCTAAGCTTAATTACAAGTCATACAATCATTACAAGTGATTACAAAGCAATTCTAAGGTCATTTACATAGAGATCCCAAATTGCACACTTGTAGCTATTTTGACTTGTCTTTTCTCCAATTTGATATGCGCAAGTTAGGGCATTTGGAGTGTGTCTAAACCTAATCTGAAATCACTCAATGTAGAAGCATTAGACACCAATATGTGGAATGGTTAGTCATCATCAAAACAAGGGTTTAGTCAATTTAGACGTGAGTCAACATTGACCTAATTGACCTTGAGTCAACATTCTCCCCCTTTTTGAAGATGAAAAACCATTCCATAAATGTATTGAAAGCTTGTACGTAAAATCATACCTTCGGAGAAACCTAGGGGTTTCAATAGGATTGAGCTCATATGCTCCCCCTCAATTGATGCGCATGGAGTTCTCATACTCCCCCTCAATTGATGCTATTTCTCCTGCATGGTTAGCTTTCATAACATTTATTGAATACTATGTCTTCTACTCATATATGTTTACACATATATGTCTCCTCCCCTTTACCTTCTCCCCTTTACATGGACATTCTTCTCCTCTTCATGTAAGACATGCCTTCTTCCTCTTTTTAAAAGAAGACATTACCTTTCTCCCCCTTTGTCATTTCAAAAAGGTGGGGGTTATGAAGAAAAAAGAAACATCACTTGTTAAAGAGAAAGGAGATAACACAAATATATAAGGAGAGTAGAAGAGCGCAGATAGGGGCTTGTCCAAGCATAGAAAGAAAAGCAAGTTAAAGCATATACTTGAACAGCCCAAAACATGCAAGATAGGGTGCTGCAGAAAAACAATAAATCGCAATTTTGACCCTCAAGATGATGGAATTTGATCAAAAACCATCAGGGCTCATGGCGAAGCGATGAGCCTTGCTCAGAAGGTAGTTTCTGCATAAAAAGCACTATATTTGCAGCAAAAACTGAAATTGGAGCAAAACCTGCATAAAATCCAAAAATACTCCAATTTCTACATACAATGTAGATCTATGTACCCTGCATTACAATGTTATGCAAGCAACTCAAGATAGTAGATATGCAATTTAAAGAACAATCTTGAGCATGTATAAGATAAGATACAAACATAACATATAGATGATCAAGTATACCACTTATTGATAGGGTTAGAACTACATGTATGCGAACTACTAGTAGATGATATCACAAGTTAGGACTACTAGTAGGATCTAGATCATAGCAAAGAGATAAGCAACATAAAGCAAGCTATGATTAGATTTAGAGATATATCCAAACAAAGAGATATGCAATTTTAGAAGCATGAGAGGATATAACTCACTATATATGCATTCTTACCATAAGATGATTACCCCTATGAACCTCAAGGTTGTATCAAAACAAGATATACACCTAGAAAGATGTAGCAAGTTAGAGTACAACGGAAGCGATTTTAGACACAACCAAGAGATCCAAAGAGATCATCATCAAAACCTGCAAAACAACTCAAAGCAAGTAATTGCAACATATAGATACATCAATTTAGAGCAATTAGAGAGATAGAGTTGTAAGCAAGATAGGAAATTTAGAACATGGCAATATGCATATATAAAGATACCAAGGGAGTGCCAAAGAATAAGGCTATTGGTTGAGAAAATCTAGTTGAGAGGGAAATTCTCATCCAATAGGCCAACTGTATATTCTGTGCACAGTGTGATCGGTCGAGTTCTGTGTATTGGCAACTCGGCCGATCGCAGCTGTTGGCAACACCCATTGGTGCCTATCGGTCGAGTTTTAGACAGGACAAAACTCGGCCGACAAAACTACTGTAGAAAAAGCACATATTTTTCATAAAACATATCTAGAGGCATGCTAAAGAATACAAACCATATCCAAACATGTCTAAGCAAGTTAGTAATGCACTATAGAAGCATTAGAAACAATTTTTGAGCAAGAGTGTGAAGAGAAACACAAAATGCCACTTTTGACTCAAAAACCATATGTATAGTGCATACTAACTTGACAAAAACAAGTTAGAACAGGTTATAAGCAATAAAAACATTACCTTCATGCTTACCATTTCTTTTCCACTTGTTGTCACCTTCTGCACATCTCACCTTTCTTCTTTCATGTGGATTGAGAAGTCAATTTGCAATTCAATGGCTCATGTCAATCCATTTGCAAGTACCTACAAGAAGAAAGATGAAATGGTCCCCAATCATATTTTTGGGTCCGGAGGGGTTAGTTTAGCAACCCAAGTCCTATTGCTCTTGGGTGCTTTCCTAAAAGGACAACAAGTAGCATAATGACCAAATTCATTGCAATAGTTGCATGTGCCCATAGTCTTGGAACTAGAGGATTTTCCATGGAATATTGGAGGTCCTTTATCTTTGTTGTTCCCTTGACTACTATCATATCCTAAACCATGTCTACCAATTTGTTTAGTAGAATTGAGTAGGATGTCATTAAGACTCTTCTTACCAACTAAGAATCTTTGCAAAGATGATCTCAAACTATCATTATCATGCATAAGAGAGGCAATAGTAGAAGACAAATTATTGATATTATCTCTAGCATGCCAAAGATCATTTTCTAAGCAAAGAGCTTTAGTTAAATAAGAATCTCTATCAATATGAAGAGCAGCAACATCATTCTCTTTATTAGTATAACTAGAACAAGATTCATGCCCATTGATTTTAGCAAGCAAGGAGGCATTTTCTATTTCTAATTCATGCAAAACAAAATCTTTGTCCTTGTTTTCAGATTTAAGAACATCAATGTCATGCATGAGAGAATCAATAATTAAAGTATGCTCTTCACTAGAACTAGGCATGAGAGGTTGAGCTTCTAGAAATTTAATCTTATCAAGTAAACTAGCATTTTCAAGTTTAAGAGAGTCTACTTGGCTAAGACAATCATTTTTATCAATAAGCAAGCAAGAATTAGCATATTCAAGATCATCTAGTTCTATATGCAAATTATCAACAATTTTCGCAAGCTTTTTCTTTTTCTTTTTAGAAGACTTATAAGAGGCACAAATATCATGAATAATAGCAATTAAAGATTCTTTATCTAAAGAGTCTAGATTTACCTCACTTGAGTCTTCACTTGTAGTAGCTATAAGAGCATAATGGCATTCTCCTTTATCAATAGAGCTTGAGCTGCCACTTGACTCTTCACTTGATTCTTCACTTGAGCTTGAGTTGGAGGAGCCGCTTGAGCTTGAGTGCCATTTCTCCTTCTTCTTGTGAGAATGGGTCTTTTTACCTTGTGGGCAATCTTCCTTGTAGTGACCCTTCTTTCCACATGTGAAGCACCGGGTGGAGGAGGACTTGCCTTTGTAGAGCTTACCCTTGGAGTACATGGCATCTTCCTTATCTAGAGATGATGGAGAGACTTGTTCCATGATAGCTTCAATTTGAGCCTTCATTTCAGCCTTCTTCATTCTCTTTAGCTCTTTCTTCTCTAGTCTTTCTACTTCCTCCCTCTTGTCATGTGTGGCTTCATGAGCTTGTAGATTTCCAATGAGCTCTTCAATAGGAATATCCCTAAGCGACCTTGCTTCTTCAATGGAAGTCACCTTGGATTCCCATCTCTTGGGGAGAGTTCTAAGGATCTTTGAGTTGATCTCTCCACTAGACATAGGATGTCCTAGAACAGCAAGACCATTCAAGATGGTGTTGAGTCTTGAGTACATGTTGGCTATGCTCTCTTCCTTTCCCATCTTGAAGTTCTCAAGCAACCCTTTGAGCATGTAGACTTTGCTTTCCTTCACTTGATCTGTCCCTTCATAAGTGATGCAAAGCTTTCTCCATACCTCATAGGCCGTCTCACAAGAAGAAATCCGGTTGAACTCGGTGGGGGTCATGGAGGCATAAAGGATGTGCATGGCTCTTGCATTTAAGGTTGCTTTCATCAAGGTGGCTTCATCCCATTCTTCAATGTTTGTCTTTGGTAGAATGTATGGGTTGTTCACCATTTGCCACATCTCGAGACTTGATCCTTGGATGAAGAATTGAAGTCTTCTTCTCCAATAGAGGAAGTTGCTCCCATTGAAGATTGGAAGGCTGGTCGAGAGTCTCCCTCCTAGGTAGTCACCCATCTTCTCCTACTTGTAGAAGTATGCTTGGAGAAGACCTGCTCTGATACCACTTGTTGGATCCTAGATGGGTGACTTAGGTGCTCTAGAGGGGGGGTGAATAGAGCTGAAAGCACTTAAACAAAATTCATTAAACCTTCAAATTATATGACAAGATAAGGTTGCTAAATAGGTAATTTGAGTACAACTAAATCATGCATAGCAAGGATAAGAGAGATTGAACATGCACCAAATTAGACAAGCTATTTAGAGTGGTTCCACACTTCAAACTAGAAGTGTGTCAGTCCACTTGCCTAGAGAGGTCAACCTCTAGGACTTCAACCAATTGCACTCTTATATTCATTCATAAGACTTACAATACATGACCCAACAAAGGACTTACCTATCCAATACAAAGAGTCTTCAACCTTACCAAGGACTTACCCACTTTGCAAGAGTCTTCGGCCTTCTCCAAGGACTTACCCACTCTTGCACAAGTCTTCGGCCTTGCAGGAATTACCCACTCTTCTTGGATCTTCCGCCTTTGACTTCACCTTCACTCGGAGAAGCTTTCCACCAAGGACTTACCCACTTGAGCTTGAGTCTTCTTCCTTCTCCAAGGGCTTACCCACTCTAGCTCCAAGTCTTCAGCCTTGATCTTCAACAAGGGACTCCTTCCCTTGTTCTTCTTCACCTCTCTTGGACAAGAGAGAGAACCTTCATCTTCATGATTGGAAATGAGAGATGGGGAGGTGGTGGAAGTGAGAGCCTCACAAGATATACATATATGACTAGCTCTCTTACAGATTTCCTACTCACTCTAATGGATGTAGCAAGTGATTAAGCTTAGAGAGAGAGAGAGGAGGCTGTAGGAAGCACTCAACTATAGAATAGGAACCTCACATAGAGTTTGCATTGAATGCTCAACCTTGGAATGAAGCCCAAGGGGTCCTATTTATAGTTGGGGATGCCTCTTAGCCTTTGGGAACACTTAGGAATGAAAAATAGCCGTTTTACAAGTTGCAACGGATCTATTTTGGGTCCCAACAAAGTCTCCAACGGTTGGATTTGCTTTTTCTGCATTCCAGTACAGTCTGATCGGCCGAGTTTCTATAAAGGCAATTCGGCCGAACCACTAAAAGACAAGGCTGAAAGCTGGACTGTCGGCCGAGTTCCCTTGGAGAAACTCGGCCGATCGGTCGACTTTCATCTTGGACCGATCAGTGGATCGGCCGAGTTTCCCAGCATAGAAACTCGACCGAACAGGAATCGGCTGAGTTGGAAACTCGGCCGATTGCATCAAAAATTCCAGAATAACTGGATCGGCCGAGTTTGTAATTCGGCCGACAAAATCCCTGTTATGGGTATTTTGGAATTTTTGTAAAACTGTACAAATGATGGATTTTTGTGTCCCAATAATTTTTCTAAGCTTAATTACAAGTCATACAATCATTACAAGTGATTACAAAGCAATTCTAAGGTCATTTACATAGAGATCCCAAATTGCACACTTGTAGCTATTTTGACTTGTCTTTTCTCCAATTTGATATGCGCAAGTTAGGGCATTTGGAGTGTGTCTAAACCTAATCTGAAATCACTCAATGTAGAAGCATTAGACACCAATATGTGGAATGGTTAGTCATCATCAAAACAAGGGTTTAGTCAATTTAGACGTGAGTCAACATTGACCTAATTGACCTTGAGTCAACATTCTCCCCCTTTTTGAAGATGAAAAACCATTCCATAAATGTATTGAAAGCTTGTACGTAAAATCATACCTTCGGAGAAACCTAGGGGTTTCAATAGGATTGAGCTCATATGCTCCCCCTCAATTGATGCGCATGGAGTTCTCATACTCCCCCTCAATTGATGCTATTTCTCCTGCATGGTTAGCTTTCATAACATTTATTGAATACTATGTCTTCTACTCATATATGTTTACACATATATGTCTCCTCCCCTTTACCTTCTCCCCTTTACATGGACATTCTTCTCCTCTTCATGTAAGACATGCCTTCTTCCTCTTTTTAAAAGAAGACATTACCTTTCTCCCCCTTTGTCATTTCAAAAAGGTGGGGGTTATGAAGAAAAAAGAAACATCACTTGTTAAAGAGAAAGGAGATAACACAAATATATAAGGAGAGTAGAAGAGCGCAGATAGGGGCTTGTCCAAGCATAGAAAGAAAAGCAAGTTAAAGCATATACTTGAACAGCCCAAAACATGCAAGATAGGGTGCTGCAGAAAAACAATAAATCGCAATTTTGACCCTCAAGATGATGGAATTTGATCAAAAACCATCAGGGCTCATGGCAAAGCGATGAGCCTTGCTCAGAAGGTAGTTTCTGCATAAAAAGCACTATATTTGCAGCAAAAACTGAAATTGGAGCAAAACCTGCATAAAATCCAAAAATACTCCAATTTCTACATACAATGTAGATCTATGTACCCTGCATTACAATGTTATGCAAGCAACTCAAGATAGTAGATATGCAATTTAAAGAACAATCTTGAGCATGTATAAGATAAGATACAAACATAACATATAGATGATCAAGTATACCACTTATTGATAGGGTTAGAACTACATGTATGCGAACTACTAGTAGATGATATCACAAGTTAGGACTACTAGTAGGATCTAGATCATAGCAAAGAGATAAGCAACATAAAGCAAGCTATGATTAGATTTAGAGACATATCCAAACAAAGAGATATGCAATTTTAGAAGCATGAGAGGATATAACTCACTATATATGCATTCTTACCATAAGATGATTACCCCTATGAACCTCAAGGTTGTATCAAAACAAGATATACACCTAGAAAGATGTAGCAAGTTAGAGTACAACGGAAGCGATTTTAGACACAACCAAGAGATCCAAAGAGATCATCATCAAAACCTGCAAAACAACTCAAAGCAAGTAATTGCAACATATAGATACATCAATTTAGAGCAATTAGAGAGATAGAGTTGTAAGCAAGATAGGCAATTTAGAACATGGCAATATGCATATATAAAGATACCAAGGGAGTGCCAAAGAATAAGGCTATTGGTTGAGAAAATCTAGTTGAGAGGGAAATTCTCATCCAATAGGCCAACTGTATATTCTGTGCACAGTGTGATCGGTCGAGTTCTGTGTATTGGCAACTCGGCCGATCGCAGCTGTTGGCAACACCCATTGGTGCCTATCGGTCGAGTTTTAGACAGGACAAAACTCGGCCGACAAAACTACTGTAGAAAAAGCACATATTTTTCATAAAACATATCTAGAGGCATGCTAAAGAATACAAACCATATCCAAACATGTCTAAGCAAGTTAGTAATGCACTATAGAAGCATTAGAAACAATTTTTGAGCAAGAGTGTGAAGAGAAACACAAAATGCCACTTTTGACTCAAAAACCATATGTATAGTGCATACTAACTTGACAAAAACAAGTTAGAACAGGTTATAAGCAATAAAAACATTACCTTCATGCTTACCATTTCTTTTCCACTTGTTGTCACCTTCTGCACATCTCACCTTTCTTCTTTCATGTGGATTGAGAAGTCAATTTGCAATTCAATGGCTCATATCAATCCATTTGCAAGTACCTACAAGAAGAAAGATGAAATGGTCCCCAATCATATTTTTGGGTCCGGAGGGGTTAGTTTAGCAACCCAAGTCCTATTGCTCTTGGGTGCTTTCCTAAAAGGACAACAAGTAGCATAATGACCAAATTCATTGCAATAGTTGCATGTGCCCATAGTCTTGGAACTAGAGGATTTTCCATGGAATATTGGAGGTCCTTTATCTTTGTTGTTCCCTTGACTACTATCATATCCTAAACCATGTCTACCAATTTGTTTAGTAGAATTGAGTAGGATGTCATTAAGACTCTTCTTACCAACTAAGAATCTTTGCAAAGATGATCTCAAACTATCATTATCATGCATAAGAGAGGCAATAGTAGAAGACAAATTATTGATATTATCTCTAGCATGCCAAAGATCATTTTCTAAGCAAAGAGCTTTAGTTAAATAAGAATCTCTATCAATATGAAGAGCAGCAACATCATTCTCTTTATTAGTATAACTAGAACAAGATTCATGCCCATTGATTTTAGCAAGCAAGGAGGCATTTTCTATTTCTAATTCATGCAAAACAAAATCTTTGTCCTTGTTTTCAGATTTAAGAACATCAATGTCATGCATGAGAGAATCAATAATTAAAGTATGCTCTTCACTAGAACTAGGCATGAGAGGTTGAGCTTCTAGAAATTTAATCTTATCAAGTAAACTAGCATTTTCAAGTTTAAGAGAGTCTACTTGGCTAAGACAATCATTTTTATCAATAAGCAAGCAAGAATTAGCATATTCAAGATCATCTAGTTCTATATGCAAATTATCAACAATTTTCGCAAGCTTTTTCTTTTTCTTTTTAGAAGACTTATAAGAGGCACAAATATCATGAATAATAGCAATTAAAGATTCTTTATCTAAAGAGTCTAGATTTACCTCACTTGAGTCTTCACTTGTAGTAGCTATAAGAGCATAATGGCATTCTCCTTTATCAATAGAGCTTGAGCTGCCACTTGACTCTTCACTTGATTTTTCACTTGAGCTTGAGTTGGAGGAGCCGCTTGAGCTTGAGTGCCATTTCTCCTTCTTCTTGTGAGAATGGGTCTTTTTACCTTGTGGGCAATCTTCCTTGTAGTGACCCTTCTTTCCACATGTGAAGCACCGGGTGGAGGAGGACTTGCCTTTGTAGAGCTTACCCTTGGAGTACATGGCATCTTCCTTATCTAGAGATGATGGAGAGACTTGTTCCATGATAGCTTCAATTTGAGCCTTCATTTCAGCCTTCTTCATTCTCTTTAGCTCTTTCTTCTCTAGTCTTTCTACTTCCTCCCTCTTGTCAAGTGTGGCTTCATTAGCTTGTAGATTTCCAATGAGCTCTTCAATAGGAATATCCCTAAGCGACCTTGCTTCTTCAATGGAAGTCACCTTGGATTCCCATCTCTTGGGGAGAGTTCTAAGGATCTTTGAGTTGATCTCTCCACTAGACATAGGATGTCCTAGAACAGCAAGACCATTCAAGATGGTGTTGAGTCTTGAGTACATGTTGGCTATGCTCTCTTCCTTTCCCATCTTGAAGTTCTCAAGCAACCCTTTGAGCATGTAGACTTTGCTTTCCTTCACTTGATCTGTCCCTTCATAAGTGATGCAAAGCTTTCTCCATACCTCATAGGCCGTCTCACAAGAAGAAATCCGGTTGAACTCGGTGGGGGTCATGGAGGCATAAAGGATGTGCATGGCTCTTGCATTTAAGGTTGCTTTCATCAAGGTGGCTTCATCCCATTCTTCAATGTTTGTCTTTGGTAGAATGTATGGGTTGTTCACCATTTGCCACATCTCGAGACTTGATCCTTGGATGAAGAATTGAAGTCTTCTTCTCCAATAGAGGAAGTTGCTCCCATTGAAGATTGGAAGGCTGGTCGAGAGTCTCCCTCCTAGGTAGTCACCCATCTTCTCCTACTTGTAGAAGTATGCTTGGAGAAGACCTGCTCTGATACCACTTGTTGGATCCTAGATGGGTGACTTAGGTGCTCTAGAGGGGGGGTGAATAGAGCTGAAAGCACTTAAACAAAATTCATTAAACCTTCAAATTATATGACAAGATAAGGTTGCTAAATAGGTAATTTGAGTGCAACTAAATCATGCATAGCAAGGATAAGAGAGATTGAACATGCACCAAATTAGACAAGCTATTTAGAGTGGTTCCACACTTCAAACTAGAAGTGTGTCAGTCCACTTGCCTAGAGAGGTCAACCTCTAGGACTTCAACCAATTGCACTCTTATATTCATTCATAAGACTTACAATACATGACCCAACAAAGGACTTACCTATCCAATACAAAGAGTCTTCAACCTTACCAAGGACTTACCCACTTTGCAAGAGTCTTCGGCCTTCTCCAAGGACTTACCCACTCTTGCACAAGTCTTCGGCCTTGCAGGAATTACCCACTCTTCTTGGATCTTCCGCCTTTGACTTCACCTTCACTCGGAGAAGCTTTCCACCAAGGACTTACCCACTTGAGCTTGAGTCTTCTGCCTTCTCCAAGGGCTTACCCACTCTAGCTCCAAGTCTTCAGCCTTGATCTTCAACAAGGGACTCCTTCCCTTGTTCTTCTTCACCTCTCTTGGACAAGAGAGAGAACCTTCATCTTCATGATTGGAAATGAGAGATGGGGAGGTGGTGGAAGTGAGAGCCTCACAAGATATACATATATGACTAGCTCTCTTACAGATTTCCTACTCACTCTAATGGATGTAGCAAGTGATTAAGCTTAGAGAGAGAGAGAGGAGGTTGTAGGAAGCACTCAACTATAGAATAGGAACCTCACATAGAGTTTGCATTGAATGCTCAACCTTGGAATGAAGCCCAAGGGGTCCTATTTATAGTTGGGGATGCCTCTTAGCCTTTGGGAACACTTAGGAATGAAAAATAGCCGTTTTACAAGTTGCAACGGATCTATTTTGGGTCCCAACAAAGTCTCCAACGGTTGGATTTGCTTTTTCTGCATTCCAGTACAGTCTGATCGGCCGAGTTTCTATAAAGGCAATTCGGCCGAACCACTAAAAGACAAGGCTGAAAGCTGGACTTTCGGCCGAGTTCCCTTGGAGAAACTCGGCCGATCGGTCGACTTTCATCTTGGACCGATCAGTGGATCGGCCGAGTTTCCCAGCATAGAAACTCGACCGAACAGGAATCGGCTGAGTTGGAAACTCGGCCGATTGCATCAAAAATTCCAGAATAACTGGATCGGCCGAGTTTGTAATTCGGCCGACAAAATCCCTGTTATGGGTATTTTGGAATTTTTGTAAAACTGTACAAATGATGGATTTTTGTGTCCCAATAATTTTTCTAAGCTTAATTACAAGTCATACAATCATTACAAGTGATTACAAAGCAATTCTAAGGTCATTTACATAGAGATCCCAAATTGCACACTTGTAGCTATTTTGACTTGTCTTTTCTCCAATTTGATATGTGCAAGTTAGGGCATTTGGAGTGTGTCTAAACCTAATCTGAAATCACTCAATGTAGAAGCATTAGACACCAATATGTGGAATGGTTAGTCATCATCAAAACAAGGGTTTAGTCAATTTAGACGTGAGTCGACATTGACCTAATTGACCTTGAGTCAACATTCTCCCCCTTTTTGAAGATGAAAAACCATTCCATAAATGTATTGAAAGCTTGTACGTAAAATCATACCTTCGGAGAAACCTAGGGGTTTCAATAGGATTGAGCTCATATGCTCCCCCTCAATTGATGCGCATGGAGTTCTCATACTCCCCCTCAATTGATGCTATTTCTCCTGCATGGTTAGCTTTCATAACATTTATTGAATACTATGTCTTCTACTCATATATGTTTACACATATATGTCTCCTCCCCTTTACCTTCTCCCCTTTACATGGACATTCTTCTCCTCTTCATGTAAGACATGCCTTCTTCCTCTTTTTAAAAGAAGACATTACCTTTCTCCCCCTTTGTCATTTCAAAAAGGTGGGGGTTATGAAGAAAAAAGAAACATCACTTGTTAAAGAGAAAGGAGATAACACAAATATATAAGGAGAGTAGAAGAGCGCAGATAGGGGCTTGTCCAAGCATAGAAAGAAAAGCAAGTTAAAGCATATACTTGAACAGCCCAAAACATGCAAGATAGGGTGCTGCAGAAAAACAATAAATCGCAATTTTGACCCTCAAGATGATGGAATTTGATCAAAAACCATCAGGGCTCATGGCAAAGCGATGAGCCTTGCTCAGAAGGTAGTTTCTACATAAAAAGCACTATATTTGCAGCAAAAACTGAAATTGGAGCAAAACCTGCATAAAATCCAAAAATACTCCAATTTCTACATACAATGTAGATCTATGTACCCTGCATTACAATGTTATGCAAGCAACTCAAGATAGTAGATATGCAATTTAAAGAACAATCTTGAGCATGTATAAGATAAGATACAAACATAACATATAGATGATCAAGTATACCACTTATTGATAGGGTTAGAACTACATGTATGCGAACTACTAGTAGATGATATCACAAGTTAGGACTACTAGTAGGATCTAGATCATAGCAAAGAGATAAGCAACATAAAGCAAGCTATGATTAGATTTAGAGATATATCCAAACAAAGAGATATGCAATTTTAGAAGTATGAGAGGATATAACTCACTATATATGCATTCTTACCATAAGATGATTACCCCTATGAACCTCAAGGTTGTATCAAAACAAGATATACACCTAGAAAGATGTAGCAAGTTAGAGTACAACGGAAGCGATTTTAGACACAACCAAGAGATCCAAAGAGATCATCATCAAAACCTGCAAAACAACTCAAAGCAAGTAATTGCAACATATAGATACATCAATTTAGAGCAATTAGAGAGATAGAGTTGTAAGCAAGATAGGCAATTTAGAACATGGCAATATGCATATATAAAGATACCAAGGGAGTGCCAAAGAATAAGGCTATTGGTTGAGAAAATCTAGTTGAGAGGGAAATTCTCATCCAATAGGCCAACTGTATATTCTGTGCACAGTGTGATCGGTCGAGTTCTGTGTATTGGCAACTCGGCCGATCGCAGTTGTTGGCAACACCCATTGGTGCCTATCGGTCGAGTTTTAGACAGGACAAAACTCGGCCGACAAAACTACTATAGAAAAAGCACATATTTTTCATAAAACATATCTAGAGGCATGCTAAAGAATACAAACCATATCCAAACATGTCTAAGCAAGTTAGTAATGCACTATAGAAGAATTAGAAACAATTTTTGAGCAAGAGTGTGAAGAGAAACACAAAATGCCACTTTTGACTCAAAAACCATATGTATAGTGCATACTAACTTGACAAAAACAAGTTAGAACAGGTTATAAGCAATAAAAACATTACCTTCATGCTTACCATTTCTTTTCCACTTGTTGTCACCTTCTGCACATCTCACCTTTCTTCTTTCATGTGGATTGAGAAGTCAATTTGCAATTCAATGGCTCATGTCAATCCATTTGCAAGTACCTACAAGAAGAAAGATGAAATGGTCCCCAATCATATTTTTGGGTCCGGAGGGGTTAGTTTAGCAACCCAAGTCCTATTGCTCTTGGGTGCTTTCCTAAAAGGACAACAAGTAGCATAATGACCAAATTCATTGCAATAGTTGCATGTGCCCATAGTCTTGGAACTAGAGGATTTTCCATGGAATATTGGAGGTCCTTTATCTTTGTTGTTCCCTTGACTACTATCATATCCTAAACCATGTCTACCAATTTGTTTAGTAGAATTGAGTAGGATGTCATTAAGACTCTTCTTACCAACTAAGAATCTTTGCAAAGATGATCTCAAACTATCATTATCATGCATAAGAGAGGCAATAGTAGAAGACAAATTATTGATATTATCTCTAGCATGCCAAAGATCATTTTCTAAGCAAAGAGCTTTAGTTAAATAAGAATCTCTATCAATATGAAGAGCAGCAACATCATTCTCTTTATTAGTATAACTAGAACAAGATTCATGCCCATTGATTTTAGCAAGCAAGGAGGCATTTTCTATTTCTAATTCATGCAAAACAAAATCTTTGTCCTTGTTTTCAGATTTAAGAACATCAATGTCATGCATGAGAGAATCAATAATTAAAGTATGCTCTTCACTAGAACTAGGCATGAGAGGTTGAGCTTCTAGAAATTTAATCTTATCAAGTAAACTAGCATTTTCAAGTTTAAGAGAGTCTACTTGGCTAAGACAATCATTTTTATCAATAAGCAAGCAAGAATTAGCATATTCAAGATCATCTAGTTCTACATGCAAATTATCAACAATTTTCGCAAGCTTTTTCTTTTTCTTTTTAGAAGACTTATAAGAGGCACAAATATCATGAATAATAGCAATTAAAGATTCTTTATCTAAAGAGTCTAGATTTACCTCACTTGAGTCTTCACTTGTAGTAGCTATAAGAGCATAATGGCATTCTCCTTTATCAATAGAGCTTGAGCTGCCACTTGACTCTTCACTTGATTTTTCACTTGAGCTTGAGTTGGACGAGCCGCTTGAGCTTGAGTGCCATTTCTCCTTCTTCTTGTGAGAATGGGTCTTTTTACCTTGTGGGCAATCTTCCTTGTAGTGACCCTTCTTTCCACATGTGAAGCACCGGGTGGAGGAGGACTTGCCTTTGTAGAGCTTACCCTTGGAGTACATGGCATCTTCCTTATCTAGAGATGATGGAGAGACTTGTTCCATGATAGCTTCAATTTGAGCCTTCATTCCAGCCTTCTTCATTCTCTTTAGCTCTTTCTTCTCTAGTCTTTCTACTTCCTCCCTCTTGTCAAGTGTGGCTTCATGAGCTTGTAGATTTCCAATGAGCTCTTCAATAGCAATATCCCTAAGCAACCTTGCTTCTTCAATGGAAGTCACCTTGGATTCCCATCTCTTGGGGAGAGTTCTAAGGATCTTTGAGTTGATCTCTCCACTAGACATAGGATGTCCTAGAACAGCAAGACCATTCAAGATGGTGTTGAGTCTTGAGTACATGTTGGCTATGCTCTCTTCCTTTCCCATCTTGAAGTTCTCAAGCAACCCTTTGAGCATGTAGACTTTGCTTTCCTTCACTTGATCTGTCCCTTCATAAGTGATGCAAAGCTTTCTCCATACCTCATAGGCCGTCTCACAAGAAGAAATCCGGTTGAACTCGGTGGGGGTCATGGAGGCATAAAGGATGTGCATGGCTCTTGCATTTAAGGTTGCTTTCATCAAGGTGGCTTCATCCCATTCTTCAATGTTTGTCTTTGGTAGAATGTATGGGTTGTTCACCATTTGCCACATCTTGAGACTTGATCCTTGGATGAAGAATTGAAGTCTTCTTCTCCAATAGAGGAAGTTGCTCCCATTGAAGATTGGAAGGCTGGTCGAGAGTCTCCCTCCTAGGTAGTCACCCATCTTCTCCTACTTGTAGAAGTATGCTTGGAGAAGACCTGCTCTGATACCACTTGTTGGATCCTAGATGGGTGACTTAGGTGCTCTAGAGGGGGGGTGAATAGAGCTGAAAGCACTTAAACAAAATTCATTAAACCTTCAAATTATATGACAAGATAAGGTTGCTAAATAGGTAATTTGAGTGCAACTAAATCATGCATAGCAAGGATAAGAGAGATTGAACATGCACCAAATTAGACAAGCTATTTAGAGTGGTTCCACACTTCAAACTAGAAGTGTGTCAGTCCACTTGCCTAGAGAGGTCAACCTCTAGGACTTCAACCAATTGCACTCTTATATTCATTCATAAGACTTACAATACATGACCCAACAAAGGACTTACCTATCCAATACAAAGAGTCTTCAACCTTACCAAGGACTTACCCACTTTGCAAGAGTCTTCGGCCTTCTCCAAGGACTTACCCACTCTTGCACAAGTCTTCGGCCTTGCAGGAATTACCCACTCTTCTTGGATCTTCCGCCTTTGACTTCACCTTCACTCGGAGAAGCTTTCCACCAAGGACTTACCCACTTGAGCTTGAGTCTTCTGCCTTCTCCAAGGGCTTACCCACTCTAGCTCCAAGTCTTCAGCCTTGATCTTCAACAAGGGACTCCTTCCCTTGTTCTTCTTCACCTCTCTTGGACAAGAGAGAGAACCTTCATCTTCATGATTGGAAATGAGAGATGGGGAGGTGGTGGAAGTGAGAGCCTCACAAGATATACATATATGACTAGCTCTCTTACAGATTTCCTACTCACTCTAATGGATGTAGCAAGTGATTAAGCTTAGAGAGAGAGAGAGGAGGCTGTAGGAAGCACTCAACTATAGAATAGGAACCTCACATAGAGTTTGCATTGAATGCTCAACCTTGGAATGAAGCCCAAGGGGTCCTATTTATAGTTGGGGATGCCTCTTAGCCTTTGGGAACACTTAGGAATGAAAAATAGTTGTTTTACAAGTTGCAACGGATCTATTTTGGGTCCCAACAAAGTCTCCAACGGTTGGATTTGCTTTTTCTGCATTCCAGTACAGTCTGATCGGCCGAGTTTCTATAAAGGCAATTCGGCCGAACCACTAAAAGACAAGGCTGAAAGCTGGACTGTCGGCCGAGTTCCCTTGGAGAAACTCGGCCGATCGGTCGACTTTCATCTTGGACCGATCAGTGGATCGGTCGAGTTTCCCAGCATAGAAACTCGACCGAACAGGAATCGGCTGAGTTGGAAACTCGGCCGATTGCATCAAAAATTCCAGAATAACTGGATCGGCCGAGTTTGTAATTCGGCCGACAAAATCCCTGTTATGGGTATTTTGGAATTTTTGTAAAACTGTACAAATGATGGATTTTTGTGTCTCAATAATTTTTCTAAGCTTAATTACAAGTCATACAATCATTACAAGTGATTACAAAGCAATTCTAAGGTCATTTACATAGAGATCCCAAATTGCACACTTGTAGCTATTTTGACTTGTCTTTTCTCCAATTTGATATGCGCAAGTTAGGGCATTTGGAGTGTGTCTAAACCTAATCTGAAATCACTCAATGTAGAAGCATTAGACACCAATATGTGGAATGGTTAGTCATCATCAAAACAAGGGTTTAGTCAATTTAGATGTGAGTCAACATTGACCTAATTGACCTTGAGTCAACAAGGAGATCATGGTTTTAAGATCACCAAACACCATGATACTACAAAGATAGTAAGTGATAGTAGCACTTTGGTTGCTTGATGTGAAGTTGCATGTAGCATGTGGTCATGCAAGCCAAGAGTGAAGGACGAACACCAATAACCCAGTGCTTTGACTTAGAGGTTAAAGAATTCCCGAGAGGGAATGGGAATTCATCACTACATATGTGGTGGTAAGTCTTCCCTAGACCAAAGAAGGTCAAGATGCAATATGGGTTATGGTAGATCGCCTTACCTAGATGCCATGAGATAGAAAGAATGTTGTCAAGGGGAAGATTCAGTTGAACTACTTAATAGAGAAAGATGGTTCAACTACACCATGATGCAAGTTCAAAAGTTCTTGAGTATGACCTAAAGGTTCACTTCCATGAGTTGGAAGTAGATACATGAAGAACTCGATGATAGTATAGTTTATCACCCCTAACTAATGGTTAGTTTGATCCAGACTAGAGGGTCTGATGAGATAAAGTGTGCTTGTTCAGGGTGATACAAAGAGATAGTTCTTAAGATGTGATGTTAACCACCATAGCCTTTATCGGGATGCAAAAAGTTCTATGGGGAGGTTGTGTCGGTCTCTACTTCATTAAGATGATGTTGGTAAAGGAGGCCTCATGAAGGTCAGAAAAGAACCACAATGTGTGCAGATGAAGTCACTTTGATCATGCAATGGCTGAGAGAGAGCTCAGCGGTGACATGAGTCACGAGGTGATGCAAAGCAGACTGACATGCAGTTCACTGTGGGAGAATATAATGTGAAAATTCGACCCCTCTAAGCTACAGCTGAGAAAGCTGAGTCCCTGATATATGGGTCCATTTGAGATGGATTGGTGGAGATGGTTGTGTTTAGCCTTGCCCCTCAGGATAACATGATGTGTAATGTGTTCCATGAGTCTGATCTAGAGCATTATGTGAGGTACCCAAGCCATGTGTTGAGCCTTGAACCTATTCAGCTTTTGAGAGGTTGAAATGTCATGAGTCACCTATAAGGGTACGATATACCAAGGTAAGAAAGAACTCAGATGGAAGAATATGAGATGACGAAGGTTCTTGGGAAGCACCATGGAGAGGGTGAAGCCACATGGGAGCCATGATGGACATATGAAAGGCTTATCATGTTTGTTTACTTGCTTGATGGAATTTTGAGGGCAAAATTCCTATAAGAGGGGAAGGATGTTACAACCCCAAATTTTGGGTTCATTTGATGGGAAATGTAATCTCTCATATTGGAGATAATTGGACAAATAATGATGTAATTTCATTTATAAATAGCCTTGATGATTGTGTTGTGGGATTTATTGGCTATTGGGCCCAATAACAAGGAAATTCAATTAATTAATGAATAATTGAGTTTTTTAGAAAAAAAAGATGTGGAAACCTCTAGAAGGAAAAATAATATAATCCAAAGATGAGTTTCGTGCCTCTTGGGTTCCTTGGGTTCCAAGGAGTCCAAAGTTGCATAGAGAGTGCAATAAGAAAAGAAAAGAACAATTAAGTATTTCTTTATTAAGAAAGAAATTGAAAATAATGATAAAATGTGGAAAATATGTGGAAAGACGTGTAATTGAGTTATCCTTAGTGGAATTTCGTATCGCAAGGATTCTTAATGATAAAAGGAATACCAATGAGGAAAATAAAAGAGAAATAAAGAGAAATCCTCAAAGAGAACTATTTTAATAAGAAATAAACAAGATAATGAGAAATAATGAAGAATAATGCATTTAGATGGATCTAGAAGGATAATGAGTATCCAATAAAAAGGATTTCGAAATAATAGAGTTTATTGGGGTCCAAGGAGCCCAAATGGAGAAAAGGAAAGAGAAATATATATTTTAATGCATAAAATATGCCTTATAAGTCTTTGCCTTACATATGAAGAAATATGGGTTTTCCTTTCTCTTTTTGGACTCAAACTTCGTGCAATGGTAGATTAAGTCATTATAGACTTTCCCCTAAAATTTGGTTTTATTTGTGCATGTAGTTTGGGAGTTATGAATTTTGGAAATATCCCTAAAGTAATAGGATTCCATTAAATGTCACGATCGAAATATTCTGAGTTTAATCCGAGCCGTGGATCTTGGATCCTACGGACCACGGTCATCGTGCTCCTTGCACCTGAACAGGCAAGTCAGGGAATAGTGTTTATTTCCTCTATGGCATCTCTATCTCTCTCTGATCCATCTCGTGATTTGGAAACAACTCCAACAACTTCGGGAGGTCGGTCTGAGTTGTTTAATCCTAGATTTCTTAGGGTTTCATTGCTTCTAGTATATTCACCCAATTTGCCTCGGAGGCAGGTTGGTTCCACAATTTCCTCCTATAAAAGGAGGGTTTTTGACCCCCAACAGGGATGCAGACGTCTCCGAGGCAGCCTGCTGCTCTTCACAATCACAACCCTGCGAGCAAATTCACTTGGAACGACGGTCTTAACCCCTCCCTGGTCTAAGCTACCTCATTGGAGAAGAACTCCTCCGTCCCGATGACTCCGGCCAGCTCTAGCAGAGATGAGACCACTATCGAATTCGGTGGCTCATGGAGAAGGTGGTGTCGCTTTCGCCCTAGCCTCATGTGCCCTTGAGCTCCAGGTCAACTCAGGAGTTGTCCACGACCTGGAGACGCGGTTCTGTTCGCGAGGATCTGGAGGAAGAAGATGAAAGGAGGAAAGACCTGCTTGCCCCGGACGACTGTGAAGGAAGGTAAGGGTAAAATAGTCATTCACGACTTTAAATCTTAAGTTCGGCGCACGGATCCTAGGCCATTGGATCCTGGTGGTCCATGGGACTATGGATCGGGCGGCCACTGATTTTCTCAAATTAACGAAAATATGAGGAAAACGACTTTTCTTTGCAAAATTTATACAATCTGCTAGGAAGCTCTAATGAGAAAAGTTTATGCATGAAAGTTTCTTTGAAAAATACGAGGAATGCATTAAAATTAGTTTGAGAACCTGATTTCGTACCTATTTGCAAAAGTACATTTATTTGATTAAAAGTGTTGTTAGAAATCCAAATTGAGGGTAAAAGATGAATCTTTGGGGTTTAAGGGGTTGATTTGGGAAGTATTAACCTATTGAATATTAAAGTAAAGTTGCAATCTGTTAATTTAAGGTTCCATGTGCATATATGAGCATTAATGGGCCTTAAAACCCTAATGTTAGTAATTATGATCCATCATGGCTTTAATTGTTAAATTTCATGGTAAAAGTTAAGATATGACAATTCTAAGTTATTTTGAGCATAAAAGTTCTTAATTGTGGATAAACACCCTTAATATGATAATTAGGGTTTTATA
Source organism: Alisma plantago-aquatica (assembly GCA_963693085.1). Taxonomy (NCBI): domain Eukaryota; kingdom Viridiplantae; phylum Streptophyta; class Magnoliopsida; order Alismatales; family Alismataceae; genus Alisma; species Alisma plantago-aquatica. The sequence goes on from OY856415.1 coordinate 524,403,210, forward strand.
ATGGATAAAGGTAGAATTAATGATAAATAATGTTCATATGAGTATTAGAACATAATGAACTATGAATTGATGATAAACGAGCATAATGACTTTGTCATAGATTGAAAAGGATAAAAATGGTAGTTTTAGTGTAAAAGAGGCATAATGGGCTTAATTAATGTTTAAGTGTGCCTTTAATCTGAAATTAGGGTTTTAAGTAATTGTATAGAGATAGGGTTTAAAATAGTAAATGAAGTGAAACCTAATTGCAAAGTAAACCCTAAAACGAGGAAGAAACCCTAAAAAGGAATAGAAACCATAAGTAGCAAAATGGTTTGGATAGTTTTTGATAAAAAGGAATTTGATGTATATTTCAGGATTGAACTGTGTACTTGCTTGTTTGGACTATTCCTGCATATGAGTCTGCTTGACAGGTATTTGGTTAATTATGAATAACCGCCTTAGTTTCCTGAGGATTTTTCGTATGGTTAATCGCATTAAATGCAAATTATCAATTTGGATGTTCATACTTGCAAATCATAAAGTCACTATGATTATCACATTAATAATAGAAGTATGTATTCTCGCACCTCCATGCCACCCTGATGGATGATGCCAAAGGTCAGGCCCAGATGGGTAGACCAATTGGCACCATGAGTGGTGACCCCAGGCACCAAGCTCGGGAATGAGAAGGTGGCCTATGATATTGAATGACTAATGGGCACTATGAAGGGTGACCCTAGGCACCAAGCTCGGGATTGAAAAGGTGGCCTTAAGTCATTGGCAAAAGAAACCCTAAGGTGGGTATGCCAGGGTTAGGGAAAAAGCGGTGGAGAATGTCATACTAAAAAGCGTAAATTGGCTTGTTAATTAACTTGATTGTGATAATTAGATTGTTAACCATATGTGCAAACTTTTGGTTGTCCCCACATACCAGTATATTTTGATATGCTGACCGACATTTTGTTTCTCGGTGTTTCAGGTACAAGTTTGAAAAGCACAAATAGTAAAGTGACACATCATGAAAATAAGAAGTAAAGAACAAGGAGGGTTAGATAGAACAGTTCAAGTTGTGGATAGATAGTCTTCCAAAGTTTTCAAAAGGTATGCAAAGTTTTATTTTGTACAAGTTTTTAGTTTAGTTGGTAAAATTTGATAATTGTTATTGATTAATTGTCAAACCTTGATCCTGTTAATTGGGATAACGACACCGACCTTTTGGTCTCCCTTAATTGGGGGTTACCGGGAGGTGGGGTCGTTACACTTGGCTTGGGTGTGGCTCATTTAGGCCTAAAATTAGCTAGTATAACTAATAAAAAGGAAATAAAAGGAGTATCTTTGGGAAATTATAGAGGGAGCTAAGAAATTTCAATTGGAGTGGAATTTGGACCCAAATCTTATAATATAGTTTAAAATGTTTAAAAAAGGTTGTTGAAAACATAGGATAAAGTGAGGTACTGAAATGATCAAAAAGATTAGCAAGTCTAATTCAAGTGTATTTCCATGTATTAAAGGTATACAAAGGTATCAAATTCTATAATTAAGTGTCATAAAACTCCTCAAATCATAAATTATTCCAAATTGAGTGACTAGTACTTAGTTAGTGATGAAGTAGGGTCATTTATTATAAGAAAATGCACAAGTGGGTTGAGAAATCGATGCGTGAAAATCCACTTGATCACAGCATTTCCTCCTTAAAAGGAATTTCATTCCCAAAATTCAAAATATTCTCAAGATACAGGGACTATATATTCTATATCATATTCTATTTTATAATCAAAGTCATATTCATGTTGTAGGAAAAATTCACTCATAAACTTTTATTGATCAACTAGAGATCAAAAGATCAATTTTCTAATTTAGAGTTTTTATTTCAAATCATATAAATATTGAGTAAGGATCAGGGTCAAGATTCAAGATTAAATGGCATGGATCAAATCAGGTCACTATCAAGTAAAAATGCGGTCAAGGGTCAACATTTAGATTTCAAATACCATGGTTCCAACCATTCAATTCTAAGCTTTTAATTCATATTCAAACCATGGTGTGGTGATTCATCCACAATAATCTAGCAATATTTTGAGATATCAACATTGATTTCATCATCAAATGTATTCCAAATTTATGAATGATCTAAATCTAGGTCATTCTTAGGAAATTAATCCTATGCATATAGTCAACATTACCATCCTCAAAATTATCATCACTCTAGATGTCAATATCTGAGTTTTGCATCAAAGAAATCACATTGCAAAAAGTTACCATTTTCCTTTTCCCAGATAATCACAGAGATGTATTTTTAAAAGTATCCAAATATCATGATTTCGTTCCTTCCTTTTAAGGATAAACTAAGGGGTGCATAAGAAATAGACACACAATGTTGAATATTCAATAAATATTTCATCCTAAGATACAATCTAGGTCTAATATCTGCCAAAATTTTCAAAATTGAGTTCACTTGAAAGGTATTATAGTCATTTGGTGTCTTTCAACTATAAGAGATTATGTACCTATTTATTCACTTGGGGTAGTTGATGAATGTATATTCATCTAAATTATTATATATCTTTCATAGTCTTTTTTATTAGGGCTTATCTCTTTTTACAAATTTTCTAGAATAAATTGCAATGGACATACTTTTTGATCAAATAATGTAAACTCTTATCCTTTTCCTTCATATTTTGTAGGTTTCATCATCAAGAAAAAATCTTGACCAAATGGGCACTCGATCCAACTGGCTCAAAAACTGAATCTGTCATTTCATTTGCAAAAGGGGACACGCTTCAAAACCCAAATGATTGTTTCACTCGCCCAGACGCTCGTGTCTCATCCCTCGGTTCAGTCTTTTATATTCACTGTCTCAACAGTGAAACGAGCATCCAAGAGTCCCAGACGCTCACCTCAGTAGTCGCCAAACACTTGGTTCATAATCCTGGATGGCCATTTTGGTCTGCTCCATGACCGGACCACATATAAGCAATGTGTCGCCACCCTGTCTAGGATTTTTCACCCTACCTCCCTTGTGAACGCACATGTTCAAACTCCAACCGAGCGTCCCATGTTCCAAATGACCAGTTCAGAGGTTTCTTCGTGTCTAAGACTATATAGTCAAGATCACTGCCACCCTTTGACTAGGTTTTGATTATTTCCACATTGGCTCATGCCCTTTTACTCCCCAACTGGTCGGTTGGGATTGCCAACCAATCAGTTGACGGTGCACAGACAGTACATTCGAGCAGTCGCCATCTCTCTTTTCCTCTCCCCCTTTAAGGGTTTTCTCCCTCTTCTTCCCTATAAAAGGAGGGGTGCTCCAAAAATAAGGGGATTCTACTTTTTGTACTTGAAATTTTACTTTGAGCACTGTTATTTCTATTCTTGCATGTGTAGTTTCTAGTTCTTCAATAAAGTTTAGTTTTGTTCTCAGATCTCAATTCTTGTTCTTTTAATTTGGTCTTCTTTGCTAATGAGGAACTAAGGGATATAGCCATTTAATTATCACTAGAAAAGGTCCCCTTGGGGATTCTTCTTATTCTAGTCTACGGATTGCTTCCTTTCTTCCTCCATTCCCCTTTTTTCTTTAATGGCTAGTGATTATATCATCGTATATTGAGGTGTGGAGACTATCCCCATGGCCATTTTGTAACAAAGATCGACTCCCTAAAAGATTCTATTTGATAGATAGTTGTTGGCTTAGATAATTGATGGTTTAAACAATTTGATCTCTCATTTTTATCGTACATTAAGTCTTGCAAATGTGATAGTGGAACCCAAGACTCAGAACAACCAAACCAAATGCATAAGGATCAAGATGTGACCACAGAAGGATCCTTTTGGGATGATCGGGTTAGGAATTGTGAATGCCAGGACCAATGAGTTTACAAGGAGCTTGTCTTTTGTAGACACATTTATGAATGTTTTTACATGCACTCTTCTATCTTATTTTATTGTATAGATTCATAGATCTTGTTTTATGATAGACATAGTGGTAAAACCCATAGCCTTTATATCCTTTCCCTTTGATTCAACCTCATCTCTTCAATCATAGTTTTCAATTGCCTCTTTTACATTTTTGTAATTTTAATTCTACCTTTAGAATAATTCTTCTTTACCCTTGTTTAGCATAACTTTTTTCTTAAATTGTTCTTATTATAACTTTCATTTATTTGTAACTTTAAATTCCTTATTCTAGTAAAATCAAACTATGGATCTTTAATTTCTGCATTTCTTTATTCGAAAGTGTTGGTGTAGAAATTTAATCTTAAAAATATTGTCTATGGATCGACCCTTTCTATACTAATAAATTACCTTAATTGGTTGTTTTGACATTTAAAAAGGATCAACTCTAGGATTAATCACCTAGTTTTTGGTGCACGAAACAACACGTGTCAAAATGGCACCATTGTCGGGAACAACGAATTGTTTTTTGAACCTTCAAATTTTTTGAATAAAAACTTTTTTCCTTTTTCTGTCTTTTGAGTACCATTCTAGAAGTATTACTCCTCTTTCTGCTGAGTTTCCATCTCAACTGTATGCTTTTTCTGGAACTGCTTATTTCTATCAATATAATTGTGCATCTGACGCTCAATGAACGTTGATTCTGTGTCTCCACTTTTTGACTCAAAAATAAAAAGAACATTTCACCACCTTAATCAAACAAATTGTCGCATGATGAATCAGGAAGAGGTAAACCATATTGTCATGCACGCCCTTGCTGGAGAACAAGAGGCCTTTATGGACGAACAAGAAGCTAGAGATGTCACACTCTGTGAGGAAGAAAGGCTAAAATAATTAAAAGACTTCTCTATCCCAAGAACAGTCTATGTTCAACATTATGATGTGCCACCTGATATCACGGACCCACAATTTGAGATCCAAACAAATTGGATCACTATGCTTCAAGCAAATCCCTTTTCTGGCAATAGAAGGGAAAGTTGGCAAGACCACCTTCAATAGTTCTTTGATTTATATTCTCTACATAAGATCTCCGGCATTACTGACGATGCAATCCATCTTCAATTGTTCAAATATTCACTTGTTGGCCAGACCAGCAGTTGTTATAATGTCTTGGAAGGAAGCAAACACATCACTACTTTGATGTGCTTCAATCTAAATTTTTGGAGAAATATTATCTCCCCTCCCTGGCCTATGAAATTAGGGGACAAATCACTCTCTTTTCTATGGTCCTAGGTGAGACCCTGGGAGAATGTTGGGAGAGGTTTAAAGACCTCCTCTATAGATGTCCACACCATGACATTTCTCAAGCCCAATTAATTGAAATTTTTTACCATGGCGTTGACAACGACACAAAAATTCCTTGATTCCTCATCTGGAGGAAACTTCATGTTTTAGAGACTAGATAGTGTTGGGGGGTTGTCAAATGCACTTATGAAACTCAAGCACAACAAGGAACATGTGGGGTCCTAAAGGTAGCTAAGTCTGCGGAGAACCCTAACATTAAAAATATCACCAAAAGCCTCAACTTATTGCCTCGAAACAAGATTGCCTAGATCCTCTTTTAATGCCTATGAGAGGAGAGAGCAACCTCATCAAGTAAAAGTTGTAGATTCTCTCTACGGGATTTGCCAAGGTTATGATCACTCTACTCTACAATGTCAATATTTACATAATCCCCCTATGCAGCCAGAAGTTGGACAATAAATAGAGGACCTCAACTCCATTCAAATAATTCCAGGGCAAGCATATTATAATCTGAACTAAGCAAGAAACCACCATGCATTCCAACATGGAAACCCATAGGGTGCTGAAAATGATCCCCAACTTGCTGCTCAACAAAGGCCCCCTCATCCTCAAGTCAACAATCATCCACCACCAGGCTTTCCATACAATAACAATGATAGTAACTTTGGGAATCAATGAAGGTAAACCCTAAGGATGGTTGTGACCTTGTTGTCAAGAGTTGCAGTTTCCTCCCATCCTGGGAGAGGGACCCTTTGGTTGGGTATATACCAATTTTGTTGGTGTCGAGGTAACCTAAAGAGGTTTCATGGGATATGGAGAAAGCTAAGTGAAAAGTACATGGTATGAGATTGAACTTGTAGACCCATATTTAATCATCTCTAAGTGCATATGGATGTGTTACCATGGAGGTAACTGGTATGGGGTCTGACCAAGGTAGGCAGGTCACCATGATCCCTGAGAAAGGATAAAAGATAGCCCAAGAATGCAGAGAGAGATGATGAATGATTGGGTAAGGTTCTATGTTGGACATGTACTATAATAGAATCCTAAGTCTATCCTAGGGTCAAGTAGGGATAAGATCGATGGAAGAAGGAGTTGCCTAATTCCCTAGTTGCACATGACCATAGGGTCGGGAGGTAACAGCTATCATTGTTTGAGGGCCATGGGTTAGGAGATTGATCACTTTCATGAACTCATGGGACCCAAAGGGCAGATGAGTAGGGCACTCTCTAGATGCATAAGGGAAAAAGGATGACCCCAAAAGTGTCGGCACCCTATAGACCTAGAGGAGATGACCAAGGATTATGTGGTGACCCAAGTAGGTTCCAGATCAGTTTTCCATGGAAGTGACTTTGATATCAAGATGGTTGTGATGTTGAGACATAAGATACACATTTCAACTTAAAGGTGTACTGGCAAGGTGGGATGTACCATCTCTACTCTTAGAATAGGAAGAACTCTGTATTTGGACTGCATCCAAATTCTTATTTCCTCTTGTTATGGGAGTGAGAGATAGGACAGTACGCATGTCACATACCAAGGATAAAGATGATGTGGGTTGGAACGTTGCTACGAGGTATGAGGACAAAGATGATAGCATACCCTTGTGGAGTGAATGATACATGGATGGTTTACAAACACTAAGAGTATTAAGGAAATCATCTTGTGAGGATGTTTTATCATGAGCTATGTGGAATTTGCAAGTTAAACAAGGTTGAGTTTGATCACCATGAGAATGAGCTCAGAGTTTCTTGATGAAGACAAACTTAGAGTTTGAGATGAGATGATAAGTAGAATACATGGAGGTGTATGTCTTCAACATTACCTAACACCTAAGGATAAGAAGTGGTAATGAATGCTCTGGTTGAGATATAGCTTCCTAGTTTAGCTGGAAGCTAGAAGAAGTTGATGTTGCTAGGCTAACCTTAACTTGAGAAAAAGAGATAAGTTTGGCTAACACTCAGATATAACTAGATCTGTTGAACAAGATTAGTGGTTGTTTGGATAGCCAGCCTAGTCCTTGACGTGGTAAAAGGATGGTTGTAGAACCCTGGATACACTTCTTTGGATAGGAAGGTAATAAAACCCTGTTGAGAGTGGTTTAGGGTTTTCGAGGAATCGATCTTGAGGAATCATGACATATAGGAGATCATGGTTTTAATATCACCAAACACCGTGATACTACAAAGATAGTAAGTGATAGTAGAACTTTGGTTGCTTGATGTGAAGTTTCATGTAGCATGTGGTCATGCAAGCCAAGAGTGAAGGACGAACACCAGTAACCCAGTTCTTTGACTTAGAGGTTAAATAATCCCCGAGAGGGAATGGGAATTCATCACTACAGATGTGGTGGTAAGTCTTCCCTAGACCAAAGAAGGTCAAGATGCAATATGGGTTATGGTAGATCACCTTACCTAGATGCCATGAGATAGAAAGAATGTTGTCAAGGGGCAGATTCAGTTGAACTACTTAATAGAGAAAGATGGTTCAACTACACCATGATGCAAGTTTAAAAGTTCTTGAGTATGACCTAAAGGTTCACTTCCATGAGGTGGAAGTAGATACATGCAGAACTCGATGATAGTATAGTTAATCACCCCTAACTAATGGTTAGTTTGATCCAGACTAGAGGGTCTGATGAGAGAAAGTGTGCTTGTTCAGGGTGATACAAAGAGACAGTTCTTAAGATGTGATGTTAGCCACCATAGCCTTTATCGGGATGCAAGAAGTACTATGGGGAGGTTGTGTCGGTCACCACTTCATTAAGATGATGTTGGTGAAGGAGGCCTCACGAAGGTCAGAAAAGAACCAAAATGTGTGCAGATGAAGTCGCTTTGATCATGCAATGGCTGAGAGAGAGCCCAGTGGTGACATGAATCACGAGCTGATGCAAAGCAGACTGACATGCAGTTCATTGTGGGAGAATATAATGTGAAAATCCGACCCCTTTAAGCTACAGCTGAGAAAACTGAGTCCCCGATATATGGGTCCATTTGAGATGGATTGGTGGAGATGGTTGTGTTTAGCCCTGCCCCTCAGGATAACATGATGTGTAATGTGTTCCATGAGTCTGATCTAGAGCACTATGTGAGGTACCCAAGCCATGTGTTGAGCCTTGAACCTATTCAGCTTTTGAGAGGCTGAAATGTCATGAGTCACCTATAAGGGTACGATATACCAAGGTAAGAAAGAACTCAGATGGAAGAATATGAGATGACGAAGGTTATTGGGAAGCACCATGGAGAGGGTGAAGCCACATGGGAGCCATGATGGACATATGAAAGGCTTGTCATGTTTGTTTACTTGCTTGATGGAATTTTGAGGGCAAAATTCCTATAAGAGGGGAAGGATGTTACAACCCCAAATTTTGGGTTCATTTGATGGGAAATGTAATCTCTCATATTGGAGATAATTGGACAAATAATGATGTAATTTCATTTATAAATAGCCTTGATGATTGTGTTGTGGGCTTTATTGGCTATTGGGCCTAATAACAAGGAAATTCAATTAATTAATGAATAATTGAGTTTTTTTAGAAGAAAAAAAAGATGTGGAAACCTCTAGAAGGCAAAAGAATATAATCCAAAGATGGGTTTCGTGCCTCTTGGGTTCCTTGGGTTCCAAGGAGTCCAAAGTTGCATAGAGAGTGCAATAAGAAAAGAAAAGAACAATTAAGTATTTCTTTATTAAGAAAGAAATTGAAAACAATGATAAAATGTGGAAAATATGTGGAAAGATGTGTAATTGAGTTATCCTTAGTGGAATTTCGTATCCCAAGGATTCCTAATGATAAAAGGAATACCGATGAGGAAAATAAAAGAGAAATGCTCAAAAAGAACTATTTTAATAAGAAATAAACAAGATAATGAGAAATAATGAAGAATAATGCATTTAGATGCATCTAGAAGAATAATGGGTATCCAATAAAAAGGATTTTGAAATAATAGAGTTTATTGGGGTCCAAGGAGCCCAAATGGAGAAAAGGAAAGAGAAAATATGTATTTTAATGCATAAAATATGCCTTATAAGTCTTTGACTTGCATATGAAGAAATATCAGTTTTTCTTTCTCTTTTTGGACTCAAACTTTTTGAAATGGTAGATTAAGTCATTATAGACTTTCCCCTAAAATTTGGTTTTATTTGGACATGTAGTTTGGGAGTTATGAATTTTGGAAATATCCCTAAAGTAATAGGATTCCATTAAATGTCACGATCGAAATATTCTGAGTTTAATCTGCGCCGTGGATCTTGGATCCTAGGGACCACGGTCATCATGCTCCTTGCGCCTAAACAGGCAAGTTAGGGAATAGTGCTGATTTCCTCTACGGCTTCTCTATCTCTCTCTGATCCATCTCGTGATTTGGAAACAACTCCAACAACTTCGGGAGGCCAGTCTGAGTTGTTTAATCCTAGATTTCTTAGGGTTTCATTGCTTCTAGTAGATTCACCCAATTTGCCTCGGCGGCAGGTTGGTTCCACAATTTCCTCCTATAAAGGAGGGTTGTTGACCCCCAACAGGGATGCAAACGTCTCCGTGGCAGCCTACTGCTCTTCGCGATCACAACCCTGCGAGCAAATTCACTTGGAACGATGGTCTTCACCCCTCCCTGGTCTAAGCTACCTCGTTGGAGAAGAACTCCACCATCCCGAAGACTCCGACCAGCTCTAGTAGAGATGAGACCACCGTCGAATTCGGTGGCTCATGGAGAAGGTGGTGTCGCTTTCGCCCTAGCCTCCTGTGCCCTTGAGCTCCAGGTCAACTCAGGAGTTGACCACGGCCTGGAGCCGCGGTTATGTTCGCGAGGATCCATAGGAAGAAGATGAAAGGAGGAAAGACCTGCTTGCCCCGGACGAATGTGAAGGAAGGTAAGGGTAAAATAGTCATTCACAACTTTAAATCTTAAGTTCGGCGCACGGATCCTAGGCCATTGGATCCTGGTGGTCCATGGGACTATGGATCGGGCGGCCACTGATTTTCTCAAATTAACGAAAATATGAGGAAAATGACTTTTCTTTGCAAAACTCATAGAATCTTCTAGGAAGCTCTAATGAGAAAAGTTTATACATGAAAGTTGCTTTGAAAAATATGAGGAACGCATTAAAATTAGTTTGAGAACCTGATTTCATACCTATTTGCAAAAGTACATTTATTTGATTAAAAGTGTGGTTAGAAATCCAAATTGAGGTAAAAGATGAATCTTTGGGGTTTAAGGGGTTGATTTGGGAAGTATTAACCTATTGAATATTAAAGTAAAGTTGCAATCTGTTAATTTAAGGTTCCAGGTGCATATATGAGCATTAATGGGCCTTAAAACCCTAATGCCAGTCATTATGATTCATCATGGCTTTAATTATTCAATTTCATGGTAAAAGTTAAGATATGACAATTCTAAGTTATTTCGAGCATAAAAGTTCTTAATTGTGGATAAATACCCTTAATATGATAATTAGGGTTTTCTAATGGATAAAGGTAGAATTAATGATAAATAACGTTCATATGAGTATTAGAACATAATGAACTAAACCAAGACCCGATGAGAGGCGCTCCCCTAGGGTTTGGGAGCCGTGGAGGCCGTGGCCTAGGCCCATCGTCGTCTCACGATCGTTCCTCTGAGGGAAGTCTCACCTCTGCCCAGTCTGCCAGCGAAGGCAACCCTACCGCCGGTGCCAACCCAGACCACGACAACGCTACTGTTGAGGACTCCATGCAAACGAAACAGGCCGATGGAGTTACGATTTCTGTTGCAGGCCCAGCTCCTGACGCAAGGCCGGCTCCCGATGTTGTTCCGGCTTGCCGCAGCTATAGAGACGCTCACGTTGGGAAAGATCACGGGCTTCTGTCCTATATTAACCCTACCTCGTCGGACACCCTCACGACAGAAGATATCCAGGTTGACCTCTCGGGCGTCCTCCCCGTCTTCTCCGTCAAGCATGTATCCATCCAGCCTTTGTTGGCCCCCTGGCAGTTCGTCGTTGTAGTTAAAGCCATAGGAATCACGTTGGGGTTTCAAGCCCTCGTCAACAAGATCAGCGTGCTATGGCAGCCGATAGCTCAATTCTGCATCATCGATCTTGATAATGGCTACTACATTATTCAGTTGGGCAACCGGGAAGACTATGAGAAGGCTCTGCTAGGGGGGCCTTGGACGATCTTCGGTAACTACCTGACAGTCCAATCTTGGTCTTCTTCCTTCAGGCCATCGGAGAAGATACCACGCAAGATGGTGGTCTGGGCTAGGGTAGCCGACCTCCCTGTATTTCTCTATCAGAATCAACTTCTCATTAATATCGGTAACTCCATCGGTAAGACCATCAAGGTGGATGCTAACACCTTGCTGGGTAATAGGGGGAAGTTTGCGAGGATCGCCGTTGAAGTGGACATGCAGAAACCTCTCCTGCCAGCCATCTTCATCAATGGGGAGTACTTCCGTCTCGAGTATGAGAACTTGCCTCACTTCTGCCTGCAGTGTGGTCGTCTTGGCCATATAGCGGACGAGTGCAAGCATGGCTCCTCCACTCCAAGCAACCTAGCCTCTACGTCTATCCCAATTCCTGTTCCGGTTGTTACGTACTCCGAAACTATCCACGCAAAAATGTCGGACCGACGGAAGCCACCCGCTGCTGGAAGGAACGCTAGTGGGAGCAAATCCTCTAAGCCGCCGAGTGAGCCGAAGGCCACCACGGGCATTCCTGCTGCTTCCCCGGGGCATGCGAGTGACGACGATGGCTTCCAGCCCGTGTTAAGTAAGAAGGCTAGACAGCGACAACGTCAGAAGGAAGCAGCCGCGGAAGCAGCCCAGGCTGCAGCGCCGTCTGCCGCGACCACCGAGCATGTGGCAAATACCTCTGTCAGTCTCACTGGAAACAACGTTAGCGAAGGAAGGGAGCCCCGTAATGACCATGATGGCGAGTTCCAGTTCCAGGCTCAAGCACCAACCAACCTGGCGGCTCCCTCCAAACAGATCGCGCATCACCATAGAGGGGACAGTGGCTACGTTATGCTGAGGAACAGGAAGATAGTGTTCCAAACAACGCAAAGTCCTGACCGTGTTTGGAAAAAAGGGCGGGTCGAGGATGCGCCAGCCACAACAGATTCCACCCCCCACGCAAAGTGTGTGCTAGAATTCCAACAGCACCTTGAAGGTGCCGCTCAAGAACCCTCTTCGGAGGTCATCATGGATGGTGAAGACCAGTCTGTAGGACTGTGTGCTGCTCTCCAATAAGTTTCTTAATGAATATTGTCTGCTGGAATATCCAAGGTGCTTGCCTGGATAAGAAGATTCGTCTAATTCACGAAATGAAATTCATCCACAAAGTGAACATTATAGCTATAGTTGATCCTCGGTGTAGTGGATCGACTGCTGATGGTCTCATCAAACGTCTTGGCTACAATTCCTCACACAGGGTGGAAGACAATGGCTTCTCCGGCGGCATCTGGCTTGCCTGGGATCAGCATCGTTGCTCAGTCGAAATTCTCCTCAATCACCTCCAGTTTATACATTGTCGCGTTAATGGCGATTGGTACCTGACCGTCGTCTATGGCAGCCCTAATCCCACCATGCGTGAGTATCTATGGGAGCGGCTAGTGGAGATAGCTGCTTCTATGGACTCCGCTTGGGTGGTTCTGGGCGATTTTAACACTCTGCTTAATATCAACGAGAAGCACGGTAGTGATTACTTTGATAGGCGTTACAGTGGCCGATTCCATGAAGTCATGGCTGCCACCGGCCTTGCAGAGCTTAGGACCCAAGGTCCCTTCTTCACCTTCAGGCGTCAGCACCTCCACGAGCGGCTTGACCAGATTGTTGCAAACTCGGACTGGATTCACAAGTTCAGAAACAACTCTGTTGTGGTCCTTCCCCGCCTCTATTCTGATCACCATCCTCTTCTCTTGTCCTGTGGAGTTAGGATGCCTAAACGTTGCTTCTTCCGCACCAAGGAGAGCTGGAACCTCACCCCAAAGTTCAGGGAGGATGTCATGAGCCACTGGCCTGTTAATGGCAACTTCCAGGATGCCCTAATCACCTTCAAGAATAAGGCCACTCAATGGGATTCTGTGAGATCGGGTCGATAGTACAAAGAAAAGCAGCAACTCCTCGCCCGCATCAGCAAGCACCAGGTATATCCTCAATCCCAGAACCATATACCACTGATGGACCATTCTATCCCTCTTAAGGAGTGACTCCACAACATCCTCCTCAACGAGGAGGTGGATTGGAGGCAAAAGGCCCATATTGATTGGTTGAAGTCTGGTGATCTCAATACCAGATTTTACCAATCATATGTGCAAGCTAGGAGGCACTTCAACAAGATCACCTATCTGCAATCCGAGGACGGGAGCTAGACTTTCACAAGCGAGGACATGAAGAGGCTGGTTCACAGCTTCTTTGCAGACCTCCTCTCCCACTCTGCCCCGACGCATGGGGACCGGATACGGGCGTACCCGAGAGCTTTCCCTGTCGTCCACGCTGCTATTTATGCCCGCCTGAGCACCATCCCAACCACAGAAGAAATCAAAGCCGTCACTTTCTCCATGGTGCCCCTCAAAGCCCCGGGCCCTGATAGGGTCCATATTGGGTTCATTCAACACCACTGGCAGTAGGTTGGCCCGAGCATCATCCAGACTGTTCAAGAGGCCTTCACGTCAGAGAACATCTCCACCTCCATAGCAGATTCTTACATGGTCTTAATCCCAAAGATCCCTGCTCCTCAACGTTGTAGCGATCTAAGACCAATATCCCTCAACAACAGCTGCTTTAAAATCATCTCTAAAGTTATTATGGAAAGACTGAAGCCCCTCATGAACGAATGGGTCAATCCTACACAGTCTAGCTTCATCCCGGGAATATGCATTAGCGACAATATTCTTCTTGTTCAGGAGGTGATCCACTCCATGAAATCCACAGCCAACAAGAAATCATGGATGTGTATAAAGCTTGATCTAGCCAAGGCTTTCGACAGAATGAATTGGGCTTTTATTCATGATACTTTGCAGCGAACTGGTTTGCCACCCAAGCTCTCCACTATTATTATGGAAATCATCAGCAAAGGTTCGACCTCCATTCTATGGGAGGGTGAACCCTTACCTCCCTTCAAGGCCACCCAAGGCATCCGTCAGGGTGACCCGATAAGTCCCTATGTCTTTGTTTTGTGTATGGAAAGGCTGAGCCAAGCCATATCAGATTCTGTGAATTCTGACAAATGGAAACCCATCACCCTATCTCGTGGGGGTTTGAATCTGTCCCATGTCTTCTTTGCGGACGACATTCTCCTGTTAGGTGAAGCTTCTGTTAAACAGGCTCGGATCATTTCGACCATTCTTAACGATTTCTCTATGGCGTCCGGACAATCTGTTTCAAAGCCCAAATCTCGATGTTTCTTCAGTAAAAATGTTTCCCAGTCTCTGAGGAGAACAATAAGCAGAAAGCTTGGCTTCTCCTGGACAAGCAATCTTGGTAAATACCTTGGTGTGCCCGTCCTTCACAACCGGGTCAATCGAGAAACCCATGGGGATATCCTCGCCTCTATCCAACGGAAAATGAACAGCTAGGCTCATAAAAGCCTCTCTCTTGCGGGAAGGGTGTGCTTGGCCAAGTCTACCCTGCAAGCTATACCTTCTTATACTATGCAGACCGTCAAGCTTTCCCCACGCTTGTGTGACAACATCAATCGGCATATCCGTCGGTTCATTTGGTCTGGTTCTGCTAGTCAACGAAAATCCTCTCTTGTCTCTTGGAAAAAGGTATCATCCAGCAAGGATATTGGTGGCCTAGCTATCAGGGATGCCAGGGATCAAAATGATGCTCTTATGATGAAGAATGCTTGGGCTTTCCTCACTGACCCGTCCAAAGTCTGGGTCAAGGTGATGAAGGACAAGTACACCAAGAATGGCAGGTTTAAGTCTGTACCGAGCTCCCCAGCTTGGAGCTTTATTAAAAAAAACCTTGGTATAATCACTGAACAGGGCCACAAAATTATCAACAACGGGAGGCACACTAACGTCTGGGATGACCGGTGGATTGCTGGAAATTCTGTGCTGGGTCTCCACCCTAATTGGCCGATCAATCCTGAAATTTGTGATCTTAAGGTCGAATCCATGGCAATCTCTGACGAGGTTTGGGACTGGGACTTCATCCACAACTTTCTACCCGAGTCCACCTGTTCTGCTATAGCTTCGACTCCCGCCTCGTGCCGTCATGTGGAGGACGACGGCTGGGCCTGGTCTCTGGAAGCCAATGGCCTGTTCACTTCTCGGTCTATTTACAGGTGGCTCAGGCAAGGCAAAGAGGTCACCATGCCTGGGAATTGGAAAGGCATTTGGCAGGCCAAGATCCCAGAACGCATCAAGCTGTTCCTTTGGATTATGTTACATGGCGTCCTTATGACGAACATGGAGAAGAGGCGGAGGCATATGGAGGTACCTAAGGAGTGCCCCATCTGCAACAATGGCCAGGACACCATGCTCCACGCTCTCAAAGATTGCAAGACTAGCTGGGATGGCTGGACCCAGTTGCTCCCCAACGAGGATCACTCTACCCTTTCTGTGAGTGAGTGGACTCATTTGTGTACCACAAATATGGATGGCAACTTCATCCTGAGAGTCGTTGCTTGTTGGCATATCTGGAATTGTCGTAACGAGCACATCCACCAATAAAAGATCATACCCATCTCCAAGAAGGTCGAATTTATTAAGCTAAGAGCAGAATCCATTGCCAAGCTATATGATATGCAGATGCACAACTCTTCTGCTGATCACCCACTGATCCAGCACCCCAGTGCGCAACCTGTTTACATCTTCACGGACACATCACATCACCATGGCCGGGCCACAACGGCTATTGGTGCCCATGCAGTGCATGCCGACAGTTCCCACATCCTGGGATCTTGTCAAATCATACAATCCTCTAGCCTGCTCGCCAGCGAGATCCAAGCTATCCTGTTTGGTGCCCAGCTGTGCCAGGATAACAATTGGACCGCCTGCTACATTTTCACTGATTGCCAGGATGCTATTGGGCACCTCACTAAGCATGCGCCTATTCCTCGGTTCCTGCCCTTTGTTAGGAAGACTAGAAACCTTCTCGGGGCCCATCTTGGAGATATCATCCATCATGTCCCTTGAGGACTCAATGTACCTACAGATAGCCTGGCCAAGCATGCCATCAAAATAAAAAATTCCTTCAGCTTCACCTCTATTATTCCCCACTGGTTTCTACACATGAGCCAGGTGGACATTCATTCTGTTTTATCCGTAGTAGAGCACGGAATGAATAAGAATTAAGCTCTATGTCTCGCCAAAAAAAAAGAACATAATGAACTACGAATTGATGATAAACGAGCATAATGACTTTGTCATAGATTGAAAAGGATAAAAATGGTAGTTTTAGTGTAAAAGAGGCATAATGGGCTTAATTAATGTTTAAGTGTGCCTTTAATCCGAAATTAGGGTTTTAAGTAATTGTATAGAGATAGGGTTTAAAATAGTAAATGAAGTGAAACCTAATTGCAAAGTAAACCCTAAAAAGAGGAAGAAACCCTAAAAAGGAATAGAAACCATAAGTAGAAAAATGGTTTGGATAGTTTTTGATAAAAAGGAATTGGATGTATATTTCAGGATTGAACTGTGTACTTGCTTGTTTGGACTATTCCTGCATCTGAGTCTGCCTGACAGGTATGTGTTTAATTATGAATAACCGCCTTAGTTTCCCGAGGATTTTTCGGATGGTTAATCGCATTAAATGCAAATTATCAATTTGGATGTTCATACTTGCAAATCATAAAATCACTATGATTATCACATTAATAATAGAAGTATGTATTCTCGCACCTACATGCCACCCCGATGGATGATGCCAAAGGTCAGGCCCAGATGGGTAGACAAATGGGCACCATGAGTGGTGACCCCAGGCACCAAGCTCGGGAATGAGAAGGTGGCCTATGATATTGAATGACTATGGGCACTATGAAGGGTGACCCCAGGCACCAAGCTCGAGATTGAGAAGGTGGCCTTAAGTCATTGGCAAAAGAAACCCTAAGGTGGGTATGCCAGGGTTAGGGCAAAAGCGGTGGAGAATGTCATACTGAAAGCATAAATTGGCTTGTTAATTAACTTGATTGTGATAATTAGATTGTTAACCATATGTGCAAACTTTTGGTTGTCCCCACATACCAGTATATTTCGATATGCTGACCGACATTTTGTTTTTCGGTGTTTCAAGTACAAGTTTGAAAAGCACAAACTGTAAAGTGACACATCATGAAAATAAGAAGTAAAGAACAAGGAGGGTTAGATAGAACAGTTCAAGTTGTGGATAGATAGTTTTCCAAAGTTTTCAAAAGGTATGCAAAGTTTTATTTTGTACCAGTTTTCAGTTTAGTTGGTAAAATTTGATAATTGTTATTGATTAATTGTCAAACCTTGATCCTGTTAATTGGGATAATGACACCGACCTTTTGGTCTCCCTTAATTGGGGGTTACCAGGAGGTGGGGTCGTTACACTTGGCTTGGGTGTGGCTCATTTAGGCCTAAAATTAGCTAGTATAACTAATAAAAAGGAAATAAAAGGAGTATCTTTGGGAAATTATAGAGGGGGCTAATAAATTTCAATTGGAGTGGAATTTGGACCCAAAT
This sequence comes from Alisma plantago-aquatica, assembly GCA_963693085.1. Taxonomy (NCBI): domain Eukaryota; kingdom Viridiplantae; phylum Streptophyta; class Magnoliopsida; order Alismatales; family Alismataceae; genus Alisma; species Alisma plantago-aquatica. The sequence continues at coordinate 524,421,016 of OY856415.1, forward strand.
CTTATAATATAGTTTAAAATGTTTAAAAAAGGTTTGGGAAAACATAGGATAAAGTCAGGTACCGAAATGATAAAAAAGATTAGCAACTCTAATTCAAGTGTCTTTCCATGTATTAAAGGTATACAAAGGTATCAAATTCTACAATTAAGTGTCATAAAACTCCTCAAATCATAAATTATTCCAAATTGAGTGTCTAGTACTTAGTTAGTGATGAAGTAGGGTCATTCATTATAAGAAAATGCACAAGTGGATTGAGAAATCGATGTGTGAAAATCCACTTGATCACATCATTTCCTCCTTAAAAGGAATTTTGTTCCCAAAATTCAAAATATTCTCAAGATACAGGGACTATATATTCTATATCATATTCTATTTTATACTCAAAGTCATATTCATGTTGTAGGAAAAATTCACTCATAAACTTTTATTGATCAACTAGAGATCAAAAGATCAATTTTCTAATTTAGAGTTTTTATTTCAAATCATATAAATATTGAGTAAGGATCAGGGTCAAGATTCAAGATTAAATGTCATGGATCAAATCAGGTCACTATCAAGTAAAAATGTGGTCAAGGGTCAACATTTAGATTTCAAATACCATGGTTCCAACCATTCAATTCTAAGCTTTTAATTCATATTCAAACCATGGTGTGGTGATTCATCCACAATAATCTAGCAATATTTTGAGATATTAACATTGATTTCATCATCAAATGTATTCCAAATTTATGAATGATCTAAATCTAGGTCATTTTTAGGAAATTAATCCTATGCATATAGTCAACATTACCATCCTCAAAATTATCATCGCTCTAGATGTCAAGATCTGAGTTTTGCATCAAAGAAATCACATTGCAAAAAGTTACCATTTTCCTTTTCCCAGATAATCACATAGATGTATTTTTAAAAGTATCCAAATATCATGATTTCGTTCCTTCCTTTTAAGGATAAACTAAGGGGTCCATAAGAAATAGACACACAATGTTGAAGATTCAATAAATATTTCATCCTAAGATACAATCTAGGTCTAATATCTGCCAAAATTTTCAAAATTGAGTTCACTTGAAAGTTATTATAGTCATTTGGTGTCTTTCAACTATAAGAGATTATGTACCTATTTATTCACTTGGGGTAGTTGATGAATGTATATTCATCTAAATTATTATATATCTTTCATAGTCTTTTTTATTAGGGCTTATCTCTTTTTACTAATTTTCTAGAATAAATTACAGTGGACATACTTTTTGATCAAATAATGCAAACTCTTATCCTTTTCCTTCATATTTTGTAGGTTTCATCATCAAGACAAAATCTTGACCAAATGGGCACTCGATCCAACCGGCTCAAAAACTGAATTGGTCATTTCATTTGCAAAAGGGGCCACACTTCAAAACCCAAATGATTGTTTCACTCGCCCAGACGCTCGTGTCTCATCCCTCGGTTCAGTCTTTTATATTCACTATCTCAACAGTGAAACGAGCATCCAAGAGTCCCAGACGCTCGCCTCAGTAGTCGCCAAACACTTGGTTCATAAGCCTGTATGGCCATTTTGGTCTGCTCCATGACCGGACCACATACAAGCAATGTGTCGCCACCCCGTCTAGGATTTTTCACCCTACCTCCCTTGTGAACGCACATGTTCAAACTCCAACCGAGCGTCCCATGTTCCAAATGACCAGTTTATAGGTTGCTTCGTGTCTAAGACTATATAGTCAGGATCATTGCCACCCTTTGACTAGGTTTTAATTGTTTCCACATTGGCTCGTGCCCTTTTACTCCCCAACTGGTCGGTTGGGATTGCCAACCAATCAGTTGACGGTGCACAGACAGTACATTCTAGTAGTCGCCATCTCTCTTTTCCTCTCTCCCTTTAAGGGGTTTCTCCCTCTTCTTCCCTATAAAAGGAGGGGCGCTCCAAAAATAAGGGGATTCTACTTTTTGTACTTGAAATTTTACTTTGAGCACTGTTATTTCTATTCTTGCATGTGTAGTTTCTAGTTCTTCAATAAAGTTTAGTTTTGTTCTCAGATCTCAATTATTGTTCTTTTAATTTTGTCTTCTTTGCTAATGAGGAACTAAGGGAGATAGCCATTTAATTGTCACTAGAAAAGGTCCCCTTGGGGATTCTTCTTATTCTAGTCTACGGCTTGCTTCCTTTCTTCCTCCATTCCCCTTTTTTCTTTAATGGCTAGTGAGTATATCATCATATATTGAGGTCTGGAGACTATCCCCATGGCCATTTTGTAACAAAGATCGACTCCCTAAAAGATTCTATTCGATAAATAGTTGTTGGCTTGGATAATTGATGTTTTAAACAATTTGATCTCTCCTTTTTATCATACATTAAGTCTTGCAAATGTGACAGTGGAACCCAAGACTCAGAACAACCAAACCAAATGCATAAGGATCTAGATGTGACCACAGAAGGATCCTTTTGGGATGGTCGGGTTAGGAATTGTGAATGCCAGGACCAATGAGTTTACAAGGAGCTTGTCTTTTGTAGACACATTTATGAATTTTTTACATGCACTCTTCTATCTTGTTTTATTGTATAGATTCATAGATCTTGTTTTATGCTAGACATAGTGGTAAAACCCATAGCCTTTATATCCTTTCCCTTTGATTCAACCTCATCTCTTCAATCATAGTTTTCAATTGCCTCTTTTACATTTTTGTAATTTTAATTATACCTTTAGAATAATTCTTCTTTACCCTTGTTTAGCATAACTTTTTTCTTAAATTGTTCTTATTGTAACTTTCATTTATTTGTAACTTTAAATTCCTTATTCTAGTAAAATCAAACTATGGATCTTTAATTTCTGCATTTCTTTGTTCGAAAGTATTGGTGTAGAAATTTAATCTTAAAAATATTGTCTATGGATTGACCCTTTCTATACTAATAAATTACCTTAATTGGTTGTTTTGACATTTAAAAAGGATCAACTCTAGGATTAATCACCTAGTTTTTGGTGCACGAAACAACACGTATCAAAATGGCACCATTGTGGGGAACAACGAATTGTTTTTTGAACCTTAAATTTTTTGAATAAAAACTTTTTTCCTTTTTCTGCCTTTTGAGTACCATTCTAGAAGTATTACTCCTCTTTCTACTGAGTTTCCATCTCAACTGTATGCTTTTTCTGCAACTGCTTATTTCTATCAATATAATTGTGCATATGACGCTCAATGAACGTTGATTCCGCGCCGCCACTTTTTGACTCAAATATAAAAAGAACCTTTCACCGCCTTAATCAAACAAACTGTCGCATGATGAATTAGGAAGAGGTAAACCATATTGTCATGCACGCCCTTGCTGAAGAACAAGAGGCCTTTATGGCCGAACAAGTAGCTAGAGATGTCACACTCTGTGAGGAAGAAAGGATAAAATAATTAAAAGACTTCTCTATCCCAAGAATAGTCTATGTTCAACATTCTGATGTGCCACCTGATATCACAGACCCACAATATGATATCTGAACAAATTGGATCACTATGCTTCAAGCAAATCCCTTTTCTGGCAATAGAAGGGAAAGTTGGCAAGACCACCTTCAACGGTTCTTTGATTTATATTCTCTACATAAGATCTCCGGCATTACTGATGATGCAATCCATCTTCAATTGTTCAAATATTCACTTGTTGGCCAGACCAGCAGTTGTTATAATGTCTTGGAAGGAAGCAAACACATCACTACTTTGATGTGCTTCAATCTAAATTTTTGGAGAAATATTATCTCCCCTCCCTGATCTATGAAATTAGGGGATAAATCACTCTCTTTTCTGTGGTCCTAGGCGAAACCCTGGGAGAATGTTGGGAGAGGTTTAAAGACCTCCTCTATAGATGTCCACACCATGACATTTCTCAAGCCCATTTAATTGAAAATTTTTACCATGGCGTTGACAACGACACAAAAAATTCCTTGATTCCTCATTTGGAGGAAACTTCATGTTTTAGAGACTAGATAGCGTTGGGGGGTTGTCAAATGCACTTATGAGACTCAAGCACAACAAGGAACATGTGGGGTCCTAAAGGTAGCTAAGTCTGCGGAGAACCCTAACATTAAAAATATCACCAAAAGCCTCAACTTATTGCCTTGAAACAAGATTTCCTAGATCCTCTTTTAATGCCTATGAGAGGAGAGAGCAACCTCATCAAGTAAAAGTTGTAGATTCTCTCTGTGGGATTTGCCAAGGTTATGATCACTCTACTCTACAATGTCAATATTTACATAATCCCCCTATGCAGCCAGAAGTTGGACAATAAATAGAGGACCTCAACTCCATTCATAGAATTCCAGGGCAAGCATATTATAATCCGAAATAAGCAAGAAACCACCATGCATTCCAACATGGAAACCCATAGGGTGCTGAAAATGATCCCCAACTTGCTGCTCAACAAAGGCCCCCTCATCCTCAAGCCAACAATCATCCACCACCAGGATTTCCATACAATAACAATGATAGTAACTTTGGGAATCAATGAAGGTAAACCCTAAGGACGGTTTTGACCTTGTTGTCAAGAGTTGTAGTTTCTTCCCATCCTGGGAGAGGGACCCTTTGGTTGGGTATATACCAGTTTTATTGGTGTTGAGGTAACCTAAAGAGGTTTCATTGGATATTGAGAAAGCTAAGTGAAAAGTACATGGTATGAGATTGAACCTGTAGACCCATATTTATTCATCTCTAAGTGCATATGGATGTGTTACCATGGAGGTAACCGGTATGGGGTCTGACCAAGGTAGACAGGTCGCCATGATCCCTGAGAAAGGATAAAAGACATCCCAAGAATGCAGAGAGAGATGATGAAGGATTGGGTAAGGTTCTATGTTGGACATGTAATATAATAGAATCCTAAGTCTATCCTAGGTTCAGGTAGGGATAAGACTGATGGAATAAGAAGTTGCCTAATTCCCTAGTTGCACATGACCATAGGGTCGGGAGGTAACAGATATCATTGTTTGAGGGCCATGGGTTAGGAGATTGATCACCTTCATGAACTCATGGGACCCAAAGGACAGATGAGTAGGGCACTCTCTGGATGCATAAGGGAAAAGGGATGACCCCAAAAGTGCCGGCACCCTATAGACCTAGAGGAGATGACCAAGGATTATGTGGTGACCCAAGTAGGTTCCAGATCAGTTTTCCATGGAAGTGACTTTGGTATCAAGATGGTTGTGATGTTGAGACATAAGATACATGTTTCAACTTAAAGGTGTACTGGCAAGGTGGGATGTACCATCTCTACTCTTAGAACAAGAAGAACTCTATATTTGGACTGCATCTAAATGCTTATTTCCTCTTGTTATGGGAGTGAGAGATAGGATAGTATGCATGTCATACACCAAGGATAAAGATGATGTGGGTTGGAACGTTGCTACGAGGTATGAGGACAAAGATGATAGCATACCCTTGTGCAGCGAATGATACATGGATGGTTTACAAACACTAAGAGTATTAAGGAAATCATCTTGTGAGGATGTTTTATCATGAGCTATGTGGAATTTGCAAGTTAAACAAGGTTGAGTTTGATCACCATGAGAATGAGCTCAAAGTTTCTTGATGAAGACAAACTTAGAGTTTGAGATGAGATGATAAGTAGAATACATGGAGGTGTATGTCTTCAACATTACCTAACACCTAAGGATAAGAAGTGGTAATGAATGCTATGGTTGAGATATAGCTTCCTAGTTTAGCTGGAATCTAGAAGAAGTTGAGGTTGCTAGGCTAACCTTAAGTTGAGAAAAAGAGATAAGTTTGGCTAACACTCAGATATAACGAGATATGTTGAACAAGATTAGTGGTTGTTTGGATAGCCAGCCTAGTCCTTGACGCGGTAGAAGGATGGTTGTAGAACCCTGGATACACTTCTTTGGATAGGAAGGTAATAAAACCCTGTTGAGAGTGGTTTAGGGTTTTCGAGGAATCGATCTTGAGGAATCATGACATACAGGAGATCATGGTTTTAAGATCACCAAACACCATGATACTACAAAGATAGTAAGTGATAGTAGCACTTTAGTTGCTTGATGTGAAGTTGCATGTAGCATGTGGTCATGAAAGCCAAGAGTGAAGGACGAACACTAGTAACCCAGTGCTTTGACTTAGAGGTTAAAGAATCCCCGAGAGGGAATGGGAATTCATCACTACAGATGTGGTGGTAAGTCTTCCCTAGACCAAAGAAGGTTAAGATGCAATATGGGTTATGGTAGATCGCCTTACCTAGATGCCATGAGATAGAAAGAATGTTGTCAAGGGGCAGATTCGGTTGAACTACTTAATAGAGAAAGATGGTTCAACTACACCATGATGCAAGTCAAAAGTTCTTGAGTATGACCTAAAGGTTCACTTCCATGAGTTGGAAGTAGATACATGAAGAACTCGATGATAGTATAGTTTATCACCCCTAACTAATGGTTAGTTTGATCCAGACTAGAGGGTCTGATGAGAGAAAGTGTGCTTGTTCAGGGTGATACAAAGAGACAGTTCTTAAGATGTGATGTTAACCACCATAGCCTTTATCGGGATGTAAGAAGTTCTATGGGGAGGTTGTGTCAGTCACCACTTCATTAAGATGATGTTGGTGAAGGAGGCCTCACGAAGGTCAGAAAAGAACCATAATGTGTGCAGATGAAGTCGCTTTGATCATGCAATGGCTGAGAGAGAGCCCAGTGGTGACATGAGTCACGAGCTGATGCAAAGCATACTGGCATGCAGTTCACTGTGGGAGAATATAATGTGAAAATCTGACCTCTCTAAGCTACAGCTGAGAAAGCCGAGTCCCCGATATATGGGTCCATTTGAGATGGATTGGTGGAGATGGTTGTGTTTAGCCTTGCCCCTCAGGATAACATGATGTGTAATGTGTTCCATGAGTCTGATCTAGAGCACTATGTGAGGTACCCAAGCCATGTATTGAGCCTTGAACCTATTCAGCTTTTGAGAGGTTGAAATGTCATGAGTCACCTATAAGGGTACGATATACCAAGGTAAGAAAGAACTCAGATGGATGAATATGAGATGATGAAGGTTCTTGGGAAGCACCATGGAGAGGGTGAAGCCACATGGGAGCCACGATGGACATATGAAAGGCTTATCCTATTTGTTTACTTGCTTGATGAATTTTGAGGGCAAAATTCCTATAAGAGGGGAAGGATGTTACAACCCAAATTTTGGGTTCATTTGATGGGAAATGTAATCTCTCATATTGGAGATAATTGGACAAATAATGATGTAATTTCATTTATAAATAGCCTTGATGATTGTGTTGTGGGCTTTATTGGCTATTAGGCCCAATAACAAGGAAATTCAATTAATTAATGAATAATTGAGTTCCTTTTAGAAAAGAAAGATGTGGAAACCTCTAGAAGGCAAAAGAATATAATCCAAAGATGGGTTTCGTGCCTCTTGGGTTCCTTGGGTTCCAAGGAGTCCAAAGTTGCATAGAGAGTGCAATAAGAAAAGAAAAGAACAATTAAGTATTTCTTTATTAAGAAAGAAATTGAAAACAATGATAAAATTTGGAAAATAAGTGGAAAGAGGTGTAATTGAGTTATCCTTAGTGGAATTTCGTATCCCAAGGATTCCTAATGATAAAAGGAATACCAATGAGGAAAATAAAAGAGAAATAAAGAGAAATCCTCAAAAAGAACTATTTTAATCAGAAATAAACAAGATAATGAGAAATAATGAAGAATAATGCATTTAGATGCATCTAGAAGGATAATGAGTATCCAATAAAAAGGATTTCGAAATAATAGAGTTTATTGGGGTCCAAAGAGCCCCAATGGAGAAAAGGAAAGAGAAAATATATATTTTAATGCATAAAATATGCCTTATAAGTCTTTGACTTGCATATGAAGAAATATGGGTTTTCCTTTCTCGTTTTGGACTCAAACTTCGTGAAATGGTAGATGAAGTCATTATAGACTTTCCCCTAAAATTTGGTTTTATTTGGACATGTAGTTTGGGAATTATGAATTTTGGAAATATCCCTAAAGTAATAGGATTCCATTAAATGTCACGATCGAAATATTCTGAGTTTGATCTGAGTCATGGATCTTGGATCCTAGGGACCACGGTCATCGTGCTCCTTGCACCTGAACAGGCAAGTCAGGGAATAGTGTCGATTTCCTCTATGGCATCTCTATCTCTCTCTGATCCATCTCGTGATTTGGAAACAACTCCAACAACTTCGGGAGGCCGGTCCGAGTTGTTTAATCCTAGATTTCTTAGGGTTTCATTGCTTCTAGTAGATTCACCCAATTTGCCTCGGAGGTAGGTTGGTTCCACAATTTCCTCCTATAAAAGGAGGGTTTTTGACCCCCAACAGGGATGCAAACGTCTCCGAGGCAGCCTGCTGCTCTTCGCGATCACAACCCTGCGAGCAAATTCACTTGGAATGATGGTCTTCACCCCTCCCTGGTCTAAGCTACCTTGTTGGAGAAGAACTCCTCCATCCCGATGACTCCAGCCAGCTCTAGCAGAGATGAGACCATCGTCGAATATGATGGCTCATGGAGAAGGTGGTGTCGCTTTCTCCCTAGCCTCCCGTGCCCTTGAGCTCCAGGTCAACTCAGGAGTTGACCACGGCCTGGAGCCGTGGTTCTATTCGCGAGGATTCGGAGGAAGAAGATGAAATGAGGAAAGACCTGCTTGCCCCAGACGACTGTGAAGGAAGGTAAGGGTAAAATAGTCATTCACGACTTTAAATCTTAAGTTGGGCGCACGGATCCTAGGCCATTGGATCCTGGTGGTCCATGGGACTATGGATCGGGCGGCCACTGATTTTCTCGAATTAACGAAAATATGAGGAAAATGACTTTTCTTTGCGAAATTCATAGAATCTGCTAGGAAGCTCTAATGAGAAAAGTTTATACATGAAAGTTGCTTTAAAAAATATGAGGAATGCATTAAAATTAGTTTGAGAACCTGATTTCGTACCTATTTGCAAAAGTACATTTATTTGATTAAAAGTGTGGTTAGAAATCCAAATTTAGGGTAAAAGATGAATCTTTGGGGTTTAAGGGGTTGATTTGGGAAGTATTAACCTATTGAATATTAAAGTAAAGTTGCAATCTGTTAATTTAAGGTTCCATGTGCATATATGAGCATTAATGGGCCTTAAAACCCTAATGTCAGTAATTATGATTCATAGTGGCTTTAATTGTTCAATTGCATGGTAAAAGTTAAGATATGACAATTCTAAATTATTTCGAGCATAAAAGTTCTTAATTGTGGATAAATACCCTTAATATGATAATTAGGGTTTTCTAATGGATAAAGGTAGAATTAATGATAAATAACGTTCATATGAGTATTAGAACATAATGAACTACGAATTGATGATAAACAAGCATAATGACTTTGCCATAGATTGAAAAGGATAAAAATGGTAGTTTTAGTGTAAAAGAGGCATAATGGGCTTAATTAATGTTTAAGTGTGCCTTTAATCTGAAATTAGGGTTTTAAGTAATTGTATAGAGATAGGGTTTAAAATAGTAAATGAAGTAAAACCTAATTGCAAAGTAAACCCTAAAAAGAGGAAGAAACCCTAAAAAGGAATAGAAACCATAAGTAGAAAAATGGTTTGGATAGTTTTTGATAAAAAGGAATTGGATGTATATTTCAGGATTGAACTGTGTACTATCTTGTTTGGACTATTCCTGCATCTGAGTCTGCCTAACAGGTATGTGGTTAATTATGAATAATCGCCTTAGTTTCCCGAGGATTTTTCGGATGGTTAATCGCATTAAATGCAAATTATCAATTTGGATGTTCATACTTGCAAATCATAAAGTCACTATGATTATCACATTAATAATAGAAGTATGTATTCTCGCACCTACATGCCACCCTGATGGATGATGCCAAAGGTCAGGCCCAGATGGGTAGACAAATGGGCACCATGAGTGGTGACCCCAGGCACCAAGCTCGGGAATGAGAAGGTGGCCTATGATATTGAATGACTATGGGCACTATGAAGGGTGACCCCAGGCACCAAGCTCGAGATTGAGAAGGTGGCCTTAAGTCATTGGCAAAAGAAACCCTAAGGTGGGTATGCCAGGGTTAGGGCAAAAGCGGTGGATAATGTCATACTGAAAGCATAAATTGGCTTGTTAATTAACTTGATTGTGATAATTAGATTGTTAACCATATGTGCAAACTTTTGGTTGTCCCCACATACCAGTATATTTCGATATGCTGACCGACATTTTGTTTTTCGGTGTTTCAAGTACAAGTTTGAAAAGCACAAACTGTAAAGTGACACATCATGAAAATAAGAAGTAAAGAACAAGGAGGGTTAGATAGAACAGTTCAAGTTGTGGATAGATAGTTTTCCAAAGTTTTCAAAAGGTATGCAAAGTTTTATTTTGTACCAGTTTTCAGTTTAGTTGGTAAAATTTGATAATTGTTATTGATTAATTGTCAAACCTTGATCCTGTTAATTGGGATAATGACACCGACCTTTTGGTCTCCCTTAATTGGGGGTTACCAGGAGGTGGGGTCGTTACACTTGGCTTGGGTGTGGCTCATTTAGGCCTAAAATTAGCTAGTATAACTAATAAAAAGGAAATAAAAGGAGTATCTTTGGGAAATTATAGAGGGGGCTAAGAAATTTCAATTGGAGTGGAATTTGGACCCAAATCTTATAATATAGTTTAAAATTTTTAAAAAAGGTTTGGGAAAACATAGGATAAAGTCAGGTACTGAAATGATAAAAAAGATTAGCAACTCTAATTCAAGTGTCTTTCCATGTATTAAAGGTATACAAAGGTATCAAATTCTACAATTAAGTGTCATAAAACTCCTCAAATCATAAATTATTCCAAATTGAGTGTCTAGTACTTAGTTAGTGATGAAGTAGGGTCATTGATTATAAGAAAATGCACAAGTGGATTGAGAAATCGATGTGTGAAAATCCACTTGATCACATCATTTCCTCCTTAAAAGGAATTTCGTTCCCAAAATTCAAAATATTCTCAAGATACAGGGACTATATATTCTATATCATATTCTATTTTATACTCAAAGTCATATTCATGTTGTAGGAAAAATTCACTCATAAACTTTTATTGATCAACTAGAGATCAAAAGATCAATTTTCTAATTTAGAGTTTTTATTTCAAATCATATAAATATTGAGTAAGGATCAGGGTCAAGATTCAAGATTAAATGTCATGGATCAAATCAGGTCACTATCAAGTAAAAATGTGGTCAAGGGTCAACATTTAGATTTCAAATACCATGGTTCCAACCATTCAATTCTAAGCTTTTAATTCATATTCAAACCATGGTGTGGTGATTCATCCACAATAATCTAGCAATATTTTGAGATATTAACATTGATTTCATCATCAAATGTATTCCAAATTTATGAATGATCTAAATCTAGATCATTTTTAGGAAATTAATCCTATGCATATAGTCAACATTACCATCCTCAAAATTATCATCGCTCTAGATGTCAAGATCTGAGTTTTGCATCAAAGAAATCACATTGCAAAAAGTTACCATTTTCCTTTTCCCAGATAATCACATAGATGTATTTTTAAAAGTATCCAAATATCATGATTTCGTTCCTTCCTTTTAAGGATAAACTAAGGGGTCCATAAGAAATAGACACACAATGTTGAAGATTCAATAAATATTTCATCCTAAGATACAATCTAGGTCTAATATCTGCCAAAATTTTCAAAATTGAGTTCACTTGAAAGTTATTATAGTCATTTGGTGTCTTTCAACTATAAGAGATTATGTACCTATTTATTCACTTGGGGTAGTTGATGAATGTATATTCATCTAAATTATTATATATCTTTCATAGTCTTTTTTATTAGGGCTTATATCTTTTTACTAATTTTCTAGAATAAATTACAGTGGACATACTTTTTGATCAAATAATGCAAACTCTTATCCTTTTCCTTCATATTTTGTAGGTTTCATCATCAAGACAAAATCTTGACCAAATGGGCACTCGATCCAACCGGCTCAAAAACTGAATCGGTCATTTCATTTGCAAAAGGGGCCACACTTCAAAACCCAAATGATTGTTTCACTCGCCCAGACGCTCGTGTCTCATCCCTCGGTTCAGTCTTTTATATTCACTATCTCAACAGTGAAACGAGCATCCAAGAGTCCCAGACGCTCGCCTCAGTAGTCGCCAAACACTTGGTTCATAAGCCTGTATGGCCATTTTGGTCTGCTCCATGACCGGACCACATACAAGCAATGTGTCGCCACCCCGTCTAGGATTTTTCACCCTACCTCCCTTGTGAACGCACATGTTCAAACTCCAACCGAGCGTCCCATGTTCCAAATGACCAGTTCATAGGTTGCTTCGTGTCTAAGACTATATAGTCAGGATCACTGCCACCCTTTGACTAGGTTTTAATTGTTTCCACATTGGCTCGTGCCCTTTTACTCCCCAACTGGTCGGTTGGGATTGCCAACCAATCAGTTGACGGTGCATAGATAGTACATTCTAGTAGTCGCCATCTCTCTTTTCCTCTCTCCCTTTAAGGGGTTTCTCCCTCTTCTTCCCTATAAAAGGAGGGGCGCTCCAAAAATAAGGGGATTCTACTTTTTGTACTTGAAATTTTACTTTGAGCATTGTTATTTCTATTCTTGCATGTGTAGTTTCTAGTTCTTCAATAAAGTTTAGTTTTGTTCTCAGATCTCAATTATTGTTCTTTTAATTTGGTCTTCTTTGCTAATGAGGAACTAAGGGAGATAGCCATTTAATTGTCACTAGAAAAGGTCCCTTTGGGGATTCTTCTTATTCTAGTCTACGGCTTGCTTCCTTTCTTCCTCCATTCCCCTTTTTTCTTTAATGGCTAGTGAGTATATCATCGTATATTGAGGTCTGGAGACTATCCCCATGGCCATTTTGTAACAAAGATCGACTCCCTAAAAGATTCTATTCGATAAATAGTTGTTGGCTTGGATAATTGATGTTTTAAACAATTTGATCTCTCCTTTTTATCATACATTAAGTCTTGCAAATGTGACAGTGGAACCCAAGACTCAGAACAACCAAACCAAATGCATAAGGATCTGGATGTGACCACAGAAGGATCCTTTTGGGATGGTCGGGTTAGTAATTGTGAATGCCAGGACCAATGAGTTTACAAGGAGCTTGTATTTTGTAGACACATTTATGAATGTTTTTACATGCACTCTTCTATCTTTTTTTATTGTATAGATTCATATATCTTATTTTATGCTAGACATAGTGGTAAAACCCATAGCCTTTATATCCTTTCCCTTTGATTCAACCTCATCTCTTCAATCATAGTTTTCAATTGCCTCTTTTACATTTTTGTAATTTTAATTCTACCTTTAGAATAATTCTTCTTTACCCTTGTTTAGCATAACTTTTTTCTTAAATTGTTCTTATTGTAACTTTCATTTATTTGTAACTTTAAATTCCTTATTCTAGTAAAATCAAACTATGGATCTTTAATTTTTGCATTTCTTTATTCAAAAGTGTTGGTGTAGAAATTTAATCTTAAAAATATTGTCTATGGATTGACCCTTTCTATACTAATAAATTACCTTAATTAGTTGTTTTGACATTTAAAAAGGATCAACTCTAGGATTAATCACCTAGTTTTTGGTGCACGAAACAACACATATCAAAATGGCACCATTGTGGGGAACAACGAATTGTTTTTGAACCTTCAAATTTTTTGAATAAAAACTTTTTTCCTTTTTCTGCCTTTTGAGTACCATTCTAGAAGTATTACTCATCTTTCTGCTGAGTTTCCATCTCAATTGTATGCTTTTTCTACAACTGCTTATTTCTGTCAATATAATTGTGCATCTGACGCTCAGTGAACGTTGATTCTGTGCCGCCACTTTTTGACTCAAAAATAAAAAGAACCTTTCACCACCTTAATCAAACAAACTGTCGCATGATGAATCAGGAAGAGGTAAACCATATTGTCATGCACGCCCTTGCTGGAGAACAAGAGGCCTTTATGGCCGAACAAGCAGCTAGAGATGTCACACTCTGTGAGGAAGAAAGGCTAAAATAATTAAAAGACTTCTCTATCCCAAGAGCAGTCTATGTTCAACATTCTGATGTGCCACCTGATATCACGGACCCACAATTTGAGATCCGAACTAATTGGATCACTATGCTTCAAGCAAATCCCTTTTCTGGCAATAGAAGGGAAAGTTGGCAAGACCACCTTCAACGGTTCTTTGATTTATATTCTCTACATAAGATCTCCGGCATTACTGATGATGCAATCCATCTTCAATTGTTCAAATATTCACTTGTTGGCCAGACCAGCAGTTGTTATAATGTCTTGGAAGGAAGCAAACACATCACTACTTTGATGTGCTTCAATCTAAATTTTTGGAGAAATATTATCTCCCCTCCCTGACCTATGAAATTTGGGGACAAATCACTCTCTTTTCTGTGGTCCTAGGCGAGACCCTTGGAGAATGTTGGGAGAGGTTTAAAGACCTCCTCTATAGATGTCCACACCATGACATTTCTCAAGCCCAATTAATTGAATATTTTTACCATGGCGTTGACAACGACACAAAAAATTCCTTGATTCCTCATATGGAGGAAACTTCATGTTTTAGAGACTACATAGCGTTGGGGGGTTGTCAAATGCACTTATGAGACTCAAGCACAACAAGGAACATGTGGGGTCCTAAAGGTAGCTAAGTCTGCGGAGAACCCTAACATTAAAAATATCACCAAAAGCCTCAACTTATTGCCTCTAAACAAGATTTCCTAGATCCTCTTTTAATGCCTATGAGAGGAGAGAGCAACCTCATCAAGTAAAAGTTGTAGATTCTCTCTGTGGGATTTGCCAAGGTTATGATCACTCTACTCTACAATGTCAATATTTACATAACCCCCCTATGCAGCCAGAAGTTGGATAATAAATAGAGGACCTCAACTCCATTCATAGAATTCCAGGGCAAGCATATTATAATCCGAACTAAGTAAGAAACCACCATGCATTCCAACATGGAAACCCATAGGGTGCTGAAAATGATCCCCAACTTGCTGCTCAACAAAGGCCCCCTCATCCTCAAGCCAACAATCATCCACCACCAGGATTTCCATACAATAACAATGGTAGTAACTTTGGGAATCAATGAAATTACATGGGTAATTTCCAAAACTATGGGCCCTATCAAGGGCAACAATACCAAAAGTTGAACCAACCCCCACCTCAACCTCAACCTCAACAAAACACCCCCCCCCCTCTTTACGATGGTGACATGATAGATGTTCTTGAACAATGCATCCTTTCCATGAATCAAATCCTCCTTTCCCAGTAGGCTCATCAAAAGGCAATTGATGCTCGGTTAGCCCAATTCTATGCCCAGCAAAAACCCCCAATCGGCACCTTTTCCGCTCAAATGGAAAATAATCCAAAGCACCCTGAACAACTCAAGGTTGTCTCCACATGTTCCGGAAATGCACATGTCCCTCCCCCTCCTGTAGATAAAATCCTTGTTGTACCCTTGGATTTTGAAGATAGAGATATGGTGGTCATTGAAACCCCACCTTCACTAGAACCCACCATTCCTACTCTTGAAGTCTGACAAGTGGAAGTTGATGAGCCAGAAATCCCTATCTACAAGACTTGTCCACCATACCAATCTTGCCTAAAGCAGACTAGGCTTGATATTTGTGTCATGAAATTTAGGGAGGGCATGAAAAAGTTACATGTTGACATCCCCTTCTTAGATGCTCTTACTGACATGTCGGCCTAGTCCAAGTATATGAAAACTCTATTAACTAGGGAGTATGCCACAAAAGAATATGAGACGATAAAACTTTCTAGGACCACCTCTGACATCATTCAAAGAAAAATGTCTCAAAAATATAAAGATCATGGTTCTTTTGGGATTGGATGTTACTTAGGTGATAACTCTTACAGGAAGGGCCTTGCAGATTTAGGTGCCAGTATCTCTATCATGCCTAAGAGTCTTTGTAGGAGATTAGGATTTGCTGACATGCTTCCCACTTCCATGACCATCCAATTGGAAAATGCAGACATGACAAAGCCTATGGGTATTATTGAAGATATACCTATAAGGGTTGGGAAATATGCCTACATTCCGTGTGACTTTGTGATCATGGACATAAAGGAATATTTATGCTACCCCCTCATTGTCGGTCATCCTTTCTTGGCCACTGCTTGAGCCTTGATTAATGTTGAGTCTGGAACCATACTCCTATGCCTTGGAAGACATACCATAGAGTTTAGGGTGTTTGAAAGAATGTGAGTTCCAAGCCTCCAAGAATAGGTATACCTTCTCAACTGTGTTTATAAGCTTTTCCAATTGAGAGAAGAATGAGAGTTACTTGAGGATCCCATCCATATTGCCCTCATGGCTCCTTTTCATTGTGGGTGTAAAGATGAGAAATTGGATCAATGCAGGGTCTACTTAGATAGCTTTGAAGAAGTTTCTAATGAGGAATTTGAGGACCTTAAGATGGTCTCCCTTGTAGACGAGAAGCCCGTACCCCTTAAAGCCCCAGAAATGAAGCCTCTCCATGAAGGTCTTAAATATGTTGTTCTAGATGAGAAACAAGTGTGTAATGTTATCATTAATTTTGATCTTACTCATGACCATGAAACCAAGCTCATGACTGAGCTTAGGAAAAGAAGAGTCACCCTAGGATATAAAATGGCTGGTTTGATAGGGATCAATCAAGCTATTTGTATGTAGAAAATTCCTATGGTAGAAGAATAAAAACCATCTCGAGACCCTCAAAGGAAATTAAACCCAGATATGAAAGAGGTTGTCTGATTAGAGGTTATCAAGCTCTTGACTTCAGGAATCATCTACTCCATCTCTAACTCCCCTTGGGTCAGTCCTGTCCAAGTAATCACTAAGAAAGGGGGAACTACCAGTGTGAAGAATGACAAAGATGAGCTCATCCCCACCCTTACAGGATGGAGGATGTGCATTGACTATAGAAAACTGAATAAGGATGCTAGGAAAGATCACTGCTTCCTTTCCTTCCTAGATCAAGTACTAGAAGGCCTTGTCCATCAACAATAATTCTACTATCTTGATGGCTATTTAGGTTTTTATCATATTCCTATCCATCCTGACGACCAGGAAAAGATGACATTTATTTTCCTATATGGCACTTATGCATTCAAGAGAATGCCCTTCGGGTTGTGCAATGCCCCAGCCATATTCCAGTAGTGCTCGTATGCTATTTTTGATGGGTTGAATGAAACTATCATGGAGGTGTTTATGGATGATTCCTCCGTTTATAGATATCACTTTGACTCTTGTCTTAGAAACTTGTCCCTATCCCCCCAAAGGTGTGAAGAAGCCACTTAGTTTTAAATTGGGAAAAATGTCACTTCATGGTGACAGAAGGTATTGTTTTGGCACACAGAGTTAACAACAGTGGAATAGAAGAAGATAGAGCCAAGATTGAAGTGGTCACTAAACTTCCCCCTCCCACTTCTATCAAGGACATTTGTGCCTTTCTTGGGCATCCCCTATTCTATTAGTGGTTCATTCATGATTTTTCAAAAAATCATCAAACCTCTAACAATCTTCTCAAAAAAGATGTTCCTTTCGCTTTCAGTCATGCATGTATGACCATTTTCTTTGTCTAAAAGATGCCCTCATTTATACCCCAATCATTAGGGCACCTGATTGGGCAGTGCCTTTTGAATTAATGTGTGATGCTAGTGATTTTGTTATTGGTAGCATTATTGGACAATGTGTTGACAAAAAACACCATGTGAATTACTCTGCATCTAAAACTTCAGATGATTCCCTACAGAAATACACTACGACAGAGAAGTAAATGTTATCCATAGTCTATGCCTTTGATAAATTCTACTCTTACTTAGTTGGGTCCAAAGTGATTGTGTACACATGTGACCATTAGATACTTAATGACCAAAAAGGATGCCAAAACTCATCTCCTTTGTTGGATCCTTTTATTGCAGGAGTTTGATTTAGAAATCCTTGACAAGGAAGGTTGTGAGAATGTTATAGGTGGCCATCTTAGCTGTCTAAGCCCTTGTGATGATGATGGTATTTCTATCAATGACTCTCTACCCAATGACCACTTGCTCAAGGTTGAATCCCAATACCCCTGGTCTGTTGACTATGTTAATTATCTTGCAGCAGGTGTCCTACACCCTCATTACAAAGGACAACTAAAGCAAAAAAAATTACATGATGTTAAATACTATTATTGGTATTACCCTTACCTTTTTAAGTTGTGTTCCGATGAACTCAATCGTAGGTGTGTTATTGAAGAAGAGGCCCATGGCATTCTTAAGCAATGTCATTGTGGCCCCACTAGAGGGGACATTCTAAGAGAGCGGCCAGAAAAGTTCTACAATCTAGTTTCTTTTGGCCTACCTTGTTTCGAAACTCACATGAATTTGTCTTAAAATGTGATCAATGCCAGAGATCTGGGAACATTTATAAGAGAGATCAAATGCCCATGACCTCTTGCCAAGAGATAGAGATCTTTGACGTTTGCGGTGTGGATTATATGGGACCCTTTCCTTCTTCTTGTGGGTACCAGTATATTCTAGTAGTCAAGGACTATGTCTTTAAGTGGGTAGAAGCCATCCCCACCAAAACTTGTGACTCCAAATCTATTAAGAAACTTTTCAAAGACATTATCTTCCCTAGGTTTAGGGTTCCTCGCACTGTGATTTCAAATGGAGGATCACATTTAAAAAAAAATGAATCCCTATTGAAAAGATATGGAGTCTGCCATAAAGTCACCACTCCTTACCACCCTCATACCAGTGGCCAAGTTGAAGTTTCAAATCGACATATTAAGTCCATCCTAGAGAAAATGGTCAATCGCACTAGGAAATATTGGGCTTTGAAAATCAATGATGCTTTATAGGCATACAAAACTGCCTACAAAACACCTATGGGCATCACTCCTTTCAAGTTGATTTATGGAAAGTCTTGCCATTTACCCATAGAGTTGGAACATAAGGCTAGTTGGGCTATTAAGACTCTAAATTTTGACTTATCTACAGTAGGAAAAACTATTTTCTTCAAATGTAAGAGTTAGACGAGCTTAGAATGGCGCGTCTATGAGAATGCCAGAGTATACAAGGACAGAACCAAATTATGGCATGATGGCCAGATTAGGCGGAAAGATATCCAAAAAGGTGATCAGGTTCTAGTTCACAATTCTAGGTTAAAACTCTTCCCGGCAAACTCAAATTCATATGGTATGAACCTATATTTTTAAGCTTGCCTATCCACATGACAGTTTTCTTCTTTGGGATAAGGTGCGGGGCGAATTCAAGGTTAATGGGCATAGGCTAAAACGATGCATTATCGTTGAGGATTTTCTAGAATCTGAGGTACATCAGCTCTCATTACTTGAATATCTTGACTTAAAGGATCCTCCACTCCCTCCCAATCTCGAGTCTGAAATAGTTCCATGATATCCATGTATTGGGCCTTTGACAAAAAACTAGGCTCTTGTTGAGAAGCAACCCAATTTTCTCCATTTTTCTATTTATTTAATGCTTGCTTTGTTTATGAATCTAGCTTAATTTTGTTGTCCAAAAAAATTAAAAAAATGGTTGCCTATCCAACCCACCACTTGAGTATTCTAATACTAGCAAAATGCCTGTCTCATAGTTGAAACACCCATTTCAAATGATAATGATTGTTGTTCACTCAAAAAGTGGTTTGAATTTCAAACGCCCTCATGCCAAACCAACCGGCCATTTTGTACATTCAAACAGTAGGCTCAGGTCCATGAAGGCACGATTCATTGTGTGGCTACCTCGGGAGACAAAACTTCTAAAC
Organism: Alisma plantago-aquatica; assembly: GCA_963693085.1. Classification (NCBI taxonomy): domain Eukaryota; kingdom Viridiplantae; phylum Streptophyta; class Magnoliopsida; order Alismatales; family Alismataceae; genus Alisma; species Alisma plantago-aquatica. Next base: position 524,440,822 of record OY856415.1, read on the forward strand.
GCACTCTACGCCTTGCCAATTGACCAGTTGAGACAACCAACTGATCATCTCGATTGTGTGAGTTCATATATAAAATAGGCCAAGTTGGGGTTCAATACTCACATCCCCAAGCTTCGCTACACAGCTTCTTCCCCAATAGCGCATCCATCTTCAACCACCCACTCCTTGGCTCCAGAAGACTGCCTAGGCAGCCAATCGGCCGCTTCACGCCATCCATCCACCCTATTGACAACTGTTGTCCTCCTCCTCCTTCCTCTGATTTCATCAGCCTATCTCCACTGCTGCTTTCTTTGTCTAGACGGTCCTTCTGCCCACCTGACTGCCACTTCACTAATGCCAACCAGCCATCTCATAGTCAAGCCAGCCGTTCTAAAGTCGGCCAAGCCTCCTTACCACCTACTGCAACCTCAATCTCTCCTCTTTCAACCCTCGCACTGTCAGCCTGTGATCACCTTACCCGTCAGGTGAAACGGGTGGTTGAGTCTGCCAAATGGGTGTCTCATATCACTAGAAATTGGTGATATGACCGTCACCCAAGCGGATTCCCTTCCCAAACGATTGTCTCACAAGATAAAATGATTGGTTCACTACTCTAGATGGCCATTTTGCCCTTATAGTAGGGTCGTCATCATGTCTGAAGGAGGATCTCGATGTGGCCTTTTGGATGTTTCCACAAGGGCAAGTAGCCCATAAAACAGACAATCACCCATGAGCCACCTTAGGCCCCAAAATACAAATCTCGAAATGCATCAATGAATCTTCACCAATGCTACCTGAGGAAATGATCCACGACATCTACGAGGTAGAAGAATTCATCTGTGAGACTGAGGTAGGTTAGTTTTGACATGACCCTGACTCGATCACGCCTCAACCGCCTTGTATAGCTCTGATCTTAGGAATTTATACCCAATTCATCAGTGAAAAGTACTTTGTGAGTTTTGAATATGTATCCTTCATTGAAGTTTCATTTCCTAGATGGGCTTGCGGCACCACTCTCACTGCCCTGGACATAAAGGATGTAGTTGATAACATTCTCTAGCGCAACCATATCTTGACATTCCCCTATCACACCTGTCTAGTGTTGACACGATTTTACCGTGTGTATAACGTAAGTGCACGCGTCAGAGTAATATAGGCCTTTATGAGGCCCGAGTCGAACACAGGGACACTGAATTGTCGGTAGACTACTTACTAACTACGCACGATCAGCTAGACCAATTAAAAGGTTTTGAGAGTTGATTGAAAAAGAAAATAAAAATAAAAGAAAATAACATAATCGATTAAATGTTTAGTTTAATCAATTCAAATGGGAATCTTTAGGATTACGGTTTCACCACAGGTTCTCGTTGTATTAATTTCTACATAGTTAACCTAATTCGTCTCTCATTCCGGGTAGTGGCCTGTATTCAGAATTGCTCACTTTCGTGATACAATTCACTACCTAAATCTAGGTCGGTTCCACGGTAGTAGTAACCTATACCCTAAACTAGGTGCATGAAGACCATACTCTGGGTTTCCACCATTAACTGTACATCGCCTTGTTCAAAGGATTTATTAGTTAATGTGAATTTTATCTCTTTTCAACCATTAATTCTTCTTTCAAAGTAATTAAGGGCATTATATTATCATTAGGGTGATCAATCATAATGATATAATGGAGAAAATGAACTCATACCATGGATTTAAGAGACAAATTATGAAATACTAAGGTAAAAATGTCATACAACCATCACCCGGGCTACTCCCGGTCCTAAAGATAGAGGGGATTAGCCCCGCATGTTAATCTCAATGAAAGACATGACAAGAGAAAGGGAAAACATGGAGAAAACGTGAATGAAAGTGATGTAAACCCCTGAACGGAGGAGATCCAGGCATTCCTTGACGTAGAATGCACGATCTACAGCCTTCTGGCGGTGGAAAACATCCTCTGCGGCTCTCGGAATGACCGGGGTGTGGTTATGGGCTTCGTTCTTCTCTCCTCCTCTTCTTGAGACTTGTGCAATGACTAATGATGTGATCCCCTGCTTAGGGCCGCCGTAATTAGATATATGCACCACTTTAGATCGCCAAAATATCACCACTGTCCTATTAGAATCAATCTGAAACAAAACCTAATTTGATGGCGTTGATACCATCGACACGGGTCGATGGTATCGACCCGTCAGAATATCGACAAGGCTTCTTTTTTTGATGTTCTTCCTGATGCAGACTCGATACCATCGACTTTAGTGTCGATGGTATCGACACCTTTAGGCGTCACTTTTATCACCAATCTGACGATGAAGTTGGGCAAGGTTGATAGTATCAACTTTGCATCGATAGTATCGACCAGTTGACTACTGGCTCGATGTAGGTATCTCGCTACCATCGACTTCGGTGTCGATGGTATCGACGCATCTTGGTTCCTTGCGGCTGTCTCCCTGTGACCAAGTCGATACTATCGACATCTGTCAATGGTATCGACTGCTGCATATATTCATTTTTTCCTGAAATTTCAAGATAAATCCAAATCAACCTTGCTAAAACATATCAATATGATCATTTATAACCAAAAAGATGAAATATAGTAGATTTGATGCAACAAGAGATTATAGACTAAAACGAGTGAATCATGCGATATTAACCACAAATGTGACTAATAAACACATAAAATGCATGTAAAACCAGTCTATAAAAGAGACTCAAAATCCTCGCATCAAACTCCCCTAAGCTTGAACATTGCTCGTCCTCGAGCAACAAAACTACAGAATAAAATTGTGAGGGTCAACTAAAGAATATACTATCACAACAGACATTACTGTATGATTCCCACCAGACATTCACATACCGGCCCTCACTAACCACAAAATGGTAACTACCCTACAGGTGACAATGATCATCCATAATAGATATCCACTCCAAGATTGGTGAACACTATCAAATAAGGCAATTAATATAATAAAATCTTCTAGTTCAGGCTTGGTGCATCTTGTGATCTTCTATCTACGTTGCTCAATTCCTAACTACCATCTACATGGAAGCAAACCTCCTAATATACAATCATGAGGAGATAATCATGGTGGCCTACCGTTTTTCGAGCAACGGGTGGATGGAATGGGCGACAATGGAAGAAAAGGAAGCACAATACAGTTTCAACATGCACAAATAACAAGAATGGCCTAAATGATGCATATGCATATGAAAATGACCTAATGCCTACATTTTGGGTGGAATGATGCATGTTCCTGCTATTCCATCTCCATGCGAGATAGAATGTCTACAAACTACATTATGTTCTTATTCTTCCTATTATAACGGTGAGACGAGCTCTTTTATCCCTCTAGTATCACTTTTTTTTCTTTTTTTTTCAAGCCCTTCTTGCTCTCAATTTGGCTACTGCGAAATGTACAATATCTTTCAGAATTTTTTTTCTTTTTCGGGCTTATTTTCACATAATGCTATCATTGAAGCATTACAACTTAATTTCAGAGAGTATAGAATGAGTTACCCACTTATCTTATTTTTTAGAAGAAATAAGGCACATATTGTCCTATATGCTCAAAAATATGTAAAGTGCAACTACATGAGAATAGTTATGAAACTATAATGACGTGCACTCAAGAATGTGTGCATGCATGATTCATCTACAAAATTTATTTTCATTTTTAATTTTTTTATGCAAAACCTAACTATAATGCAATCCTACCTAAATGATATGCAATCAAAAGATGAAAACTGTAATGTGCTCCCAGTTCTTATGGTGGAGTATGAATACAATGGGGTGGATAGATCACAAGATTAATTGACAGAACCATTGGAAAATATTATATGTCCCTCCTTACTGACATGTGTAAAATCAAGGGGTTTCCCTCTCTTATTTCAGATTAAAGTCCCATTACCATTTGGGCAGTTTAGGCTCAACATCCAATTCCGTCCACTTTCTTTAAATCATAGGCATGTACAGTTGTGATCTTATGTTTTAAAGTTGACAAACCCAATTATTTTCATAAGTTAAGTGCTTAAGTTCAAACAAAGCAAGCTTGCAATTCTGACAAATTTTTAATTATTCCCAATTTCAAATGATTGCACACATAAAACATTGAGATGACACACTACATTAGACATCCACGAATTACACTAGATAGCATGTGGATCCTAAAAAAAACTGTAAATAACTAAACTGAGAGAAAAATACTAAAACAAAAGAAAGAAAAAGTAAACTGAGATAGAAATTGTTCCATCTCCCCCCCCAAGCTTTAATTCGACTATGGCCTCATAGTCAAACACAATCTCAGAAGGTGGAACAGTGATACCCATTATTGTTCTGGCGGTGGAAATGGTGGTTGCTGCTGAGTGTTGGGGTTCCATTCAGGGTACTGCCCCTGAAAAGTAAGATCATAGGGGGCATGGGCGGAGGTTGCGGATATCCCCCAAAGTAATTTTGGCTCCAGAAGTGATCATAGAATAGCTGTTGTTGCATCTCCATCCTATGCAACCAGTCATGAATATTTTCTTAGTTCGCAAGGAGGAGGCGCTCGTTCTCATAAATTGCATGCTGATTTAAAAATAGTCGGTTTGTAGTATCATGAATACCAGTGAAGGAGGCAGTGTGTTGCTGCTGGGTCTGCTGGATATCCTTCAGCATGGAGTACATATCCTGCATGGAATAGACATCCTCTCCTTGTTGAGAGGGTTGTGGTGGCGGAGGCTGCGAAGATGATGATGCACCCGGGTAGAAGCATGGACGCTTCCGCAGTGCCACTCGTGCCCGAAGAGGAGTGAAAGCCTCCTCTTCCTCCCCATGCTCATCACCTTCGTCATTGTCGTTGTCGTTGTTGTCACTGTCTTCTTCTTCATCAGAGTCGTCGATGACGATTATGGGCCACCGAAAGTGCTGAGATCCCTGGATGTGGAAGATGGGATCTGGAAGCGTGCACTCCTGGTACTCTTTGTTGACATGGCAATGTGCATAGACCACGCCATCACAGAGCGTAAGAAGATTGGAGCGATGTAGGTGATGCAGATTGACTTTATTCTTGTTGACCAGCAGAGTGAGTTGGGAAAAATCCAGCCCAAGATAGAGAGCGAGCGGTGTGATAAGCCCCCCAAATTGGATAGGGGCTCGTCTAGTACTCCTTCGCACGTCCATCACACGTGTTAAGAAAAACGTGCCCCAGTTGAGCTCTTCTCTTTTCAACAGCTTATAAAGAAAGAACAAGTTCGTCTCCTGAAACTTACTTAGCGAAAGGTCGCCTCGAGCAAATAAAGTAGTGTACAACATGCGATGCAGAATCCGTACAAATGGATGCTCGAAGTCAGTGACGGTGGCGTTATGATAGCTGACAGACTTGCCTGGAGGTGCAGTTACCAACTGGGCAAAGATTTCATCATAATCGGTCCGGCTGTCCGGCCTCCGGTGCTGGTAGGGATCATGATACCAGTTATAGATAGAATTGAACTGGTCGAGAGTGAGGGTGTAGTTGTTGTTGTAGAGCCGGAAAGAAACTCACCCTTTTTTCCACTCCCTATCGGTGGTGATAAGGTTGTTAGGCACGACGTTGATATCAAGCAAAGACATGAATTTTGCCACTAACTCCTTATAGGTCGGCCACTCACTGAAAAAGGGGTGGCCCTCGGCATGGTACTGGACATCGTCTTCCCTCCTGCATGTGTGCTTCGCTTGCCCCTGAAGGACATAAGCGAGGTTGGCCTCAAATCTGAGGTCACGAATCATGGCTCGATCAACATATCGGGTCGGTTCAATTTTTCACTTTAGCAGCTCCTCGTAGATCTTCTTCACATTCGCCAAGGGATGAACGATCCTCGGATGAGGAATGGAGCCGGGTGGTGGAGGAACGAATGTCTCAATCTCCATTGGGGTTGCATGTGAAGAAGAAGCCCATGCCGTCCTCACCATCGTGAATAGAAAGGAATGGAGAAGAAGAAATAGAGCTTGATGAAGGTCGGAGAAGAAGATCTCTGCTCGGTGCAAAGCTCGGGGAAGATATCTCAATCCTTTGACGCTCGATGAAGGCCTCTGGTTGCTCAGCAATGCTCAATGCACAAGTTGAGGGGAGAAGCTCTGAAGGTGTGAAGAGAAAGTGAAACCAACTTCTCCTTTTATAGATGAACCCGCCGCCACTGTTGACTCATCGATACCATCGATGGGGTGTCGATGGTATCGACACCTGTAGCACAATCCGGGTCTTCGCTACTATCGACGGTCATCGATTGCTGGATGTGGGGCCCAGATCGATGACATGTCGATGCCATCGATAGGTGTCGATGGTATCGACTCGTCCCACGGATCGTCTTCCTTGATTTGGCGGCCTCCATTAATATCTTCTCATGGATCGGTGACATGTCACATTGATACTATCGACTTAGTGTCGATGGTATCAACTCTTCATGGTTCGATTACCCTCACGAGGCTCGGGTGCCGCTTCCCTATTGTTGCCTTGTCGATACCATCGATAGTGTTGTCGATGGTATCAACATCACTGAGACGAACTCTTCTGTAAATCTTCAGGGATCTCGCGAGCATCGACTTCCTTGTCAATACTATCGACCCGGAGCTATCTTTTTCTTCGACGTCATTGACGGTAGGTCGATACCATCGACAAGGCCGTCGATGGTATCGACTCAGAAAATTTTCTGCAGCCGCTTCCCTGTACCCACGTCGCTACCATCGACACTATGGTCGATGGTATCGACTCTGACTCAGTATTGCACACTTAACACATGCATCAGGGCATAATTTTTACAAACTTAACTATAAAAGTAAAGAACAATACTAAAAATTAACTAAATAGAAACAAAATACCCATGGTTGGGTTGCCTCCCAACAAGCGCCCTACTTTAACGTCTTAGGCTAGATGCAATAAAGCTCTTCATTCATCCTTAAGTGCCATGAGTTTAACCTCATGTACTTTTCTCATGTAGTCCTCGCCAAAGTAAAGCTTCAACCTTTGACCATTAACCAAGAATGTCAGCTCTCCATCTCGCACCATAATAGCACCATGTGGGCGCACCTCCTCCACAACAAAAGGTCCACTCCACTGGGATTTCAATTTTCCGGGATGCAACTTCAACCTCGAGTTAAACAATAACACATGATCCCCTTTTTTGAAAACACACAGTTGAATGTGACGATTGTGAATTTGTTTTGTTCTCTCTTTGTAAATCCTCGATTTTTCATAAGCGTTCATCCTCAGCTCATCTAACTCATTGAGCTCTAGCATTCTCTTCTTACCTACATCATCATAACTCAAATTAAGCTTTCGTAGCGCCCAATGTGCCTTGTGTTCCAACTCTATCGGCAAATGGCAGGCTTGTCCATAAGCCAACCTAAAAGGTGTAGTGCCTATAGGTGTCTTAAATGCAGTCCTATACGCCCATAATGCATCTGGTAGTAGTGTACTCCAATTCTTTATTGTCGAATCCACTGTGCGCTCCAAAAAAATTTTAATTTTTCTATTCGACACTTCGACCTGCCCTTGTGTTTGCGGGTGGTACGGGGTACCAACATTGTACTTCACCCTGTACCTTCTCAATAATGTGGCAAACTTTTGATTTTTGAAATGGGTGCCTCCATCGCTAATAATCATCTGTGGCACACCAAATCTACAGAAAATATAATCTTTCACAAACCTGCACACTATAGCAGCATCGTTAATCCTTGTAGGTATTGCCTCTACCCACTTCGATACATAATCAACAACAAGTAAAATGTATAAATTAGAATTCGAGGACACAAAGGGTCCCATGAAATCGATGCCCCACAGATCAAATACCTCAACTTCTTGAAACACGTTGAGGGGCATCTCTTGCCGCTTTGAAATATTACCTGCCCTTTGACAAGAATCACATCTTCTCACATAGTCGTAGGCACCCCAAAAGAGTGTAGGCCAATAAAGACCACTCTCTAACACCTTGGCCATCATTCTTGAGCTCGCATGATGACCACCGGTTGGTAGTGTATGACAGTGACTAAGTACACTGTCATATTCAATCTCCGGTACACACTTGCACAAAACATCGTCCCTGCATCGCTTCAACAAAATGGGATCATCCCAGAAATAATATCTCAAAGAATGGAAAATTTTCTTCTTTTCTTGATAAGTCCAATCATCTGGGATTATTTTACATGCAAGATAATTAACAATGTACGAAAACCACGAATCCTTAGATTTTAAAGAAAGGATTTTCTCATCAGGAAATGTCTCAGTAATGGGTATATTGATATCCCTCTCATCTACCCGCTCTAACCTAGACAAGTGGTCCGCAACCACATTCTCTACACCCGCCTTATCCTTAATTTCAATGTCAAATTCTTGTAACAATAAGATCCACCTAATCAATCTAGGTTTGGCATCTTTCTTTTCCATCAAGTATTTTATGGCGGCGTGGTCCGTCCATACCACAACTTTTGACCCTACCAGATATTGCCAAAATTTTTCAAATGCAAAAACCACGGCGAGAAGTTCCTTTTTAGTTGTGGTGTAGTTAAGTTGTGTCTCGTTTAAAATCTTTGATGCATAGAAAATCACCACGGGTTTGTTCTCAAAATGTTGCCCAAGAACAACCCCTACTGTAAAATCTGAAGCATCGCACATGAGCTCGAAAGGCTTAGTCCAATCCGGCGTTTGAACAACCGGTGCAGAAATTAACTTTTCATTAAGTACATTGAAGGCATGCAAGCATTTTTTCATTGAAATCAAACATCGCATCTTTCTCAAGTGATTCAGACAATGGTTTAGCGATTTTGGAGAAATCTTTAATGAAACGGCGATAGAACCCTGCATGACCGAGAAAACTCCTTACCCCTTTCACCGAATTCGGTGGAGGTAGTTTTGAAATAACCTCAATCTTGACTGGATCTACCTCCAGCCCCTTGCTAGACACCTTGTGTCCAAGCACAATTCCTTCGCTAACCATCATATGACACTTTTCCCAGTTGAGAACTAAATGCGTGTCCTTACATCTTTGTAAAACTTTATCCAAATTGTATAGGCACTCATCAAACGACGCACCATAGATGGAAAAATCATCCATGAAAACCTCTAAACAGCACTCAACCATATCATAAAAAATAACAAACATGCAGCGCTGAAAGGTTGTTGGTGTGTTGCACAAGCCAAAAGGCATACGGCGGTATGCGAATGTTCCGTAGGGACAAGTGAAGGTAGACTTCTCTTGGTCCTTAGGATCAATGGAGATCTGATTGTAGCCGGAGTAGCCATCTAAAAAACAAAAATGAGATCGACCAGCTAGTCGCTCTAAAATTTGATCGATGAATGGAAGAGGAAAATGATCTTTTAACGTAGCTGAGTTCAAGCGATGGTAGTCAATGCACACACGCCACCCGGTTACCAATCAGGTCGTGACTGGTTCGTTTAACAAGTTATGAGTGACAGTGATTCCCCCCTTTTTAGGGACTACCTGTGTGGGGCTCACCCACGTCGAATCTGAGATCGCGTAAATGATGCCTGCAGAAAGGAGTTTGATCACCTCCTTCTTGACAACCTCCATCATGCTCAAGTTGAGTCGATGTTGTGGCTGAATTACAGACTTGGCTCCTTCCTCGAGTTGGATCTTGTGCCGGCAAAGTGTAGGGGAAATCCCCTTAATATCAGCAACTGACCACCCGAATGTGCCACGGTGGTTCTTCAGTACGATCATCAACTGCTCTTCTTCACCGGCACTCAGATATGCCGAAATAATTATCGGTAGTCTTTCACCATCGGCTAAGAATGCATACTTCATATGAGGAGGCAGTGGCTTCAGTTCTAACTCTGGTGGACAGATCATTTGTAACATCCCTGACCTGGGTTATGAGTTAACCCTAGGTGTTTTGCCTAAATATGTAATTAAATCTTTGTGATTAACTCTGAGCATGTAATTAAGTTTCTCAGAAACATATATTTCAATATTTGCTCCTTTTTATTTAAAGTTGTAGCATTGTTTTGATATACAGGGACCTATGTGCAATATACCCAGTTGAAAGGGTTAGCTTGCAATTTGAACATGATGAGATGTTCCTCTAATGTTGAGACATCATGAGAATCTTTTTGGTAAAGTTTGAGGGATTTCCCAAGCTTGGGCACCAAAGTGCAGCTGTGGAAGCAATCCCGGTGCTTGAAACCCTAATTTGGGGTAAAATGCAATTTACCCAAATTAAGGGATGCAATTTGTAAAATATATCATCTAATGTATCTTTTAGAACTCTTGCCATCATTTAGAGAAGAAATGATGAGGAAGTCACCTCAATTGAATTATCAAGTTATGAAATATACCTTGTGATTGAATAATCAGGGTATATGTGCAATAGCTCTTTATGTAAGTACCTTAGTATTAGATTGATCTTCCTTGCCCTCTTTTTCTAAACCTTAAGATAAGTTTTGTCCTTAGAATAAAGAGGAAGGGACGAGCAAGTAATGAAGGAAGGACCTAGTTGGATTTATGGGAAACTTATGGGCCTTTAATGAAACCTCACCCATGTATATATACACTTTACCTCTCAAGCAAAGGAACCTTTCCCTCGTGCATATCACTGTTTCCCTTTGCTTGGCCGACTAAGGACTGTCTTGGAGCTCAAAGAGGAATGACCAAGGGTGCAAGGTAGGTTTGAATCCCTCTTCTTGCCTAATTCCATGGTTAGAACTCGAATTCAAGGTCAATTTGGTGACTAACTCACGAAACCCTATCTTTCTAGCCATCTCTTTTCGTCTTTCCTTAGAGTTTTCACCTTGGCCAACCTGTGGGAACTCAAGGACGCCATTAGAGATTGGAGCTTGAAAGCTTGGAGCTCAAGGAGCAAGCTTTAGGCGGGTTTTATAACTCTAAACCCATGTTTTACTATATACATCCCTGTTATGCGGTTAGATGATAATTCTTCATGTTCCCTACTTTTCTTTGCTACCTTGCAAGCAAATCCGTGGGATATCTGTACTGTTCTTGAGCTAGGATATGAAGGCGTGATTTCCAAGAAAAACCCACCGCTTCCCACTTTCTTAAACAGTCCCCCTAACTTGTTCTCTCGGTCCCAGGACCGCGAGGTGAGCAAACGGTCTCTGGACCGCGAGAGGGCAAACGGTCTTCACGACCGTTTGGACCCGTTGACCGAGCGTGGAACGTATAAGAAATCTGTTCCTAATTATATAGGCTAATCACCCTCAAAATTTGAAAGGCTAACTCCAAAGGAATCTGGAGATATGACCTTTTTAAGTAACAACTTTAATTGAATTTATTCCTGATTTTCAAACGGTCTGAAATTGCCTTTTTGGGCAAACGGTCTCAAGACCGTGTAAGGTCGTTGACAAAGCGTTGACCATATGAACTTACTGTTCAAAATTATGTTAATTAACAACTAACCAAGTTTAATGGTCTAATTCCAAACGATCTAAGAGTTGAAGGGAGATTACTAGGGCTAACCCTAGATGAAATCAGTACTGAAATTATGGTGACCTAATTAGGGTTTTTAGGGTTGATTGACCTAAACGGTCTCAAGACCGTTTGGGGGTCATCCAAACGGTCTCAAGGGCAATCAACCATGACCGTTTGGAGGTCTGGGGTCAAGAATAGTTGACCAATTGAAGGTACATTTATACCAAATTATATTGCAATTAAATATTGATATGATCATCAACTCAATAGGTCAGACCTTGATGAATTTGCACTAGAATCCAAAAGTGGATGGGCAAACGGTCTCAAGACCGTTTGGAACTCATCCAAACGGTCTCAAGACCGAGAGGAAAATCACCCAAGACCGTTTGAATGTATAGGGTTAAGCTAATTTGATCAATTAAGGACCCAATTGCAATAAGTTATCAATTAATCAAAATTCTGATTTTGTGACTCAATCATGATTCAACCCCTATCAAATCACATTAGATTTTGATGAAACCTTGGGAAAACGGTCTCACGACCATGTGGGGTCCACCCACATGATCTCAAGACCGTTTGGGCCAAGTTTGGGCCCAATTGGAGCTCAATTGAAGGGTTCAACCTTGTGTTGATGCACATTGTTGAGTGTTGATGGGTGAACATTGATAGACCCTAATTGAATCGACTTCAACCCTAATTGGTCAACAATTGAGGGTCAATTGAATGACCAATTGGTTAAGCATAATCTTAATTGACCTAATTCATAAGTGGTCACCATGTATTTGACCTTTTGAGGGCTTCAACATTGGTTGACATCATCGGTTGTAACCATTGAACCTTGTTGATGGTCCAAGCGGTTGAGACCATGTGAGCTCGCGGTCTCAAGGTCGTGAGGAGGCTCGCGGTCTCAATGTCATGAGGAGGCTCGCGGTCTCAAGGTCGTGAGGAGGCTCGCGGTCTCAAGGTCATGAGAGGGCTCACGGTCTCAAGACCGTGAGGGGCCTCGCGGTCCTGAGGTCAAAGGTGGGCAAACGGTCCACACCATCCTCGCGGTCTTGAAATCAAATGAAGGCTCGCGGTCTTGAAGAAGGTTGAGAGGGCTCGCGGTCTTGGAAGAGGTTGAGGGCTCGCGGTCCTAAGGTCAAAAGTGGCTAAACGGTCAACTCACCCTCGCGGTCCTAAAAGTCACATTGGTTAAAAGGTCAACTCAACCAATGGGTCTCAAATCGATTGAGGGTTGATGGTTGAGATCGATCAAGATAATTCAAGGTTGACTTCATTCAATCAATTGAAGATATAAATGATTCAATGATGCTCTAATCTAAAACCCTAATGATAACCTAGGATATTAAGGGATTAATTGACTAAGGTTTTGACCATGATGATGACCAATGAGGTAAATTACCAAAATACCCCTGAAGGGTCAATTGAGTTATATCTTGCTCAATTCAAACCCTAATTACATGAGAATGATGTTTTCAGCCATAATGACTCCATCCAACTTGATCTAGTCTAATGTTGTCATTAACCACTAGTATGATGAAAGAGAAAGTACTTTAGAGAGAGAAAGTACTCTAAAGAGAGAAAGTACCCTAGAGAGAGAAAGTAACCCTAATTACATGAGAATGATGTTTTTAGCCATAATGACTCCATCCAACTTGATCTAGTCTAATGTTATCATTAACCACTAGTATGATGAAAGAGAAAGTACTTTAGAGAGAGAAAGTACTCTAAAGAGAGAAAGTACCCTAGAGAGAGAAAGTAACCCTAATTACATGAGAATGATGTTTTTAACCATGATGACTCTATCCAACTTGATCTAGTCTAATGTTATCATAAACCACTAGTATGAAGAAAGAGAGAGTATTCTAGAGAGAGAAAGTACTCTAGAGAGATAAAGTACCCTAGAGAGAGAAAGTAACCCTAATTGGATGGAAACTTAAGTGAAGCATCTTCAAATGCACATGAATGTGCATAATTAGGGTATGATTCACCTATGTGAAGTCATAGAAACCCTAATTATGATAAATGATGAACCTTTAACTAATTTGAGAGCATTAATGATGATGTTACTCATACATGATGATGTTATGAGTTCAATTCATCATAATGTGAATAGTAAATCCTAATTCAAGGGTAATGGCATGCAAATAAGTATTAAACTCCAATTGATGAGAATCAGAGGATTTAACTCTGATGACAAGAGTGGGAAGTATATTCCTCATTTTGTATTACCTTTATCAGTTGAATTAACCATGCAGGTTCTGATATGAAGGTGATCATATCCAGGTATGGATGTTGATATTATATTCATTGAAGGCATGATGTTAGCCTTATGAATAAGAAAAGTAACTTGATGCCTTGTCAATGGCATCCTATGTTGATAATGGGCTGTGAGAGCCATGAATACCATCAAAGTCATGCTTTGGAGATGACTTGTGATGAGTATGATGAGAAATTATGATTGGTATGAGTTAGGCCTGTTACGTTTAGTATTCTCTTGTTTTAGCTGTTATGCTACTGATTATTGTTTGAAGAACAATGTATGTTGTTAAAGAATATTGAATGTACCTAACTAATCAAGTGTAATGTAGAGCCCTGATCATAGATCCATCATTTTCAGAGATCAAGTGATGGTGAAACAGGTTTTCCTCAGGGAACTCCTGGAGCACATACTTTTGAGTATGTGGGGTACATGGATGTGTATAACCTTACATCCTAGTGTAGGAAAGTGACGTAGATGCGTAATCCGTCCATCCTTCACTATAATTCCATACCGTATCAGTGGTAGGTAAACATGAAACCTCCTGATGACGAAGAAAACACAGATATCCGTATCAGTGGAGATAAACATGAAATCTCCTGATGACAAAGAGAGTACAGAATGCCACTGTGACTCTAGAATAGCGAAGGACCAGTTTACCCTGGTGAGCTATAGTAGTAGAGACACGAGATGTCCTACAAGTGATCCTCTCACTGACTGAGGAAGGTGAAGGTCATGAGAATCCGGCTCTCTTAGTGACCTATGTATGATACTGATGTGACTTCTCAGCGATCAGTTGGAGTATGAGTGGTATGCCTCATCTCCACAGGGCATAATGTTGTTTGTAAAACATAATCAACCACGTAGTATACTTGTTAGAGATAACTCCAAGTTAGTTGATTGATGTTACACTGTTATAGTGCTTCTACTTCTTCATATCTCATAAATGTTGAGATCTTGTTATAGTTGCAACTGTTATCTACTACTTTGAAGGCTTTACTGCTTAAGATATTCTCTGATGGTATATTAAAGCTTCTGGTAGAGAGTTATAACTCTCGCTGGGACAATTATGTAAAATTGTCTCACCCTGTAGACTTCAACTTTTTAGGTGGACGTCGGAGACGAAGGAACCAGCCTACAGGTGACCAGTCTCAGCAGCAGCAGCACCAGGAGCAGCAGTAATCTCAGGTGGAGATTTAGTCTGCCATGTGGTGTAGTTAGAGTCAGTCCTATGTGTCCTCTGTACTCTCAGGTCTTGGAGTCTTGTGTTATGTGATCTTGAGATTTTGTATCTTGATGTATATAATTACTCAAGAAGTAATTATCCTGAGATGTAAACAAGTTTATCTCACTTTATGAAAGGAGTTTTATGGATCCAAGCTCTTGTCTCGAAAAGTTTTAATTTCCCATGATTTTTGTCCTCAGTTGATTATCGAATCACTTCCGCTAAGTTTTAATCGTGTTTATGTCATGGTTTGGAGATCAGAGCCCACATCAATGATGATTGAAGCGGTGCTGGGAGTGGCCCAAGATCCTCATAATGCTTGGTGTAATAGCACGGAAGCATTTGAAGCATCTTTACACACTCTTATAACGACTTGCTTCTCATCCAGTCATGCATGATGTTGACAAGGCAAGCTTCAAGGGGCAGTTCTGGATATGCGTCAAGGACAAAACTTTCTATTGCATCATCTTCAGTAGAAAGAGGAATTTCCTCCTCTTCATCATTTGGGTAACCCACAACTTTATAAAGAGACACTACTTTGGTTTGTTCCATAATGTCCACAGTCAGCGTTCCCTTGTCTACCTTGGTCATAACATGAGCCATATCCAGAAATGGCTTTCCTAAACAGAGGGAAATGTTCTGATCATAGTGCTTCACCTTGCGACATTGTTCCTTCGCCTATGATTGTTTTGTGTTTGGTGGCATGACCATCTCAAATCTATCATCAGCTATTCCCAATGTCAAAC
Source organism: Alisma plantago-aquatica (assembly GCA_963693085.1). Lineage (NCBI taxonomy): Eukaryota > Viridiplantae > Streptophyta > Magnoliopsida > Alismatales > Alismataceae > Alisma > Alisma plantago-aquatica. The sequence continues at coordinate 524,456,420 of OY856415.1, forward strand.
GACCTCTACCCATTTCCAGTATCATATCAGTAGTAGCCTAGAAGGGTCTTCCTAAGAGCAACTCATTCCCTTGCTCATCTTGCATCTCCATAACCACCAAATCAGCTGGAAATACAAATCTGTCAACTTTAACCAGTACATCCTCACAAATACCATACGGCTTAACCATTGAATTATCTGCTAGCTGAATCGTCAAGTTGCTTTGTCTTGATTCCTTAAGACCTAGATTCTTGAATGTCGAAAGGGAAATCAAATTTATACTTGCCCCGGAATCACACAACGCTTCACCGAATTTCACCTTACCAATGTAGCATGAAATGTTGAAGCAGCCCGGATCTTGTCGTTTTGGTGGTAATGTTCCCAAAATGAAGGTGCTAACCTACTCTTTAAGAACCACCACCTCATCATCAGGAATCTTCCTCTTCTTGGTGATTATATCTTTTAATAATTTACCATATGACGGTATCTCCTCAATCGCCTCTAGTAACGGAATATGAGCTTTCAAAAATTGTCCAGAAATTTCTTGAACTGAGCATCAACTTTCTTAGATTTGAGACCGTTGGGATAAGGTACATGAACAACTTATGCCCTCTTATGGGGTGGCACATAAGGCATCATGGTATCATTATCCTTCTCCACAATAGGCTCTTCAGTGGGCTTCTCTGCAACATCATCCACTATTTATGACATTGTGACTTCCTCGGTGGCCTCGCCCGTTTCTTCCGGCTGTGTTGTGCTTGGTTCATCGGCCTTAGAGTTTAAAACCTTTTTTCCACTTCTCAACAGTATTGCCTTAGCTTGCTGATTCCCTCCTAGAATGTTGGTATTTCCCAGAAAACCTTGTTGTGTTGGCTTCTTCAGATTTGCTATCTCAGCTGCCATATGTGCTAAAGATGTCTCCAGAGTCCTCATCTGAGCCCCATGACTCTGTAAAGTTTGCCCAAATTGATTAATAAATTCTCCTTGTTGCTTAATCTGTTGGCCAAATGTGTTCATCATCTCTTGATTCCGCTTTATCACCTGATTAAGCAGCACATTGTTCTTTTCCTCTGCCGACGGTTGTAGTTTGGCATCGGGGTCCTGCAGAAAATTGTTTGGGTCCTTCCATGAAATTTTTTTATCTTTCCTCCAAGAATAGTCATTATTTTTGTACCCCTGTTGCTGGCGCATAAATTTCACTTGTGCCTCATCTTCAGATTCTCCATCTTCCTTTGCTAGCAATTTCTTGGCTAATAAGTCCATCTTCTCATTCAGCTCCTTGATGGCCTTTGACTCACCTACAACTCGAACCTATTCTGGTGTGTCTCTGTCGCCCCATGATTGCTTCCTGGCCATATTTTTCAAGATTTTCCAACACCTAGTGCAAGTGTTATTCAAGAAGAAACCGGAACCTGTTGAGTTTAGATTGCTCATGTCGTGCTCATTTAGAGCAAAATAGAAGATCTTCACTTGTTTTTCTTTATCTATCCTGTGATGTGGACACTTTCGCAGCATTATTTGAATGCGCTCCCACGTCTCAGAATATGTCTCCCCAGCCCTTTGACAGAAATTATGGATCTTCCGTACTAGGTCATTGGTTTTCTCCGGTGGAAATAATCTCTCGAAGAAAACCTCGATCATTTGATCCCAAGTCTCGGCGGTCTCATCATCAAGGTTATGCAACCATTCCTGTGCATTACCTGTAAGAGAGCTAGGGAACAGCTTCAAATACAGTGTCTCCTGTGGAAACCTATCTATCTTGATCATATCACAGTTTTCCACAAAGGTATTGATGTGGGCAACAAGGTCTTCATTCTTCAGCCCGTGAAATGCTTGAGACTTGACCAAGTTTATCAGTACCATATCAATCTTATATGTTGGAATGTTAATTGTTTGCCTTTTGATCGACCCTTTTGATGCTGATGAGGAAGAAGCCTTTATCTTCTCCCATATTGTCTGTTCCTCAACCATGGCTTCTGGTTCAGAGTTTGAATCTATATCCTCAGGTTGATCTTAAATGTTGTTTTCTTCGTCGTCTGGTCCCAACGGTGGAACCTCTGGTGATGAAAGTACGTAGTCTGTGCTACGCATCTTCACCATGCACTAGTACCTGCAAGGTAATAAATTTGATTAAGTACAGTTCTAGACGATTACTAAATTATGAAAGATAAACGATGAATTGCAGGAATAATAATAAAATGAAATGTGGCCTAGAGTGGCCGCTTGCAGCACTGGTAGTGTCGACAACTTGTCGTGTCCCCGGAAACGGTGCCAAAAACTTGACATGATTTTACCGTGCATATAACGCAAGTGCATGCGTCAGAGTAATATAGGCCTTTGTGAGGCCCGAGTCGAACACAGGGATACTGAATTGTCGGTAGACTACTTACTAACTGCGTGCGATCTGCTAGACCAATTAAAAGGTTTTGAGAGTTGATTGAAAAAGAAAATAAAAATAAAAGAAAACAACACAATCGATTAAATGTTTAGTTTAATCAATTAAAATGGGAATCTTTAGGATTACGGTTTCACCACAAGTTCTCGTTGTATTAATTTCTACATAGTTAACCTAATCTGTCTCTCATTCCAAGTAGTGGCATGTATTCAGAATTGCTCACTTTCGTGATACAATTCACTACCTAAATCTAGGTCGGTTCCACAGTAGTAGTAACCTATACCCTAAACTAGGTGCATGAAGACCATACTCTGGGTTTCCACCATTACCGTACATCGCCTTGTTCAAAGGATTTATTAGTTAATGTGAATTTCGTCTCTTTTCAACCATTAATTCTTCTTTCAAAGTAATTAAGGGCATTAGATTATCATTAGGGTGATCAATCATAATGATGTAATGGAGAAAACAAACTCATACCACAGATTTAATAGACAAATTATGAAATACTATGGTAAAAATGTCATACAACCATCACCCGGGCTACTCCCGGTCCTAAAGATAGAGGGGATTAGCCCTACATGTTCATCTCAATGAAAGACATGACAACAGAAAGGGAAAACATGGAGAAAACGTGAATGAAAGTGATGTAAACCCCTGAACAGAGGAGATACGGGCGTTCCTTGACGTAGAATGCACGATCTACAGCCTTCCGACGGTGGAAAACGTCCTCTACGACTCTCGGAATGATCAGGGCATGGTTCTGGGCTCCGTTCTTCTCTCCTCCTCTCCTTGAGACTTGTGCAATGACTAATGACGTGATCCCCTACTTAGGGTCGCCATAATTAGGTATATGCACCACTTTAGATCGCAAAAAGATCACCACCGTCCGATTAGAATCAATCTGAAATAAAACCTGATCTGACGGGTATCGAGTCTGCATCAGGCAGAACATCAGAAAAAGAAGCCTTGTCGATATTCTGACGGCGTCGATACCATCGACACGGGTCGATGGTATCGACCCGTCAGAATATTGACAAGGCTTCTTTTTTCTGATGTTCTGCCTGATGCAGACTCGATACCATCGACTTTAGTGTCGATGGTCGATGGTATCGACGCCGTCAGAATATCGACAAGGCTTCTTTTTTCTGATGTTCTGCCTGATGCAGACTCGATACCATCAACTTTAGTGTCGATGGTATCGACACCTTTAGGTGTCACTTTTATCACCAATCTGACGCTGAAGCTGGGCAAGGTCGATAGTATCGACTTTGCGTCGATAGTATTGACCAGTTGACTACTGGCTCACTGTAGGTATCTCGCTACCATCGACTTTGATGTCGATGGTATCGACGCATCTTGGTTCCTTGCAGCTATCTCCCTGTGACCAAGTCAATACTATCGACATCTGTCGATGGTATCGACTGCTGCATATATTTGTTTTTCCTGAAATTTCAAGATAAATCCAAATCAGCCTTGCTAAAACATATCAATATGATCATTTATAACCAAAAAGATGAAATACAGTAGATTTGATGCAACAAGAGATTATAGACTAAAACGAGTGAATCGTGCGATATTAACCACAAATGTGACTAATAAACACATAAAACGCATGTAAAACCCGTCTATAAAAGTGACTCAAAATCCTCGCATCAAGTGTACAACAATCTCACTCTCAAGTTCTTGTCCACTTTTCGATGCCCTCATTGCTCACAGAGGAACTCTATCTACAAAGTCATGATAGTTGGGGAAGAATTGGAGATCTCAGATAGACAACTCACCTCTATCATCCTTGATGATGGTGAGTTTGATTGGCTTTCTCGTTGTATGGAGCGTTTCCATGATGCCTACCTTGATAACTTCAATATAGAGAAATTTTGGGCGGACATCACGGGACTTCTATCCATGCTACCCAGTGGCCCTACGACCTCCAGTAATAACAACCTCATCATGTGCTATCTTTAGCGTGTCTTAGCATGTACTATATTCAGCAGGAAACGTACACAAGGTGCACTCACTCACCTCGAGCTCTATACTTTATGGTGCATGTTTCACAATGAGTATTTCAACTGGGGAAATGCTATGATCTCCCATCTTAACTGTCAAGTGAGGTGCATCACCTCTTCCTCCTTATGAATTGGCCACATTATTACCTTTGTATCCACCAATTCATAGGTTACACTCATATCTCTTTCCCACCATTGGAGTGTGGGCAAGACTGGATTGATCTTACATATTTGAACGACTACAATTTCATCTAGTATGGAGTATGGGATGTCTACTACTTGATATTCAAAGATGTAGTTGTCCTCAAGCTCCCCCGGCATGCCAGGTTTAAGCTACAAATTTGGTATTTGATCTGACCAACTTGTCAATGCACATCTAGCGATTCCTTCTGGAGCACCTAACCCAGAAGACATCCTCGAGAATACTTCCCATAAGAAGAGTGTCTCATTGGAGGCACACAATGATGCAACCGGCCCTCCACCTCAACCCTCTCAACTTCATAATAGGAGGTGCACTGGTAGTGAGGAGGGCCCTGATGAGCCATATGGCTATTATGAGATTTGGGATCAGCTCGATGAGATCCAGCATAAGCGGCAGCGCCAGGGCCACCAGCTCAACCACATGTATCTCATACATTACTCTAAGGATTCTTGGCATGTGGATAAGGGCCACTATGCCCCCAACTGACCACCTTATGAGGAGTATGAGGGCCATAAGGCCTACCCTGACCCCAACTATCCATATTGGGGGAACTACTACTAAAATCCTCCATCTTCCTCTTCACGTCCACCATCTCAATATCCACCATAGTGATCTTCTTCCCTCCATCTCAGGTTTAGGATTTTCTCACTATGAGAAAAATTCTAAGGCTGGGGTGGAGGTGGGTGGTACGTAACAATTCCGCACGCATATCCTTTTTCTTTTTTCAACATTATGTTTTCTCATTTCAATTGTTAAATGTAGTTTGCTTTCATTTTCTGCTCTTTATTTTGAAATAAATTGGCCTTTATCTAGTCGGTTGATATGAGTAGATGTACATCATTGTACCCCCTTTGAATTCAATAAATCTTATTTGTAAAACTTTAAAAATTACCATGACTCAAAAAACAACATGCCACTTAGGACCCCAAAACTAGCATCACACCTTGGAAATGTTGGCAAGCCGTATGGAATAGATAAGAACCAAACATAAATTTTCTCTATTTTTAATTATGGACTAACTTGTAATAAATTTATATAATGTATTCACAGGATGAATCTATCGTATGCAATGACACTCTTCAGAAAAAAAAAAGTGAAGTTTATAAGAACATGAAGAACCCCCCCCACTCCTCCTCTATCAAAGAAAAAGCAAAGAAATCACCTTTACACAAAAATTCAAAACCAGGTGGCATGATCCCCACCTCAATTCTCCATACCCCTTGTATTTGATAGGGGCTTACCATCAAAAGATGCCAAAGAGAACACTGAAAAAATACATTCAATGTAACTATAGTCCATAAATAATTATATCCCAAGTTGAATATAGGAGGGATCATCTTCTTCCACACCTCCTTCATCATGTTTCTGTGCAAAAACTCACAAAAAAGAAAAATGAGAGTGTCAAAGTAGAAGTAAGAATAAGCTTGTTTCCTACAAAGTTTTGCTTTAGAAATAAGATATTAAATATGTTTTAATAGGGAATATAGAATTTTATGTTACGTGGTTCTAAGAGATTGGGTTGCTTGGTCAATTAAGGAGGTAAGGAACAAAGTGATGCTATGAGGGAGAGGATAGACATGTTGCTAATATAAATTGGAATTATTTGTGATTTTATTTGCTTGAGGACAAGCAAAGATTCTAGTCCGGGGTATTTTTATGAATGTATATTCATCTCACTTTTTATATATCTTCCATAGTCTTTTTTATTAGGACTTATCTATTTTTACTAATTTTCTATAGCAAATTGTAATTGACACACTTTTTGATCAAATAATGCAAACTCTTATCCTTTTCCTTCATATTTTGTAGGTTTCACCATCAAGACAATATCTTGACCACCTGGGCACTTGAGTCGACCGACTCAAAAATTGAATCGGTCATTTCATTCACAAAAAGGGCCGCACATCAAAGCACAAATGAGAATTTCACTTGCCTAGACGCTCGCATCTCATCCCTCAGTTTAATCTTTTATATTCAATATCTCAATAGTGAAATGAGTGTGTAGGAGTCCCAGAGACGCTTACCCAAGACTCTCATTTTTACCATATGTTAGTCTTGGGGGATGTGATTGCAGAACCCAAGACATAGAACAACCAAATCAAATACATATGGATCTATATGTGACCATTAAAGGATCCTTATTGGGATGATCGGGCTAGAATTGTGAATTCCATGACCAATGGGTTCACAAGGAGTTTGTCTTTTAAAGACATATTTACGAATTTTTTTACATGCCCTATTCTATCATGTTTTATTGTATAAATTTATCGATCTTGTTTTACGTCATCTGTGGTGGTAAAACCCATTGCCTTGATATCCTTTCCTTTTGATTCAACATCATTTCTTCAATTGTAGTTTTCCATCGCCTCCTTTACATTTTGCAATTTTAAATATGCCTTTAGAATAATTCTTATTTATTCTTGTTTAGCATAACTCTTTTCTTAATTTGTTCTTAGTGTAACTTTCATTTATTTGTAACTTTAAATTCCTCATTATAGTGTAATAAAACCATCAAACTTTGGATCTTTACTTACTACATCTCTTTGTTCAAAAGTATTTGGATAGAAATTCAATCTTAAAAACATTGTCTATGGATTGACCCTTTCTATACTAATAAATTACCTTAATTGGTTATTTTCCCGTTTAAAAGGATAAACTACAGTATTAATTACCTAGTTTTTGGCGTGTGAAATAACATGTATCAGTATCCCATCATACTAAAGACCATAAGTTTACTTTGAGTATAGCATATTTGCATTGTTCAAAGAGTACCTTCAATATAGGTTAAGTCAAAATCGAGATCATCTTGGTCAACTTTTCAAATTTATTCGAATTTTAGTTATTTCCCATGCTACCTAAACTTGGGAGAGTATAGATCAAGTCAAGACATATAGTAAGAGGGAGAAATGATGGGGAATCACCATAACTTGATCTATTGGGTGGTATCAGGGTATTTCTTAGAGAAAAAGATGAGATAATGAAGGACTCTCTAGGGATTCAAAGGAGTACCTTTAGGTCCATTTCTGGATCAACTAAGGTTAGGTAGATCGAGGAACCTCAACAACCATTGTGAAATAAATAGGAGGTGATTACTAGTCAAAAACCTGAGCCTAGACACCTTACTTTTACCATTGTGAACCTTAGGATTTCTTATGTTTACATTAGATTTGAAATTTTTGAGTAGTAATCATGTAGTGGTTGTGTTGTTGCTATGATACCATATGTCACAGAGTTGTTCCTACCCCAGTTCCAATCCCACTACCTAGAAAGTGTTATAGGGATCAAAGTGCCCGTCTCTAAGTGGCTTACAATCACACACACACCATACATGAAAATTAAAATAAAAAATTATGAAACATAAAAGATTCACTAGAACTAACCAAGCTGATAAAACTATGAATGTGTCCTTGTTATAAGAGTATTCGAGTGCAAAAGCATATCTTAGTTGTTTCTTTGTGAGTCATACTATATGTCTAATAGGATAAATCATGACACATGATTGGTGCAAAATCACATGTACCCTATCGGTGAAACAAATAAAATTGCATAATAAAATAAGCACGTGCCATTTTTGAAATAAACATATAATAAAACTTAAATCAAAGAAATTCTTTGAGAAAACACTATGAACTTACTCTCAATTTTCCATTCTATGGTGTTATGGCAATTATTTTCATCTACCACCAAGGTTTGAAGATATAGGTACTGATCCTGTCTACACCCAAAGGTGAGGGTCTTTTTGCCTCCATATTGGATCCATTTATTGCACTCCTAGGTGTGGATCTTTGTGTGTTGATGTACATTGGGCCCTTTCATCACCCCAAGGTGAGGGTTTGTTCATACCCATGCATTGAACCATGACTACACCGAATGGTGAGGGTCTTTTTGCATGTCAAAATTCAATTACAATGTATGATGGGATTCTAGTTTATTTTATGTTCAAAATTTTAAAAATGTACTTATAGTTGGAAATATGTAACATTGTATCATAGTAAGTCACTTAGTTCAAACAAAAACTATTATATATGCCAAGAAAAAGGTATTAAATCATACCATACAATCAAGCATTGTCATATGTAATACAAAGAGGATATTAAGTCTACCTTCACCATAGTTCATAGTAATAAGACCTTAGTAACCACAAATAGATCAAAGTCAAATCTTGACACAAAAATGGGTACACATTCATTAATATTGTAGTCATCAAAATGTAGGGGTCACAACGACCACATTAGGGTTTCTTAAGTCTCATTGTTATTCTTAGGTTTGATATCTTGTCAATAACCAATATTTCATATTATTAAGTTTCAAGATTATCAATACTAGTATCAAGTTCCACACTTAGTTCATAAAATAACTTAACCCTATATCATAATCATTATGGTAACTTGGTAAATTCTAGATCAAGATTAAAATATAGATTCCGCAAGAGATTTCAAAGTAGTATCCAAGATCTTAGAAGGATTATCATTGAGTCAATTATTCCAAGTTATGATTAGATAACAATAATTTGATTCTATATGATTTATATGAGCATAAGTATTAAAAGTGATAAGATTGAGTCTAGATAACATCATGGCTAGATCCAGGTTACAAGAATTTAACATCAATAAATGGGGAAGAGCTAGTGATTTGGATTCATAATCATCAAAGTAATCACAAAGGTTCATGATAATTTAATTCAAGTACATATAAAGATTCAAATTTGATTTTAGGATCATTACCAAAGATTTATTATAAAGGAACTTTCAGAACAAGGTTGGGAATTAGGTCTCAATAATACTCTCATTGAATTCATCTCGTTCTTGATAAAGAACTAAAATATTTCCCATTTCCAAGTATGTATGCAAGACTTGTGATATTTATAAGATTAGAGAGTGATCACTATTTTTTGTGGGTCAAAAGTGTAAACACAATTATACAGTAAAAGTTGTCAGACTTTAAATTTATACCTAATTTCAAGAGACATCTGCAACTGAATACAGAGTCTATTGTAGTAGTGCAGCGTCGAACACAAGGACAACGAGAAAAATAGAATAAGAACGGGACACCTTATCTTAGTTTAGTCAAATCAAAGAGGTGAAATTAGTATTCTAATTAAGGAATGAATTAATCTAATGAAGCAATAAATCTAAGTTATCCAAGATCAAAGAAGAATTAAAGAAAATCATGAAACAATAAAAAGGAAAATTCGATTGGGTTTCACCAATCAGACCAGCCTCAACCATGCATGACCTTCTCTTCCAATTTATATATGTTCCTGATATATTTTGCAAATAGACATAAAATACATACACTCCTTCCTTCTCTTGAGATACGGGTAAATTTCTATCTCAAGGTATCTCTCCCTCAAGATGATAACCAAAAGATCAAGTATAACCACATCAATTTTGTTATAGTAACTCCTCACTCTCGTGTCTTGTTACCAATCTACACTCCATGTCTAAATGAAATCATTCTCTTCAATAAATCAATATCAAACATCACAAGAAGGTAGCTAATCAACATGTGACACATTAAAACAAGTGTATAGAAACAAAACGGTAATAACATATATATTAAACAGAAGAAAGAAAGATTACATGGTTAGGAGGGCCTGACAACTACTCCGAACCCAAGTTATGAGTCTAGGCACTCATGGCACAGATAATAAGTAGATTACAGCTTGTGTAATTCATGATAAAGAAAAGAGATGGAATAAATCGATACAAGGTTAGATTGAATGATGTGTAAGGGCCGATGGCCTTCTTTCTTATGTACGGTCAGTCGTTGAAGCAAGAAGATCCATCAATCTATCAATGGAAATAGCTGAATGTCAAGTCTAGAGGTTGATGACACTAGAGGTCGATGGGACTAGACTTGGGTTCTAAACTTGGAGGCAGCCTTTCGTCTTGTTGACTCAAAAATCCAAGATGCTTCTGTCTGGTGGCAGCTAATTGGTATTTATAGTAATGACGGGAAGCCCTAGAGTTTGTCTTGTGATTTGAAAAGTCTAGAAATACTTGTAGTTTGGAAGTTGTAATGTCACAAAATTAATGCAGATGGGACTCGCCCTGTATTTGGCTAATGGAGTAGTAAGGTCAATAGGCCAAAGGTAGACATTGAATCTTTGGAGGTCAACATGCCTTCAGAGGTTGACATGTGCTGCTTGATAGACCTGGAATAGAGTAGGTTGATAGTTGCAAATTGACAATGTCGAGGTCGATGGCTTGGTAAGTTGATGGTTGTGACTGTCGATCAGTGCGTTCAGTGGTTGGTGCATTGCATGGCTTGATTGTTTGTTGTGGAAGGGGTTATCTAGATGCTTGTTCGAGCATGACTTTATTGGTTGATGGCTGCCTATGTTAGATTGTTGATTCGGAGTTGTAAAGTAAATGGAACTTGGTGGTTGTATTGCTTTGTAGAGGAGTAGAGATATTATCATAAACGTGATACTAGGGAAAGGGATTAATTGTGATAAAAAGGAAAAGGTACATGGAGTAGGTGTGAGAATGCGAGGGTTGCAGGAACCATTGGTATTTAATATTTGACTTTAATTGCAATGTAATCATGACCTTTTTTATTTGTCTCAATAGCCATATCTATATTTTGCATGTCTGTTGACCTATTGATTTGAGAAATAAATGATATCGAAGATTGTATTGCATTTTCTCAACTTGATTTGTCTCTCCAATCATTTATGTTTCTTTTGCTCCAATCATAGTGTGATCATGATAGCCCTCGATAGTTTAGAAATGGAAAGGCCTTGAAAAGTGGTAATTGAGTCTGCAATATATCCTTGGTGTCCGGTCAACTGAACAATCTTAGACTTTAACATTTGATTAGTTGCCTTAGCACCCAGTCAAATAAATAACTTGATGGCTTGCTCCCTTTGCCTGCAAGTCAGATAAATACATTAATTAAACATTTATACTTAGAAAAAGGGAAAATTACAAAAACACTAAGAATTAAATAATTAAAGGCATAACATGGCTAATAAAGGTACAAAAATCAAGGTAGAACATATAGTAATTTTTCATGAATTTGGGTGTTATCAACTACCCCAAGCTTATAAATTGCTTGTCCTCAAGCAAGACTCAAACTCAAAGATCTTAAGATAACATCCAAATTGATATTGGCAAAGACACTAAGATTGGGGAACAATTTAAAATCACAAAATTTCCATGATATGTTACTTCAGAATGAACCTCTACCATATAAACAAGCATGCTAATGTAAGATCATAGAACTACCAAGCAAGTTTAAGTGATTTCACTGCATTCCAACAAGATTTGTAGGGATGTAAACCATTTATATATAACCATTAAAGCACAATCACTTAGAAAATCAAGAAAGCAATGAATGTGAGTAGTGAGACTCCATTAGAAATTCATGTAAATCAATCAAGTACAACACACCTCCCACTTATTTGTTTCCTAATGACTTTTGAGGTGCCTGATCTGTGTCAGGTTGGTTAAGGTAACGAACAACGGTCCCTGTAGTCCAAGCCAGTTGGCTCAAAGTAGTGAGATGGTCTCCTCCTACTATGCTCGAACCAACTCTGATACTGGGAAAGTCTCATTAGTCTCCTAGGGGTTCCTAAAGACTCTATAGTGAGTTTTAGATGACAGAGCACAATCATACACCCACTGGACATCATCCTTAATTCTCTAAAAAAGGAAAAATAAATTACTCATAATTTTATTCACTCTCAGGCTTTTAACACTACATTCTAATTAATTGGTCATGGGTGCTGGCTATTTTTAGGATTTTATACTTTTATAGAAAAGATAATTATTTTTGGATTTTTCGAGCGGCCAAGCCTCTTTTGCTTTTTTTTATTCAATATAATGTGGGAAAGCATGAAGACCTTCATAGTAAACAATCCATCTTAATTTAAGTCAAAACTCATCATCGCTCGCTTAAACCTTAGTGAAGATTTTTATATGGTTCAAGGATCCCTAGAATATTGACAAATATATGAAAATACTACTTGGATTTTTGATCTTACACTAGATCCAGCAGTCATGCCCAATCCTTAGATTCATCATTCATAAGATGAAACAGGCGAACAAGTAATTTTTAACTATGGGTAGCAACGCATAATCTTAGAATTATTGTCAAAATTGTAGAAAGAAATCAATGGGATATTGATTTCTTGTTCTGTTCTTGAGAGATTGATAAGATGTATAGGGACTTTCTTTGGGGGAAATCAGAAAACAAACAAAATCAACATCTTATTAAGTGGGATATTGTCACTCTTCCTAAAGCTGGAGGTGGATTAGGTATTAGGAAGTGTAAATAGGTTGCAAATGCTTGCCTTATCCACAATACCTGGGATGTTGCCAGCAAAAAAAATACTATGTGGGTTAAATGGGTCAGTGAGAAGTATTTAAAAAAGGATTCTTTTTGGAGTATTCAAGTCTCATCAAATTTTTGTTGGCTTTTCAATTGTGTTCTAAGATCTAGGGATCTCCTTCTCCCTTATTTCAAGATCAAGGTTGGCTATGGTAATAATATCTACACTTGGTTAGATCCTTGGTTCAATGGATGTTTCCTCAAGGATAAAGTGGGTACCAGTCTTATTGTTAGGGTTGTCATTACAAGTGATTCTAAGCTTAGCACTATCATCAAGAATAAAACATGGTCTATTCACTACTCTAGATGCTCTGCTGATCTTTTGAGTGTTCTTCATACTGTCAAGATTATGAAAACTACCGATGATGTTTTCTTTTTTGATGATCACAAAAAAGTTAAGCTTAAAACTATCTGGAATGCTATCAGATCTAGAGGGAGTGAAAAAGAGATCTTTAAATGGATCTGGAAATCTAAATGTCATATGAATGCTAAAGTTCATGCTTGGAAGGCTGCTCATAATAAACTACCTACCTCTGACTATGCGAGAAGGACTGGCATTACCACTATATCTATTTGCTTCTTGTGCATGAATGGATATGAAAGCACTTGTCATATTTGTTTTGAATGTGCCTATACAAAAGATATTTGGAATATAGCTGCTAATCAAAGAACTATTGGTAAGACTCCTAACAATTGAGAGGATCTCATCAAATATGGTCATTGAAATGAGGTCATCATCTCTCTTCTTATCTTGTATCATACTTGGATGGAAAGAAACAGAAGAGTATATTGTAATGAGTACTTAACTGGAAAGGGTCTCTAGAAATTGATTAGTAATGATTATCATGTCTTATGTTAAATGGTGTTCTCTTTAGTGTTGTGGTGTTTCTGGTTGTTTCTGGTAAAGGTTGGTCTTTGCTACCCTCTCCATGGATCTGTTGGTTTTCTGGTTTGGGTTTCTGTTCTTTATGTTTTAATGGTCTTCTCGGTTCTGCCTTGGGATGGGGCTATTGATCTCTCTTGCTGATGGTACCGTCTGTGATCCTTATTAAGGGGAAGGTCGAGTATCCACTCTTTGAGTGATGAGGCTCCCCTCTCCCTTTTCTGTTGGCTTTTATTTTGGAGTTTTTGGATGATGGCTTTGGCTGTTGGTGATGGTCAAGTTTCCACTCTCCGAGTGTGAGGCTCCCCTCTCCCTTCTCTAATGATCTGCTGAGTGGTTGCTTCTTCGAGATCTTTTCTTTTTCTTCTGGTGCTGCTGAGAAGAGAAGAGGTCTAACTTTAGAGGTTTTTGGTTGTTTTGCTGATGATGGGAATCTTTGGTCTATGCTCTTGGTGAAGTTGCTTTCTTTGGTGATGGTCGAGTATCCACTCTTAGAGTGTGAGGCTCCCCTCTCCCATTTTGATAATCTGTTGAGGTGTCTGCTCCTTTTAGTGATCTTCCTGGTATCTTTGAGATGGTTTTTTGTTATGGTAATGTTCATTGTAATTTTTTCTACTTGTTGTTCTTGAGAAGAATAGTGAAGGGTGAGTCCCCTCTCTTACGAGCTTTGACTCTCCTCTATCTATGCTGTTGGTTGTTTGTGCTGAATATGGCAGTGCTCCAATTGCCATTTCTTTGATAGTGGAAGCTCATGGTTTTGACTTTGGTATCTATGCTTTCTGTGGTTTATTTGATGGGATGTTTAGCTTCTGGCACTTGGTGATGGTCAAGTATCCACTCTCTTGAGTGTGAGGCTCCCCTCTCCCTCCTCTGATGATCTATTGAGTGCTTGTTTCTTCAAGGTCTTTTCTTCTTTCTGGTGCAGCTATGAAGAGAGGATGTCTAGTTTCAGAGGTTTTGATTGTTTATCCCATGAAGGAAGGTGATGGTCGAGTCCCCACTCTGGCGAGTGTTGATGCTCCCCTCTCCCTGTCCATGTCTGTTCATGTTGAATAAGGTTGTGTCCTCTATGTCTTTCATGCCTTTGCCTTTTTGAGTTTTGTGGTTTCTTCTCGACATTCTTTTGTATAGGCTTCTCCTCCTTGTTTGCTACATCTTTCTTTGTAGAGCAGATAGCTTAGTTAGTTTTCCTTTTATTCTACCTTCTTTAGAAGGTAGATGCATTGTACAGACACTATAGAAAAATACAAAAAAAGCGACACGATTTTTTGCCAACCAAAAAAAAAGAAATCAATGGGATGGATGAAGATGAAGGTCAAGCAAATATAATGATGATGGGGTGATTTAACATAATATGAGCATTGAAACCTATCATTCATACCAACATATTCACAGCTGCAGAAACTAAAAATAACATAACGAAGTCCTAAAATGTGATAATGAAAGACATAAATAGAAGAGGTAGAAGGGTGTACTATCCTACCATCCTGAGCTTAAAATTTTGCTCGTCCTTAAGCAAAATATAAACTTAGGATAGTAGAGATGGCATGTGTTATAGTCATCCAATCAGATGTACCCCAAAGAGAAAGGGATCCAAGGATACTGAAACTTGGATCCTAGGTCCTAAGTTTTGGGAGTAAGGTCACTTGTGTCTTGCATGTTGGATCCATCATTCATGAGTAGAATGTAAAGAGTGGTGGATCTTTCCAAGTGTGAAATAGAATAATAAAATTCATGGACTTGGTAACTTTATCTTTGTACCGATCTAGAAATTAATTTTTTGGCATAACACCATCAATTTATCCTTCAAATTAAGGATCTTCATAGCTGGTCCCTAGGATGTTAACACATGAAATGATGGAGTAAGAGGTTTTGAGTCTGGAAAATAATTATGTTCTTCACCCTTCTTATCAAAATTTGAGATTGGATTGCTTTCTATATAATGAAGTTGAATATGGGATATCAAATCATCTTCTATAGGTGGGGCAATTTTAGGTGAATCAAGTTGTGAATCCTTCACCCCAAGCTTGTCACTGAGCAAGGGGGTAGGATGTTTTCATGAGTTGCAACAGTGTTCTCAAAGTCTGTCAAAAATTGCATCCTCCATATTGTTATCACCCTTCAAGGGGGTGAAGTGAAAGTCCAAAATGGGTGGTCATCAAGATAAAGATCACATTCCCCAAATGTGTAGTAATCATCATCCTCGTCATATGAACTATTCCAGCCCAAAGTAGATGGTATGTGTAACATCCTCAATTTCATAGCTAAAGTAAGTTTATCATGTGGGGTTTTTAGTAAAGGCATGTCAAGGGACCTAATGAACCTAACCATGGCTAGGTAGGTAATTAAGTTCACAAAATTTGTAACACAAGTCATCCGGTCAACTAATACTCACATAATGGCTTAAAAGTATATGATTGCAGTCAGATGTAGATGAATATAAATGAATTATTCCTACGAACAATAATGTGATAAATATATAATCTGATGAGTCCACTT
Organism: Alisma plantago-aquatica; assembly: GCA_963693085.1. Classification (NCBI taxonomy): domain Eukaryota; kingdom Viridiplantae; phylum Streptophyta; class Magnoliopsida; order Alismatales; family Alismataceae; genus Alisma; species Alisma plantago-aquatica. The sequence goes on from OY856415.1 coordinate 524,472,721, forward strand.
CATGGCTTGAGCCTTAGACCTAACTTAGGTTTTCATATTATGAAACTAAAGAAATATTGATCACATATGTCATACATGAGCTTCAATTGAGAAATTATATTGTTTGAAGACTTATTTTCATGATTTGGAATACAATCAAGCTCATGGACCCTTTGAAATACTAAGGGTTGGGCCATGTGCCCTAGAGCCCAATTCCAACCTTATTGGACTAATTAAGTTCTACAAATAGGTCCTTGGGGTACAAATTGAGAATTAAGTATTTATGGTCATAATAAATGCTCAAAATATTTTTAGTAGAATAATAATTAGAGTATAAGATGCTGGGAGAAATTTCAGATGATTTTGATGTATATAGTGGCCTAGGTAATTAAATTAGTAATTATAATATTTTTTTATTGAAAAGACATGTTTGGAGTGTTTGTATAGCTAGTTTTTACTTCAAATCTTTCTCATGTGAAGCTGATGATAATATAGTAATTACCCCAAAATTTGAAGTCAAACTGAGCTATAGAATGGGTTGTATAAATATTTCTTATATTTGGACTTTTATCAAAAAGAAGAAGAAAAAGAAAATAAAAAAGGGGGCGACCCCAGTCCGCACGGACTAGAGGCCGCGACCCCTGTTTGCTGGGTGCGAATAGAGCACCCATAAAAGGGGGCCCTCGCCTATGATCGCAAGCATGGGAGGCTATAAAAGCCTCATATTCCGGTCTACCCGGGGCTAATAGCTTCGATCCTAGGGTTTCGCTCGAAACCGAGAGCGAGAGGAAGAGAGAACATGGACGGAAGCCTTGGCGGCGGAGGTAGGCCAGAGGCAAGAAGCTCTAATCTAGGCCTGCTCATGCTCGTCGATGGCGTAGCCCAAATCCATGGGGAGGTCACGCAGAGGTAGTTGATGCCTGGCCGCAAGCTTTGACAGCCTGAGCGTCGAGATCGGGGTCACCGAAGGCAAATAGGCAGTGGCGGCGGCCTGCACATGTAGAACAGGGGATCTCCCCCCCCCTCATTCGGGTCTGTGGGTGAAGAAGAAGCCAGGTCCAGTTGGATCCGCGACCAACTAAGGAACAAAAGAGAAGGGGCGCCACCACCTACTCCCTTTGGATTTCAAATCGACGGCCGATATTGATCCCAACATAGGTAATTTCTAAAATTCATATCTTGAGCTACAGATCTCGGTTTGGGACAAACAAAATACCTATGGAAAGCTATACGAGTGTACTATCCTATAAAAATAGTTTCAGAGTATGATTTTGATGTCTGCTATTTATTATATTCTGGGTAGTCAAAACTATATGATTTTGATGTTTTGCCAATTAAAAATAGTAAACGCCTTTAGAAATTTATACAAAATTTAATGAATGTGTATTTTGATATGTTTAACATTAATCCAGATCCCGATCTTTCATATATGAAGTTTTAATGAGTTTTTTAATGTAAACCCTAATAAGGGTATTTTGGGTATTTCACCCATGATATGATTTTTTTTAGATGACCTAATATTTTAGACATGATCTTACTACACTATGTGATTACTCTTCTAGAGATTTGATGGATTTTCTTGTGTTATCATATTTGTATTAAGATCTGGACCTGAGTGACCATTATGTGAGGGTAATGGATGATTATCTTGACAATGAGTGGTATATGTATGGCTAATTAGGTCTAATATTATTAGCATGCTGGTATTATATTTTGATTTCCTAACCAAGTCAGTAAGTTTTCTAATATGTGACTATGTTTGGTAAGTATTCTCACTATATGAATTATATGTTCATATTAGTGCATAAGACAATTTATGTTGAGTATAAATATTATAGTAACTACATAATAAGAGTTTATTTTATTTCAACACCAATATTTTATGGTGATTTCAGATTAAAGTTATGTTTAGTATAAATAAGAACCCTAAGTTGGTATATATAATTAGGAGGATGGGGTTTTGAGATTTAGAAATAGAAAGAGGGAACATGTACTTGGACTTATAAAACTTTGATTATATCCAGGTGATTAAGATTTGGAACAAGAAATCAAGACTAATTAAGGACATCATCATCACAAGAGGTAAGTGGTTCATGCCCATGAGTATTTACGTTTATCAAATCAAGTACATTTACATGCTTCTTAGATAAGACCTTCATGTCCTACATTCTGAGTTAAATATGTAAGAAATATTTTATGTGCTTATGATTGTAGAAGTGCATATGCTCAATACCTTAAGTAGTGATGTGCCATGGAATGATTCTAGCTCATGAAGTTAAGTTCATAAGAAGGATAAGAAAATATAGTTCTATCATATCTCTTAAATATAGATGTAACCATGTATTGAGATTTCAAATAGGAACATGTCATCAAGGTTTCTTATATATGTAGCGATCTAAGAAATTAAGAAGTGAAATAGATTCCTTAATAAGGTTGATGTTTAAAAGTTAAGTATTATGTGAGAATATGGGTGTTGCACATGGTAGACCATGGCCCAATTTCTAGGATAAATGTACTAGTGGCATTAAAGATATTGCAACATGAGTTTGTGATGATATTATCAAATTATGAGATATTAAGTCATGATTGAGTTACACGATGAAAATCTATATGATTTCTACCTTAAGGTTTAAGATTTAAGTTCATTAAAATGTATTGAGATCAGACTTAAGGAGATTTTATATAAGTTGAGTATGATTAAGATGCAAGTTAAGATTTTCTAAGGTTTCTATTCTATGGTTTATGATTTAAGACTTAAGTCCATTAAGATCAGCTTTGGATGAGGTTTTAACAGAGAATGAATTATCTTGCCAAGAATCAGATATCATACTTTAGTTATACACATTACTTAAGTTACTTTTGTATATTTAGTATTTCTATACTCATTTCAGATCTCGTCTCATAAGACATTAGACTCATGTGTGATATAATTGGTACAATGAAGTAATCTTACCAAATCAGAGTTTTAAAATAAAGTTTACCTAGATAATGAGATACATGATTAAATCCAATAACAGATTCAGTTTAGAACTCAAGAATAAGAGATTTAGATTCAGACTTAGACTACTCACTGTGTGAGTAGCCATATTTTGAATAAAAAGTACATGATATGCGTTATAGACCCAATCTCAAATATGTTGTAATTTGAGATACATATCCAAATTCTATAATAGATTATGTTCAGATTTTTAAAGAGCAGAGATTCAGATTCATATTTCAGATTCAGAATTCAGTACATGTTTAGTACTCAGTTTCAGATAAGTTCAGATTCAGTATTTAGTAAAGATAGACGTAAGATAATTAATTTGAAACATTCACATAATGCATTATATAATAAGTCCTCACCAAAGAGTCCCGGGACGATTCAGAGGGCGCGTTGCGCCAGACACTGCGGGTGTCACAGAGGGCATATTATGCCAACAGAGGGTGCATTGCACCATAGAGGACACTTCGGTGTCAACAGAGGGCACGTTGTGCCAACAGAGGGTGCGTTGCACCATAGAGGACACTTCGGTGTCACAGAGGAGGACTTATTGTATAATGGTGGCCACAAATAGATAAAAATCATAAGTAAAAGATACTTTAGATTAGAGCATGTATGTAATCTCATCCATGAGTGTGATGAGAGGAATTCAGATGAGATAAGTATGACCTAGACACTTTGGCGTAGGTCATGAGACCCATGATATAGGTCTCCAGAAAAGATAGAGTCAAAAGATAAGAGTTAAAGAAGTCGAGAGATATTATGTTTTCAGATTTTAATCAGCTTTTGCTATCAGTTTTATAATGTCTAAGAATATTTTGTAACATTGTTAGCTCTTCAGTAATGTACATTTTAGAATACTCAAGCCACTTACTCTAACGACTGTTTTTCTCAATGCATGGCTGGGGACGCGATGTCCGCAGGGTTTGGAGCAGCGGAAGATTTAAAGAATAAGAAAAGGTGTAGCAGGTTTTCAAGCTTGCCTAGTGGGGTGCCATCTACCGAGATGATCCAGAGTTTAGACCTCTTCTTTTATGCATGGTCTTGTAATCACAGTACATTAGATGACTTGCTTCCTTTGTCAAAACTATGTATGGATCAGTTTTTCTTAAATGCAAAGTGTTTCATTTACTTTTATTGCAATGATTATCATGTTTGTGACACTCCCAAGAAAAAAAATATAGCTTCCGCTCATGTGTTATGAAAATTGGGGTGTTACAATATGGTATCAGAGCAATTTGGTAAATGGCCACTAGGAAAACATGATTCTCATAGTCACCCTAGAGTGGAGAGGTAAGATCAAGGTTTAGGGATAGATTCCAAAAGAAGCATACCATAACCTAGAGTGATTAAGAGACTTAAACTCAGAATAGATAGATATCTTAGAGGCAGAAGTCAACCTAGTTTAGATCTAAAGTAGCAACTTAAACCTAGATAATGAGATAACATCTTCATCCTCAATGGTTATGGCCAGCCAATTGAGGATTGAAGAGGGATGTCTTAAGCAGTAGACCTTTTATGCATCTCTCATTTATTACTGGTCCATGTGGTATGGGACACATGTATCCGTGGGTGAGTGAGATAGCATCTCAGGATCCCACATCTCTAGGTATGTGCCTGATCACCACATATCTAGGAATGTAGGAGTTACCTGAAGGACCTTAGATTAGACAGTCATGTGCATATAATGTTAGAAATTCATGACAAGGTTGAGCTAGATGCCCTAATTATAGAGCCAAGTTTAGTTTCATAAACCCTATATATTAGTTGAGCAATAGACTAAGGTGATAAATAATGCTCACATAAATATTTTATGAAAATACATTACATATCTCTTTTCATGTAAAATTTTGAGCATGTGTACCTTAATATGTTAATTGTCAATCAATGAAGGAGTAAGAAGAACCCTAAGGTGGGTAGTAGCCTAGAGAAATTTCAAGGACGAAAATTATTTTAAGGTGGGTAGAATTGTAACATCCTCAATTTCATAGCTAAAGTAAGTTTATCATGTGGGGTTTTTAGTAAAGGCATGTCAAGGGACCTAATGAACCTAACCATGGCTAGGTGGGTAATTAAGTTCACAAAATTTGTAACACAAGTCATCCGGTCAACTAATACTCACATAATGGCTTAAAAGTATATGATTGCAGTCAGATGTAGATGAATATAAATGAATTATTACTACGAACAATAATGTGATAAATATATAATCTGATGAGTCCACTTCATGGCTTGAGCCTTAGACCTAACTTAGGTTTTCATATTATGAAACTAAAGAAATATTGATCACATATGTCATATATGAGCTTCAATTGAGAAATTATATTGGTTGAAGACTTATTTTCATGATTTGGAATACAATCAAGCTCATGGACCCTTTGAAATACTAAGGGTTGGGCCATGTGCCCTAGAGCCCAATTCCAACCTTATTGGACTAATTAAGTTCTACAAATAGGTCCTTGGGGTACAAATTGAGAATTAAGTATTTATGGTCATAATAAATGCTCAAAATATTTTTAGTAGAATAATAATTAGAGTATAAGATGCTGGGAGAAATTTCAGATGATTTTGATGTATATAGTGGCCTAGGTAATTAAATTAGTAATTATAATATTTTTTATTGAAAAGACATGTTTGGAGTGTTTGTATAGCTAGTTTTTACTTCAAATCTTTCTCATGTGAAGTTGATGATAATATAGTAATTACCCCAAAATTTGAAGTCAAACTGAGCTATAGAATGGGTTGTATAAATATTTCTTATATTTGGACTTTTATCAAAAAGAAGAAGAAAAAGAAAATAAAAAAAGGGGGCGACCCCAGTCCGCACGGACTGGAGGCCGCGACCCCTGTTTGCTGGGTGCGAACAGAGCACCCATAAAAGGGGGCCCTCGCCTATGATCGCAAGCATGGGAGGCTATAAAAGCCTCATATTCCGGTCTACCCGGGGCTAACAGCTTCGATCCTAGGGTTTCGCTCGAAACCGAGAGCGAGAGGAAGAGAGAACATGGACGGAAGCCTTGGCGGAGGAGGTAGGCCAGAGGCAAGAAGCTCTAATCTAGGCCTTCTCATGCTTGTCGACGGCGTAGCCCAAATCCATGGGGAGGTCACGCAGAGGTAGTTGATGCCTGGCCGCAAGCTTTGACAGCCTGAGCGTCGAGATCGGGGTCACCGAAGGCAAATAGGCAGTGGCGGCGGCCTGCACATGTAGAACAGGGGATCTCCCCCCCCCCCCTCATTCGGGTCCGTGGGTGAAGAAGAAGCCGGATCCACGACCAACTAAGGAACAAAAGAGAAGGGGCGCCACCACCTACTCCCTTTGGATTTCAAATCGACGGCCGATATTGATCCCAACATAGGTAATTTCTAAAATTCATATCTTGAGCTACAGATCTCGGTTTGGGACAAACAAGATACCTATGGAAAGATATACGAGTGTACTATCCTATAAAAATAGTTTCAGAGTATGATTTTGATGTCTGCTATTTATTATATTCTGGGTAGTCAAAACTATATGATTTTGATGTTTTGCCAATTAAAAATAGTAAACGCCTTTAGAAATTTATACAAAATTTAATGAATGTGTATTTTGATATGTTTAACATTAATCCAGATCCCGATCTTTCATATATGAAGTTTTAATGAGGTTTTTAATGTAAACCCTAATAAGGGTATTTTGGGTATTTCACCCATCATATGATTTTTTTTAGATGACCTAATATTTTATACATGATCTTACTACACTGTGTGATTACTCTTCTAGAGATTTGATGGATTTTCTTGTGTTATCATATTTGTATTAAGATCTGGACCTGAGTGACCATTATGTGAGGGTAATGGATGATTATCTTGACAATGAGTGGTATATGTATGGCTAATTAGGTCTAATATTATTAGCATGCTGGTATTATATTTTGATTTCCTAACTAAGTCAGTAAGTTTTCTAATATGTGACTATGTTTGGTAAGTATTCTCACTATATGAAGTATATGTTCATATTAGTGCATAAGACAATTTATGTTGAGTATAAATATTATAGTAACTACATAATAAGAGTTTATTTTATTTCAACACCAATATTTTATGGTGATTTCATATTAAAGTTATGTTTAGTCTAAATAAGAACCCTAAGTTGGTATATATAATTAGGAGGATGGGGTTTTGATATTTAGAAATAGAAAGAGGGAACATGTACTTGGACTTATAAAACTTTGATTATATCCAGGTGATTAAGATTTGGAACAAGAAATCAAGACTAAGTTAAGGACATCATCATCACAAGAGGTAAGTGGTTCATGCCCATGAGTATTTACATTTATCAAATCAAGTACATTTACATGCTTCTTAGATAAGACCTTCATGTCCTACATTCTGAGTTAAATATGTAAGAAATATTTTATGTGCTTATGATTGTAGAAGTGCATATGCTCAATACCTTAAGTAGTGATGTGCCATGGAATGATTCTAGCTCATGAAGTTAAGTTCATAAGAAGGATAATAAAATATAGTTCTATCATATCTCTTAAATATAGATGTAACCATGTATTGAGATTTCAAATAGGAACATGTCATCAAGGTTTCTTATATATGTAGCGATCTAAGAAATTAAGAAGTGAAATAGATTCCTTAATAAGGTTGATGTTTAAAAGTTAAGTATTATGTGAGAATATGGGTGTTGCACATGGTAGACCATGGCCCAATTTCTAGGATAAATGTACTAGTGGAATTAAAGATATTGCAACATGAGTTTGTGATGATATTATCAAATTATGAGATATTAAGTCATGATTGAGTTACACGATGAAAATCTATATGATTTCTACCTTAAGGTTTAAGATTTAAGTTCATTAAAATGTATTGAGATCAGACTTAAGGAGATTTTATATAATTTGAGTATGATTAAGATGCAAGTTAAGATTTTCTAAGGTTTCTATTCTATGGTTTATGATTTAAGACTTAAGTCCATTAAGATCAGCTTTGGATGAGGTTTTAACAGAGAATGAATTATCTTGCCAAGAATCAGATATCATACTTTAGTTATACACATTACTTAAGTTACTTTTGTATATTTAGTGTTTCTATACTCATTTCAGATCTCGTCTCATAAGACATTAGACTCATGTGTGATATAATTGGTACAATGAAGTAATCTTACCAAATCAGAGCTTTAAAATAAAGTTTACTTAGATAATGAGATACATGATTAAATCCAATAACAGATTCAGTTTAGAACTCAAGAATAAGAGATTTAGATTCAGACTTAGACTACTCATTGTGTGAGTAGCCATATTTTGAATAAAAAGTACATGATATGCGTTATAGACCCAATCTCAAATATGTTGTAATTTGAGATACATATCCAAATTCTATAATAGATTATGTTCAGATTTTTAAAGAGCAGAGATTCAGATTCAGATTTCAGATTCAGAATCCAATACATGTTTAGTACTCAGTTTCAGATAAGTTCAGATTCAGTATTTAGTAAAGATAGACGTAAGATAATTAATTTGAAACATTCACATAATGCATTATATAATAAGTCCTCACCAGAGAGTCCCGGGACGATTCATAGGGCGCGTTGCGCCAGACACTGCGGGTGTCACAGAGGGCATATTATGCCAACAGAGGGTGCATTGCACCATAGAGGACACTTCGGTGTCAACAGAGGGCACGTTGTGCCAACAGAGGGTGCGTTGCACCATAGAGGACACTTCGGTGTCACAGAGGAGGACTTATTGTATAATGGTGGCCACAAATAGATAAAAATCATAAGTAAAAGATACTTTAGATTAGAGCATGTATGTAATCTCATCCATGAGTGTGATGAGAGGAATTCAGATGAGATAAGTATGACCTAGACACTTTGGCGTAGGTCATGAGACCCATGATATAGGTCTCCAGAAAAGATAGAGTCGAAAGATAAGAGTTAAAGAAGTTGAGAGATATTATGTTTTCAGATTTTAATCAGCTTTTGCTATCAGTTTTATAATGTCTAAGAATATTTTGTAACATTGTTAGCTCTTCAGTAATGTACATTTTAGAATACTCATGCCACTTACTCTAACGACTGTTTTTTCCAATGCATGGCTGGGGACGCGATGTCCGCAGGGTTTGGAGCAGCGGAAGATTTAAAGAATAAGAAAAGGTATAGCAGGTTTTCAAGATTGCCTAGTGGGGTGCCATCTACCGAGATGATCCAGAGTTTAGACCTCTTCTTTTATGCATGGTCTTGTAATCACAGCACATTAGATGACTTGCTTCCTTTGTCAAAACTATGTATGGATCAGTTTTTCTTAAATGCAAAGTGTTTCATTTATTTTTTTGCAATGATTATCATGTTTGTGACACTCCCAGGAAAAAAAATATAGCTTCCGCTCATGTGTTATGAAAATTGGGGTGTTACAGTATGCTAGTAACAAAATGACATCCTCAACATGTGGAATGTCACTCTGAGTTGGGACAAAAAACAAAATGGACCAATCAAGCGAGTCATAAAACGGATATATAGGGTGATACATGGCTTCTTGGTCGTGCACAGGTATGTGAAATCTATATCATCAACTTTGATGTAAGGATATTATAAATCTTCCATTAGCGGTGACATTGTATCAAATGTGTGGAATGAAGGACTATCCTATATAGGGGAATCTTCACTTAAAAATCCAATCGAGTCGAATGGAGGATTTGACTAGGAAGGCAAAATGAATTCCTTGTTGGAACTAGTGTATTGGACGTGATGGTTGAAGTCGTCAAATATGCAAATTGAGCATGGATTTGATGTATACACTGAGGGTGTATTATCAAAGTTTTGTTTATCATCGTATATGTGACTTCTATTGTGGGCATGAATCTCTATCAATTCTTGGATTATGCAGATTTGCCTCTCGATTGTAGTTGGAATGAACCATCATAATCTTGGAAGTAGGATGGCATGGCTAACTTGAGTGCATCAATATTTTCTCTTGCATCAACAGTTGATCTCGTAATATCTTGGATTGAAAACCCAACATGGAATGTCGGATAAATGGAGCCAAGGGTGAAAAATGACAAAGTAGAGGAAGTTGGTGGGGGTTGGTGCAAGGATGCCAATTGAAGTGGTTGCTGCAAGGACACCGACTGAATTGCATGGTTCTCTATGATTTGCCGACAGTCTGGAGTGTGGAAAAGTTAGGGGAGAAAGCAGACAAGATGGTTTGTCTTGTTGTGGCTAGATACATGGATGCAATTAAAAACAAACAAAGAAAAAAAAGATTATTTTGCAAAGGTTGGAAAAAATCTAAGAAAGAAAACAAAAACTAAGGAAACAAAATTATAAAATAAAACAAAAATAATAAATCAAAGAAAAATAGTACTACATGAATAGAAATTTGGTAAAAGGATGATTACACTATTGGAATGGATCTCAGTAGGAAAAAATGAAAAGAAATATCTATCTTTTAGAAGAAGAAAAATAAATGACAAGTATATTGTTAAACTTAATAAGACTGGATAATTCTAGGTAGACCTCAAGTTCTTAGTGTTTGTTTGTTGCCTTGTCTCCAACAACAGCGCCAAAAGTTGATTACTCTTTTTCTTGGGTCAAAAGTGTAAACACAATTGTCCAATCAAAGATATTAGACTTGAAATGTATACCCGACTCCAAAAGACGTATGGAACTCAATACAACGTCTATTGTAGTAGTGCAGAGTTGAACACATAGATAGAGAGAACAATAGAATAAGAATGGGAGATCTTGGCTTAGTTTAATCAAATCAAAGAGGTAAAATTGGTATTCCGGTTAAGGAACAAATTCATATAATGAAGCAGTAAATCTAAGTTATCAAATATCAAAGAAGAAATAAAGAAAATTGTGAAATGATAAAAAAGGAAACCTGGATTGGGTTTCACCAATTAAACCAGCCTCAACCATGAAAGACCTTCTCTTCCAATTTATATGTGTTCCTAACATATTTTGCAAACAGACATAAAAGACATCCACTCCTTCATTCTCTCGAGGTCTGGGTAGATTTCTATCCAAAGGTATCTCTCTCTTGAGATGATAACCAAAAGATCAAGTATTATTGTATAACTTTTGTTATAGTAATTCCTCACTCTCGTGTCTTGTTACTAATTTATACTCTGGATCTAACATAAATCATTCTCTTGAATGAATCCATATCAAATATCACAAGAAGGTAGCTAATCAACATGCAACATATTTGGAAAATTATGGTAAATATATTTCCCAACCCCTAAAAAGGGGGGAAACTACAAACTACATCTAAGAAAGTAGTTTACAAAGCATGAAGAGACTTCAGAGTTGAATCATAAGGAAATAAGATTAAATAAAGTCCCAATTTCTAACAATAATACTATTGACTCTACTAATTTTGTGCTTGTAAGTATCGAAGAGCAGCCTCATATCTTTTTCTAGTTTATAAAAGATAGATAAGGTGTCTTGGTGATCTCCACCATGAAGCCTTCTATTCCTCTCCATCCAGATACTATGAACGCAACCAGTTATTTCCCAAAGTTCAATGATGCTATTATGGCTTGAACGACTGTCTATGTTCCTAAGATAGTCTCAGAGAGAATAGGAACTCGTTATGTTCAACTCCAAATGAGCTTGTCCCCATAAGTATTTCTAGAATCAACAGTTCCCAACTAGGTGGTCAATTGATTCTATGTCATTTTGAAAAAAAATGCATAGGAGATTAACAATCAGATTCCATATGTTCATCCTCTCCATCATATGTAGAAGGTTGTTGAGAGATCTAAAAGTAGTAAGGGTCCAACTAGGTTGATGCATGTTGACTAAGAGAGTCAAGAATGCTTTGTCTTTAGGTTTCTTTTGTTTACATCTGATCCATAAGTTATCATCATTAGTGTGAATGAATGAAGGCCATTGGTTGACCATCCTATGCCAGTTTGAAGAGATGCAACCATCCCAATAGGAAGTAAGGTTGTTGTTGTATCTTCTTATCATCTAGGTATTCCATAGGGAAGTCTCGTGTAGCAGTTTCTTGATTCTTTTAAGTGTATACAAATCTTCCAATTCTTTCAAGAGGAACACATTCAGTCTGCCTTCATTACAAGGAGCTATTTTAGCCCAACTAGCAGGGTGTTTAGGGCTACACCATATGAAGTCAGATAGGAGGATCTCCATTCTTGACAAGGCTGAGGAAAGAATTTCTCCTTGTCTCATCCAATACTTAATAAGGCCCATAGAACAGTATTTAACCAAAACAATCCCTCCAAACATTGAAATCTTTGAATATGGTCACCTACTAATCATATCGCTGAAATGATCCAAACACTCATAAGAGTGTTTCCTTATTATGTTTCCCCCATCCATAGGAAAACCTAAGTATTTAGTAGGCCATATTCCTTCTTGAATATCCAAGGACTCGATTAGGAAACTTTTGTTTCTGCTTGAAGAGGATAGATAAATATGGGTTTTAGTTGTATTACACTTCATGCTTGAATCATTACCAAAGTCAAGGAGAAGAGTTTAGAGTGAATTGAGGCTAGTTTGTGCCTTCTACAAATATGAGGACATCATCATCGAATAGTAGATGACTAAGTACTTTCTTTCATCTGACAGTAAAAGGTCTTAGTAGACATTTGTCATGCGCATCTTCAGTTTTCCCGCTAAGACCCTCTATTGGAATAGAGAAGAGAAGTGGTGATAAAGGATCACCTTGCCTTAAGTTGTTGGTACTCTTAAAGAAGTTGACAGAAGTACCATTGAGAAGAAGAGAGAAAGAGGATATGAAAACACAATGCTTAACTAGAGCAATTCATCTTCCACTGAATCCCAAGCTTTCCAAACATTGACATAAGTAAGACCAACGAACATAATCAAAGGCTTTAGTAATGTTAAGCTTTATGCAAGTTGCAAGTGGGCTATTCGTCATGTTGAATTTGAGAGTGAATTCTATATCCAATTGAGAGCAGTCTTCAATGCTTCTACCTTGAATGAATGCACCCTGATTTGGAGATATCAGTTTGGGCAACATAGAAGAAAGCCTTCAAGTGATAATCTTAGTGATAACTTATAAATCATGGAGCAACAAGAAGTGGGTCTAAAGTCTATCGACGATGCAATCATGTCCTTCTTTGGTATACAATCAAGAAAAACATGGTTCACTTGATGAACCATGTTACCGCCTTCAAATATTCACTTGACAACATTGACAAGATCATCCTTGAGCAGTATCAAATTTTCTCTGTAGAAGAATCCATTAAAGCTGTCAGGTCCAAGATTTTTGTTTAGACCTATTCTACAAAGAGCCTCCTTAACTTTAGTGATATTAGGTGATTTGCATAAGATCAAGTTATCTTCATCTGTGACCTTATCAATCCAATTATAATCAAAAGGTTGTATGGCCTGGTCTTGAATATTAGAGTCCTGATTGTATAGCTTATTAAAGAAGGAGAGAGTAGTGTGAGCTATTTCATCTTCATCCGGAATAAGTGTCATCAAAATGAAATAGTTCTGTAATAGAATATATGGAATCTCTTCTTTTGACAATGATGTGATACAATTTGGTATTCCTATCTCCACTTGTAATCCACTCCAAGCGACTTCTTTGCCAATAATATTTCTCCTCAGCCTTCTCAAGGGTGTCAAGCCTATAATAAATGACTTTCTCAGCATCTATAAGATCAGAATCTAGGGGTGTTCTTCTGAGGGCTGCAACAATATCATCAAGCTCTCATCTTTCTTTGGTAATGAGATTCCTCAAGTTAATAAATTCCCTTGACCAGTCCTTAAGTTTTGCCTTAAACTATTTCAATTTGTATCTAAAACAAATAAAGGATTACCTATAATATATTGAGATTCCCAAGCCCCTTTGATGATATCTCGAGATCATGGACATCCATAGATTGAGAAGCCAAAATGGCTTCTTTTTATAGATCAAGTTTTTCATGTTGATGTCGATGGTAGTATGGTCAGAATAATTACATGTCATGAGCTCCAATTTTGAACTAAGAAATTACTAAACCATTCTTTATTAACAAGCACACGATCTAACTTGCAACCAATTTTTTTAGACGTACATTGTTTATTATGCCAAGTAAAAACTTCATTATCCAACATGTGATGTAATAAAACAAGAGTATATAAACAAAACGGCAAGAACATATGTGTTAAATAGAAGAAAGAAAAACTATATGGTTAGGATGGTCTGACAGCTACTCCCGACCAAGTTATGAGTCTAACCACTCATGACATAGATAAGAAGCAGATTACAGCTCGAGTAAGTCATGATAAAGAAAAGAGAGGGGTGAAATCGATACAAGGGTGTATTGAATGATTGATCTATCCACCTTTTGGATGAATCTGATGAGGAGGTTGACGGTCAGTGGTCGATGGCTAAGGGTCAATGGCCTCCTTTCTTCCATATAGTTAGGACTTGAAGCAAGTAGATCCGTCAAACTACGGGAAATAGTTGAATGTCAAGTAGAGGTCGATGATACTAGAGGTCTACGGGGCTAGACTTGGGTCCCAAACTTGAAGGCAGCCTTTCGGCTTTTGACTCAAAAATCCAAGATGCTTTTTTCTGATGGTGACTTATTGGTATTTATAGGAATAGATGAGAAACCCTAGGCTTGGTCTTGAGATTTGAAAAGTCTAGAAATAAATGTAGTTGCAAAGTTGTAAAGTTGTGAAATTAATGCAAATGAGGCCCACTCTGTATTTGATTGACAGAGTAGTGAGGTTGATAGGCCAAACGTCAATATTGGATCTATGGAGGTCGACACACCTATGGAGGTCAATAGGTGCCACTCAATAGGCATTGAATAGAGCAGGATGATAGTTGCAAATCGACATTGTCGAGTTCGATGGTTTGGTGAGTTGATGGTTGTGGCTATCGAGTAGTGTGTTCATCGGCTAGTGCATTACATGGCTTGATTGTTTGTTGTAGAAGGGGCTATCGAGATTCTTACTCAAGCATGACTTTGTTGGTTGATGGTTTCCTATGTTAGACTACCGAGCAAATGGAACTTGGTTGTTGTGTTGCCTTATAGAGAAGTAGAGAGATTAGTGGAAATGTGGCATTAGGGAAAGGGATTAATTGTGAGAAAAATGAAAAGGTACATGGAGTAGGTGTAGTAGTGTGAAGGTTGTGGGATCCATTGGTATTTCATACTCGACTTTCATTTCAATGTAATCATGATCTTCCCAATCCTTCTACTAGCCATGCACACATTTTGCATGTCTGCTGACATGTTGACTTGAGAAATAAATGATATCCAAGACTCTATTGCATTTTCCCAACTGGGTTGGGCCCTCTAATTATTTAAATTTCTTTCTATCCAATCAAAGTGTGATGATGACAACAATCTGTAGTTTAGAAATAGAAAGGCCTCGAAAAGAGGTAATTGATTTCACAATATTTACTTAATGTCTGGTCAACAAAATAATCTTGCATTTGATTAGTTGCCTTGGCACCCAGTCAAAGAGATAATTTGATGGATTCTTCCTTTGCCTGCAAGTCAGATAAACACACTAATTAAACATCTATACAAACACCAAGAATTAAACAATTAAAGGTATACCGTGGCTAATAAAGATGCAAAAATCAAGGTAGAACACATAGTAATTTTGCATTAATTTGGGTGTTATCAGAGAGAGAGAGAGAGAGTACACAAAGAATAAGAATAAGAGGCAAACTAAAAAGGTACAATGGTCGTATGTTGCCCGTACAATGTGGGTAAAAGCACAATAGGGGGTGAGAAGGTGATCTCATGGTGCAATTAAGTGTGTGGCAGCGAGACAAAGCCAAAGGGGTGTTTATATATGAGGGGGGAGTCTAGGTTTATGGTGAGTTGAAGGCAAAAATATTCATTGCAGTGCAAGGCGGGAGCTTCTTGAAGATTCATGTGTGGGCCGGATTGGGAGTTAATTAATGGTGCAAAGGATGTGGAAATGGAAGAGGAGAAAATGGGCCAAGAATTAGATGAAACAGAGCACAAATCATCAAGATTTGGGAACCTAGGGCTTCCTCTACTTACGACGCGGTAGCAAGTCAAATTGGGGTAGGGGTTGTCATATGACTGTCATGATCCAAGGGTAAGCTAATTTGCACCCTGCTCGGTCTGGCTTGGTTCAACCCATTTAGGCCTCAAACCAACCCATTTAACCAAAAGAAAGGGAATAAAAGGGGCATCTTTGAGAATTTATAGAGGGGGGCATGGAACTCATATTTGAGTGAAATTTGGACCCAATCATATAATATATTATAGAATATTTAGAAATAGTTTAGGATTCATAGGATAAAGATAGGTAATGAAATGATCCAAAATATCAGCAACTCTAGTTCAAGTGTCAAGGTATAAAAAAGTATCAAATTCTTTGATTAAGTGCCATAGAGCTCCTAAAACCATACCACTGTCCATTTTCCCCTCAAAATTAAGTGTCTAGTACTTGGTTATTGATAAAGTGAAGTCATTGTGTACAAGAAAAGGCAAAAAAAATGGATTGAGATCAATAGGTGAAAATCCACTTTATCACACCCACCAACCAAGTCTCCATCAAAATCTTGAAAGACAAACTCTTAGCAAACAGGCCATACAAGGATATCATTTCTCCAGTGCTATATGAGTATGCACGTCCAACTTAATTAAATTTAAAATGGAAGTTGAAGTAGTCAATTTAAAAGGAAATATTTCCATATAAATTACTTCAACCCATGGGGTGATGCCCCATTCCAGTTGAATTTAAGCATAGACTCGACCAGTTGCTAACATGTGACCTCTTCCTTGACTTTGTTTGTCTGGTCCATATGATTGAGATACTTGCCATTGCCTTATCTAAGGTACTCCATATTGTTGTAGTTGTCGCGAAAACTACTTGTACCTGACATCATATTTTTTGTAACTATCAACAAAAGGTTCTCATGTGCCTATGTTATCCAAATTGATAACCATGTTATTACAAACTTGACATTTCCTACTAAATAATAGTTTAAATGGATCAGTCACATATAATAACCCCAATATCATCACCCCAGACAGTAAGAAACCTATCCTCATGACCCTTATTAATGAAAAATACAATTTCCCCCTTCATTCTACATCATATGATTATTTTGTGATTGTTTATGATGAGACTCTTATGTTGCCTATGTCGGTTATAGGGATGAGATAATATACTCTTAGACTTGAACTCATGTCTCACTATCATAATTTTATAAATCCAACTCATGAAATCTAAAAAGGTGAAGAAAAAAATCTCCCTTGCCTTCATCCTATAAGTAAAATTTTACAACTCCAATACCACCCTTCCTCATAGTCTCATTAAGATCCTACCACACCTTATCCAATGTGAGTATGAAAATACAATTTCATTGGTCTATGACCTATATAAACATCATGCCTCTCCTAAGTACTTAGACAACTAAAACTCACCATTTCATGTGTCATTTATCAAAATTACATACTTTAAATCACATTGGTAAGATTGCAATATAAAAACAAGAGATATGACCTCAATTAAACTTATAAATAACTAGATATGCCAGGACACCGAGGGGAGCACACCTCACATGGTTTAGAAATTTAATTTTGGATCCTTACCTTTGTGAGCTTAAAATGTAGTATGATGGAGCCACAACTGATATGGGTTCTTGAAAACTTGCATATATTCAACAATAAATGATCTTGAATACCTTTTTGTGACTCCTAGATCACTACAAGGATACCCATCTTACCTCATAAGTTCTGAATAGTAGGGAGTTCTACAATACATAAAGAGACTATGATTATTAGGTGTTATAAGAAGACTACAATGATTAGTTGTTCATTAGTTTGATTAATATTATTTTATTCAAACATTCAATTCATAATACCACATTAAGATATAAGCAATTGAAACATCAAATATGACAAATCTTAAATCTATCCATCAAAGAAAATAGGGCTAGAAAATTTTTCTTTAGGCCATTCATAGGCCAGAACAGAGTTAGGCTCAAAATCCATCACCCCTTATAGATATATCTTTGCTAAAAGTAATATAAAATCTTCGAAATTTTTATCAAAATGTTCCTTAATACGAGCTCATATGACCAAACTTTGTAAAAGAATAAAATTCTGCATGGAACAAATTCATTTAGATATCATAATTTTGGATATACATAAAAACATAGTAGTATCCATTTTATAATGGAAAATTAACGTAGAGGGAAATAAAATTTCAAAGTTCCATAAAATCCACCCAAATACCACCTTAGGATCCCATTTCTAATTCATATACGAAAAAGAACCTAAATCACTCTTTGTATGGAAGAAAATTGTAAGGCCCCTAAACTTGCTTAATGAGTTGAATAAGCTTAATTATCATAATTTAATTCTTATAACCCTAATATAACCTTGTTATATTCTTTAAAATCATAAGATAAGCTTAAGTTTCAAATTTGGTCCAATTTGGACACTGTTTGAGCAAGTTATGCAATTTTATGCACATTTTGGACTTTTCTACAATTTACCCAATTGAGAGGTTTTATT
This sequence comes from Alisma plantago-aquatica, assembly GCA_963693085.1. Lineage (NCBI taxonomy): Eukaryota > Viridiplantae > Streptophyta > Magnoliopsida > Alismatales > Alismataceae > Alisma > Alisma plantago-aquatica. Next base: position 524,491,172 of record OY856415.1, read on the forward strand.
TGCAATTTATCACTTGAATTATGTTTCTTGGATATTATTTCATCATTATTGAGTTTGTTGAGCCATGGGGAGCCTATTTAAACCTTGGTTTGAAGGTGTTTTCTCCAAGGGTATTTTAGGGTTTACCCCTTCATGGATGAGCTACCTTTAGTAGCTATCAACTAATGAATTATTTGATTGGCTGGGAAATTTGACAAAGGAAAGCTAAGCAGGTCTATACATATGTTGGGGGAGCTGCTTGTGTGTGTGCTTGTATATTCTTAATAAATTAAGGCCATGGACACTTAGATAGATACTAGAACTTCAACTTTTTCTTTTTCTTTATCTTAAAGTTTCATATACTTATCCCCAAGCACCAAAACGAGACATTTTCTCTCCACCATTTCCCTCCTTCTCCCAACCTCGTTCTCCCTCTGTGCTGCTGTGAATTTTCCTATCCAAGGAAGAAGAAAGTCGGGACCTTCTTGGAAAAAGGATCTAGGGTTGCAATGGACTTCCTTTTATGGTTTAAAAAGCTTCCTTCTAGTGATCTTGACCTAAAAGAGTATGAACACCCTTCTTTCCTCCATTTATTTCTTTATTTTCCTTCATCCTACCTTTTTTCAGGATAGAACCTTGTTGTTCTATGGTAGAAATTGCTCTAAAGCTCTAAAACCCTACCTTTCTTGCTCCTTATGCTTAGGGTTTGCTCATTTGATGAAGAAAGGTGCTAGATGGACGAGTTCACAGCTTATGATTGGATTTTCTACCCTACCTACTCATGTTTTCTTATGTGTGGGAGTTTATCTTCTCATTAGAGGCAAGTTTTATAACTTTTTCCACGTTTATTGCTTACCATAAGCTTGCTATCTCATGTTCTTGCTTAAAAATGATGATTCATGCACTAAAAAGCTATGCTTGACTTCGATTTAAATTTTTATAATGTAACATGTTCTGATTTCAGTTCTAGATGAACCTGTAATCATGTGTACATTATTCCTAAGGTATAATATGACTTGTATCAGGTTGACAACCTATGGTGCTAAGCACCTATCAACCAATGGTCAATTTTAGGGTTTAAAGTTGATTTCTTCTATAAACCCATGACCCGACGATGGTGCCATTGCAACAACCCTATGGTGTTGTCTTCATGACAATTGATGGTCAATATCAAAGGTGTCAGATGATGGTGACAACCTATGGTCACCCCCTTAGGTCAGGTTTTGGATCATAGAAGTTTGATGATCAACCATTAAGTACCCTACTGATGTTATCAATTAATGATGAAATTAGCTTAATATTTGATGCTAATTAATGAATATAGTGTTTGTGACGTCTGTTGCCAAACATCGATTAAGATTAATGTGGAAGCGGTCGTTAACAGTGGAATTACTAAAAATCACTAAAAATTAAAACTTTTTACAAAGAGATCCATAAACGGAAAAACTCTTTCATAAAGAACCAAAGTAAATTATTTACATTCCGATTCTTCAGTACATATTTGGTACCATGCCTTCCCGAGAATTACAAGCATTAATTGCCATGTTAAACTGTACAGAAGCAGTATAAAAATCTCGAGGCATCAAGCCAAAATCTCAGATCAATATTAAACTAACTACTGACTCCTAGGACCTGAGAGTACAGAGACGACACATAGGACTCTGTATATACAGGACATGTCAGCCAGTGTCTCCACCTGAGAATTCACTGTTATCCCTGTTGCTGCTGATATTGTTCTTCACCTGTTGTAGGGTTTCTGCCTCTTCTTCAATGTCTACCTAAAAAGTTGGATCCCACGGGGGTGAGACAATTGAAAATTGTCCCAGTGAGAGATATAACTCTCCGCTAGAAACATTATTATTGCAGATAATAGAATAAAACCGAACAGAAGAATCATAAGTATTCAACAGCAGCTAAATCATTGACTAAACAATTTAGAGTAGTAATCTTTATTCAAGTTATTTCAACTATATCTTGATAAAGCATCATGTCATTTATTCAATAAGGAATATGAAGAACATGTATAGCATTTATCCAACTAAGACATACTAAGCAATATATCATCAACCATTGATTCTCGTATTTCAACCCTAAGCAAATACGCTACACGGCTGATTACATTTTACAAACATACTTAAGCCCTAAGGAGATGAGGTATACCGCTCATACTCCAACCGACCATTGTGAAATCGAAATCGGTACCATACATAGGTCAATAGAAGAGTCGGATTCCCATGACCTCATCTTCCTCAGTTAGTGTGAGGACCAAATGTAGGACATCTTGTGTCTCTACTAAATAGCTTTCCAGAGTATACTGGTAACTTTGCTATTAGAGTTACAGTGGCATGTTGTACTCTCATCGCATTCGAGAGATATTATAATTATCTCACATCGATTCGGCATTAAGATCACCGGGAGATTAATGATATATCCATTACAGCATATATAATGAAGGATTGAGAGATTTAATGTTTACCTCACATCAATTCCTCCATTAGGGCGTAAGGATATTCATGCCCATAACCCCCACATACTCAACAGTATGCCCTCCAGGAGTTCTCGTAGGAAAACTTGTTTCACCATCACCAAACTACTGACGATGATGGATCTATGGTCAGGGCTCTACATGATACCATTTCACTTGATTAATTAAGTACATTACAATATTCTTTTAGCATCAAACATGTTTTCAAACATAAAACATCATAACAATTGCTACAAAGAATGAGTATTATTTCTATCAAGTTCTTTTCAAAGATTTATTAAACATTGGGATCTCAATCCCTTATCACATCAGGGGTATTCTCATCCCTTATCATATCATCATCATGATTATTAAATATGGGTGTTCAAACCCTTAATTCATCAAAACACTTGTTACCACTTTATCAGGTAACTTAATGCCTTCAGGTTATCTGACAAATGTAAACATAATAATTACAATGCAGGTATTTCACATGGCTCTTAAAGCCCATTAATATCTCTTGATACCTTTCACTAGACAACACATCATATTATGGCTCACAAGGCCCATAAAGCAATTTCAATAGTAAAACATCATAGCTCATACCTGGCTATGTCCAACATCTCATGAAACCTGCATAATTAGTACACATGATAACAATTATATCAATTACATATCAGCACTATGCATTGTAAGAGTAACATCACTATTTCCTTATTTGAGTTAGAATTTCCCAATTTATATCAATTAGGAATACTTTATCTCATTACCCAAATTTGGGTTATGATTTATCATCATATTGCCCAAGATTAGGGTTTCATACATTATCACCCAAGATTAGGGCTCCACATATCTTTATCCTATATCAGTGTAGGATTTCATATCACAGTATCACATACCAGTACATAGCATTACCTTGAATTAGGCTTTTACCTCACATTATTATGATTTCATTTTGACATCACCCTTGCCTAGGGTTCCACATGACATCACCCTCACTTAGGGTTTCATATGGTTTCACCCTTGATTAGGGTTTACTATTCACATACAATTAAGGTTTATTATTAAAATACCCTAAATTAGGGTTTCTCATGACATTACCCTAATTAGGGTCATACCATCACCATAAATTAGGGTTTCACCTATCATTGCCCTCAATTAGGGTTAGGGCTCATCAACCTTCTTAATCAGGGTTTCATGATCTCCTTATCAAGGATCATACCCTAATTATACATTCATTCATGTTGAAAGTGTTGAGGCTTAACCACTACATGATTATCATTCATGTAGGAAGTCATCTATCTCTCATCCTCTATAGGATGATACTTACTTTAGACTTGATTAGATTAGGTCAACTCAACTTGAATGAAAAGTTGACACAATGTATTATATCATTACTTCCACAACCATTAAAGATTAATCATTCAAAAGATATTAATCACCCTATCTTATTAAGGGTACAGTTACTATAATCACCCTTGATTACATCATGTAATGTTCAATTAAACAATTGACCTTTAATCACCTTAAGTGTCCATACGGTTTTGATTAATTACTTCCCAAACTGTCTTGGTCACTTAGACCCCAAACGGTCTTGACCAACCAGACCTCAAACGGTCTTACTTAAAAGACCTCCAAATGGTCTAAGACCGTTTAGACCTCTAAACGGTCTAGGTCTAACGGTTTGAAATTGTTTAGAAATTTTATGCTAAAACCATTTAACCAAAATGTTCTTGAGATCGATTGAGTTTCAATTGGTTTGGGATCGTTTGGTCCCATATGGTCTTGAGACCATTTGGTCCCAAACGGTCTTGAGACCGTTTGGTCCAAACCTCCTCAAAACCGATTGGACCAAAAATGGTCTCAACCACTCATATTGATATAAGGTTTCCAAGATTGATTCCCTCATTAATTGAACCCATGTATCCAATCATCAATAGAACCTAAACACCATACTTCAATTGAGCTTAATAAATCATCCTTCAATTGATTTAACTTTCAATTGATCATCAATTAGGGTTTTGAACCCAATTGGATTAGAGTTTGAAATCGATGAACCTTCAATATTAGTCATTGTGGAACTAATTACTTTGAAATCATTGGACCACCATTCAAATTGGGCATGAACTGACCCCAAACGGTCTTGAGGTCATTTGGATGACCTCCAAATGGTCTTGAGGTCGTTTGCCTCATCCATCATTAAAATTTTGTGGAATTCAATTAGGGTTTAGATCATTGGATTGATCATCAAATTAGCTATTGATTACATTTCAATTTGACATCTCTGGATATTCAATTACTCAACCATACCCAACCCTAGACCTCCAAACGGTCTTGGTTGACCTCCAAACGGTCTTGAGACCATTTCGGTGACCTCCAAATGGTCTTGAGACCATTTGGGTTAATCAACCCAAAGTTCTAAATCAATCAATTACAAAGTCAACACTTAACCTGATTAGGGTTTCTAATTGGAGGATTGTCCATAAGTTGAATCAATCAATTGGATCCATTGGATCATCATCCAACATATACTAGGGTCCTGTCCTCAAACGGTCAACCCATCCAAACAGTCAACCCTTCTAAATAGTTTGCCCATCCAAACGGTTTGGAACCCAAACCTCCAAACGGTTTGCAAACCGTTTGGTCTTCAAACGATTTGGTGAAACCGTTTAGACCAAAGTCTCAAAACTGTTTGCAATAGAATTTCTTTGGGAAAAGTGCCCAAGATGATGTCATCATCATTTACCTTCGTTCATTCAAAAACTACTGCCATTTCCATGGTAATTATAGCAATGGATCAAGGTAAATTCAAATAGAACAAACGATCAACAAATAATGGAGAATTGAATGCAATAACAACATTTAAGGGTTTAAGTTATATAACCCACCTTTAAATCTGAATCCAAGCTTCAAGATCCACGACTCCAAAGGTGGATGAAGCTTTGACAACTGCCCAAGGTCCGTTCTCAAGCTTTTAGATGAAAGAATTGGCTAGAGTTGAAGATTGAATGGAGAAAACAAGAAATCAAGCATTGATTTTCAGTTTCCACTATGAAACCAAGGTGAAAGAAGATCAAGAGCTTACCAACAGGTTGGTGGTCATTCTACTCCTGTTCCTAAGCTTCCTTATGCTCGGCCAAAACAAGGAGAGAAAAGAATTCTGAAAAAAAAGATCCTTATGTGGGTGGGAAATGGGATATGTATAAGGAAATCCAAGGAAAGAGAAAGTAGAAATTAATTTCTTTTATTTCAAAAATTAATGCCACATTCCCCCCTCAACTCCTTGGACACGAAGACATATTATTACCCTTGCAAAACCTCTTCATTATACAAGAATTAATAGAAAAGAAATTAAGCACCTTAATCATATTATACTAATATCCCATTTTTAGTGGATATTACTTTTTACTATCTTAATATGAGTGGGCTCTCCACTCAAATTAGATATTTTCGTGCCTTTTCAAGGCACAAGCTCGTCCAACCCTTTGAAAATTCATCCCTCACCTTTTGGTTGAAGGGCTCTTCAATTAATATATTTCTTTTTGCATTAAATTGAATTATGTTTTCAATTATGCTTAAATCTTGATTATTTTAATATCAAGATTCTCTCTCCTACAAAATAATTCAAATGAGGCGCCCCTCTCATTTTATTTCTCTAAATGATGCCAAGAAACATTAGGGACCCTCTAGAAGTGATATTTTTCATATTGAACCCTAGGTTTTAGGTAAATTGCACATTACACCAAAACTAGGTTTTAATGCACAAAGATTGCTCGACAAGCTCTATCTTGGTGCTCAAGCTTGTGAAAACCATACCACTGCATCATTCTCATTCTTATGATTCTTCAACATCTGAGGAACATTTTATCATGTACAATTTGCAATTTAACCCCTCAACTTGGGTAATTTGCACTTTAATCCAAAACTAACAAAACAATGTTTCAACATTATTAAAAAAGGACTGAAATTGAAATATAAGTTCCTCTTGAACCTTAATTACTTTTCAAAAGATAAAAATCAAGCATATAATTGCCTTTCTTAAACAAAACACCTAGGGTTAAATCATAACCCAGGTCAGGGATGTTATAGTGTTGATCTAACAACCTATGGTGACTTAATGGTCACTAATGATGGGGGATCAGGTCTCTACAACATATGGTGAGTTAAGCATTGTAGTTGTAGCATCGATTAAGCCTTAGACCAATGGTTTCTTGGGTCACTTGATGCAATGGTCGAACCTATACTGTAATTGATGGTTTTAACATATGAACTTGACCCAATGGTCAAGATATAATATTTATCCCTCCAACAAAGTGGAATGATGGCTAATGTAATATGTTGGTCCTAATAATATGATTTATATGGTTTCCTTTATATGATCAACTTAAGGATCTTACTTGTTGACAATGGATGGCTTGTTTTAAATGAACAGTCGATTATGGGTTTTACCCTACTCTCAATGGAACTTTTTGTGTTGTTAATCATGGGATGTCTAGGGTTAAATGGTGGCTCTTTCTAGAGCACAAATCAAGGACTTCATGGGTGGTTTATCCAAGGTGTTTAATTATGTAAACAACCAATGGTCTTACCTTTTAAACATCCAATGGTTCTCGGTGACATTGTGGTATGGTGATATGGGTTGAATGATGATGGAACAAATGGAGGGTTACCCTTAATAAGGTAGTCTTACCTATTCACTCATATGAATAGAAGTGATGATAACCATATTGTGTTGATATGTAACCCTAATGAGGTATAGCTTGTTATACCTAGCTTTAATATAACTAAATGATGGTAACTGGGTATGAATAGTCTTCGAATGACTAATACAATCATGGAGTACTTTGTTACTGTTGTTGAAACCCTAGTATGCTATAACCTGATGGTTGCACCTTGATTTATGTGTGGGTTCATACTTGAGAATAGTATGGAATGTGATGATGATGGTTCACCTTATACATCCATGATCCATTGGGGATGCCGTGAGTTAGGGTTTGGGTATAAGTGTTGATTAGTAACATTGATATAATTTATCATGTTGAACCTAACTCTAATGCAAATAGATAAAGATGAATATTCATGTTTAACATTCTTATTTGATGGAATGATGGTGGAATAACCTCCTTAACATGATCATAACCTTAATGTTTTAATTGGTGGTTATCATAGCCACATGGTTGATACTTTCTTATGCCAAACATGTGCATTATGAATATGATGAGTGTTAATCATATCTAGATTCCTTGCATGTTGATGTAATAAAGGAATGTTCTTAATGTTAATGTAACCCTGCTATGATTGTTTATGAATATCTCCTAGCTCATTAATGCAATATTGTGTTGATCTGGTGTATTATATGTAAGTGATGTTGTTGAGCCTTGTTATAAGGCATGCAAAGATAATGACGATCTTGCAGGGAATAATATGATGGTCTTAATGACTTTTGGGCATGGTTGATCCCTAAATGAGGTGTAATCCTCTTGTATTGATAAGGATTGATACCCTGTGATATTGTGAAAAGGATTTATATCCTGTGATAGTACGATGGCCTCAATGAAATTTGGGCATGGTTGAGCCATGAATGAGGTGTAATCCTCTTATGTTGATAAGGGTTGATACCCTGTGATATTATGAAAAGGATTTACATCTTGTGATAGTATGATGACTAGTGTAGTCTCATGAATGGCAAGTGAATGGTACCATGTGATGATGAGATGAGAAATTATGTTTCATACATTTTATATCTTTTCAAGTTTTGATATTTATATGCTTGCTAGAAGTGAATTAGGGTTTGTATGTCCACTTGTTTGATGCAACCTTAATTCACCCAATTGGCATAACTAATCAAGTGCAACTCTAATCATGCAGTGCCCTATGTCGTGGAGCCATCTTCAGTGTCAGAACTTGTTGGATGGTGAAATAAGTATTCCTAAGGGAAACTCGGAGCGCATATTGTTGAGTATGTGGGGGTGGCAGGTTGAGGATATATCCTTTTCATCCACAATGCAGATTGTGGAGGTTGGCTATGGTCATGCCTCATACATCTGATGTGATTGAGAATGGTTGCAGTCATATCTCGGTGATTATAACATGATCCGATTAGAGGACAACTGTGGTTGTACCTCAGTGATTGGGTTTGAATACCCTAGTTTCTAGTGTCGTGACTTGTACCAAGGGCGGACTAGTGGTTAGCAGCTTGACTATATGTCGTTGTGATGGCAACTTTGACTGATATGTCACTGCCTTTTTACTCGTACTGACCGAGGGGAATAGATCTTAGGATACCGACACTCCTAAATCTTATACGAAACCAAATAGCCCTTCGTAGGGGTCGGTTGGACTTTGAATGGTACAGTTCAAATTCCCCAGGGCATAATATAAGATGTAAGACAACCGTCTAGCATATCTGTTTAGGGTTATACACAACGCTTCATATTGGATGATAACCCTTGTTTGCTTTCTTTTCATTGAGATCATGTATACTACAATAAGAGATAGTAGATATGCTTATGATGTAGTTATGCTCATGTTGTCAAATATACTGACACTGATGGTTAAGATGTTGCTGCTAGCTATGTTTAATATTGCTAGCCATGCCTATGTAATTAGAAATGCTTAAACTGCTAATCATACCTATGTAGTTCATTATGTTATGATCTTAGTTCTACTTATGATATAGATCTGTTCCCTTTATTTGAGATGCCAATATTGATAGCCAAGTTATGTTACTAGACATATTCATGATGTCAAGGATGCTTATGTCACTAGATTGCTTGTGTTGTTAGAAAGGAATATGATGATAGACAGATTAATGATAATGATTGTAATTAGATGCAATTTGATGATATTTGAGTAGATATCTATCCAAACAAATGGATTTATTATATATATATATATATATATATATATATGAATTGATGATCATACTTGTTGCTAAGATTAATTGCTTAATCTGTTTAGGATACTTGAACTGTTCAATCTATTCAATTGATTATTATATACTCCAATTTCTCAGTTATCCACTATTTAAAATGTTGTAATAAATAAGCATTGTTGGAGGTTATATCTCTTGCTGGGACTGGGTCTCACCCTTGTGGTTTGCCACATTTTTTTAGGTAATCGGAAGTGACAAAAATAAACATGTGGCAGTAAAGAGGATCTATAGTAATGAATCTTTGAGAAAGTTGATTAGATGTCTAGTGTGTCCTACAGTCGTCCCTGTACTCTTAGGTCCGGGCAGAAAAAGTTTGTATATGGTGTTTCAAACGAATCATACTTTTGTTAGCATATTGATGCTTGTTTGTGTGGCATATACAAATATTGTTCTCATGTGTGTATATGGTGTGGCTAAGGCAATAGAACAATTTATATCAAATTCTTGGCATAGTATGGATATAAGAAAGACGTTGGGCTCTTATGCAAATGTTTTTGAGCGGGTGCTGAAGTTGAAATTGGTTTTAATTTATCCATATTTTTGGGTATGTGATTAATTAGTGATTGATTATATTTTATGTTTTGAGTAATCTCGTTTAGTCTAACGAGCACTCATAAAAAAACTCTTTAAGGTCATGATTGTAGGAGATAGAATCCTATATTTTAAATATCCACAAGATAAGCTCTAACCGTGCAAACTTGCATACACCACTTCCAACTAGGTCAAAGAAGAAGAGAGAAGAATAATTAGTAAGAATAAGTGAGTTTTCTTCCATGGTTGATGTAATACTTCAATCAAGAGGATATATAAGGGAGATAGTATGTAAAAGGATGAGAACATAGGAAAGAACTTATGATGAGGTCTCCTCTAGGTCAGGGTAATGATTCATAGATTGGAGATTTAGAAACTTACCAAGATCACCAACATGAACACATTTCCATAAAATTGATCTTTTTAATGAGAAAAACTAAATGAGTCGGGGTCATTGCGATTGCACACATATGTACATACACACACACACACACACACACACACACACACACACACATATATATATATATATATATATATATATATATATATATATATATATATATAACAATATATTACATTATATATAGTTTAGGTGGTGTGAAATTGGAATCTTAGTCCATATTACAGAAAATTCAACAGTAAACAAAAATAATCAACCTACTATTGAATAGTTTTTCTCTGAATAAAGTTGGCTTGACTTAGTCGATGCGGGGGCTACTAGCAACCCTGACCTCGCTACTGGTTTTTGGTTGGCCGACTAGCAACCAACTAATAATGGGTCAATGTAGAGACTTAATATAGTGTTGCACCTCACAAGTTGGTAAGGGGAAAAACTATCAACAACCTATCTGACATGATTTCATTCATGTTTTATCATTAACAGAAAAGACCAAAATACCCCTTGGAACTCCAATTTCTAAAAGTTAGGGTTCCAACAAGCCAACTCCTAACTAAGCATAACAAAAGGACGTTAGATAGAAGTATGAAACATTTAAAACAATACCATGATTTAAAATTTTGGAAAAGTATCATGTACTTAAGATGACTTGAACAAAATTATAAAATAGAAAACGGGATGACATGATGTAAATAAGATTTATATAAATCACCTCTATGAATGATAGGGGACATGCCCACGCATAAGCCCCTTGTGGAAATACAACTCTTGACTTTCTTGGTTGGCCTAAACATTTATTTATAATTAATGAAGTAAAATATGTATTAAAAAATCTTTTATTATGATCCTTATTGCCTTATTTTGTAACTATGGATTTAATTTTCTATATTTATAATATAAAGAGACCCCAACATAAGTTCTCCTAACACTTCTTTTTAATTTTCCATATTTATAATCTAAAGAGACCCAAAAATAAATGCACTTAACGCTTCTTTTTAGAAACATATGCATCCAGAATTGATTGATAACATGTTTCTAGAATTCATGTAACAATGTGGGCAAATAATATATCATTATTAAAATTCTAGAAGCAACATATACATATCACATGGCCATTCCTGAGGAAGCTGCATGTGAAGAAACATACATAACTGTGGAACCTAGTGGATGTTCAGAACTTTTTGTAGTGTGATTGGTTAAGCACTTTAACATTTAAATTTTGGATCTGGTATGTCCCATATTATCAATATTAGCTTTTAGCCAATTTTATATGTTTACATTCTAACATGTATCCATATAACCGTCTGCACCATCTTTCTCTCACATAGGGAATAAAAAATGTGGATTTTAATCTCCTCCATACCAATGTCACAAATTGAGTTATTACACATGATATGAAATTTATGCCTCTAGGGATTTCTTGGTGTTCGAAAACCAGAAGAAAAAAACATATTTAAGCCCCTTTCAAATGGGGTAAGTATGTCTTATTCATCATAAATTCAAAAATTGGTTCCTCTAATACTTTATTTCTAATAAATAAATGTACAAATTAAGGAAAATGTTGAATTTGTTGATGATCCTTCCTCTAGAAGTGACGATGGACATCTTTGACTCTAGTGGCACACTAGATATTTTTACTCAAACAAATCATTCATGTTGACATAAGTTTCTTCAATTCAACTAGCATGTCTTTTTTTAAATATATGATTAATTGAATATATCGATTTGATTATATGGTTATACAACTCTACCATCTAGTATAAAAATTAAGAAAGATGGAACTAAATATGTCCCATGTTCCAATATCAAAGTAAGTTTTATGATCTTATTACTTTTTGTTTGTTTTGTGTTGTATGGATTTTTTTATTAATATTGCTACAACCCCACGGTTGTGCAGTTACTTCCTAAAGAAGTACGTGTAGGTCATTGTGACGGAATTGTTGCATACAAGTCGTACAACTCCAAAATTTTTCAAGTCTATCGTATGTACTTATTTTGTTTAGAATAAATATATTGCTATTTAATTATACTATTTATGTATGTATGAATTTATCATTATAGGTATTTTCGTATTTGACCAAAACCTCTATACAATAGAGATGATAAATGAAATGCAAGAAAATAGTTTAAAAACTTTAAAATACCTTAGGGATGAATGTTAAAAATAAGATGTTTGATTCAATTTTCTATGTATACTTTGATTCAAAATACATATTATATATTATAAAATTCCAAATTATTCATGCTATTTTCATGTTATATGTGCTAAGAAAGAAGAATTACATGAACGGGATTGTTCAAACTTGTGTATAAATGGAATTGGTTTGTGACATGTTCCATCAATTTTCTTTAGAGGAACCATCGCACTAAAAGTTCTTTCATGAGGGTTATTATAAAAATAACCATTGTCGTGGACTTTATCATGTTAGTTCAAAATTGAAGTTGTATTTTTGGTTTGAGAGACCCCCACCTAGACGTTGATTCCTTTTAATAATGTCTAAGATATGATTTAAATATCACCTAAGTTGTTCCCCCCGTAGTGAATTGTTATCTTACACTCATTTTGTATTAAATTGTCTAAACCACGATATCAATTTTTTTAGAAAGGTGTTATATTTATTAATTAATTGATCCTATAAGGATCAGAACTACATGAGGTGGAAATAGGGTCATGCAACCCATTATAATTAACATTTGTTATAACATGCAATATAAATTGGTGGCAAAGAATATAAAGTGGTTTTTGTAGTTGATTGAAAATGTATCTTTGCAAGTGTATCTGCATCAATATATATTTTACTATGGTTGATCTTCGCAATTACTGCCCATTGTCATACAAGCACATTCTTAATTTTTAAATCTAGGGAGAAATAGTAAGAAAAATATGAACCTCAAAGTAAATTTGAACAACCATATTGCTATCAAATTCCAATACAATATCTTCCAACCTCAATCCCATGGCAGTTCTAAAGTAAGAAAAATTGAATCTGTCTTATTCAATAGTATAATTTAAGAGTGAACATTGTTCACATATCCATTTAACAACATGGTCTTTGATGACCATCTGTAGGGAACTTTGTCCCAATTTTACTATTACATCAACGTTCAATTGAAACCATCCCCATGGAGGATGAGTCCAAGACTGAGAAGATCTTGTATCACTATAGATGCAATAGTAATATTTGATTTGCATATACATGGAATGACTTGGATTGTTTGATGAAACACAAACCTAGCAATCCATATTTGTCAACAACCACAAACAAAATATCAAAGCTGATCAAAATCCCAAGGTTATCCAATCATGAAGAAATAAGTTGAAGAAGTTGTGAATATGTTCTTGGATTCTCAATGTGGACCACAAACTTGAGGTTGTACTACATTCTTGAAGAATGTGAAGTATAATCTTATTAAACATAATACATACTAGGCACAAGAGGTCATATGTATAATGTCTTTGAATTCGTCTTGCATGTGTCATAATAGCTTCACGAGCAACAAGACATAATATAACTCTACATCTTGTAGGAAGAGTAGTCTGTCAAATAATCCTCCAAGGGCCCATTTCCTTCCCTTGTTTTCCATAAGTATGGAATATGCAGACTTGGTGGATAAATGACCAGTAGTGGTAAGCTCCCATGCTCAAGTATACTTCCCCATCAATAGTTGATGATCAAATACATTGAATGTTCTTGACAATATAAGTAGGTAAACATGTAGTTATTAAAGCTAAGTCCCAAGTGCCATTCAATGTAACCATAGAAGATGCCCTAAAAACATGTAGTTCTATGTGAATAGGCATAAAAAGGTTCAAGTGAACAATGCTTGTTCATCTAGTACCCAATGATCAAACCATACACTAGCCTTGGTTCCATTACAAATTATTTTGTGTCCCTGTGGATTAGAAAGTTGATCTAACTAATAAATACCCTCGAGAAAGAAGTGGACTAGTGGTGGCATTGAGGACTGTATGAGTTACATTTTTGTTTTAGACCGATACTCCATATCTTCTGACTACAAGTGTTAGAGTCCCATGTGCTTCTCATGAGCATAGGAGAATTCCATTCCTACATGGAAGGAATACCCAGTCCACCATTGTATTTAGTAGATATTAGTTTTTGCCAATACATATCTAAATAAGGTTCACTAGTTGGACTCATTATCCAGGTAATTCTTCTAATGAGCTTATTATTGCATATCTCTCCTGGGAAGTAGCATGTTTGTATAAAAATGTAGGTGTAGTAGATAAGACAGAATTGGCAAGGCAAACTGCCAAGGATAAACTACTAGTCGTCCAACCATTAATTTTGCTATCAATGAATCAAGTACACCTTGATACATAAATGTAGTGACTCTATCATGAATCACTAGAATAGTGCCTAGGTTGTTAGCCCTTGGAAGCCAATGACTAATAGGAGATGAAACATATTTTGAGAAATAGACAATTGTTTTCTCAACTAAAATTGATTGCCTTGAGTCTTTATGAGAAAATGCAAGCATTGTAATATAGTATTTGCGTGACTAAAATCTGCACTTGCATATATGATAAGATCGTATGCAAAGGTGGTATGAGAAACTTTTGAACCTTGAACTACTAACTTAAAAGGATTCCTAAGACATGCTTGGACTTTGATGCCAATTAACTCTGACACACGATTTAGGCACATGAAAAATAAATATGAAGATAGTGGGTCTCCTTGTAGCAACCCAAGATTTGCATATATACTCTTTAATTTCCACCCATTTAACATGATATTAATATGCCCACCAATTGTAGGATTCATGATAGCGTTTATGACTGATACAGTTAGACCTACTTTATTAGTTCTATTAAATATGAAATGCCATGAAATTCGGTCACATACCTTTGCTAGATCAATCTTTATCGCCATGTAAGGTGCAGTGGAGAAACATCTCATATTATGTATTAGTTCTTGTACAAGATTAATGTTGTCAACACCTATTCATCTATGAACAAATGCACTATGAGCTTGAGAGTTCTAGGAAAGCATGTGTTGTTTTAGTTCATCCACTAGAATCTTAGAGATAAGTTTTAGACACGTATTATTAATAGAAATTTGGTTAAAGTTGGCTACAATTGGTATGATCTTTTGTTTTAGGTATTAAAACAAGTACTGCATTACATAACTCGATTGGCAAAGGAAGTCCCATAATAGAATTATGTATTGAATATACTAGTTACTATTTGATAATGTTCCATTGCAATAATAAGAATACAATTGACACCCAATTAGGGCCAGAAGCCTTGTTTTTTCAGCATTGTCCACGTGCATGCTAGAAACTCAATTTTTAAAGGTAGTTTCTTAATATTGAGTGATTATTGGGTGGGGGTGGGGATAAAGAAGAAAATGTAGTCGGTACTGTATCTATATCACACTAATAAGGAGTAGTTGGGGAGAAAAATTGGTCCTTAAAATATCATAGTTCCAGAGTATTTAGTGCATGTGAATATTTAATATAATTGCCTTGGTTTTCTTGCAAAAAAGTTATAGAATTACATTTACTTTGTGCCTTGATATATGTACGATAAAATTTAGAGTTATCCTATCTATTTTTATCTAGTTAATATGACTTTGCTGACATATATTGATCCCTTCATTGCATAAGATATCTTCATACAGGGATGCTAGTGCATGGCAATAGTCATCCATATGTGTAGAATAGTTATCATCCGATCTAATCTATGCTAAAGAAATATGAAATTGGAGTTGAAAGTTGTCATTATGTAATAGGCTTTTCATTTTTTATCCCATTCTATGATAATAGGTCATGTTTATGGCATTGATGTAAAAAATCAAAGAGCATCTGATGGCCAGATTTCAAACAATAGTTGTTTGAAATTGTCATTATAATTCCATGAAGCCTTTATTTCAAATATATCTCTATAGAGTTTCCTATTTAGTTGATGCAGAAGACGATGGTTGTGGTTCGATTTTATCATTGGAAGATGCGTGATAGAACAATTAAGATTGGATTGATCTAGAAATGATTTACAACTACATGATCTAATATTCCGTGAATGAATCCATGTTTGTATGTGAAACAAAAACCATAAAAATTGAGGTCACTGAGCCCAACTTCAGTGAGATTCATTTGAAAATTACTAGATTTAGTGTGGTTAAATAATTGACTGTCTTGTTTCTCAGATAGATTAGTCATAGTGTTGAAATATTTGAGAACACACCATTGCTTGTTAAGTTGCCAACTAATACACACTAAGTGCTATAGAAAGAGGCTTTTAATACTATGACCAGGATGGACTTAGATAAAAGTAACAAATCAATTGTTGTTAATGTTGCAGTGCAGAAATTGGCTTGACTTTATAGAGCATGAACCGTGCATGACTGATGAACCTAAAGCAACAAGATCCCACTTGAAAAACTACAAGCTCTAATGCAATGATAACTATCAAAACCCAATGTAGTAGTGACTTTTGCTATCATATCAGAAGATATATGTGGTTCCAAAATAGCTAGAAGCTTGGGTCTTTGTCGATAACCAAGATTTCTTATGGAAGATTATGTATTAGTATTGTCAATACCCTTTCCATTCCAACATAAAATGTCTAACATTAAACTAGGAGTTTGGTCCCTCACCCTTTTCTACGACTGTCATGGCTTCACCATTTTTTCTAGTTTGACTCTATGTGAAATACAACGATGTCTTCATTCTACCAAAGTTGTTTCAAGTTTTTCTTCCCGTATGTGATGATTGTAGAGTCACTTGCATTTCCTATAACACAGTAAACATCAGTTGGGATAATGGAATGAGCTTCAGTTCCAATTCATTGGGATTATTAGTATAGGCAAGTCATCAATACATTGATCTGCCTCTAGATCAACATTATTTTGTGGATTCTAAAAACGTTTCATCCTGGAACATTTCTGATAGCCCTTTTAGTATGTATGTTCTTCCATAGAATACATTCCTACATTCTTCCTCTTAGTTCCAAGAGACATCAACATCAACATATTGTTGAATGATATGGTCTTACTTTGACTGTGGTATATCTTTAGAGCAGGTAGATTGATACATCATGACCTATGATACCACATCTATTACAAATAGCCGAAAAAGTTTCATATTCAATTTTACAATTTCATCCATCTATGAAAATGGTCGGTTGGACATGATGAGAAGAATGCAAATTCTACTACAATTTGTGCAAACTTGCTTCCAGTAAAACATAATTTGTGATCATCTACACATACTAGTTTTTCCCCATGCCATGCCATTTTTATAAAAAATAACACTATTGTAGAGATGTATTGGTAGGTCAATAGTGCGAGCCATGTTATTAGTTTGGGGAAAACCTGTCATCTGTTGAAAATTTTCCGTCCAATGACTAACCATGAGATTACAGCCGAAAATGGCCCAAGGTTCTTTTGTTAAGGTGTTCAAACAACCTTGTTCATACATAAATTGGACAACATAGTGATTTAGATTTCATTCGTAGACCTTCCAGTGAGAGATGGATGCCAAAGTGTTTAAATGCGATCAGATAATGTTATGTATCCATTTTATTTTCCGACAAGTTTAACCGCGCCAATGTAGTAAAAAGGCTGTTGTACCTCTGGCTCAATGAAAAGCTCATTGAACACTTTCGTTAATGATGGATATGTCATAAGGATCTCTTGTAACTAGTTCATCATTCTAAATGAATTGAAATATGGAAGAGGATTGGTGTCAACAATTACATCCCAAAAACTCATTTTTTATGATGTAACTATAGGTGTCCGTTTGTGATTTACAACAATCAAAGCTTCAATAGTAGTTTTTGCTAAGGAGGGGAAACATGACATTGTTGTAGATGTAATCAATGACATATTTCAGTGTTCATCAAATTGAGAGAGCACTTCTTTGTCTCCGCGAACTCCTAAGTAAATGAAGTCCATACCCACTTCTGCAACTCTGATGAGATCATTATCTCCACAAGGCATCTCTTTCTCATCTCCCATGAAACCCCGACCACCCCAACCATGTACTCCAGCATGGAGGCATGAGCCGCCACGACCTCCCTGGCAAGATGCCATGTTTTGGAGCACTACTTCACTAGCAGTCTTGTCCTTCATCTCTATAAGTTTCCTCTATCTGGAAAAGTTGTTGCATCAGTTAAAGTGAACAACTCTAATGCCATCTCTATCATGACAACGAGACCTCACCGCAATAAACGTAGTTTTATAAAGGATAAAACGATGACTATGTCAACTCTCTCTCAACCGGTACTATTAAGATGAGACTAATTACTTCATGAGTCTCTGACCAAAAAGTATATTGAAGAGCAAAACTTGTTTTCTTTTAGGTTTTGCTATATGAAATCAAAGCCAAACTTAGGGCCAGACCTCATTTGTCTTTACGCACTTATAAAAGCAAAATAACGAAAAATTTAATTTTGATTTATCTTTTACAACACAGTCCCTTAGATGTTCATTAATCTTGCGATTCAATTTTGAGTTTGATTTTCATTTCGCCACAACATTTTTCTTTTCTTTCAGTCAGCCACGCGCTCAGCCTAGTGGAACTACTTGTTTAGTTAGCGTATTGACTGGCTTAACTTAAGAGAGTAACAACGAGCCGGCTTAGGGCTTTTGCTTGTTTCTCTTGTACACTTCCACTTCCCTGACCACACCCCTCCTGCTGCTCCCATTCCATTCATCCTCGACGTCGCCCATCTCCTTATTGGATTGCCGGCAGAATAGTCAGGCACAGTGAAGGAAGGAGCCACCGTGCAAAATGCAGTCTCTCCGAGCACTCATAAAACAGAGGCGTTCTGTTGTCAACCTACGACCTCTTGTTGCCCGCCGGGGTTTCTCTGCCCAACCAGCAGCTTCTCATGATGATGATCAAGTCAGTTGCCTTTCCTTACAAGTTTAATGTTTTTCCGACGTCTCCCGTGCATTTCATTATTGTTTTATTGACAGCGCATTTTATCAGGTGCTAGTAGAAGGTGGGACTGCTTCGCGTACCGTGATCCTCCACAGACCCACAGCGTTAAACGCTCTGACTACAGCCATGGTTATTTCCCCACTTCGTCTTTTGCTTGCTACTGTTGCTTTATAGTCATCCTTGTCGCAATGGCAGGCTACCACGATGTGTCCCCATCATTTAGTGGATTCTGAACCGTTAACTTTCGTTGCTATTCCAGGGATCCCGTTTGACAAAGTTGTATGAAAGCTGGGAGGAAAATCCAGATATTGGGTTTGTCTTGATGAAGGCAAGTTTCTCATTTATTCAATACATGTTTAGAGAGCTTTGCCATAGACGTTTTATTCCACTTGTCGAAATTCAACAGTTGTACCGTTCCATTGTTTAATGGTCTTTCTTTGAATTTGAAGGGCAGTGGCAGAGCCTTCTGTGCTGGCGGGGATGTGGTCACACTTTATAATTTTCTCAAAGAAGGTGTCTCCATTTTAACCTCGTTAGTAGCAGTCTTATTTTTTTTCTATTATTTGGCGAAGAATTTAGTTTGCAATCAGAGTTTGCTTCAAGATAGTTTCATTTTCACCATTACAACCATTGTGATATATGCCTAAACAATGCTTATTGACAAAACAGACACCATTTACAAAGTTAATAAGCGCAATGTTTGTGCTCTCAAGCAATTCTATGAAAATTGATTGATATAATGTATGATTGATAAAAATATAATGTATTTTTTATTCATTGAGAGGAAAGATTGACGCATTGATAACAGGCCATGGAATTCACAAGAGGTTTGATTCAAACACATCTACACATAAAGGTAATGACATCAAAGATGCCACTTATTATAAGAAAATTGATATTCAGAACTAATAGTTCAGTTAGTTCTACGTATCCTATCATCCTGCTGCCTTTTGACACAACCTTTGACGAGCATTGATCCTGTACAGCTTCGGATAGAGAGATTCATCTCTAAAATGGACTATAGGCATAGGCTTGCCGCTATTGCTTCGCCATATAGTTGCCATCAGTAGATAACTTTGTGATGTAGAAATCTCTCAAGGAGAGACTCAACCTCAAGAAAAGGGGGGAATCACTCTGATACAGGAGAAACTAGTTTCATTGAAATATAAAAAGATGCTTGGAAGAGTTGAAATATAAAGTGCATATGGCTTTGGAAAACCATATGGTCCATATCACTACTTAACACTTCTTTCTTAGCGAGAATTGATCATAACAGGTTTACCATCCTTTGTTTTTTAGAGTGTATGTCTTTCATACTTGTTAAGGAGCACTCCTAGGCCCCCCCCATGCATGAAGGTACCCCATAGGGGTCTACCTTGGGCTTTTGACCTATATGCCGCCTTGGATGTTTTAATGTGTCCATAGCCCTATATGCGCTCCTAGGCATCAAAGTGCCCCAAGGTGGTTGCTCTATGATCTATATGCAGCCTTGGGTGTCTTTATTGCTGCCTAATCGTATATATGCCTTTGCAAGTGTTATAATGATCAGATTAAGTGTTTAATCTATGTTTGTTGCACACTAACATTATTAAGGGGATTCATACCCTTAGTAAGCATTTTATTATTTTGCTTGGTAGTTGCCTTATCTACACATAGGGTTTTTTGGCCTTGATTAGGTACTCAAATGCAATGTAAGTCGTCATACTACTTACACAAAAGCCCTTCTTGATGTACCCCAACTGTGATAGGAAATTTTGGTGTCTCTCCTTTAGGAGTCCTAACACTTGCAGTTGAGTTATCATCTAGGAAGCACGGGCATGGACACGGGACACGGCGATGTTCAAAAATGTAGGACACGGACACAGCGCGCCGGACACGACAAAAAATAAATAAATATATATGTGTGTGTGTGTGTGTGTGTATAAAATTCAAACTAATTTCTAAATGCAAAAACTATGGAACTAGTATAAATAAGCAAGATACATGAATCATGAGCCACAAGAAGATAACAAAATATAGTGTTTGCTACATCGTTACATCCATGATCCATTCCAAGATATAAAATCCAAAAATCAAATGGGAACTATCAACTATCACATCACGGTCCTTTTCGGAAAATCAAATGGGAGTTGTCACATCATGGTCCTACTCAACCAAGAACATCATCATCATTTTCAGTACCATCATTGAACACAATTGCCTCCATCTTTGGCTCATCAAGAGACCACTTCGCCACCTCAAGAAGTCATGCGCCTTCAAAGGAGTCAAATGCATCACCTGCAATGTCCCACATCTTTGTTTCTCCTTTAGTATATTCTTTTTTTCTCCTCGATAGAAGACGAAGGTTACTATGCACAAACACTAGATCTTCTCCTCTTTTAGGAGTGATCCTGTTCCTCCTCAATGAGTTGATAAATGAGTATGTGCTCCAATTTCTTTCACTGCAAGAAGAAGAACATGGTTGTTGGAGTAATCGGTTTGCTAATTGACGAAGAGATGGGGTACTATCTCCATGCATGAGCCACCAAATATGAGGGTCTGACACCTCTCTATCAGTCAATGAATCAACATCCCCAAAATCTTCAAGCAATGAAGCAAATTTAGCAAACTCAACACCCACACAATGAGCTCCTTTTGAATAGGAAAATATCTTTTCAAACATATATTTCTCTTAGCTGATAATTCTCCACATCCTTATTTGGAGCAACCCTATTTGGATCAACATTCAACCAACAAACACTATAGTACCTAGAGGAAAGTAATAACATAGGTGTAAAACATATATTGAAGAGAAACTTATGGAATTGATATAAATATAAGAATGATGTGTATACCTAGGGTTCAAGGAATGCGCCATGCAGTGGAGAGGAGTGTTGCTCTTGTTCCATCTGTCCACTAATATCTTGTAAACAATAGAATAAAAGCTAGATTCTTATTGAAGGCCAATCCCTTCATGCTTGTAGATGGTGGTCTTCACCTTTTCAATCATGGTATCCCACATATCATAAACCAAATGTAGACAAGGTTTATCAGTATCAGTGGCCCTCAACATAGCATAGACAGGCTCAGTGAAAGACAATATGTAGTCTACTTTGTCCCACCAAATGTCATCCAAAATTTTATCTTTGACAATCTGAACCTTCACAACATCATCATCTCTAAATAAAGCCCATTTTTCACTCACCATGTTTCCAAGACCAGACTTAATGCTCCTCAACCTCTTTAGCATCACTACTGTTGAGGCAAACTGTGTCTCTGCAACTGTAAGCATCTTCAAACTCACAAATTCATTAAAGATTGCAAGTCTCATTGAATGATTCATAATGAAATTGCGAATAAAACAAGCATCCACAACAACATCAGTACTCCAAGAACATTCTTTATATACGACATTGTTTGCTTCAATATTTCTTGTAGCACAAATTTTCTTCAAGGCAAGATTCAAAGTATGCACTACACAAGGGGTCCAGAAAATGTGAGGATAATCATCCTCTACAAGCAACCCTGCAACCTTGCAAACTGGAGCATTATCTGTGATAATTTGAACCACATTTTGTGGTCCAATTTCCTGGATACACTGCTTCATCATATTTGCTATGTAGTACTTATCTTTGTACTCGCTCTTACAATTACTGCCTTTAAGAACATAGGCCCATTCTTTGACACAACCATAAAATTTATCAATGGCCTCCTTTGAGTGTCAGTTCAACCATAAAAAACTAGACTGACACCTAAGTCCTTCCACTTCGCCTTCGTGGGCTCAAGCAACCTTTCAAGATTGGCCTTTTCCCGTTGCAATAATGTGGTTCTCAACACGTTGTAACCAGGAGGGACATAGCCAGGAATAGCATTGTTAGCAACAAATGCATAAGAAGAGGCATAATAAGGGTTTCTTGCCAAGTGAAAAGGCAACCCTCCAGAATGAAACATACGAGCAATTTCTGAATTAAGTTGCTCCCTCTTCTCCATGTTGAATGCTTTCTCTAATGGCGTGGCCCTCCTCTTTTTGAGATATGCTCCTTGAAAGAATGATAACCCCATTGTGGAGGTTGTGCTCAAGTTGTGGCTGCCATGGCTTGAGTGTGTGCCAGACAATGATACTGGCTTAGGAGCAATTCTCTTCAGTCTCATCTCAGCTTCATCACAAACTGTTTGCATCTTTGATGAGTTTGCCATCACCACCTTATTGCATATTTTGATGCCATGGCCAGGGATCCTCATCAAATGAGCCTTCACTCTAGAATAGGAGCCCTTGTATGTTGCATGGCAAAAGTTACATTGGAACATATAGTTCCCTCCCTTTGCAGCCTTCTCCAATTTTGTGACATATTGCCACAAAGGAGTAGAGTCATCCACCACTTCCGATTCTAAATCAACTGGATTTGGATCCATTCCTAATTCAACCAATACAAACAAACATACATTATTTTTAATTCCAAACAAAAACATGAAAACAGTCACCAATCCATATAGCAACATCACAAACTAATTAACTTTTTCCATAGCAAGATTACTAGATCAGTAAGCAATTAACAATTTCTAGAGCAACATCAATAAATAATTCACACAACAACTAATTTTATAGACAAATTTAGGTATTTCTACAACAACACCAGTAAAATTAACTCAAATAGACAAATATGTTAAGCAACATCAGTAAGACAGTAACTAATTTCGTAAACAAATTTATACAAGGAACTAGTTTTGTACACAATTTTTAGAGGAGAAAATAGAGACAAGGAGGATAGCAGTCAACAATATACGTGGAGGAGGAGATAGAATTGAGTATACATGGAGGAGGACAACAACTGCCAGGTTATGGTGGATCCTTGGAGGATGTTACTGTTGCTGGAAGAGGGAAAAATGGGAAGAAACGAGAATAGAATACGTGGAGGAAGAACAAAGGAGAAGAAACAAAACACAATGTGGAAGAGGAAGACAAAAGGAGAAAGGGGAGCAAAAATTGTTGAGGAAGGAGAAGATGGGGAGATGAGGATGACGGCCGAAAGGAAGTTGAAGAAGAAGGAACAAAAGGTAAGGTGGAAGAGGGGAAGAACATGTGGAGAAGGAAGGCGAGAAGAAACAGGGAGGACTTTGCTGCTGGAAGAGGAACAAATAAGGGAAGAGCAGAAGAATACGTGGAGGAGGAGAAAGAGGTGAAGAAATAAGGGAAGAGGAGAAGAATACGTGGAGGAGGAGGTACCTTTCATCGGAGATGGTGGCTGCTACTTGCAGAGTTTGCTCCAGGCGGCTGCTAGGTGCTTGCTCCAAGCTGCAGACCTACTGGCTGCACCAAGCGGTGTCCTTGCTCTGCTTCGAGCGACGTCCCTTCTGCTTCAAGCGGCGGGCCTGCTGCTGCTTCAAGCTGGCGAGCACGCTGCTCCAAGGGGGGTGATGCGCTGCTCCAAGTGGGCGGCTGCTCTACTCCTTCCGGGCGACCGTTTGCTGTTGCTTGCAGCGGGCTTGCGGCGGTCAAGGGAGCTTGCCGCTCGGCGATTGTCAGAGCGGGATTGTCGGCTTGGGTTTAGGGCAGGATACGGGGGTTGAGAGAATTGTAGGGTTTAGGAGAATCGGGGGGTATCGGGTTAGTTGTGGAGGGGTGTGCATTGCGCAAGCGCGTGTTTCTAAAAAATTGCTAACTGGGCCGGCTGGCGTGTTTGGGCCGTGTCCCAACTGTGTCCTAGCCATGTCCGAGGGTAAAAAAAAATTAAAAAAAGCTGGACACTTCTGGGCCGTATCCACCGCGTGTCCACAGTGAATCCGTGTCCGACGCATGTCCAGGATGGCCACGGCTCCTCTCGGGAAGTGTCTGTGCTTCCCAAGTTATCATATTCATACATGCGTTTCATCAAGTCAATATATTGGATCGGGACACCCTTTTTCTCCAAAACCCTCCACAACGCTTTCCTAGGTACTTGATCATAAGCCTTTTTTCAAATCAATAAAACTCATTCGAAGACTTCGTTTGTTTCATTACTTCTCCATAGGCCTCCTTATATAAAATAACATTTGTTGTGGTCTTCTAGGCATGAAATCAAATTGGTTGTCTTGATATCCTGTGCTGTAGATCTTATCCCTTTCTCAATAAATAATCCTCTCCTAAAGCTTCATAGTGTGACTCATCAACTTGATACCTCTATAGTTTGTGTATTTTTGAACATCTCCTTCGTTCTTTTATGGTACTATTTCTCCCGTCATCTACCATTTTCATGGTCTTTATAATCTTATTGAAGAAAGTCATTAACCACATAACTCCTTCACCCCCCATACTCTTTCATACATCCATAGGAATAATGTCTGGCCCGCACACCTTTATGCATTTTTATATTTCAAGACATTCTTGACATCATATAGTGTCAATAGGCATAATGTTTGGCCCGCACGCCTTTCTGCATTTTCATTTTTTCAAGACATTCTTGACATCAATAGTGAAACTCGTAGTGGATAAGTGTTATCTTTTGTATTCATATCACATGAGTTTTTCTTATCATTCATGGTAGCACCATTAAAAAACATATGAAAGTAGTTTTTCGATCTTATATCGTCATCCTTCACTAGTACTCTACTGTATTCATTCTTGATGTATTTTTCTTGACTCGAGTCTGTCTCTTCCTTCCCTTTCTCTTATACAAAGCCATTATATATATCTCTTCTCCAGTGTCCAACTACTTATGTAATCTCTTCCGAGTATCTAGAGCTGGCCTCTTGAACTGCTTTCTTAGCTTCTTTCTTTGCCTGCTTGTATCAATAAAAAGTTGCATCATCTTGAGATTTGGGCAAGCTCCTATATATCTCCCATTTGAGTTTAAGGCCTTTTGTGCTTCATCATTCCACCACCAAGTCACTTTTTGTGGAGGCCCACACTCTTTAGATTCCCCCAAAACCTATTTAGCAATTCTTGTTATGGAAGAGCTCATATTATGCCACATAGCGTTAATTGTTTTTTTTTGATCCGCTTAAAAAGTGGTTATTCTATTCATCCCGTGGCCCAGAGTCGAACATGAGACCTCTTGGAAACTTACCAAGCATCTAACCAACTGGGTGTCCTCTCTAGGAACACATAGTGTTAACTGTTAACATCAAACTCTTAAGTTTGAAGTGGCCTCCTTGATAAGTTTATCACAAAATGACATTTTCTTTTCTCCTTTAAGGTCCCACTACTGGATCCTTCTATCTTGTTTCTATTATTATTACCTTTATTGATCTTCATGTTAATATTCAAAACCATCAACCTATATTGGTTGGTGATTTCTTTGCCCCGGATCACTTTACAATCCATACATACTTTGGATCCACCTACCTTGTAAGTAACTAGTTCGGCTAAAATTGCACCTCTTGAAAGTAATCAATGGGAATATCATTTCTTGAAATGGGTGTTTGCCAAAATCATATCACGAGCAACTGTAGAATCTAGTATCCTATCTCCTTCCCCATTTTTGCTACCATATCCAAACACATCATGAACTCTCTCATATCCAACGTTGCAACTACCTACATGGTCATTTAAATTATTGCAAATAGTGATCTTCTCCTCTGTTGGTATTCCTTGCATCAACTCACCTATGGTAACTCAACAATCCTCCTTAGCCTCCTCTCTGAGGCCAATTTGATGGCATAAGCCCTAATAGTATAAAAAATCTCCCTCCCAAAAAACAAGCTTAATAGATATGATTCTATCATCCATCCTTCTAATCTTGACAACATCATCTATCCACATCTTGTCAACAACAATTCACACGCCATTTCTATGTTTGTCATACCTATACCCTACATCGTTCTGTAGTCCACTTGGTAACCTTGCAAGCAAGCTATGTTGACCTTTCTTTTGATCATGATACACATTATCTGCATAGACTTTCTTGTCAGGAAGCCAATGTTCCAAGATCCCACTCTAATCTTTTTTCTTAATCTTGCTTCTTTACTTGCCTCTGTTGCGAGCAATCAATGGGACAAGATTCTTTACCCACATCCATCCAAGGTGTGGAAGCTCTTGCTTATACTTCCAACACAAATGAGCGCGACTTTGTCAAATCTTCTTGCATATTATCACTGCATATAGGTGCCGATGTAGTGCGTTGCTAGGTAGGGACGCTGCAATGAAGTTCTTATAAGGATCCATGTCATAAAAAGAGTGGCAGTTGTATGGATGGCCGTCAACCTATCACCAACCCTCCTTTACTCGGGCTTGAGACCACTTACGTTTGCACAAGATGTGCATGACATAGGTGCAAACTAAATCTCACGTACCCATTTTAATTGTTAAGAGAATGTACATAGATTATATTTGTTTATATATGACTTGGGGCTTATTTCAAGGATTAACCATGAAATATAACTATGTATCCAAATAACCAAAAAATATGCAGATATCTGTCTATATAACAATAACATTGTATATATAAATGAGGAAACTCATTATAACCATAAAACATGTATGCACACACTATACAATACATGATGCAAATTAAGAGAAATTTAACGTTATAAAAAAGCCGCCTAGGTGTGCCTAGACGCCGACCTTTTCACCTTTGTGAGTATGACGTCCTTTAACTTCTAGAAAGTGTCAAACAAGATTTTAATTTATCATTACTTTTCACATTTCCAAAGAGCAACAAAATTAAGGCGACGAGTTTTCCTTTAACTCATTATAAATTGACATCTCCACCATGGAACAAAATTTCAATCGAAACTGTCAAATTTTGCTTGAATTTTCATTTTTTTTTGCAATCAGACATCAAAACGTCAGTACGTAGGAACTGGTCAGCAATTACGCAAAATTTTTGTAGTTACAGTCGAAATTTCGCAAAACAGGGGGTATTTTAGTGCAAAAAAGTCAAGTTTGGGCCTTGATATTGCGAAATCAGTGCAAAATGCAACACCTATTTCAAGAACTAGTGTTCCATTGACTGGATTTGCAGGGACTTTGATCTTTTAGTGATTTTTTTGTGATATCTTACTCTTAAAGGTTGCTTTACTTGATTAGTAGGTATGTAACCCCTCTCCCTAGCCCATCTACTCCTATTTCTACTTTTTTGTGACGACCCGCCATCAAACCGACAACCAAATCGCCACCAGTAATTACACGGAAAACCATAAACAACGGATTAACAAAAATCACTAAAAATTGAAACCATTTTGCAAAGAGATCAATTTCTAGGAAACTCTTAAAGAAAGAACCAACACTTTATATACATTATGGTTCATATTGTACATCCATTATACCATCTCATCTCGAGGATAACATATACCAATTGCTTTGCCCAAACATATACATAAGCAACTTAAAACCTCGAGGCAGTCAAGCCAAAATCTCAGACCGTTCATAAAATCATTACGCACTAACTCCCAAGGACCTGAGAGTACAGAGACGACACATATGACTTCTATCTACAAGACACGACAGACAGTACACTCAACCTGAGCTGTTACTGCTGTTCCTGATGTTGTTGTCCTTCCTTTGCAGTACGGTCTCTACCTCCTCGTGCACGTCCACCTAGAAATTGTGGAGCCCATAGGGTGAGACACAAGTCCCAGCGAGAGATATCTCCGACAACGATATTATTATCACAGGTAAACAGTATAAAATTGAGCAGAGGATCTTTTATGTAAATAAGCATGTTTATTTACAGTGCAAGGCAAAATCATTGATAAGATAGTTCAACTATCCATAACAGAGCTATAGATCACCTATTTGCTTTATAAGGAATATGAAGAACATGTATAACATCTATCAACTAAGATGTATAAAAGTAATGAAGCATCAACCAATGTTTTCCGTATTCATTTCTTAAGCAAATACGCTACACGACTGATTACATATTCACAATCACACTTATGCCCAGAGGAGATGAGGTATACCGCTCATGCTCCAACCGACCACGACTACGTAAAACATTGGTAGTTTGGTACCATACAAGGTCAATGGAAGAGTCGACTGCCATGACATCACCCGTCTCGGTCAGTTGAGACTACTAGCAGGACATCTTGTATCAACTGCAACTAGCTTACCAGGGTATACTGGTATCTTCGCTATAGAGTTACAGCCGTAACATGCACTCTCTTCGGGATGGTCACAAAGCTTTCCCGGTTCATTTTTCATCGGGATGATCACTGAGCTTTCCCGATTTATTTGGGGAGTTCACTAAGCAACCCCTGTATAAAGAAAATTACATATTCAACAATATGTATACCGAGTTAAATTCGTTTCACCATTCAGCAAATCCTGACACCGAATGGATCTATGGCCTGGGCAACTACATAATAAGATTCCACTTGATTAATTAGGTGTATTACAATATCTTTTAACATCAACCAAATTACAAGCAAGAATTATAACAAATGCTACAAAGAAAGGTGAGACACATTTATTAAGTGCTTTCATGATCTTTGGAGCACATATAACACACATGATCTCAATCCCTTGTCACATTACTGGGAATTCTCATCCCTTAGCATTATCATCATCATGATTGCTAGATCTGGGTATTCAAACCCTTAGTTCATCACTGAACACTGTTACTACTTATCAGGTAACCATTACCTCTAGGTCATCAGACCAAGGTATACATTATACTTGTTGCACAAGTATTTCACATAGCTCACAAAACCCATTTAGATCTGTATCATATGAACATTATAGCTCATACCTGGCTATGTTCACCATCTCATGATACCTGCATGGTTAGTATTTCATGATAATAGCAATATCAAATACATATCATCACCATGCAATACAAGAGAAATACAACCTTCCCATTATTAGGGTTAGGGTTTCCCTTCCTTACTGATTAGGGTTTCAAGTGCATACCATCACCCATTATTAGGGTTAGGTTTTCCCCTTATTAACCGATTAGGGTTTCAAATTATATCATCACCCTTTATTAGGGTTAGGGTTTCCCCCATTTGACCGATTAGGGTTTCAAGATCATATAATCAAGAATCAAACCCTAATTCATACTCCACTCATATTAGGAGTATCAATGTATGCTCATAACATGATTATCACACAAGTA
The DNA here is from genome assembly GCA_963693085.1 of Alisma plantago-aquatica. NCBI lineage: Eukaryota > Viridiplantae > Streptophyta > Magnoliopsida > Alismatales > Alismataceae > Alisma > Alisma plantago-aquatica. The sequence goes on from OY856415.1 coordinate 524,521,399, forward strand.
TAAGTTTCTCTTTCATCCTCACTAGGATGTTTGATTGCATCATACTCTATTAAATTGGCTCAACCCTTTCTTCAAGGTACATTGGCCTACTTATCAAAACACATTAAACTCTTTACATCTTAATGCATTACTTGACATAACACACTACTTGTGTTACTCCATCAGGTGCATTGAATTGAGGTGCTTCTACCATATCGGGCATAGAGGTGTGTACTTGACACCATATCGTGCTTCCATATCGTGTTTGAGGTATATCCTCATCACCATATCGTGCTTCCATATCGTGTTTGAGGTATATCCTCATCACCATATTGTGCTTCCATATCGTGTTTGAGGTATATCCTCATCACCATATCGGGTTGCTTCATCATTAGGGTTTGCATATCGGATTAGACCCTTATGCTCATATCTCTTCAAACCTTCATGGTATCGTCCTACCCTTCATCATGTGATAAGTGATAGGCTAGATAACAGGTTAGTCTAAACTAAACAAGGTGTACAACCCAATAGGGGTTTGGAGTTCCAATGTATATCGGGTTCTATATTATTACCATGTTGGGATTCAACACCATATCGGGTTAGAGTATATACTTGACTCCATATCGTGCATAGGGTATGTGCTTGATCCCATATTGTGCACAAAGTGTATGCTTGACACCATGTCGTGCACAAGGTGTGCACTTCATCATCATATCGTGCACAAGGTATATGCTTCATCATTGTATCGTGCTAGTGGTATGTTCACCTCACCATATCGGGTTTAGAGGTGCTTCAACCCGATATTGGGTTGGACCTTGATGATGTCATCATCATCAACCTCTAGACTCTTGTTCTTACTGTTCTAGTTCACGAACAACAGTCCTATGCAACTATTAGAACTCATGGATTCATCAATTATTCAATAAAACTCGAAATTGAAAGTAGATCATCAAGTATAGCAAGATTAATGGTGAATAATAACATAATTGGGTTCAAGTTATATAACCCACCTCAAGAACAACTTCAAAGCTCCAAGCTCCAAAGCTTCACGTTCCCAAGGTTGAAGATGAGCTTCACAACTCCTCTATATGCAAAGAATAACCATGGATAAGTATTTGGTGAAGAAGAAAAGAAAGGAAAATCACAACCCTAGATCCATGTTTTAATCCAAGGTTGAAGATGATCATGGCTTCACCTTAGGGTTAAGGCTTGAGCTCCTCCTTGCTCCTTAGCACCATGCACGATACCTCACCACTTATGCACGATATCCCCTCACTTGTGGCCGATAACACTTCACTTGTGGCCGATATCACCTTGCTATGGCCGATATCACTTTGCTATGGACGATACCAAGGCTCTATGCACGATACCCCTTCACCTATGCACGATATCTAAGAGAAAGAGGGTGGTAAGTTTCGAAAAAATTTCACTAGTAGGTGAAAGGAATGATATATATAGTTGTGGTTCATGAAAAAGAGTATATATGAGGTGTCATCGCTTTACACTACTAGGTGCTACATGTCCATGCATGGTTGACACGTATCTTTGCATACATATTTATCTTGACATGCAAAACACTTGAGGATAATCTAGAGATAAAATTTCGGCCCTTAGTTATCTTGTTGAGCAAGATATTTCAACTCAACATCACTTTATTGACAAACCGATACACTTATTCTAAGGAAAGTTGCAAACCGATACACATCACCTCCTTGAGGTGCTTAGCCCGTCATGGACTAGGCCAAGAGTTCACAAACCGATATGAGACTCCCTCTATGGCTCCTTGGCCGATAGACACTCTCATATGAACTCTACAACCCGATACAACTCAAACAAAGGCTTCAACTATACCTCTTTTCTTGGTCTTTTCATCACCAAGAATACCATTTCTCAAAAATGATTCAAACATGGTGTCTCCTTCTTTCTCTCTCCTCTAGATGATACTAGGAGGGAGTAGGGACACTCTAGAGGTAGTAATTTGCATATCAACCCTACATATTGAGTAATTTGCAATTTATACCAAAATTGGTGGATAAGGCACTAATATTATTCAAACAAGTTTCAATTTGGAATTTAGGCTTTCCACAAGCCGCCCCTTAGCATCATTCTCTCTCTTATGATGCTAAAACACATGAGGTACATTCAACATGTGACATTTTGCAATGTAACCCCTCATCTTGGGTAAATTGCACTTTACACCCAAACTATCATATAATGCACAAACAATTTGCAAATAAGCTCAAACTTGAAAATTAAACTCTAAGAGAGTCTTTAATTACTTTTCAAAAGATTAAAACAAGTTTGTAAATAACTTACTTAAGCAAAACTTCCAAGTTTAGGCCATAACCCAGGTCAGGGATGTTACATTTTTAGACATATCTTAATAAATACTCTGAAAATCCTAAATTTCTAAGTGATATTTCTCTTAAAATCCTCAAGATCTTGAAGTGAACTTGCAAATCTAAGAAACAATAGTGTGAAATACGTATATCTTTACTTATTTTGAAAATCTAATCAATGTATTTCATATTTATACACAAAATGGCTACAAAAGCTTTTTTAATGGAAGTTCTTATATGTTTATATTTTTCACTTATGTAACCCTATATATATTATAATAGTAGCCTTATACAAAATGCTAAGTTTAAGTTGAAACTTGTAACCCTCATCATCAACATCATCATCATCTAAGCCTCAGTCCCAACTATGTTGGGGTCGGCTATATGGATCCTAAATATATATTTTTTATTCACTTATGTAACCTAAATATTTTTATAATAGTAGACTTGTACAATAAATATACTAACCCAGTGTTTCAAAAAGCGGTATGCGTTATGCGTTCGGAGAGGTCACCTTGTAGAGTATATACGGTATGCGGGAGTATATGCGGTTTTAGATTTTTTAATTAATTATTATATATATATATATATTAATCATGATTTACATATTTAATTTGTGCAATTGTGTATCTAAATAGTACAATTACAAGAATAATGGATGCAATTATGCAAATATGCAATCATCACAACTTAAATAAATACAAACATGCACTATAATCTAAATTTAAACAAACATAAATGAATGTAAATGTATAAAAGAAGAAATCAGAATATCTCTAACTAAAAATCAGGGTATAATCGGCCTTGTATGCGGCCGTACAACCGATTATGCATTTTTTTGGAGGTTCGCACCTTGTATACGGCCGCTTATGCGGCCGCATACACCGATTTTCAAAATACTGTACTAACCTACAACATTGTAACTTGTAAGTTGTAACTCTTAAGTTATAAAGTCTAGTACTTTAGTTGTTTTAACTTGAAGTTTGCAAGTTTGTAACAGTCTAACTGTCTAGCAGACTTGACATTTTTGTTCATTTGTGCACTCACTCATCAAGACATGGATCCCACCCTAACCTCTACACATATAAATTTATTATATATTCTAGTGTGTCTATGTTTAAACATTGTGTTTGCAAAATTCTATAACTTAATTCCTTCATTTTGTCATCAAAATTGCCATCGAAATTCTGTCGAAATTGTTCAGCTTCCTTCACTTAAAATGTGGGAGACCCCCCACATATCTAATATGAAATATTATTGTATATTTGAGTAGATCTTGGTGATTAGATCGTCCTGGTAAATTTTCATGATTGAATTTTCTTATTTGGTCGTCGAAATCGTTAGATCCGTAAATATCAAAATTTCGGCCGAAATTTTGAAAAATTCTGTTTCTAGGCCATCGGAAACGACATCATAATCGGACATTTAATTCTAAGATCTCCACTTATCAATTAAAAAGTAAATTTCTCAATTTACCCATTTTAATGTTTTTTTGCCCTTTGCCCATGTCAATCTGGCCAGTGGAAAGTTTTCTTACCTTGTAAAATGCACAAAATTCATCTAGCTAGCTGATTATAAACTTACCGTGCCTTTTATCTGTACTGCAGGGAAGGAGGAAGAATGCAAAGATTTTTTCAGGACACTTTACAAGTTCATTTACATTCTTGGGACGTACCTCAAACCCCATGTTAGTCTTTACTCTTAACCAATATGATTACATTTTTGCAGAATATATATTAAATTTCTAGCAATTATTGTCATGAAGGTGAGGTGTAGTGAGAATGTTTAGGTGTTGATTGTAGGTTAGCGGTTCGCAGTCAAAAGTTTTTGTTTGATCAAATACACTATAACCTTTACATTGTGTCACATATATTGAATGTTGACATAGTTTCAAGCGTAACATTTCTGTATAAGAGCTATTTATTGTCACCTTGAAGAAGATGCAAAAATGACCCAAGGGTATCTTGATGAACCTTAGAGGTATTTTTTTGAAGATATTACTCATACAATGGGGTTTCAAGCATGCAACTTGATTTTCTTCATTCAATTGTTTGGAAAAAGGCTAACGTGACATTTCTTATTGATTGAAGGAACAATCCTCTCCTATATATAGGAAAGGAGGCAAGTATAAGGAAGCATAACTTAACTCTAATGGGCTAAGACAATTAGACCTATATGACACAATAAATTCATCATCATCATCATCATCATTTTTATCTAAGCCTCGATCCCAACCATGTTGGGGTCGGCTACATGGATCCTTTTTCAATCAGCTCTTTTATGGGTCATACTCTGATCAAGATGTAAAGATTCAAAATCCCTCTTTATAAGCTCTTCCCAAGTTAGTTTAGGTATGCCTTTGCTTCTTTTAGTTGTGTTCTGCTCAATAACCTTGCTTCAAATAGGTGCAATTGTCTGTCTACGTTGTCCATGTCCATACCATCTTGGACGACCTTTACTCAACTTGTCCTTGATGCTCACCACCGCCACTCTGTTTTTGATATAGTCATTCCTCATACTATCTTTTCTCGTATTCCCGCACATCCATCTCAACTTTCGCATTTCGACCACATTCATCTTGTGGAGACCATGTTTCTTCATTATCCAGCCATTCACTCTAATATAGCATGGCTGGCCGTATAGCTGTTTTGTAAAACTTGCTTTTTAATATGAGAGGGATATTTTAGTCACATACTACTCCAGTTGCACTCCTACACTGAAACCATCATGTTATGATCCTGTGACAAACATCATCTTGAACCTCACTTGTCACGGAACCGTTTGTTACCCAAATCCCCACTCCTAATGGCTAGAAAGCTAAAGGCGAGAGGACCCGAGCGCCCGTTCGTAGGATAGATCGCATAACATATGCATGAATAAGACCGCAAACAACAACTAAGGTATGAGACAAGAAAGCATAAAAGAACGCTAAACTAATACCTGATATAAAATCTTAGGTCCCATATATCAACCATGTGTATGTCATTTGTATGTCATTATATATCATCAGAGTACGAGTAGATTATCATGAGTGTGGAAGCATTGAGTCATCATTAGAGATTCATAGTGTACCTATTACCTAAAATCATAAAATGGGTACACATCAGCACAACTGTGCTGAGTACGCTGGCAAACATATAAAATTGTAGGTTTAAGAACATATTGTTTGGAAAAAGCATAAAGTAGATAACAAGAACGAAGCAACAACATTTAAAGACTTTCTTATTAACATGCAAGCGTGTTTTATGTTCATTTCCATTATACCAACAATGTCATAAGGCCTTTGATCAACTTCTCTAAGGAAGGGGTCCATGAGGGTGCTCAAGATTAGCTACCCTATATCAACATGAGGGACTACAAGACAAAACGTTATGAGTTAACCCTATTCGTAAAGGACCTCAAGGCCATTGCCGAGAGATAACCCTTGTATCAACATGGTCTGCCCTATCATGACAACTCAAGTAGGACACCCATCCTTGTGTCCTTACCCCGAGAATACATGCATGTACACAAGGTTGTATAATGGACATCTATAATTATGTTTTCACGTTTGTTCAACATATGTAATCAAGACCAAAACATAGTAGTCATAGGGAATAGTAGCTCAAACAAGTATATAAGCCAAGCATTCATACTACATACATACATGCAATTTCAATACTGCTAGTCTGGCCAATAGGAGGATAAAGCTTACCTTGATACGATCAAACTAACATTATACAACACGATTAGATCTTTGATAAGAGTCCATCAAAAATATCCTGACATTACAAGCAAGTGTGACTAGATTAACATCATAAGACTTAGGTCATCTAAAGCATATTAATCAAGGGTGGATGTTTCACCTAATCTAGGTTCTATATATCACAAAGATTGATTTCGACATCTCCAAAGTTCATGTAATTATCCATAATCAAGTTACATATTACATCATACATCATTTTGACTTAGGGTGAAACATCCTTCGCAAGATGAGGGATTTTAAACATAAGGTTTCATTGATTTTAATAGGGAAATCATAAGATTTGAATATGACTAAAGTCTTCATCATCATATCATCCATTTGAGTCATATTTAGTCATTTTCATGCAAGATGGTCATCACTAGAGTACAAGATAGATCAAGCTAGATTTCATGTCATAGAGGTCAACATGTTACTGACTTGAGTACATCAAATGACACAGGTGACCATTAGGGTGACATTTGTACAAGATTAGATCTCAAATATAGCAACATGCACATTATGTCACATTTCAATGTCATGTATAAGTCACTTAGTCATAATAGGGAACAAGAGTGATTCATAAGTCATTTAGGTGATGAAAGCATGTAAAGTTACTGATCAAGGTCAAACATAACAATTTGGAGTCCATATAATTAACTTGAGCATCAATTTAATGATCATTGACATTAAAGTCCATATTACACATTTCATGGTCCATTTTATAAACTAGAGTCATTCACAGGGATAAGCATGATCAAGTTCGATTCAAATAGTACAAAATAGCATATTTTACTGATTAGGACCATGAAAATCAATTGGGGTCATTATATGCTCATGGTTTGGCATTGAACATCATTTAAATATGTAAAAGAGATGCATTTGATGCCATTTTTAACATATCTGGAGATAAGAATGGATTTAAATTTTGAAACAAAGTTCATGGGATAGATCTCGTCGAGTAGATCAATTTTGATATATAATATGTCCCATTTAGAGTTAGGAGTGATTTTCTATGAATTTTGCAAGATAATACATATAACTTGAGGAGAGAGGGATAGAGAGAGCAATACCCTTTGGACGCTGAGATGGCGCTTCACGATTGGTTGGAGCTGGCTCTGGGTCCATGCGGGAGCCAGGGGCGTGGGGTCTACCCCGACGGAAGCGAGTGGGCAGTCCACCCACGTGGCGGACGACCAGTGGTCCGGGCGACGTTTGACTCCGGTCAACCCCACCAAGAACAGAGGGAGAGAGAGAGCAGACTAGGATAATCGTGGGTGTTCGCAGGAGGATCAACGATCATTGGGTCATCTCCTTCACCCAGCCAAAGAAGAAACCAGGCAACCAACCGCGGCGGCAGCCCTGCCGGCTCGAGGAGGAGAAGGCTATAAGAGGACAAGGGACGAGTCTGAGACTAGCCGCCTACCATCGCGTTGGTCTTGCGAAGCCAAAGCAATCCTTAGGCGGGCGTGAGGCTGGCTGGAGTCCGAGCAACACCTTGCCGGAGTTTCTAGAGCTGGAGGTTGAAGAAGAGGTGGAATAAGGCGCTATAGGGTGCGAGAACCTCGGGAAAGTTGTGGAAAATAAAGGGGGAAGAGAGGCGAACTCAAAGGGCTTATAAACACGTCCATAGGTATTGTGGATCATTCAAACCACCATGGTCGCGACCTTGCGGCCTACCATGGCTGGTGGGGGGTGCCATACCCCTCACACAACCCATCTCGCTAGAAGGGAGGTAGGGGCAAGGTTGTGGGAGCGAGGGAAAGACTTCGACGATGACTTTAGGTGCAAAGGAGGTTAAAAGGCCCAAGAATTTTGGGGTCGCGGACATGGCTAGAAGCTCTACCTGCTTGACTTTTGCTCAAGGTTGGGGATGACTTCCCAACCGTTGGATCATTGTGGGTGTTTAAGGCCCTTGGATCAATGGTCTGCGGGTGCACTCGCGCAAGGGGCCATCACCTTTGCTGGGCGTGCGGGCGAGATGGGCCTAGTCCAAGAAATAGCATTAGTCGAGGCCCAAGAAAGGGAAAAGGGGCAAAAACAAGGTGATAAAATGCTAGAAAAGGAGCAAATTTCAAATTGCCATAATTTTCTTCTCGAGCATCCGATTTGTTGAAATCTTCATCATTGGATCACAAATTGCATCCTCTGTAGATAAGGTTTGATATTATTATAATGATGTTTAGTAGTCTCAAAACTTCAATTCTTCATCTGTATAAATTCACTCAACATTGCATAATCGAGTTCAAAATTGCAATTAATCATCATACCTCATCAATTGAGCAACGAAGTGGGGGTGGCGAGCATTGAGGACAAGTTGTGCGAGGGCCGACTTAGATGATACAGACATGTGCAACGCAGACCTACTAGTGCGCCTATACGAAGCAATGTTATTGAGCCAAACACTATAAATAGAAGAAGAGGAAGGCCTAAATTAACATGGGATGAGCTTATAAAGAAGGATTTTGAATCTCTACATCTCAATCAGAATATGGTCCATGATAGAGCTGAATGGAAACGAAGGATCCATGTAGCCGACCCCAACATAGTTGGGATTGAGGCTTAGATGACAATGACCTCATCAATTGAGCAACAAGTTGCTCCAAAACATGCAATTGATGATTAGGGAGGTCATTGAGTTGAATGGAGTGCATTACGAGCCGCTATGTGCATAGTTGGAGGAGAGAGAAATTCCAGGTTGTTACATGATACATCACCCTCCCTTTCAATAACAGAGCTCAAGTAATGAAACTTATCAGATATGGGTACAACCATCCCATCCAACTTGACCCCACCATTCACAATTTTAGATTGGCTAAAGTTGCAATGTATATATTCAGTTTTGCTACTACTGATCATAAATCTATCAGATTCCAATCCATTTCCTTAAACTTCAACTTTATCATTCAATATTTCTTCTCTTTTATCAAGCAACACAATATCATCAACAACTAACATGCACAAAGGGATATCATCTTGAACATGCTTTGTCAACTCATCCATAACAAGAACAAATAGATAAGGGCTGAGTGTAGATCCTTGATGTACCCAAATGTTGATAGGAAAAGTTTGTGTCTCTCATTCAGGAGTCCTCTAACACTTGCAGTTGAGCCATCTTACACGTCTTTAATTAGGCCAGTGTATTGGATAAGCACACCCTTTTTATGCAAAATCCTCCATAACACTTTCTTGGGTACTCGATCCTAGGCTTTTCCAGATCAATAAACACCATATGAAGATCAATGAACACCACATGAAGATCTTTTTCTTTCCAGATCAAAACCCTCCGTACGATACCTTTGTAGTTTGTGCAACTCTAAACATGTCCTTTGTTTTTGTAGTTCAATACTATAGTACTATTTCTCCATTCATTCGACATCTTCCTTGTCTTCATAATCTTGTTAAAGAAATTTGTTAACCACATAGCTCCTTCGTCCCCCATACTCTTCTATACATCAATAGGAATATCATCTGGACCACATGCCTTTTTCATTTTCATCTTTTCAAAGCATTCTTGACCTCAGATAGTGAAATTTGTCGTGTGTAAGTGATATTTCTTGCAGTCATGTCACTCGAGTCTCTTACATTGTTCGTGGTATCACCATTGAAAAGCTTACGAAAGTAGTTTCTCTATTGGTTCTTAATATCATCATCCTTCACGAACACTCTGCCATCCTCATTTTTTTTGCATTTTACTTGACTCAAGTCTCTTCCTTTCCTTTCTCTTATACGGGCCATTTTATAAATATCTTTTCTCCTAATGTAGTGTCCAACTTCTTATATGTCTCATCAAAGTGTCTGGACCTTGTCTCTTGAACTACCATCTTAACATCTTTCTTTGCTTGTTTACATGACACTATAAACTAAATAATAATAATAATTCTAACACCCCCTCAAGCCTGGAGTATGGGTGAAACACATTTCCAATTTGGATTTACAAGATTCAATTAGATGATATGACAAATAGAAAATGAAGAAGGCACCAGAGTTTCACTCCTTATACATGACTATCTAAAAAATAATTTGATGACGCCACCTTTGAGTAGTGTTCTGCTGGCTGGAAATACTCGATCTTAGGTCTTTTGAAGTGCATCACCATATATGATGTGGTGATAATGACCACAAACTCGATCCATCTGGAGTGTGACTCTTGGGGCCTTGTGGGAATGAAAGACAACAACAAGGGAAGCCGAGGTAGATCACTAGAAGAACCATTTTGGCAAGTGCAACTTTGAGAAGACATGAATAAAATAGCTCAGTGAAGATAAAATTTAGATGAATCATCAACGTTGCAGATACAATATTTGCAGGTTAGAAATTGACGAGCTTCTGATGTGAAAAAACGTCCATCTGTCTCATGAGAACGTAGCGAGAATGATCAGCTGAAACATCATTAACACCAAAGGGAACAAGAGGCTGAAATAAGCCCAACAAGCTCTGTCCTAACATGCATAATACAATACAAACACGGAAAGCTTAGTGTCAATGCCGCCATTGAGATCTTTCAACACATGAAAGTGATAGCTAACTGCAATAAGGAAGCATAGATGGCCAACCTACGTGCATATCATGGCACGAATATGAAGAAACCCAATGTCACTGGGAATGAAACACCAATAATGCACTGGAAGCACGATGCTTAGTGGGAATGAAGCACCACAAAAACATCAAAAAGACGGATGTGCTGAATACCAAGAAGCTCCATGGAGATCATAATCGTCTGGACTGATACATATAATCTCTCTCATACTTTTTCTTCTCATACTTTCTCTCCTTTATTCTTCCTCCCACACACCAATTACAAAGTGATTGATTACTTGGTATGAGAAATAAAAAATGTCAAAGAAGAGGAAGGAGAAAGAAAAAAACTACACAGTGCACCCCTTTTTGGTGCTTTATTACCAGCGACATCCTTAATAATGTGAGTAGTGTTACATGACTTGATTAGATGGATTCAGATATGCGAGTAGTGCTACATGACTTGATTAGACAGATTCAGATAGAAATATAATGCTTTAGGTCACAACAAAGATCCTATTATAGATCAGATTAGCATGGGTTCTGATTCAACCATAGCCATCAAGATCCCAACAACAAGCCAACAATAGCGATATTTGCAGATCTTGAGTTATGCATTTGTCCTTGTCTGTGAACTCACCATGGATTCTACAAAGTGAGCGCATGTCTTGGTTGCGTGATCCGGAAATCTGTTAAACTGGAGATGAAGAATTACACAGGATCTGTTGATTGTGTGGCTGAGCATCGCGTTAAGGACATGGGGGATCAATTGGGTCGTGTCGTCTTAGTGAACCAAGGCCTCTTAATGGTAGGGTCACGGCTGAAGCATGCCAAAGTCATCCATTTCCGCTTTGCCACTGGCATTGAAGAGGCATGCATCACCAGAATTGACAATTTATTATCCTTAAATGGATGGGGCATCTTCTGGTCGCAGCCTACAAACATGTTACACACTATTATATCATTGCCGATGAAAGGCCACAGAGCGTCTGATGGATGATGCAAAACCAGGCAGTAGAGGCCGTACTAAAGGTGGCTTATGGGGACAGTGGATTGCAAGACTTGGGAAAGTGGTTTCGTCTAAACGACATGACTAATAGATTCGGGGGAGACAGATAGATAAAGTTGGTGATGTCCGGGAAGACAGGCGCCGAAATAGGTATACAAAGATTTGATTTTTATGAAAGTAGAGGAGAGAAGACGACCATGAAGATCAGGATGATGCCTAGCGGACGGCCAAGCCAAGAAGAGACGTCAGCCACCCGCAGGAGAAGGCTCTCTTTTTTCTCCCTAGGTTAGGATCAATACTCTGGTATCATGTGGAAAATCAGAATGGAGGCGAATGGAATATTTCTTATTGATAGGAGGAACACTCCTCTCCTATATATAGGAAAGGAGGCAAGGAGGCAAGGAAGTGGAACTTAACCCTAATGGGCCAAACCAATGAGGCCCAAATGACATAATAAACTAAATAACAATAATTCTAACAAATTGTATGAAAGTTGATATCAATTTTAAGCAATATTCATCTAATACCCCTGTGATTTTGCTAAATAAATTTCATGTTCCGAAGGTGTTTTACACAACTGCAAATAAAGTGCTACCCAATTCACGGATTTCAAATCTTTATGTTGAGTCTTAACGCTCAACATGATTTTCAACTCATGCTTTTGAAAGCTATAAGATTAATAAACACTATTCTTTAATTATGACACTGGTATGCTATTCTGACGCATACCACTGCAAAGTCGTTGTTACTTGCCTATACTGATACATTCTTTTTCCATGTGTTATGACTTCAAATCGCCATTCATGTCTTCAAACCCCATGGTAGTCTTTGCTCTCTAACCAGTATGCTCATTTTTGCAGAATATTTATTAACTTTCTAGCAATTATATCACAAAGGTGAGGTGCAGTGAGAATGTTTAGGCGTTGAATTGTAGGCTAGCTGCTCATAGTCAAAAGTTTTTGTTTGATCAAATACACTATAACATTTACATTGTTTTACATACATTGAATGTTGCCATAGTTTCAAGCGTAGCACTGCTGTATAAGGGTAAGAGCTATTTATTCTCACCTTGAAAGAAAATGCAAAAATGACCCAAGGGTATCTTGATGAAAACCCAGTGGTGCTTTTTTGCATATATGACTTATATAATGGGTTTTCAAGTATGAAACTTGATTTTCTTCATTCAATTGTATAAAAGTTGATTTTGATTTCAAGTACTATTTCATCTAATACCTCTGTCATTTTGCTAAAGAGGTTTCATGTTCGGAAGGCGTTTTTTACATAACTGCAAATTAAATGCTACTGAATTTACTGATTTCAAATCTTTACATAAGTCATAACACTCACAACAGAGCTTTTCAACTCATGCTCTTGAAAGCTGTAAGATAAATAAACACCATTCTCTAATAATCGCACTAGTATTCTGTTCTAAGGCATACCACTGCAAAGTCATTATAACATGGCTATACAGTTCCATTCTTTTTCCATGTGTTACAACTCCAAATCGCCATTAATGTCTCCAACCCACCCTCTCACCCCACCCCACATATATATATATATATATATATATATATATATATTAATTTTAAGTATTGATTTATTATGCATTAAAATGACGTTTGTTTTCGTTCTGATAATGTTTTTGCTTCATACATCACTTTGTCACTGAGAACAAAGCCTTATGCATGACTTCTTTGATCCTTCTACGATGACAATAAATGATCGATATTATGATTTTCTTGGTGGCGTTGCAAGCATTTTACATAAATTATATGGGAAAGTGCTTCCTTTTATATTGTTGTTGCTAGATTTCTGTTTATTACTACTTTGACTTGAAGTTTTTACGTCTTTTATTGTGGCTCTAATATGTTTCCATGAATACCGTAGGTGGCTTAGTCATTTCTGAACTTCTAGCTGAGAATTACATCTGTTGTTTGTGCTAGCATTGTTTACTTTTAGTCTTTTATCTTTGTGTGCAGGTTGCCATTTTGGATGGCATCGCAATGGGAGGTGGCGGCGGCGTTTCAATCCCTGGGACTTTCCGTGCTGTTACAGATAGAACTGTATGTTTGTAGATAAGAGTCCAACTTTCTTCTATGCTCTGAAGAATCATCTTTATTCTTTGAGTACCTTGTTTGCTTGAATTATTAAAACGAATCATAAAATGATTCTAATTTTTGGTAAGTATTCTTTACTGGTTCTTATCAATATTTCAGTAGTTATTAGTAGATTCTCTTAATTAGGTTTAGGTTGCTATCTTAAGACATGCAATAGGTTTAGATCTAAGAACAGGAAGGACTCATGTGGCTGATCGTCATTACCGATATGGGGGCTATGGGTGTTTGCTCTATATTATGGAGGACTTAACTAAACCAAACTCCTCCCTTGTTTACCAGTGCCGACTGCTTTTTAAATTACACACTGGTTCCTGGGTTTTGATTAGTAATATAATTTAACACGTAATAAATGAAATTATTATTTTCTTTTCTCACCTCATTTGCCAACCAAATCCCCCAAATGGGTGCTTCAACAACTTAGACAGAGGCTAGGCACTTCAAGGCCTGTTTTCTGCACATCTTCAGTTTTTATGCATATGTATGTATGACTTTGAATTGTATATTATAACATGAAAATATAACATATACAATTGTGGAAAGTAAATCTGATATGGGCATTTGATGGACTTGTTTTGCATTTAATATGCACAGAGGATGTAGTTTTAAATTTGATATGATTTATGTGATAATATTGAAATCATGCATTCTTAGTTATCATGTCTTGGATAGAGCATAATCATGTACTCCTAGTATGTTTTCAAGTTGATTGTTGTAGGTGCATCAGCTGTAAGTTTATGTAATATTAAACTTGATAATTAGCGGGAGATAGGTTGATATTAATAATGATTGTTGAATTTATAGTTTTATAAAGTGGTTTCTTTTGCATAAAATTTCTTTTTTAAACCACGTCTGTTGAGTGAAGACACAAAAATGGAAACCTACCTGTATGTGAGAAAATACTTTGTACATATAAATTCTGCACAAATAGATGGTAATTTACATGGAAATATAAGTATGTAAGCTCTTTGGATTTTCCCTAGTTGCTTTGTCATCCACCTTAATCCTGCACACTCAAGTAGCTCGTTAGATCAACAAGAATGAAATGTTTGTCATCATCGAAACAAAGGGATTTATCATAATGTCCAATTTATCCAACAAACCTCTCATAGGGAATCTACGGTGTTCATGGCTCTTAAGTCTGTTATTTTATTATCCTTGCAAAGCTCTTACTATATTGTATATTTTCCCTTACTTATACTAAATAACAATAAAGTAACTTAACTAGGAACAGTATATTAGGAGGTCCAAGCTGGCTGTGTAAACATCTCAGTTTTTCTAATATGCGATACAGTAGCAAGGCAACCCCCCTTTAGATGCCTTAGGCACCATGACGACACCTAATGCTGCTTATACCCCATTTTACAGATGCACTGTGATAACGGCCAGATGTTCTGCCACTGCGATGGAAGTCTGTATTATAGACGATTTTAGACACTTGGACGGAATGACCACTCAGACACTTCCCTCCATCTTTCCCTCTTGTTTGCCCCTTACCCTGTGGTTGTATTGACACACACCTAGGCGTGATATCATGCAAAGTGGGGTGTCTAGCCATTCACTTAATAATAATGCCTAAAGAAAGCACATTTCTTGGAGCATCTGGGTGCCTTTCCGCCTAGTACAATTGTGTTATGAGAAAAATATATTTTTGTTTATATTATTTCCCTTCATTTTTGATCCGTAAAATAAAGTCTTATGTATGCTCGTTTAATAATATATAGAAGAAATGTAGGATGGATGCCTAGCTGCCTTGGCGATCATGCCCACTATTCCATGCAATGGACTGAGTAGGTAAAAGAGGGGATGGGGGCCATGTTTTAAAAAGTCCGTATTTGCTATTATGCTATATTGTAGTTGTGGAACCTAGGGTGCCCATATTGTTGATTTTATATTTCAATATATCAAATTAAAAAAAAATCTAACTACCGGGCAATAACAATTGAAACAATAATTGTTATCGTCGGGTAGACATTGAAGTCAATGACGGGTTATAAGTGCGTTAGCTCATATCATGTATAGTAGTCCCTAGTAGGAAGCTCAAAAGTTGGATCAAGCTCTTAATGAGAAGGGGTTGGTCACTGAAGGTGAAGGAGTACTTGAATCTCACATGGGGTACTCTTTGACATCCTCTAATTTTGACAAGAAGAGGTCATCAATGACAAGCACTCCTTACAACTTTGCTCCAAAAAAGGGGTTGTTTATTGGAAGTGAGAAGTATTGGAACCTTACATGAGTCATTTTCGACATCCTCGAGCTTTGACGAGAAGAGTTTTTCATTACTAGAAACCATTTCTTACCACCTTGCTACAAAGGGTTCAAAGCCATTGGTTGATACAAGACCGAACAAGTGATTTTGCCGAGATCAAATAAGTGGTTTAACTAATAACCAAGGACAAGAAGCATGAAGTATTTAAAGACATTTTCGACCTTGACAATGCTAAAGAATCGATTTTTGATCCAAGCCTCTTTGCATCAAGCAATATGGTTGGTGGTGGCTAAGTAAATTGGTTTAATGCCCATTATATGAAAAGGTGGCAGCATCAACATCGGTTAAAGAGTCGAAAGCAATAACCTCTCCATTATGTAGGATATTGGTCACCGATTAGTGTTACTACACCACCAAATTGTGCACACATTGAAGTCATGCTGAGAGTGAGAAGTTAGATTGATTTGTTGATGTAGGGCAAAAGCTTGCAGGAAAGCCCGCTTGGGTTAATTAGATATCTGTGAATATCTTGATGTTTTAGTTAATTGCAAGGATTCTTTATTAATATCTAGGTACATAACAACTTTTTAGGGTCTTAGCTTAGTTGTAAGTTTCAAGTTTGATCATTTTAATTTTGTGTTTGTTATTTGTAGGTTATTAATTAGGGAACACTGCTCAACAACCACATCGGTAGGGTTTCAATTTGTTTGTTATAAATACCAACCTTAGGGTATTTTTCCACACAAATTGACTATATTCTTGAAATTTGGTTATATTTTGATAATTGGTTTCCCACTAATTCATAGTAGAGCCTAAAACCTAAATCCTAGGTCTAGGTATGGGAAACTCCACCCCATCAGCTATCTAATTTTCGTATACGACTATACCCTAGGTCTAGGAAGTCATATCTGCTACCTAAATCTGATTTTTTATACTCTTCATCTACACAATATGATGCACATTGACCACCCTTCCCCTTGTTGCTTCCAACCTTAACCTCCACCACTATTTCTCCTTTCTTCTTTTCCTTCCTTTTCTTCCTTCTTTCCCCTCCCCTCCCTGTTGGTTGCTAGAATTCCCCATTGTAGCATCAATGACAATAAGGACGACCTCTTGTTGGATGTCTCTAGTATCCTAGGGCACTGTCGTCATTAAAGAGGACATTGGATCCTAGCTCGACGACTCTACTTCTCCCCTCCCCTGTGCACGCCATGTAAATAATTGCAACAACCACCTTGGATTGGCTTGGGATACTGCCAATCTTTCAGGAGGCATAGGGGCCTCACTCCTCGTTGAGATGATCGGATGCTACACTTGCACCACCCACATCCCACTTGGCTCCTCACACCCCATGCATGGGTATTTGTCAGCAACCTGCGTTCCTTTAGGGGTGCCTGGGCATCACATATCTCCTACTGGAGGCGTGAAGCCTTAATGGTTAATGAGGTGTTGCATAAACCATGCTTGCCAAGGCGCTCGCCTAGGCGTGCCTAGGCAACCGCCTAAGCAGCAAGACATCCAAGGGCTGCGCTTAGGCAATGCCGCCTTGCCTATAATACCACATTGACCTAGTTTTGTGGATTTGGTTCTATATTTATGTATTTTATTGTTTACTGTGGCCATCCTAATGTTCAAAATCAATATTGTTGCCTATGTTATGTGCCAAATATCACTTTTAATTGCATATAATACTCTTTTTTGTTTTGACCTGGATCTGATACTATTAATACGCATCTTTTGATTTTTCTTGTCTTGCATCTTCAATTCAGATTGTATTCAGTAGCTATTCTATGAAGGAAAGTGTTTACATTGCTTAATAATTGTAGTTATGTATGACAATAAATATATATTTACTTGTTGATCACTCTCTTACATTATTTACAATAATTATATTCTTGTTCTTGACATTATTGTTAATGGTAATATATTAGAAATGTAATTGGTTATTTTGTCATATACATATACAATAATTATTGTATATGTATATGTGTGTGTGTATATATATATATATACACACGCACACACATATAAATATATATATATTAAAAACTATATGTATATATATTTATACAAAATGTGTATTCGGAGCACATGTGTCCTAAATTTTGCAAAATGTGTGTCAGGCGAGAATACATATACATATACATATATGTATATATATATTTATACATATAAATATATATAATATACATATACATATACATATACATATACATATACATATACATATACATATACATATACATATACATATACATATACATATACATATACATATATGTCAGGCTAGATTACACTCGAGTGTATTCGGAGCAGAATACACTCAAGTAGTTTTTAATGATGCAATGTTTTTTTCAAAAATCTAATCCGTTGATCTTCTTAAACATCTTGTGAATAGCTCATACGCAAAATTTGAGCACATTTGGACATTTATAGGTCATGTTATAAAGACCGCAAAAATTATGCATTTCAAATTAATTTCACGCGTCGATTTTGTTGCCCTTGGATGAG
This sequence comes from Alisma plantago-aquatica, assembly GCA_963693085.1. Classification (NCBI taxonomy): domain Eukaryota; kingdom Viridiplantae; phylum Streptophyta; class Magnoliopsida; order Alismatales; family Alismataceae; genus Alisma; species Alisma plantago-aquatica. The sequence continues at coordinate 524,539,799 of OY856415.1, forward strand.
TGACTTAACACTCATCCAAATGGACTCAAAATTTGTGTGTAGCCTAGTTATAGTATGACGGTGAAGATCAATGGTTTACATTTTGCAAAAAATAGTCTTGATATGCAAACACACTTGAGTGTATTCGTGCAATCTGTACACTCGAGTGTATTCTAGCCTGACTCTCTCTCTCTCTCTACTATATATATATATATATATATATATATATATATATATGGCCTCCGTCGGGGCGCCTAGGCTGCCTGGGCGTCGATATAGAACGCCTGGTCGCTTGGCCGCCTATACAACCATGGTAGGGCGTCCCCCACATATTTTACTTCAGTTGATGGTTTGCTGTTGATATTGATTCAACAGTCAACCACTTCATTCGCCCCAAGAGCATTAATGCAATGTTTCCAAGTAAAATCATTATTTTTTGGTGTATTTGGCATAATGGGGCCCTCATTGTCTAATAAACCACCACCAGGATTCATGTCGTCTGCATTGAAGAAAATAAAAAATAGCATAAAGCATGCATAGTACTAGTATCTAATAATTTAAATAACAAATATTAGGGAATGCAATGCCATTATGATATACTATAAGGCCCCGTTTGGTACGCAGGATCCTAAGCGGGATGGAACTGAAGTGCTACTCGTAGTCACACTCCCGTGTTTGTTTGCACAAGAAATGATATCAGGATGGTATTTGAACAGTACTAGATGTCCACCCAAATAGGACTTCGCGTTCTGCAGCTCCCGTAAGTATTTGTGTGGTATAAACGCTAGCCCCAATGCCCGACACAACTTCGTTCTCAAATTACGCCACAAGGCCTCTGTTCTCTCCTGCTAGGTGAGCACCGCTCTAGGCTCTGCTGCTTAGGTGTCGCCCTGGCCTTTCCTGCTCCAGGCGAGCATGGACCTTCCGCTCACGATCAAAATATATTTCCGACCCTTCTCCAGTTCCCCCTCTTCCGGCCACACAGAGAAAAATATGGGGCTGAGTGGCGACTCCTAGTTTTAGTTGGCAGGCCGTTTTCTCGCAGACTTAGGCACCGATCATTATTGATGACTGCAACTAATTACAGGTTGGCAGCCTTCCTTTCTCCATCAATGGGTGGATCAAACTCATCTCTGTCACGGCAATACGATAAAGACAATCATAGTTACCAATCAATATATCATTATGTATGTTTATTTTTTAGTTTTTTGACTGATTTCTATCCTCTGCTGCAACCAGACGTAAGATGGGAAACCAAGCATCCTATCCTCCACCTGTACCTTCTTATCCTATTATAACCTACATCCCATTTTAATCCTTTCCAGCGTACCAAATGTGGCCTAAGTATATGCTATGTATGAGTACTAAATGGTGAAAGAATCCCAATCCACTTTACTTCTCTTAAAAAAACAACAATAACACCAAGGATTGCAATTATCAAAATCTTCATCGAAATTTCCATCGAAATTTTTGAGTCTGTGTACCAAAAACCTCAAAATTGGTGAAAATCTTCGAAATCGTCAAAATTCATCGGAATCCATATAGTCGCATGTTTCGGTAGAAGATGCCACCCAAATCGAAAATTTTGGGTGAAATTTTGCCAATTTCGTCGAAACCTCATTCCTTGCATCAAACAAATTGGCTTCCTACACTCAAACTTGAGAAGACCCCTACCCCCATATATCTATTATGAATTATGATTGCATAAATAAGTAGATCTATACTAGTAGATCTATCTGGTAAACTTTTGTCAATTACTTCATTCATTTTGGTGTCAAACTGCCAAAAATGTATCTGTAGATTTTTTTTGAATTTTTGTAAATTTATGCTTCTGTGTCTACCAAAACGACATTCATTTCAGTTATTTTCTTCCTTGATAAACACACGCGCACACACATATGTGTGTGTATATATATTTATATATGCATATATACATTCGAACTTAGTAAGAGTCATAAACAATATAAAATGAAAAAAAATTAAAATATTAATTACATATTAATAATACGGGAAGAAAACATCTCATTTTATAATTAGGAGTCATTTATGTGTTACACATTGTTGGGGGAAATTGCATATTGAATATGATCTTTTTCTTTAAATATCATGTTTCAAATGCAACTTTCCAAAAATTTGGAAATTATTGGGGCAATTTTGTAGGGATAGTTATTTTCAGGGACAAAGCTGTAAGATTGCATTTTAAAGATGATTTTTTCTTCAAAGGTCAAATTTGAAACATGATTTTTTTCTTTCAAAAATTTGGAAATTGTTGTTGCAGTTTCTAGGGATAGTTATTTTCAGGGACTTAGTTGTAAGTTTCAAGTTTACGATTAAAATTGAGTTTGTTATTTGATTAGGCTATTAATCGCAAGTCTGTGTCTGCCTTACTAAGGTTTCAATCCGTTTATTATAATACCAATTTTGAAATTTTCAGATATATAGACTTGAGGAATTTGGTTATTTTTGGGAATGGTTCCCCATCAATTGTAGCATATGACTATGAGCACATTTGGGTGGAAACCGTGATTGAAGCAGACTATATCCATAAACTCAGCTGGCCTTAGACTAGCTGATGATTACTTGGCCAAGTAATGTATTGTTTTCCTTAGTAATTTCTTCACTTCAAGTATAGATGGTCATTGTCATCAGTTGCTATTCAAATGAATTGTATACGGATTTAAACCAGTGTAATCAGTCGGGTTTCAATACACCAGGGGAGGTGACCAGTTCTGCTTGTGGTCACTACACCCAGCAGGTGCAGTTTGAACTTGGGTTAGCGAGAAGAATGCCTATGGTGACAGAGAAAATATAGTTTATGCCTCTTGTAATTGTTTTCCACTTGGCGCAGATATGGTTGTCACTTTTCAAGCTGAGATGTATTTGCCTTTTAGAATTGCATGACGTTTAAAATCAAGTATGAATAAAATTCGTCAGGAAAAACGGGGTGGAAGAAATTATAAAAGTGTGATACAGAGACTTGTATTAACAGGGGAAACCAATATCATTGTAGTATCATATTCATTGTAAAAGCATAATGGATGTTAAATATAGAATAAACGGTTTTCTATCTCTATTTGACTGATATTATTCCATTTAATAATATTTCGTTGGCCACCCTGTGTATATGTAGTTGTGGGCTTTGTTGTGTGGATGTGGACACATAAATAGTGTTTTTTGTCTCTTTCGATAAGGCACCTTTTTAGTTTAGTTCCTTCCATGCCTTGCTAATTGCCAAGCTTGGCCTTTGGCTGTCACATGCTTTGATAGGTCCATGTCCTTTCATGCACTTTTCAACAATATCGAGTTTCAATTGCCGTCAGCTCAGTAGCAGAGCCTGGGCCCTGGGGTCCCCAGAACGCTTTCTTCACATTTTCCTGTTGGTGATGTGTGCCTGTTCCTGTTGAGCTGTATTGGCTTGCATGTTGGTATATACGGCAAGAAATGTGCATATCAGGCATAAACTCATGTTAAACAGTGCTTACCAGTGGATCAATCTTTTTAGCCTGATATGAAAAGATTGTTGATGTGATTTTGTTCAAATTTGGCTTATGAATTTATTTCATATACGGTTTGTTGAATTTAGTTTTCTTATATAAATGCAGATTTTTGCTACTCCAGAAACTCAAATTGGTTTTCATCCGGATGCTGGTGCTTCATTTTACCTTTCACATTTGCCTGGTTATCTGGGTAGGCTATCATATTTAAAAGATCCTTCTATTTTGATGTTTCTTGGAACACAAATGGTTAACAGCCAGATCTGCATATAAAGCACGGGTCTAGTGCTAAAAGATAATTGGATTACTATATTACAGTAGTAGAATTGTTCAAGTTAAAAGTAATTCTGTGATTTTTATCTACCTAATAACCTGTGTTATTCTCGCTTCATGTCTTATTATGTCTATTCATGCATTATGGACTTGTATATACAGGTGAATACTTAGCTCTAACAGGGGAAAAGCTTAATGGAGTAGAAATGATTGCTTCTGGGCTTGGTACTCATTATTTCCCTAGTGAGGTTTGTGTATTGATGCACACAATTAATATTGACAGATGAAGTGTTTGCTCGGTATAACATGTTTTATGCACAGAAATTGGACTGGATTGAGAATCGTCTGAATTCTTTGGCTACGGATGACCCTTCTGTAATTGAAACATCTTTGGAACAATATGGAGATGTAGCTTTTCCAGACAAAGAAAGTGTTGTCCGCAGGTACGTTTATTCCCTGTACTTAATACTAAGATACTAGTTTAGGCAACTACTTGTGAAAGTAGTATCTGCATGTCGAGCCACCTTGGTGGCAGTTCAAAAATGCAGAAATAAACAAATAGACACATGTTTATTGCACAAACAGACATGGACACACATGCATACACAATAATTGATAAGAAAATATCTTGGCATATATATTACAGGCAACTTAATTATTATCTGTAATAAAAAGACCAATACATTTTATCATGATAAAACTAGCTAACACCAAATCTGAAATCCTCAAATATTTATGAAGTTCTTTTCCTTTCATCATCATCATCATCATCAACTAAGCCTCGATCCCAACTATATTGGGGTCGGCTACACAGATCCTTCTTTTCCATTCAGCTCTATAATGGGTCATATTCTGGTTGAGATGTAGAGATTCAAAATCTCTCTTTATAAGCTCTTCCCATGTTAATTTAGGCCTTCCTCTTCTTCTATTAATTGTGCTTGCCTTAATAGTATTGTTTCGTATAGGCGCATTAGTCGGTCTGCGTTGCACATGTCCATACCATCTGAGTCGGCCCTCGCGCAACTTGTCCCCAATGCTCGCAACCCCCACTTTATTTCTGATATAGTAATTTCTCAAGCGATCTTTTCTTGTCTTCCCATACATCCATCTCAAAATACGCATTTCAGCCACGTTCATCTTGTTGAGTCCTAGTTTCTTCACCGCCCAACATTCACTCCCATAAAGCATGGCTGGCCGTATAACAGTTTTATAAAACTTACTTTTTATTCTGAGAGGGATCTTCCGATCACACAACACTCCAGTTGTACTCCTCCATTTCAACCATCCTGCAGTGATCCTATGACAAACGTCATTTTGGACATCTCCATCTGTTTGAATGATAGAGCCCAAGTAACGAAATTTATCACATTGGTATATCTACTCCATCCAACTTGGCTCCACCATTCACACTGCGAGATTGGCTGAAGTTGCAATGCATATACTCAGTTTTGCTCCTAATTATCAATCCATTTGATTCCAGTGCCTTTCTCCAAAGTTCAACTTTATCATTCAAACCATCTTTAGTTTCATCAATCAATACAATATCATCAACAAATAACATACACCAAGGAACTTCATCTTGAACATTCTTTGTCAACTCATCCATAACAAGAACGAACAGATATGGGCTGAGTGTGGGTCCTTGGTGTACCCCAACTGTGATGGGAAATGTTGGTGTCTCTCCTCCAGGAGTCTTCACACTTGCAGTAGAGCTATCATACATGTCTTTAATCAAGTCAATGTATTGGATTGGCACACCCTTTTTCCTCAAAACCATCCACAACACTTCTCTGGGTACTCGATCATAACTCAAGCTTTTTCCAAATCGACAAAAACCATGTGAAGATCTCTTTTTCTTTCCCTATACTTCTTCATAAGACTCCTTATCAGAAAAATAGTATCTGTTGTTGATCTACCTGGCATGAAACCAAATTGGTTGTTTGATATCTGCGTTATAGATCTTAGCCTCTGCTCAATAATCCTCTCCCAAAGCTTCATTGTGTGACTCATCAACTTGATACCTCTGTAGTTTGTGCAACTCTGTACATCGCCTTTGTTCTTACAGATGGGGACTATAGTACTATTACTCCACTCATCCGTCATCTTTGTTTGTCTTCATGATCTTGTTAAATAAGTTCTTTTCCTTTCAAATTCTATAAATGTGAAATTCACGTCAACAGGCAAGGAAAACAGATATTATCTGCTGCATTCGAAACCGTTCAAGTATGATGCCCATATGAATATGATTACAGAAAATCCTAATCTTTGCTTACCTATTAAAGGATTATGAGAAATCAATATAGGCTCTTAAATGCCTCTTATCGTTTCACTAGGGTCACTCTGAATGCATATTGTACAAAATTTGAACATTTCAGTATTGCTGAATACCTAAAAAAGCATACTACATTAAATAATTTCAAAGCTATAGTTGTATATAATCAAGAAAAAACTATGTAAGAAGTGCAACTGGCAATGGTTAGAAAGAAACTGCTTTGATTTGCCCACTGCACTCTAGGCATGCTCTGCTCGTGTGTGTTTTCCTGTGGTCTTGGTAAACATTTGCAATGTCCTTTCATGCTCTCTTGAGGAAAAATCCCTTGTTACTGGAGCATTAGGGCTATCTATGTCAACTTTTTGGCTCTGTCCACTAAATGCAATTTGATTGCAACTGTGAAAAATCACAAACATCTCTGAAGTTTACATAAATACACGTGATGTGAAGCACGCTTGTGAAACTAAATTAGTTCATCTAATTCAATCCCCGGGTGATACCACCAGGCATGGGTATATAGATGTCTCACAGGAAGCCCTAATTGGCTTGTTTTTGCAAATGACCCACCTGAAATAAGAAATAAACAGTTTCATTGAGAACTTTTGAGTAGGTCTCCAATTGCAAGTTAAAAATCTCAGAATAAAATTCTAGTAGAAGGTGATCAATAAAGACGAAAAGTAATAGTAAATAAAAGGTCTCTAATCAAGAGTCAGCAAGAGCAAGTCCTAATCAGGGTCTAGATGAGCAGCCTGTGTCTAAATTTGACCTGATTTGGCCTAAATTAGATTTAATTTGGCATAACATGACCTAATCAGACTTTACTTCCCCTAATTTACCCTATATTGACTTAAATGAGACCCAATTTGACCAAATCAGACCTAATTTCCCCAAATTAAACATATTTCCTCCGAATCAGACATGTTTTACCCAAATCAGACCTAATTTGCCAAGATTTGACCTGATTTGCCCTAAATTGGACCTATTTCAACCATAAATGTCTCAAGGTGATCTAATATATCCAGACCCAGTTCATGCAACTTTAGCTTTTGAATGGCTTAATGTGGGCCTAAAAGGCCTTAGACGCTTACTTAATACACTCAGGCTGGACGCCTAGTTTGAGGCGTCTTGCCTAGGGCCTAGGGTGCCTAGGCGGCACCTTGGTGGGCGCCTTTAAGTGTTGGGTAGGCGGCTACAAACAAACACTCACTTTTTGCTGCATGTTCGACCTAATTGGGGACATTGGCTGATTAATAGGCCACTTTGTGGGACTTTGTGTTGTTTTTCTCAGTTGGTTGGGAACCATACAAGGATGTTCTGCTAGTAGTTTACACCATAGTACTAAATTTTGTCAAAATCTAGTGAACTGTCGCTGAAGTTGATGGTCAACAAAGTCGAATCTGGGTGGACTTTTATATTCAGAAACTTCGTTGACATTTTCACCAACATCAAGGATGTCGAGCCAAATGTCGACAATGGTTGCCCAACCCATTTGAAAAGATAGGAAAAGTCAGTGACTTACCTATATGTTTGCCAACTTTGAGGATGTTGCCACAAGTATAGTGGAATGACTGTTGCTATTTCTGTCTCGGGAGAAAAGCTATTGGAGGATTTTGTTTTGTTTTTAAGCTAAAACTACTATATCTACCCATCCCCTACTAGATCAAACCAATTCTAAATTTGTAAGTCATCGCATGAAGATTTCGTCTCTCCAATTTCATCTTATTTATCTTTTGAAATTTGTTTGTTCATATAAAGGTTGTTGGATGCATCCCATTGGCTTTGATCAAAACAAAATAGAGGCAATATTATGTGTTCCAGCTTCCTTGGGACATGTGCAGACATGTAGCTGGTACTAATAACCTTAAGAATAGCATAGGAGAAACACGTTGTTTGGCCTTTGGCCTGATCATATGGCACTTGCCGAATACATGCTGTAATGTACTGAATTTCTAAACTCTATAGCTGTACTCTATAGAGATGATAGAAAATTTTGGCCAAATTGATTGGATGGTATGATAGACAAGCTGGCAAGGAGCGCAATTCTTTTTGGGATTTCTTAATATTTTGTTTGATAGAAGCTTATGAGTTCTGAGGCTCCAATTTAGCTTTTTTTCTTAATGGAGGGAATTTGATGACAAAATTTCTTTATTTTAATGTGATTCTCGAGATGTTTGTTATGCTCATTCAATATCTTACAATACAATGGATTTCGAATCTCCATCCAAAAGATTGATTACATCCCCTTTATCCGTGCTCTCCTCTTTATATAGTTATTTATTGGTTATCCGGAACATTTTTCATGTTACCTTTAAATTGTTTTCAGAATGGAGATGGTTGATAAATGTTTTGGACGTGAAACAGTAGAGGAAATCATTGATGCACTGGTAAGTTATTGGTCATTTATCTTTTAGTTAGAACAAAGGAGTAAAGCTAGTTAGTACCGTAGAATTAAATGTCCGATTTCGATGTAGTGTCCGATGGCCCAGAAACAATTTTTTTTTTGAAATTTTTGATATTTACGGCCCTAACGATTTCCACGACCAAATTAGCGAATTAAATCATGAAATTTTACCAGGTTGATCTAATCGCCAAGATCTACTCAAATATGCAATACTATTTCATATTGGATATGCGGGGTCTCCCACATTTGTAAGTGAAGGAAGCTGAACAATTTCGACAGACTTTCGATGACAAAATGAAGGAATTAAGTTATGGAATTTTGCAAACACAATGTTTAAATATAGACACACTAGATTATATAAAAAATTTATATGTTTAGAGGTTAGGGTGGGATCCATGTCTTGATGAGTGAGTGCACAAATGAACAGAAATGTCATGTCTGTTAGACAATTAGACTGTTACAAACTTGCAAACTTCAAGTTAAAACAACTAGACTACTAGACTTTATTACTTAGAGTTACAACTTACAAGTTACAATGTTGTAGGTTAGTATATTTATTGTATACGTCTACTATTATAATATATTTAGGGTTACATAAGTGAATAATAAAAAAAGATATTCAGGGTTACAAGTTGCAACTTACACTTAGCATTTTGTATAAGACTACTATTATAATATATATATAGGGTTACATAAGTGAAAAATACAAAAATATAAGAACTTCCATTAAAAAATCTTTTGTAGCCATTTTGTGTATAAATATGAAATATATTGATTAGATTTTCAAAATAAGTATAGATATACGTATTTAACACTATTGTTTCTTAGATTTACAAGTTCACTTCAAGATCTTGAGAATTTTAAGAGAAATGTCACTTGAAATTTAGGATTTTCGGAGTATTTATTAAGATGTCTAAAAAGGAGTTGAAATAGGAGGAGTAGATGGGCTAGGGAGAGGGGTTACATACCTTAGAATCAAGTAAAGCAGCCTTCAAGAGCAAGATATCACAAAAAAATCGCTAAAAGATCAAAGTCCCAGCAAATCCAGTCTATGGAACACTATTTCACGAAATAGGTGCTGCATTTCACACTGATTTTGCAATATCAAGGCCCAAACTGGACTTTTTTGCACTAAAATACCCCCTGTTTTGCAAAATTTCGATTGTAGCTGCGAAATCTTTGCAAAATTGCGGACCAGTTCCTACGTACTGACGTTTCGATGTCCGATTGAAAAAGAAAAACGAAATTTCGCAATTTCGGTTGAAATTTTGTTCCGTGGTTAGTACTATGTTTTTAGTAATTACTCAATAATCCATTCTTACTCCCTTGACTGCGGAAAAGAGTAGCAAATATGTGTCCTCTCCCAGCTCTTTTCGATAAAACTCTTGGCTCTATCTTCCACAAGCAAATCTTTGGGGTTTTCGTTTCGCCTGTTATTTCTACTCACTTGCTTTTGTCTACCTTGGTTTCAACAGGAAATAGAAGCAGCCTCTTCCGGCAATAACTGGTGTCACTCTGCCCTTAAAAAACTCAAAGAAGCCTCTCCTTTGGCATTGAAAGTTTCTTTGAAATCTGTAAGTTATTTTTGTTTTGATGGTTTGTACTTCTGGTCCTCCTAAGAGAAAGAAATCCTCTCTGCTAAAAAACACATAAATTGGATTTGCTATTTTCAAGAAGTTTCAACAAATAACCAAAGTCTCCGCCCTATTTTCAACTTCATTAGGTACCAATACCTTACTGCTTGTTACTGATGTTAGACTGCAGGACATGTTTTTGAGAAATTTTAAACACCAGTAGATATTTCTGCTAAGTCTTGTCATTTTTGAGAAGTCAAAGTTTTGAGATTTCTTTGTGAAGTTCAGATAATAACTACTATAGGAAAGATGTAAATTTGATGAAATTTAAGTTGGTTCATGAAATTATGTCATTTTAACCGACAGTACAAATACTGAATTAGCAATGTACATATTGAGCTTACCTTTTTTTGGAGTAACGGATGGGGTGATCTTCTCCTAGCTGCCCCGGAAACCACCCCAATTCCATGATGAGTGATGGGAGGTAAATTGTTGATGGTTCCCTTGGATCGAACTTGGGTCGCTTTATTGACGACCCTTGAGCTGATTCACCAGGCCATGTTCGTCTAATATAATGAATTAGTAGTTTTTTGCCCCCATGGAAGAGTTCAGACTTTCGTGTCGCAACATATTTCGTTTACATAGAAAATTGGTTTACCATATGTGAAGTTGTGTAAGGATTCCAAATACAATTTGTTAATTCATTATTCATTTGGTGCTGAATCGTCCTAGTCATAGTCTTGGTTGCAATCTCTATTTAGTATTTACTCATTTCTAGACAACAAATATTACATTTGTCGACCTTGTTCCTTGTCAGTCATAGTAACAAAAGTCTCCGAATTTTACGAAAAATCGGCGATTTTTCACGATTTTGTAGGCTCCCTAATGTTCACCACGATTAATACATTGATTGCCGACTTTTCACGACTTTTCCCTCTTTTTCACAATTTATACGATTTTTCACGATTCTTCATGACTTTTTATGTCCTTTTCACGATTTTTTTTTCTTTTAAGTCGTTTGCTCTTTTTTACCAAACCATGTACACAAAACTCCTGATATACACTAAACATCCAACCGCCCACCTCCTGACAGTCCACTCTTATTATTCAACTATTCTTTAATTCTTTACCTACTTTTTTATCAATAAGATTCTATGTCTAGTGACCTTTATAGTTACAATTGTATCTGATATGTATGTATATATACATGTATATAGATATATATGTATGCATATATATGTGTGTGTGTGTATAGTATATGTGTATATGTATATATATATACATATATGTATCTGTATGTGTATATATATGTATATACATATGTATATATATAGCCGACTTATTCTCGATTTTTTCCGTTTAGTTGACCAAACTTTGACCGATATATATCGATTTTTTCACAATTTTTTTCCGAATTCCGATTTTTTCTGGCCAGCCGAAAAGTTGCTGAATCCTGAATGTCACTATGTTGTCAGTGACTCCAATGGGTAATGGTGGCACTTTATAAATGACTTTAGAATGGTTAAAAGTGAAATACAACTTGATAAGAAAAAATACGTTGGGATCAGTGTTGTCAAGGCGCCTGCCTAGGCGGCGCCTAGGCGCGCCTAGGCGTCCTAGGCGCTAGGCAAGGCTGCCCAAACTAGGCGCCCAGCCCAGTATGTGCATTATATGGGTGTCTAAGGCCTTTTAAGCCTAAGTTAAGTCATTTAAAGGATAAATTAGCATGAATCAAGTCTGGATTTGGTCGAATTAGATTAGCTTGAGTCAATTTATGGCTGAAATAGGTCTGATTTAGGCAAAATCAGGCCAAATTTTGGAAAATTAGGGAAAACATGTTTGATTTGGGCCAAATTGGTAAGTCATAAAATCACTTCCTCATATGTTTGTTGTTCTTGCTTCTTTTTCTTTTCTTTTTTTATCCTTTCTCCTGCATTTTAGTCCTTAATCCTACTGCTGCTGCGTTTTTTTTTTTTGAGTTATTCCTCCTATATCCCCTCCTACTCCGAAATCCTACTTATGCTGTGTTTTTTTTATTATGTTTTCTTCAAATCCTCTTTTACATCACCTATGCTTCGTAATGTTGATGATGTTGTACTTTCTACTTTCCTCTTTTACATCACCCTTTTTCCCTGCTTTCTTTTCTAAGTCTCCTGCTCCAATTGTTGTTGCAGGCTTGTTGATATTACTTCCCCTTTTTCTTCCTATTCCCATCTCCTGCTACTGCTGTCATAACCTCATTCTGCCCTCTTTTTATGTTTCCTATATGGTATTATATGTAGTATATATGTATAATAAGAATCAAATTAACATACTGAAAAAGATACAAAATATAAAAAACGCCCAGAACAGCCTAGGCGGGCTAGGCTCCCCTTGGGAAATGCTGACCGCCTAGCCGCCTTGACAACCATGGTTGGGATTCTTGATAGCAATAACAATTCTAGGTTCTAGCCATGGTTATCAAGGTGCCAAAGTCATGCCTTGAATTTGCTGGGTGCCTAGATGCAATGCAATCTGTTGTATGATTGTATATTATATATATGACATACATGAGGCATTTTATGTAGTATTTGATGTTCCACACCCTAAACAATGATGTAAGAATGAAGTATATGCCTGAAAAGTGCAAAAAAAGTATATACAAGGAAAAAACAGAAAAAAATGTGTCCCCTAAAGCACTCACTTAGAAGCCCACTTTTGCATGCCCCCTGGGAGCCTAGTCGTCCGTGCATACACCTCAACACTATGCTTTTGACTAATTCCAACACAATTAGGAACCGGTGGTACAATCATGCTTGCTAAGGTGTCTTGGTGCGCATGCCTAGCTTCAAGGTGTTCGATGGTTTGGGGGGGGAGTGTCGTGGCCTATGTGATGAGTCAAATTTAAAAAAATTAAACTAGAATCAAGTCGCAAATAACTAATTTTAAGTTTCAAAATCATTCAACTTGCCTTAGGCTTACACATATACATGCACACACATCGAAGTGATGAGTGGTAGAGGATGTGGTACTAAACAACACGACTTAACAAAAGCCTGCTCACAAATACTCAAAAAAAAAAACATAGAATTTAACCTATTTAATGTATGTAAGGCGGTAAGGCTGAACGTACACGTATTGTTTGTCCAGTACTAGTTGCCAATGTCTGCAAAAGACTCAAATCTTTTAAGTGGGCATGGCGGCATTGCTCTAGGAGATTTGCATTCAATCGTTGAAACTCATACTCCATGCTCCACAACAGTGTAGAAAGAGGACGATCATGATATCGACTGAGGTAGCGATGAGGCATGTTGGACTAGTAAGAACTTTATGATCCTCTAAGATGACCTTGATGCACTCTGAAGGTTATGTAGGTAGTTAGTGAAGAACATGTGCAATTGCTATCAATTTAGATGATCTAGCACAAGTTGTCGACAATCTTGCTAGAGGTAGCTCAAAATTACCACAATATGGGTAAATATCCTCCACATTGAATACTGCACTGATTCCCATGTCTGCTCTCCAGTCCAAATGCATACACGTAGTGTCCATTCTTATGAATGATTTACAAGGTTCATGCCACTGTCCCTCCATCCCATCCCATGTAATTAATGTTGCTATCCAGTCCAAATGCATAAGTCCGACATTTGGAAAGGCTGAACATCATGAGGTACATGATATCAACTAGGTTATGGGGTTGGTTCCCGTACACAATCTTGAAAGGAATCTTCCTCGTTGATCTACTCATAAAGCAATTGTAGGAAAATTCAGGTGTTGGTGAATGTAAGTCCCAATTTCTTAAGCTATCGCACAATGAACAAAAAGATTACCTACTCTGCAATGGATAACCTCTGTTTTCCATCCCCATAAGGTGAAATGTGACGAAAGCTGAAGTTGGGCGCCAAAAGCTCTGAAAAGCATCTTCTCAACAAAGTTGATAAATTTGACATCGCAGTTAGATACGATGGTGGAAGAAAAACATGCAATGCAAGTGTTGTAGATGTCTAGCTATACAGGATGAAGTGAGTGCGAAGTAGGCCAAGAGCGAAGTCCATGCTTGGATCATGCCAAAGTTCATGCAAAATAGTCAACGACGTGTAATGTCCTGTATTTTGCCATTTATCTACTGTGAATATGCACGTATGATACCGAGCAACACAGACACACAATTTTGTAGTGTACATAAGAACGATTACAATCATCCGAAGCAGTGTTTCAAAAAGCCATATGCGTTATGCGTTCGGAGAGGTCACCAAATAGAGTATATGCTGTATGCGGGAGTGTATGCGATTTTGGATTTTTTTGATTTATTAATTATTATATCTATATAAATATATGTTAATCATGCATTTACATATTTAATTTGTACAATTGTATATGTAATTAGTACAATCACATGAATAATGGATGCACTCATGCAAATATGCAATCATCACAACTTGAATACAAATGTGCAACTAGGATCTAGATCTAAACAAGCATAGTCCCGGGAAGAGGTACAATGGAGACGGGGTGGGGCTTTTGGTGCCCCTTCCAGTCAAGAATTGAAACGAAAATGTCCATCTAAAAATCGGGGATTAATCCACTTGATAGGTGGCTGTGCGACCTTGTATATGGCCATGATATGCTTTCTGGGGGATCTGCTGTATGCAGAGCGGTAGGGGGTCCGAACCTTGTATGGGGCCGCTTATGCGGCTGTACAGACCGATTTTTGAAACACTGATCCGAAGCAAGTATCATGATCTAGTTCTTACTAAAGTGACCTAAGATGCCACCAATGTGTAGTCCCCAAATGAGAAATCTATAATGGAAGTGCGGAGAATACACAATCAAGTACTACATAATAGGAATTAAAAATCTTGGGGCACAAATTTGTAAGATCAACAAGGAATGCTATTAAGGCTCAAAATTGATAACCCCAAAGTGAGGGCATGTAGGGGTATCGGTTTTTCAAACATTCAGAGGCCACAACTTCAATGCTTGTTGTGCAGAGATGGGTCAAACAACTAGTGTGAGCTTCAACAACCATGTTCTCAACACCATTGCAATGTCTGAAGACTTAATTACACATTGATAAACTCACATCACTTTGCATAGTTGACACTTAAATTCTTATGGGAAAGTAGAGGATTTGATGATTAGACTTGAGGATGAACTCATGATGTAGAAGATAGTGTCGCCATTGACACATGGATTGAATGATAACATAAGATTCTTTATCATGAGATTTTCGTCGTTGAGTTTCTCTCTGAATATTGCTAGTGCGTCATTGGGTTCCTCACAGGAGACTTTAAACATAATTTTGTAAACAAGGAAGGTGAAGGACAAGAGCTTCCCTTAACTTTGTCTTGACATCATCCAAGGCCTGTGCTGTGAATGATGTCTTCTCCGACTTAACACACTTCATGAACTTAGTAAGTGGAGCCATTATGGTGATGGAATTCTGAACAAAGTGACTAGCAAAGGTAGCCATCCCATCAAAGCTAAAGAGCTTGAAAATTGATGCGTGGGTCAATTAGTGATGGCTTTGACTTTGTCAGGGCCAGCCTCAATTTTGACAACAAACACAATTAAGCCGATGAAGATGATGAATATCTTGGAGAAAAGAACACTTTATGTTGACATGCAAATTCTTGGGCAAGTTGTCTTAAAGACGAGTTGACGGTGAACCGAGTGGTCTTCCTTGATCTTACTGAAAATCAAGATGTCATCAAAGTACACATTTTTCTTTTGTCCACAAACACGGTTGGTATTGAAGCTTGGATGGTGCTGAATGATGTCCGCAACGGTTCATGACCAAAATAAAGTGTTGGGAGCATCAGGCCGATCAAACAAAATGACCAACCATTCACATTCCTTCACGAGTTTTGGAAACTGTCTTCCATTCATAAATTTGCTTAATTTGGATTTGGTGGTAATTGTATGGAAGTCGATCTTGCAGAAACAACAAGATCCCGTCAACATATCAAGCATGTCGACAAGGCAAAGGGAAGCCATGTCTGACAATGATCTTATTCATGGGTCGACAATCTAAATACAACTTCCAATTGTCAACCATTGGGGACAATAGGGGTAGGAGCAATGCATGGGTTCGTGCTTTAATAGGTAAAGCCCAACGGAGAGCATCAACTTGGCGTGGAAAATAGTTCAATCAGGTTCATATGATAATGCGGGTGATTCGGAAGAGATGAAGATGAATTAGTTTGACCTCGTGCTAAATATTACAGAAAGGGAGAAACTCATCATGAAACTTCACAGGTATCATTTTTCTGAATTCGTCTAGAACGGAAACAGAGTTTTGGTGTGTGTGTGGGGGGGGGACTCAGAATCAGTGATGGGCGTTGCCTCCTAGGTGTGTAAGACATACATATATATGACTTGCTTCCTCCAGATCTCTATGCGATGAGGTGTAGAGAATGTTGGGCTTTTGGTTGTAAGGAAGATGACGACTCAGTTCTTGGTGTGCAGAGAAAATGGGTATGATAATGTTGGATGTTGCCTTTGTTTATGCTTGAGAGTAAACATTAGAACGTCCCTCTTTACGGGCATCGAAATCATAGATCCAGAGTAATCCTAGAATGACATGACTGGCATCCATAAAGCTACACATGACCAAATGTGGTTGGAGTAAGCACCTAGACTGATGGGCATAGGGTAACGTGGGGTGACAGGTAGACTGATCTGATTCACCAATTTGCCTTGTGGGGCTTTGGGCTCAAATCTGTGTTTTAGACCATAGAGGGGAGATGATTTTTGAAAACTGCCTCCACCAATGAATAACTTGCAGCTCTTCCCTAGCTGCCCAAGACAATTTTATTTTACAAATGTGCCCATGCGTGTTGTGTTTATGTGTGTGTGTGTGTTGTGTGGCTACAAGAATTGTGTACCTAAAGACATGTGACTGTGTACCAATGTTCTATATCTAACATGTTTGCAATAGTCCACTACATAATAGATTTTTGATGGACATCCTTTATATTACTTGTGTTAAAAAACGAAGTTGATTTTCTCGTGTACAACCCTGATAGACATTTACAAAAACATCTTTGAAGATGCACTGACATTCTCCTCTTTGTCATTCGCTAGAGTTTTGATTTTGCATGCCCATACTGTGTATTGCCACATTTGTCATACTTGAATTTCTACGGTGATGTTGGTTTGAGATGCACTATGACATTATTTGTCATCTTGGGATAAAGGTTTTAAAGTTTTTTTCTGTTGCATTTCTTGGCGCATGACATAATTGTGTCCGCTCTTAGTGACATGGTGACATCTTGTTATTTGACTGTACTGATGGCAAACACATTGGTTGATCTACTGAGGTCTCTCTAATGACAGAACTTGCATGACTTCATGTTAGGATAGACATCATCTGATACGATGACAACAAAAATTCGAAAAATGATGCAACATGAGACACAAACCATCACCCTTTCCTTCCCTTGGCATTTGATCTCGTTGGTGGCGGTGCAAGCTGATGACTCAATTCTCTTAATACATTCAACACATGTGATGATGTCATCATAAATAACTTATATATAAAAAGGATCGACAACCCAATGTATATCATCGTGGGGCTTGCCATACAACAAGGATCAACACCCCAATTTATATCTTATGCCTCGTCGAAGATGTTTTTGTAAATGTCTATCGGAATAAATAATGAGAAAAAATATTACTATATTTTTTTAAATACATGTAATCAAAGGACTGTATGTCAAATCTATAATGCAGTACAATGTCGGAAACATGTTAGATATGTAAAATTGGTACACATTAGTTGCATGTATTCAGGTACACATTTCTTTTAGCCACAAAACACAGACAGCATGCATGAACATGAGTGTGAAATCAAATTACCTTGGGCGTCTGCCTCCTAGCCGCCCACAACACTAGGACACTACAACAGAACATAAATATCTGCTAACAGGTCTACGGACCCTCTCACAGAAAGTACTCAAGGCAGCAAATAAGTCAATGTCTAGGTCAAGAGTCACCAACCTCTTCGGGCGCCTTACTCTAGATTGTAATTCTGTAGATCTTTTGTGCAAGTTCATGTAGTGTTTTTGAGTATTAATGCTATGTTATTTAGAATATGTGTTTAATTCTAGTAATCACCAATAATTACGCATCGTACTCAACATTTGACTAAAAAAAATCAACATTGATTTAAGTTGCAATCCAGAAGTGGCTGAATAACTGTGTTGATTTTAAACACAATGCAAACTGAGTAAGAATATTGAAATTAACCTGCGGTTGGAAGCTGCTTTACAAGCTCAGTTCTGTCAAATCATACATACTAATTAAGAGATGCTGTTGGATGGATGCCAGCTCACTAAGCTGACTTTCAATGGCTTGTAGATTCGTGAAGGTAGATTTGAATCTCTTGACCAGTGCTTGGTACGTGAATACCGGATGTCCCTGAATGGGATTTCCAGAAGAGTCAGCACTGATTTTCGTGAGGTATGTTCTTGATTTTGAACTAGTGTATATTTGAATGCTTTTGCAAGTTTGTTTCTGTTTGGCTCAAAGTCCCAGGCAAGAGTTAAATATCTTATTGACCTTGTTTGCACTATGATTGGAGGATATGTACTCCTCATTTTTCCTAGAAACTAAAAAAAAACTGTTCAAATTGACTGTATTTCTTTAGGGTGTTCGTGCAAGGTTGGTTGACAAGGATTACGCACCAAAGGTAAATCCCTTTTGAAATTTCTTGTTTTAATACTAGGGTTCTCTGACTTTTAAGAGATGTATGTGAGTGCAGTGGGATCCGCCAACTTTGGCGCACGTCTCTGAAGACATGGTCGACGGTTACTTCTCGTCTATCAGTGATTACGACCAAGACATAGATTTGCCTGTCAAAGTAAGGGAGGCATTTATATGATATTCTGGCTGTTGAACATTCCTCATTTTTCTCAGAGATGTCAGCTTGAGTTCTTATTGAGGGAATTAATCTAATTATGTTCAAATGTGGATACGCTGACGGTTGAAAGAAAGTGAAACGGCCCTGACGAACATTTTGTTCCGTCAACCAGCTTAGAAAAGGTTTTCCTTCTCGTCTCGATTCAAATATTATTGGAAATGTAACACAAATAATCCAAATACGCTACGAAATAGTGTATCTACTGATTAGCCATCAGATGAACACTTTTTGTTAGTTAGCAGGCATCACATTAAGAATAATTTTTGAAAATCATTGCTGAGATATGACAGCTGCAATCAGTCGGAGTGTTCAGGTAAACTAGCTACCGCAAGTAGTTTGAACTGCAAGTGACGACCGGAATGCTTGCTGACAGCCACATTTGTTAACTGATCTGATATTATCCCGGTCCATTCCAAATTACACTATGGATGTTCGTCGACACTCCGTGATTCCACTTTTGCTTATTACTTGCTCTATATTCTACTAGGGGTGGACTCGTGCATTGCTCAAGCTCGGGAACGCTAGGTTACTTTGCAGACAGTTAACGCGGCGCTGAATCACGTTGTTTAGTCGAAGGAAAAAAAATAAAGAGGCAAGATATGGAGTCAATAGGCAATTTAGTTGTGAGTTAAATGGGCATGAATAAAATGACAACTGTTGATTCTGTGTCGATAGTGACCAATAGATCCATTTGGTGTTAGTATGTTGAAGCGACAATTTCCTCTTTCTTATCTTGCTTCTCATACACCCAACCTCAACGGGTTTAAGGAGACAATGCAAACGGTTAAAAAAAATTATGTGAGTGCGGAAATTTGTGGGAGTCGACTTGCATTGCAGTTGTATTTAAAGCCTAATTATAATACATAGGGTTCACATTGAAATCTAAAGTTGAAGATGTAGGAATCGTATGGAATCCTTTCCATGGCATTTTAAACATAGTATGACGAGTTAATTTATATCTCAAAAATCAAAGCTGGAAATATCACTCATGACTTTTCATGTATCTGAACTGGATAAATTTGTAACTTGGTAAAAAAAAGAAAAACACATGTAAGTTTGGCTCATGATTTGCAGTTTCATAGAAATGAATATAGCTTAGAACACCTCACACACTCTCATATAGTAAAAATAAACTATATTGATTATTTTGTAATTTAAAAAATAAAGAGAAATATTGTGTTGGACAGCCTTTGCAATTGTAAAAAGAAGATGCGAGGGGTGTGGATATTAGTGTGAGTGCATTTTATGATTTTTCATGTATCCCAACAAGGTTAAGTTTGTAACTTGCTAAACAAAAGAAAAATACATGCAAGTATGGCTAATGATATGTAGTTTCATAAAAATACGTATATAAAGTATTGCAAATCAAAAGATAATAGTCATGTTTCTCCTTAAAAAATTAAGTATGTGACCATGGAATTTTTAAGTAAAATAATATAGATATAGCTTGGGTTGATTGAGTTTGCGGGTCGACAAGTGCAAATCAAGACATAATCCATGTGTATAAATTTGGGTGTTTTGATTTTGGATCATTTTAGTTGGGGTCAAAAGATCGAGACCTCCCTTTGGTCTGGTCGGCTCGGGTCCTACTTTTCCAGCCCTAGTCAACTCCCATGTGACTGTATACTCAACCTTATCAGAATACACGAGGGCCAACCTTCAGTTTGGAAAATAAATATGGAGAAATTACAGCGCCAACTTTTTAAGTAGCTATATAAGTAAGTTTGTTGGAGGGTGTGGTTGTAATTTTTTTTCTTAATCACGTAAGATACAAATTGTTCTTTGGGCTTGGTGCATTTTTAAAATAAAAGGGGACTTCGTGTATTTTAATAAGACTGCATGCCAGAACCATTGGGTGATCCGTCTCCCACCAGTTTCCACACGGCATTGCACCACATACTTGGCTCTTATACTATATAAAAAAGCCCGTGAGATGGCATGGCTGTGGTTTCTTTCATTAATTTTTAAAATTGTAAATTGTGCTTGGGCTTGGTTGTATTTTTTCCCGTCTATAATGTATAAGAAAGTCCATATGAGGGCATGGCTGTATGTAGAAATTTAAACTTAGAGCCTGCCTGTTCTTCAAATGTAAAATCTAAACTTAGAGCTTGCACGTTCTTGTAAGGTAGTATGTCAAAGATGTGGTGGGAGCTTTCTCCCACCGGTTCCACATCACATTGGGCCAAGAGCTTGGCTGTGATTTTTACCTTTATTTTCAAAATTATAAATTGGCCTTTAGACTTGGCCACACATTTTGTCGTCATCTTTTAAATTACCAATCGATCCTTGGGCTTGGATGTTATTTTTACTTTTTTTTTTGAAATTACAAATGAATTCTTGTATATTCTGATAAGGTTGTATGTCATAGTAGTTGTGGGAGTCGACTCCCACTAGTCTAGCATTGCACCATTTTTTTTACAGATGCTAGGGTTCAGAGTGTGGGGAACAAATGTTGGAGGGCATGTTCGTTCTAACATGATGAGGTGGCAATGGATCTTGTGTGGTGAATTTGTAGAAGTTGGGCAATATTCATCATTCTCTTAGGTGTGTGGGTGTATAGATCGGTTCCTTATGTATCCTATTCTTCCCTATTTATGGATCTTCTTCTTCCCAATTTACACTGTGTTTGGTACGACACTAGTCCACCTTTTGATCAACTTTGATAATACTAAAGACCCTTCTTATAGACAAGAGAGGGTTAGAATGGTTATCCAAATGAGACACCCAACAAATTCACTAAGAAAATCATTTTAGGAACACTACAAATTCGTTGCAATAGAAGTACATTAGAATATCTCAGGATTCAAGGTCTAAAAAAGTGTAAGGAGTGGAACATGAGAGAAGACCGTCTCCCTACTTAATTTGAGGAATAAACCCATCTAATCCAAATTCACTAAAATGATATGCTGAAATAGGTGTGATTTTTTATTTCTTAAAAAATGATATACAACACCAAAATATAGCAGGGGAATACTAAATTATGACTATATTTAATTTATACATGATTACATAATAATCTCCCATTAAGGGCTTACATGAATGTAACAACTTCATGATCTAAGTAGAGGAATATCTAAACTATCTCAAGTCTATCTCTCAAGAGTTAGCTCCTTAAACCAGGTCCACGTCTGCATGTCATGTCCTCCATATCCTTTACCTAAGGATTGGAAGCATACCCTACAAGAGAAGACGAAAGTGGATGTTGTCAGCATAAAAGCTGACATGAGTATATTATTTGGGGATTAAGCAACATTATGAAAAAGGACATCAAATATAACAAGGCTTCCCATAGAAAAGGAAAAGTACTATCCAAGTGGATGTCAAAGAGGATATGATTACCAATGAGATGATAAACAAAAGAGTTTTATTATCTTAAAATAATGTCATAATAATAATATCACCATTCATAAGTAGTGTATGTAAACAACATTAGACTAAGGTTATTTCAAGCAGGGCTGAAACACCATATGATCTCAGCCAAAATGTATGGTTGTACTCATGTACCACTACTAGAAAGAAATTAGTTTAAGCCATACACAATGTAGAGGCAATAATAAGTTTAGTCAAAATCACATAAGAGATGAGGACATCGAAAAGTTATCACGTGGGTCAGGGGACCCATAACAAATATCCAATCATGTCTACAAATAGGGTTCTACATAAGATCATAAAGTCCACCACAAGAAGGTTAGGGTATTAAATACTCATATTACGATTTCCACATGAAATAAAATGAACAAGATATAAATAAGAGTCCAACAAGAATATCCATCAAACTAAGTAACGAGATTTAATAAAAGCATATAAGTACTCAAATGAATCAACCTCTCAGGAAAGAGAAAAGTGTGTAGGGCAACATGCACAAAGGACCAAAAGGGAGAAAATATAGGTAATTGCTCAATATGAGTAATAGGGATGCAACATACATCAAGAGAGATAAATTAGGTTAATTACTGAATGATCACATGAAGTCTACATATGTCTAAGGTTAAAATCCTAATTCCATTTTAGTCCACAAGCAACCTATTAAAGGCATAAATAAAATTGGGGTTAGGTTTACATTAAATGTATAAACCCTACAAGATTGCCTTTTTATTATTAATGAATTAGGTTGTGAAAGTGATACCATAATGTAGATTATATTTTCTCAAGTTCGTGACATATTTACTTTATTTTACGACTTATAAATTATTAGATATAAATTTTGGAAAATATATTCAATTTGAAAATTCCCTATAAAACATGTATATATTGTGTGGGAATCAGGTGATAAAAACCATGCCAACAGTTAGAGGACAATTTTCTGCTTCCAAATAGGTATTTTTGTGAATTTTTTTGATGACCAAAAATTATTTATGGGTTTTAGAAATATCGACCAATGAGGGACCACAAAAAGTCCACATAAATAAATAAAACCTCCCACTTAAATGCACTATGTTGTGCTGGACCAATTGGAATTGGCCGTCTACCTCCTAGCCCACACAATCTATGACTCCCTGATAAAAAAAAATAGGAAAGGTGAAAGGACGACAATGCCCATGATTGCGTGACAACTAAACAAATAAAATAAGGGGCATGATTGAGAGACACCAAATGATTGTCCTCTTCCTCCTGTCCTCCACACGACGAGAACATAGAGTCTCTCAAGCCTAAGGACGATGGAATCAAACTGCAAGACTACTGCAGACTAACATTAACTGATGATCCCAATGGGCTCTGCAAGCATCGCCGATCTTAGCAAGCCAAACCAAATTGAGAAAAACAATAGAAAACTTGAAAACCTACTACCGCCATATAGGTTCAGTGAGCAATTGCAGAAAACTAATAAGAAATGAGGAAACGAGATGTCAGGTTGCACAAATGACTTTGAAGACATCCGATGATGACATTAAAAAGGAAGCAACTATTCGACAATCGGGTAAAGATATGAGAATAGAAACACCAACCGGAGGAGGGAAACATAGCTACGTTCATTTAAGGGGAAGTAGTTGGCGAAGAAATCTTCTAGGAGCATTTGGTAGCTCCTATCATTGTCCCTTGTCGTCGTGGTGGTTTAAGGAATCACATATGACTTGGAAAAGCATTGACAATGCCATGGTTTTGAAGATGAGATGTTTGAGCAGTTGAGTGCAAGAGGGGATCGGCCTTACTTCCTGAAGATGTTTTGGAGGTGCAAGAAATCTAAGAGGATAATATCTGGGAGGCCTCAAGAGGCTTCAAATGTCTGAGACAAAGGATCATGAAGAAGACGAGGGAGTGAGAGAGACTGACGGTGGACAAGGGTCTCTGATACCTTGATGGTGCATCCGATGCGTCATCAATTAGACAAAGTGGATCTATGAAATAGAGTCAGAAGCATGCAATGGGTAGGTGATTTGGGAAAGTATGGACAGGGTGAGGGAGAAGAAAACATAAAACGAGAGGGGACGCAGGGAGAAAGAAGAGGAGAAGGAATTAGGGTTCTGTGTGGGAAACACTGTAAAAAATGAAAGGTAGGAGGAGAATCGAGCGTGACAATGAGTAAATTCCCAACTTTAGGAAACAAGAGATAAATTGCATCTCAGTATTTTTTTGGATATGTTCTTAATCATTTCCTTCTCTAATTAAGTTATGATAGTTTACAATGTCAGGTAATTATAAAAATCCATGCCTAGACTAATTAATACATGCATATTCTAATTTTATCATTAATTTCCACTTTTGGGGTTGCATCTTACTTTATTTAATATTTTAGGTTTCAAGTTATATTCTCTCTCATAAATAAAACTAGGATAGATAATATTGTTCAATTATTGTGAAAATTAACACATTGACTAATTTTGGTATGTGGAATCTGAATTTGGGATTGGTTTCCACTTTTGAAGGTATTTAATAATGAACTTAAGATTATTGACTTTATCTCATATTTTCTTTTCTTTAGAGAAATTAGGATGGTTACTATTATTCAAATAATGTGAAACTTGACATCCAAGCTAACTAGGACCTAAAGAACACAATTTTCATGTTAGATATTTGATTTTGAAGATTCCTTTTATGATAATACAATTAACATTTTAGGCTCATTACTATTATATTATTGTAGCATTACATTATTACCATAATCATATATTATTTAGAGTCCCATTATCTTCACATTGTTATCAAAAGAATGTACTTATATTATTATAAATAGATATCAATATTTTTCTTATTTATTATATTAAGTACGTTAATTCAATATTTATTTAGATATTGTTACATTATTCATATTTATGGACATGGAAAAGTCCAATTGTTATTCCAGTGCACATTATACCTCATATTAAACATATTTTTACCATTATATGCATATTAGTTAACAAAGGAAGTATTTTGACATATTTAATGAATTTACTTACAATTTAGCACATAATTAAGTTTTTATGTTTATATGAATGTGTTGTAACATGTGATGTTGATTATAAAACCTATTGCCACTTAGTATGTTATAATTTTTACAAGCCTAAATATGTAATGGGTTGCCATTGAGTTTTACATGTTATATGCATTAACGATATCCATTTAGGTATAACTTTATCCTTGTTTGGTCAAATCTAAGGAACCAAGCTTATTAACCTCTTAGTTAGGGAATAAGGTATGATTATAGGTTTTGGTTTGTTACAACATTCCATCCCTTACGGCTTGTTTGGTATGCGGTGAATAGAGGGGAGGGGAAGGGAGGGGAAAGGGCTTAAGCTGTTTGGTTGCACATGGTGAAGGGGAAGGGAAGGGAATGGAGGGGAAAGAATCAAGTGTACTTTCAACCACTTTTCTCCCCATAAAATTGGAGTGGAGACAAGGGGAAAGGGAAAGACTTGGTGAGAAATTTATTATAAAGCTTGGAGGAAAATATGGAATATGGAGAGAAAATATAAATAATATGACAAAAAATACTTGTAAATCTCACAACCAATTAGAAAAAAGAGCATGTAGTCTCTCACCTCACTTGGAGGGATTTAGATGAAAAAATTAAAAATTTAAAAAATAGAATAAATGTAGCACACAATTTAGAAAAAACCTTAAAAAGTCTAGAAAAAATGTTAGCAGAGAATATGAAAAGTTTGAGATAATTAAAAATTTCTAACATAATGTGTCTTTACCATTGACAGAAATACAAATATGTGGGTGGTTGAAGAAGAAGTATGGGAAGCTCTTATTCAAGTGATTTTTATATTTGTCAGTATATTGTAAGAGTTTTAAAGCATTAACAAATTTATTCTTGATTAGGAAAATCTAGAGGCAGAGAAGTGGAAGACAACATCACTATTCAATTATGAAATACAAGTTTTGAAAAATATTTGTCTTGCCAGTCAGCTATTGAAGATATATTCCCAGCATTAGATGCCAATATTGGTATTGACAGAAGAATGCACACGAAAGGTTACTGATATCTTGTGCCAACATTAGATGTCATTGGTATTGACAGAAGAATGCATACAAACACTCATGCAACATCCATATATGTTGGTTGTTTTTTTAGTTGCCCACTAGATGACCGCTATGAATTATTGATGGATATGCTATCAAACTCCTAAAATGTAGAATTCAATGCCATTAGACATAACAAATGTATCTTCTTCGTTAACAAAACAATTATATGAATAATTTTGTTTTGCTGACAAAATATGTGAGTTTAATTTATCTTTTTAATGTAGTAATATGCGTCTGGTGTATGTCACCTTTTGTAATAATATGACTTGTTAAAAAATGTCATATTTTAATTTTTTTATGTTCTCTCCCCTTCCCTCCCCATGCTAACCAAACAAACTAAAATATGTGTCCCCTCCCTTCCCCTCTCCCCCTTCCCCTCCCATTCATTCACTGTGTACCAAACATAGCATTAGAGAGGATTTCATCCCCAAAATCCAACCATACTTATACTACCAACTAACTACTATCCACCACTTAAAAGGTTCATCCTTATAATTCAGACTAAACAACATTAAGATATTAGGGTTACACATTCATTTTAAGATTTGTATCAACTAGGTGTGTTTTCAGATGTCATGCATCCAACTAATAAATCAAAACCACTAAGGTCGGATAGGTCCTTGTGTTACTAATCTAACAACCTTAAGGTTCACACTAGCAACCCAACAGTCATATGGTACAAAGGATAGGTTGACTAAACCTTTAAATAATGTTACATATCCTCAGTCACCACTTCATAGCCAAAATTAGGGTTGAGATTGCTACTCTAACTAATTCTAGGGTTTTTTTTTGCTTCTAAGACTTCATAAATCTCTTCATTGTGACTTTTTTAAAAGAAAATATTGATAAAAGCACACAATTTCTTTGTACATATAATATTATAATGGAAAATAATTTTGATGGTAAGAAATCATGTGAGGTAAAATAAAGGTGGTACCAAAATCAATATGAGAACCAAGTCACATTTTTCATCGTCTTCCACAATAAGATCTCCTTATTGTGATACTCCAACATCCTCATAACCTAGATTTATCTTCAATTCAAACCTCATTATATTCAAAAGGTACATGTCATAACTAACCTACATCATGGGGTATGAGAAACTATAGTCTCATCACATTAGAGTTTAGTATTCATGATTCTTATGTATACTTCATATGATACTAAATCAACCTTTCATCATATCATGAATAATATAGGTCAATTATAGGGTAAACATATCACTTAGAGAGTGACTATATAAGGTAATGGTTCTAATTAGGGAGACAAAATTCAAATAGTTACAATTCGAGCAATGGCCCTGATACCATCTTGTAAGGAGAGGGACCCAAGAGGGGATCCACTCCCCACTTAATTTGAGATATAAACCCATCTAATCCAAACACACTAAAAAGGTATGCTAGAATAGGTGTATTTTTCATTTCTTAACTAATGTTATACAAGACAAAGTATAGCAATGGAATAGTAAATCATGACTGTATTCAATTTATACAAGAGTACATAATAATCTCCCATTAAGGTATTACACAAATGTAACGACTTCATGATCTAAGTTGAGGGGTATCTAAACTATCTCAACTCTATTTCCCAAGAGTCAAATCCTTTAGTTAGGTCCATGTCTGCATATCATGTCCTCCATGTCCTTTATGTAGGGGTTGGAAGCATACCCCACAAGAGAAGATAAAAGCGGATGTTGTCAAAGTAGGTATGAGCATTTTAATTGGGATTAAGCAAATTTATAAAAAAGGACATGATATATAAAATGCTTTCCATAGAAGAGGAAAAGTACTATCCAAGTGGATATCAAAGTGAATATGATTACTAATGAGATGATAAACAAAAGATATTTCTTGCCTTAAAACAATATCGCAATAACAATATCACCGCAGACATAATTTCGAGACTGATTACCAATTTCATTTGGGGAGGCAAGCACCATGGCATAGGGTGGGGGACTATTGCTAGAAGCTACAACCAGGGAGGCTTGAATGTCAACAAGGTGGAAGACATCATTCAATATGTGAACATTCAAAGACTGGACAGATTCCTAACTGACGACAAAGGTGTTTGGGCGAAGTGGATGAGACGGAGATATGGGTCTATCCCCCAACCCTGTTCTTTGTCCTCTAGAATTTGGGATGCTTTGTGCAACTCTTAGCGGCAGGTTGGTCACCTGTACAGTGTGGACTCGAACGATCTCTACAAACTCTCCAGTCAGTGGAAACTGTGGATCCACATTGACATAGGTCCCCCTATCCCTTGGGCTAAGATCTTGTGGGGTAAAGGCTTTGTACCCAAATGGAGCACAACCTGTTATAGAATCTTTCTTGGCAGGCTACCAACTAAAGACCGCATGAGGAGATGGGGACTCAATGTCAATCCGGTCTGCTGCTTTTGCAAAGAAGAAGAGAACTACAACCATCTATTCCACGAATGCAGCAAAGCGAGACATACCTGGGCATTGATCTGGCTAAAGAACAGCTGGGGAATACACACATCCAGCAGCCTGCAAGAGACTATGGTGCAGATCATAGCAAGAAGTTCTAATCAGTATGAGTTAGCTTTTGGTGGTCTCTGCCTTACAAATGCGTGCTTTAACATTTGGAAGGTTAGAAACATGCTAATTCATAAAAGAACAGAGAACCAAGACATTTTTCATGAGGTGGAACACGATTGAACTGCTGTGATGAAGGCTAAGAAGAGCCTCGTCATAGGGCTAAGCCCTATAGCTAGTTTATACTGGTTTTTTTTGTATAGATAACCCATGCATACTTTTGTTATGACTAGCTCTTGTATTGTATAGCCTGGCTATACCCCCCTTTTTGGTAATATATTTACCCATTTCCAAAAAAAAAACACATTAGACTAAAGTTATTTTAAGTAAGGTTCAAACACCATAGGATCTCAACCAAAAGTATTGGGTGGAAAAATGTGCACCCTGGGTGGAATAAGCATGCCCTATATATAATGAGTCGAATATCACACGCAGAGTGAAAGGAGCGTGCCCTACATATGGTTGTACTCATGCACCACTACTAGAAATAAAATTAGTCTAAGCCATGCACAATGTAGATGTAAGAATAAGTTTAGTCAAGAGCACGTAAGAGATGAGGACATCCAATAATTGTCATGTGGGGTCAGGGGACCAATAACAAATATCCAAACATGTCCACAAATAAGGTGCCAAATAAGATCATAAAGTCCACCACAAGAAGGTTAAGGTATCAAATACTCAAATTAGGGTTTGCACATGGAATGAAAGGAACAAGATATAAATAAGAGCCCAATAAGAATATTCATCTTTGACATGATTCAATAAAAGCATATAAATACTCAAATGAGACAATCTCTCAGGAGAGAGAAAAGTGTGTAGGGAAACATGTATAAAGGACCAAAAGGGATAAATTATATGTGATTTCTCAATATCAGTAATAGGGATGCAACATACATCAAGAGAGAGAGATAAATGGAGGCTAATTGCTCAATGTGGATAATAAAATGAAACATTCCTCACAAGAATTCTGCATACGTCCAAGGTCAAAACCCTCATTGCATCTTAGTCGACAAGCAACCTTTAAAGACATAAAATTATAGTTAGGTTTACAATAATTGTATAAACCCTAAAAGATTGTGTTTTCATTATTAATGAATAAGGTTGTCAAAGTGATATCATCATATAGATTATATTTTTTCAATTTTGTGACATATTTTATTTTATTTTTTGACGTATAGATTATTGGATATGAATTTTAGAAAACCTAACATGTTAGTAACCTCCCTTGAAGTTATATATTTATTATGTGAGAATCATGTGATAAAAACCATTCCTGCAATTAGAGGATAATTTTTTGATTCCAACAAGCATTTTTGTGAGTTTTCTAATGACCAAAGAATTAGTTATGGGTTTTAGAAATATCAACCAACAAGAGACTACAAAAAATCCACATCAATATATAAAACCTACCACCTACGTGCACTCTATTGTGTTGGACTAATGGGATTTGGCCACCTGACTTCTGTCTCACACAATCTATGGCTCCCTGATAAAACAAAATAAGAAATGTGAAAAGACAATAATGCCCATGATTGTATGATGACTAAAAAATGAAAGGGCAGGAATGGGAGACACCAAATGATCATCCTCTTCCTTTGTTCCTCCACATGATGAGAATACAAAGCCCCTCAAGCATGACGACAATTGAATCAAACTACAAGCCTACTATAGACCAACATCAACTAATGATCCTAGCAGGCTCCCCAAGCATCGCCAATCTCGACAAGTCAAACCAAACCGAGAACAACAATTGGAAACTCATAAACCTACAACCACCATATAGGTTCAGCGAGTAGTTGCAAATAGATGAATTGAAGCATGGAAATGAGATGCCATGTTGCACACATGACTTTGAGGACGCACGACGATGGCATAAAAAGGAGAAAATGGGGATTCATAAATCAGGTAAAGATTTGATAATAGAAACACCAATCCGAGGAGCAAAACATGGTTACTCTTGGTTAAGGGAAAGTGGTTGGTGAAGAAAGCTTCCAAGAGAATTTGATAGTCCCTATCGTTGTCCCTTGCCGTAGTGGTGGTTTAGGGAATCATGAAAAACCCAAAAGATCATCGATGTGGTCATGGTTTTGAAGATGGTATCCTCTAGTAGTTGAATGCAAGAGGGGATCAAACTTACTTCTTGAAAATGCTCCTGAGGTTAGAAGTCTAAGAGGATATCTCAGAGGCCTGGAGAGGCTTCAGATGTCTGAAACAAAGGATCATGAAGAAGACGAGGGACAAAGAGAGACTGACGGTAGAGAAGGGTCACCGAGACCTTGATGCTGCACCCAGGGCGTCACCAATTTATATCGAGATGGATATGTGAAATAGAGTTGAAGGCATGCGATGTGTAGGTGATTCAGGAAAAGTATGGCGAGGGTGAGGGAGAAGAAAATGTAAAAAGAGTGGGGACTTAGGGGAGAAAGAAGAGAAGGAATTGGGGTTCTATGCAGGAAACCCTACTGAAAATAGAAGGAAGGAGGAGAATTGAGTGTGACAATGAGTAAATTGCCAACCTTAGGAAAAACAAGAGATGAATTGCATCTTAGTCTATTTTGGATATGTCAATTATTCATTTCATTCTCTAATTAAATTAGTTATCAATATTTGATAACTATGAAAATCCATAACTAGACTAGTTAACACATGCATATTTCGATTTGACCATCAATTTCCACTTTTGAGGTTGTTCCGTATTGTATTTATTATTTTAGGATTTAAGTTATATTCTCTCCTAAATAAAAATTGGATAAATAAGATAGTTCAATAAATGTGAAAATTAATACATAAACCTATTTTGGTATGTAGAATCCGTATTTGGGATCTATATCTACTTTTGGCTATATTTAATAATGAACTTAATATTTTTAGCTTTATCTCATATTTTATTTTTTAAAAGAAATTAGGATGTTTATTATTGGTGAATTAATTGAAACTTGGACAAGCTAACTGGGACCCAAGGAACATGATTTTCACATTAGTTTTGGATTTTGAAGATTTCTTCTATGAGTTATAATACAATTAGCATTTTAGACTCATTACTATTTTATTATTATAATATTACATCATTACCATAATTTTTACTATTTAGAGTCCCATTATCTTCACATTGTTACCAAAAGAGTTTTGTTATGTTACTATGCACTAATTTCCATATTTTTCTTATTTATTATATTAAGTTTGTTAATTCAATATTTATTTAGATATTGTTACGTTATCATATTTGTTGACATGGAAAGTCCAATTCTTATTCTGATGCTCATTTTACCTCTTATTCAACATAATTTTTCCATTATGTGCATATCGGTTAGCAAAGGAAATATATGTGATATATTTAATGAAGTTACTTACAATTTAGAACATAATTAAGTTATTATGTTTATATGAGTGTATTATAAGATGTGATGTTGATTATAGAATCTATTACCATTTAACATGTTATATTTATTTACAAGCCTAAATATGTAATGGATAACCATTGATTTATACACATTATATGCTCTAACAATATCTATCAAGGTATAACTTTATCCTTGTTTGGTTAAATCTAAAGAACCAATTTTACTAATGTAACATACTAAAATCTAGAACCTTATCCTATTCCAAGGTTATGAGGTTAGAGACCTTAGTTCTTTGGGCTTAGCCAAACAAGGATGATGATATACCTAATGGTAGTTAATGGTAGCCATAATATGTAATGCGTGAATAAATCACCCTAACATATATGCATGAAAACAAATATGACATAATACCCTCATATTAATCATATGACCAATAGTGAATACATAAAATATGTCACATGAGATAAAAGATAAATATAATATATAATCCTTTTGGTTGTAATGTGTAGATATGGGACACAATTGGAAGAATGATAATAAATATTGATAAAATAATATTGATGTAGAATTTTCAATGGTTTTTTGGAACATGAAATGAGAAAAAGAATATAAATAATAATTCCCTAAAAAGATAATGTGATATTGTATTATTGAATATGAGAAATAGTGGTAATAATGAATAATGGGATATAATTGATAAAATAAGACTAATTGGATAATAATAACTTCAAATTCATTTTCTTTGGATATGATATGGCTTGGAGGTCAAGTTTCACATATTTGGGACAATAATAATTATATCAATTTTATTTAGAAAAGTAAAGGTGATTTTCCTTCAAAATATGAGATAAATTATTTAATGACTCAAAAAGTGGAAAATAATCTTAGGTTTGTAATTTACACATTAAAAATATCCTTTGGATGATTTTTCATGTAATTTAGATAATCTTTAATATACATGTGTAGATTAGGAGAGAGAAAGTATGTAAAAGTATAAAATATTAAATAATTTATAAAATAGTACTAAGAGATAAAATTAATGCCCAATTCATGTTTCATATGTTTTACTTTACTTGAGGGGGAAGTTTCACATTATTTGCATAATAATAACTATTTTTTTAAATGGGAAAGAAAATAAGAATAAGAGTAAAATATATTAAATAAATTATTAAATGATTGCAAAAGAGAAAATAAATCTCAAATCTAAAATCTTCAAGCCAAAATTATCCTATAGGTAAATTTTCAACAAATTTGGAATATCTTAAATATTTCAGTTAATTTAGGAGAGAGAATATAATTTAAAGAGAAAACATATTAAATAATATGTTTAAAAAATTAATTAATGGAAAATCATGTTCCTCAAAGTTAGTATTGCTAATAGGACAAGTTTCATATTTTTGGAAAGTTTCTAGATGCCTCTAACTCATTAAAGGGATAAAATAAGTGATAATATTCAAAAATATCGAATAACATATTAGAAGTCTTAAAAAAATAGAATAATACCAAAATCAGATTTCTCATCCCAAAATTAGCTAACCTAGCAAATTTGGATTTATTTGGACTTCGTTTATACCCTCAAATAATTATATAAAGTTTTATACATTAAATGCATTAAAAGAACAAAGTTAGAAAGTTGTATTAAAAGACATTCATCGCAGCCTGCATGAACAATAACTGCGGTCCAAGATCCAATATTTTGGGTGTAACTCCTTTTCTCAATAAAACTTTACAAAACAAGTTGTATTGGATTGAAAATTTAATTTTACATCCATCCTCTACTCGGGACCAATAATGGAAAATTCTAGAAACGCCTAAACTTGTTATCGAGTCTTACAAAGCAACTTCTCGCACACCCATTGAAACTCAAATTCCTAGCAATAGGACCCTACCCTCATATGAAACACACACCCAAAGACACTCCTCCGGTTTCAATTTCACCTTATATTGTCATTCCATCCACCGTCGAACGTAGTTCTTGATTTGAGTTTGTGGAACCTCTCCCCGATGTCTTGATTCTTTGGAGCGTAATTGGACCTCAGGTAAACAACTTTGGCACTTGTTCATCATGATCGACTAGTTAATTTCATGAACGAGTGGAAATTAAAATTTTCTCCAAACTCTTGGACAAACTTCTCCTTACCCATCCGGCCATAACATGTATAGCGGAGAAGGGGATGATTCCTTGTGTTTTCCCCTTTTTGCCCCTCGATCCTCTTTTATTTTTTTTTCTCATTATGTGTATTCTTATAAATTATCACATTTTAATTTGATTTTTGTCGCTTGTCACACCAGCACAAATAGTACATTTATACCCTTTCATAGCGTAATTTTTTGATTTTTGATTCAAGGGTAAATTGGTTTCTTGCAATTTAATTTCACAAATAAATTAGTAAATAAAGTGAATCTTGTAAAAACCACACCTTTTTATTGGAAGCTCCAAGAATTATAAATAAATATGTTTTGGAATCATAAAAATGAGATCTATCTAATAAAAATGGTTTTATGTCTGATTTCCATGTTTTTCAAAGGATGATTTTTGGAAAATGAAATATAAGCATCAAATTCATAAAAATTGTAAATTTATCATATAAACTCCAAAACTAACATAAAAATATATTTTCTTGATCAAGAGAATCTAATAAGTTGATTGGTGACATTTTTAAAGTCAAAATCTGCGGTTTTCCAAAAAGGTCTAGATTTAGGGTTTCTTTACACATTATAAAACCCTAATACATGTGAATTATTTTGTAATTTGGCAAAAGTGATCTTGGAAACAACTACATTGGTGAAGAGTGTTTCTAGGATTCTATTTTAAGGTATGTTTGCATCCCTTATTATTCTTTTTGGGCAATAACCTATTTTCATCTTTCTCTTGGTCCTATGGACAAAAACCTACACAATATATGTCTTTTGAGAAATTCATTTCATGTGGAATATTCTACTTGATTATGATATTATGATCATCCTATATTTGTAGACTTTCTTTTGACTTCAACTTATTCCTTTATTCTTGTTGAATCCCTAAATTTGCCCACTTTTGTGGCAGAGGTTTATATTGCACATTTATGTGATGGGAATTTAATATGGATCCTTTGATCACACATTCTATCTATTGGATGTTCTCATCCCTCATACTTTGATTTATTCTTGCTTATTCTCTTGTTATGCATCATGTGCCGGCTGCTAGTATAATGCCACATGTGTTATTATGTGGATGTGTAAATTCCCACAATTAAAATTGCAGAGGTGATAATTCCTGCAAGAAATATTATTTGAGCAGATGTGTATCATGTCCTGCTCAGAACAGATGTATATAAGTCCCTGCTCACCCCATATTTAGATTAGATGTGTATAAGTTTCTACTCACTCCATATTTATGGTAGATGTGTTATTTCCTACCAACATGTTTATATTGGTCTAGTATTATCATAGGTGAAACACATGAATGTCTTTCTCTTATTTTATTGAATTCTTATTTCTTTTATGCCCGATTTGGGTAGTCCTTTGCTTTTCCTTTGGGAAGCCTTTTACTTGACATCCTTTATTTCTTAATATTGCTCAATACTCAATTTAGTATGCACATGCCAACATTTTGCTAATGTCTTTTACTTTTTCTCCTCTTTTCAGAGTATGCTTCCAACCCCAGATGTAGGTAAAGGAGAACATGGCACACAACATGTACTTAACTTAAGGAGTCAAAGCTTAAAGACAAACTTGATATGCTTTAGATTTCCCACTACTAGATCCTTATGATGTAATATCCATGTAAACCCTTTATGGGTGATGATGATGCACTTCTGTAAAATTGAATATAGTCATTACTTTATTCGGTTGCTACAGTAGGTTGTTTTGAATACCATTATTGAGATTTGAAAAATATGCATCTATTCCAGCATAACTTTTGAGTGTGTTTGGAATGGATGTGCTATTCTTCAAAAGTTTAGTAGGGAGTGGATCCCCTTTGGGTCTCACTCCTTACAACATGGTATTAGAGCCCATGGTAGTCAGAATCTGAGTATTTCAATTTTATCTCCCTAATTAGAACCCTTACCTTACATAGTTGCCCTCTAGGTGAATTGTTCACCCTAGAATTGATCTATGTTATTCTGAAGATGATGACAGGTTGATATAAGTTTCACATTAGAATCATGATTAGTAAACCCTAATGTGATGAGGTTTTAGGTGATCTTACCCCACCATATAGGTTAATGTTGACACATATATATTTGGATTCTATAAGGTTTGACTTGAGGATGGAATCAGATGATGAGGATGATGTACTAGTAGAATAAGGAGATCATATTATGGAAATATTGTGACTTGGTTCTCATTTTGATTTTGGGCCCTAATTTTAATTTTCTATCGCAAAAGTTTTTGCATTAAACTATTTTCCTTATAATACTATGTATACAAAAATAATGTTTTCCAGATTTTGTCGATGTTTTCTTGAACTGATTCATAACGAATATATTTATGAATCCTAGTTAGAGTAAACCTAGAATTAGTTAAAATAGAATCTTAACAGTAAATTTTTCTATGAATAGGTGACTAGGAATATGTGGAATAATATAAAGGTGTAGTTGACCTATCCTCTTTGACATTTGGTTATTATGTGAACCTTAGGGTTGTTAGGTTAGAGACACAAGGTTTCGTCTTACGCTGCTGCCTTTTAGAGCTCAGGGGTGCGCGACTCTCTGGAGGCGGCTAGGGTTTGTGCACGCGACTCTCCCGCTCGGGGGAGGTGGTCGGCTGTCGGCACATAGCCACCCTCTCCCCATGGGCATTCGTCGGGCGACTCTCCTCTTCACAGATCGTGTGGCGCTGGGGTTGCGGCTGGCTGACTCTCCTCTCCGTCGCCTTCGTCCTCCGTGCCTTTAGATCGGGGCTTCAGGGTGGTGGGGCGGCACTTTCCTGGGCAGTGGTTTCGTCTCCGGCGAAGCTGGTCGCTTGGTGGAGGCAAGGAGGTGGCCGCCACGAAGCTTTTGGCGTGGATCTACTGGGGGGGAATTTCTCGCTTTGCTGCTTTCTCTCTATTTTCAGTTCAGTCTGTGTCAGCTCCCTGCCTTTCATTTTGGTCCTGGTTCTAGGTAGTTTCTTGCCTTCTTCTCACCGTGTTCCTCCGGCATTTGTCTCTCCCTTCAGGGTTTGGGTGTCTCTCCTTTCGTGAGAGTGATGAGATCCCTGATTGGTCTCATTTTTGTCTCAGGTTCTTTGCTGCTCGAGCCGTGCCATGGATGGTAGAGTCAACAATCATACGGAATCTCGGTCGGCTTCATGCTTAATGCCGCTACCTTATGCTCAAGTTGAAGGTGTCTCTCACAATAGCTACTTTGGTCAGCCACGAAGAAGAGAGTTCTATGCAGAAGTGTTTCAATCTCGTTCCAATATGAGTGGTAGTGGTGTTAGATCTATGTTCTTGACTGATCTAGGTTTCTTCTGGTTGTACTTCTCTACTTGTAGATGCCGTATGGCTTGAGTAATGAATGGATCTGTTTGCTATAAAAAAAGTTTAGAGACATAAGGACCTAAAGCTCAACTCTAGTTGGTTATGACTTTTTACTTGGATACATGGTCAACTTAAATGCCTAAATATTCACAATTAAAAGATGCAAAGTCACCATAGTACTTTGGTGATATTTAGTTTGGATTTCTAGGTTGAATCTTTTAAGGGGTGGTAAATAGTTTATCTTTAGATTTGGAGGATAAATCTCTTAAAGGGGTGGTACACTATAACATACCAAAATATAGAACCTTATACTATTCCAAGGTTAAGAGGTAAGAGACCTTAGTTCTTTGGGCTTAGCCAAACAAGGTTGAGGATATACCTAATGGTAGTTAATGGTAACCATAATATGTAATGCATGAATAAATCACCCTAACATATATGCAAGAAAACAAATATGACATAATATCACTGTATTAATCATAAGACCAATAATAGATACATAAAATATGTCACATGAGATAAATGATAAAGATAATATATAATCCTTTTGGTTGTAATGTGTAGATATGGGACACAATTGGAAGAATGATAATTATAATGACAACATTATATTGATCTAGAATATTCTATTTTTTTTTGGAATAAGAAATGAAAAAAAGAATATAAATAATAATTCCCTAAAAAGATAATGTGATATTGAATTATTTAATATGAGAAATAGTGGTAACAATGAATAATGGGATAAAATTGATAAAAGGAAGATTAATTGGATAATAATAACTTCAGATTCATTTTCTTTGGATATGATATGGTTTGGAGGTCAAGTTTCACAAATTTGGGATAATAATAATAATTATATCAATTTTATTTAGAAAAATAAAGGTGATTTTCCTTCAAAATATGAGATAAATCATTTAATGACTCAAAAAGTGGGAAATAATCTTAGTTTTATAGTCTACACATTAAAAATAGCCTTTGGGTGAATTTTCATGTAATTTAGATAATCTTTAATATACATGTAGATTAGGAGAGAGAAAGTATGTAAAAGTCCAAAATATTAAATAATGTATTAAATAATACCAAGAGAGAATATTAATGGACAATTCATGTTTCATATGTTTTATTTTGCTTGAGGGGGAAGTTTTACATTATTTGGGTAAGAATAACTATTTTTGTTTTAAATGGGAAAGAAAAAATGAATAAGAGTCAAATACATTAAATACATTTTTAAATGACTCCAAAAGAGAAAATAAATCTTAAATATGAAATATTCATGCCAAAGTTATCCTATAGGTAATTTTTCAACAAATTTGGACAATCTTAAATATTTTAGTTAATTTAGGAGAAAGAATATAATTTATAGAACAAAAATATTAAATAATATGTTAAAAAAGTAATTAATGGAAAAATCCCATTCCTCACATTTAGTATTTCTTATAGTCCAAGTTTCATATTTTTGGAAAGTTTCTAAATGCCTCTAACTCATTAAAGGGATAAAATAAGTGATAATATTTAAAAATATTGAATAAAATATTAAATGTCTTCAAAAAAATGGAATAATACCAAAATTCCGCATTGCCTATCCCAAAATTACCTAACATACTAAACTTGGATTTATTTGGACTTCATTTATACTCTCAAATAATTATAGAAAGTTTTGTACATTAAATGCATTAAAAGAATAAAGTTGGAAAGTTGTATTAAATGACATTCATCACATCCCACTGAACAGTAACCGCAGACTAAGTTACGTTGTTTTGGGCATAATTCTCTTGTTTCTCAATGAAACTTCATGAAACAAGTTGCATTGGATTGAAAATTTAATTTTGCATCCATCCCCTACTCGAGACCTATAATGGAGAATTCTAGAAATACCTAAAATTGTTCCTCAAGTCTTCCAAAATAACTTTTCACGCACCCCTTGAAATTTAAATTCATATAAATAGGACCCTACCCTCATATGAAATGCACACTCTCCTCTGGTTTCAATTTCACCTTGCATCGTTATTTAATCCACCACCGCACATGGTTCTTGGTTTAAGTTTGCGAAACTTCTCCCTAATGTCTTGCTTTTTCAGAGCGTAATTGGACCTCAAGTAAATAACTTTGGCACTTGTTCATCATGATCGGCTAGTTAGTCTTACGAAGGAGCAATGGAAAAAGTTTTCCCCAAACTCTTGGACAAGTTTCTCCTTGCCCAGCTGACCATAGCATGTGTAGCGGGGAAGGGGACGATCCCTCTAGTTTTTCCCTTTTTGCCCCTTGATTTCCTTTTATTTTCTTTTTCTCATTATGGGTTTTCTTATAAATTGCCATGTTTTAGTACGATCTTTGTCGTTTGTCATGCCAGCACAAATAATACATTTATACCCTTTCATATCGTAAATTTTTGATTCAAGGGCAAATTGGTTTCTTGCAATTTCATTTTCACAAATAAATTAGTAAATAAAGTGAATCTTGTAAAAACATATTTTTTATTGGAAGCTCCAAAAATTATAAATAAATATGTTTTGGAATTGAAAAAATGAAATCTATCATAAAATTTGTTTGAGTGTCTGATCTCCATATTTTTCGAAGGATGTTTTTTGGGAAATGAAATATATGCATAAAATTTATAAAATTGCAACTCTGTCATATAAACTCCAAAATTAACAGAAAAATATGTTTTCTTGATCAAGAGAACCTATAAGTCAATTTGTGAGATTTTCAGAGTCAAAATCCAAGATTTTCCAAAAAGGTCTAGATTTAGGGTTTCTTTACACATTATAAAACCCTAATACATGTGAATAATTTGTAATTAGGAAAAAGTGATCTTGGAAACAACTAGATTGGTGAAAAGCATTTCTAGGATTCTGGTTTAAGGTATATTTGCATCCCCTATTATTCCTTTTGAGCAATAACACATTTTCATCTTTCTCTTGGTTCTATGGACAAACACCTACACAATATATCTATTTTGAGAAATTCATTCCATGTGGAATATTGTACTTTATTCTGATATTATGATCATCCTATTTTTTTAGAATTTCTTTTGACTTCAACTTATGCCTTTATTCTTGTTGAATCCCTAAATTTGCCCACTTTTGTGATGGATGTTTATATTGTACATTTATGTGTTGGGAGTTTTATATGGATCATTTGATTGCAGATTATATCCGTTGGATGTTCTCATCCCTCATACTTTGATATATTCTTTCTTACTCTCTTATTATGCTTCATGTGGTGACTACTAGTATAATTTTACATGTGTTATTATGTGGATGTGTAAATTCCCACAATTGAAAATGTAGAGGTGATAATTCCTGCAAGAGATATTATTTGAGAAGATGTGTATCCTATCCTGCTCGGAGCAGATATATATAATTCCCTACTCATCCCATATTTAGAGTAGATGTGTATAAGTTTCTACTCACTCCATATTTATGGTAGA
Source organism: Alisma plantago-aquatica (assembly GCA_963693085.1). Lineage (NCBI taxonomy): Eukaryota > Viridiplantae > Streptophyta > Magnoliopsida > Alismatales > Alismataceae > Alisma > Alisma plantago-aquatica. The sequence goes on from OY856415.1 coordinate 524,580,914, forward strand.
TGTGTTATTTCCTACCAACATATTTATATTGTTCTAGTATTGTCACAGGTGAAACACATGGATGCCTTGTTCTTATTTAATTGAATTCTTATTTCTTTTATGCCCGATTGGGTATTCCTTTTCTTTTTATTTGGGAGGCCTTTTATTTGACATCCTTTATTTCTTAACATTGCCAGTACTTGATTTAGTATGCACATACCAACCTTTTGCTGATGTCTTTTACTTTTTGTCCTCTTACTGGGGTATGCTTCCAACCCCAGATGTAGGTAAAGGAGAACATGGCATGCAACATGGAATTAACTTAAGGAGTCGAAGCTTGGAGACAAACTTGATATGGTTTATATTTCCCTCTACTAGATCCTTATGATGTAATATCCATGTAAATCCTTTATGCGAGATGATGATGCACTTTTGTAAAATTGAATATAGTCATTACTTTATTCCACTGTTACACTATGGCTGTTTTGAATACTGTTATTGAGATTTGAAAATTTTACATCTATTCTAGTATACCTTTTGAGTGTGTTTGGAATGAATGTGCTATTCTTCAAAATTTTAGTAGGGAGTGGATCCCCTCTGGGTCCCATTCCTTATAACTAACCTCTTAGCCAAGGAATATGGTATGATTTTAGATTTTGGTTTATTACAAAAAGTGATCTTAAAAGGAAAGATTGAAATAACCATATCACCAAGGTACAAATCTTTTTAGGTTGAGTGAGAGCTCATCAATAAGTAGTCTGTAGGTAAGCATGCTCGATCCATAGTATGGCTAAAAGTTGGTCGAGGTATACCAACATACCTTAGAATCCATACCCTTTAAAATTCCATCACGGTTCTAAATTTTTATATTTGAATCACAACAAACAATGATTAGGCAGGTCTATTCATGGGTATGCTTGGATCCAAACCCCACTAGACCTATATATTTGTTATATGTAAATAACTATATGAATGATATATTAATTATATCATAATTTTCTATAATTTATATAATTATTGAGATTGTGCACTACTTTAATTAATATAGTTGGATTACGTCAACTAATTGATAACACACCATTCTTATCACAAAACCAAAACTTAAAGTCAATACAATAACATGGTATGCTACATAACTCAAGTACTACGATGTTGATTATGAATACAACATCAATGAACTCAAATCATCTTCCACCTATCAAGTATTACATCATTTACTATAAAAATATGATGATAACATCATATAAATAATAATATTATTGTTATATTAAAACTCATTCAACATATTGTATTTTTTCTTACATTAACAATACAATAAAAAACAATACAACATTCTATATAGAAGCACCTGCCTTCATACCCACATCACATACTCATCGATATTGTAGGTACTTGTTCGATGTTGGTCGATCTTTTTATTATGTGGGTATAGACCCATAACTATAATTTCTAAATTAAATGTGTAAGGGTATGATCAGACCTGCATCTTATCTTCATTGTTTACACCCATCTTATCTTCACTATTTACACCACTGGAATGGAGTAGTACTAGGATGAGTGATATGTTGGGAAGTTGAACATGGGATGTGCGTTTGTAAGGATAAAGCATGCATCCAGGCCAATGGTGGTTTGGGGTGCCAATCATCATTCTGAAAAATCTATGAGAGCCTTGTGCTTTGTTGATGGGGCTTCGAATGTCATACCAATAAAAACCCTAAGGGAATAACCCTTAGGTTTAACCAAAAGTTGTGCACTAATTCCCCACTCCACATGAATAGAAACCTTATTCCAGTATACTTAAGGATCAAACCCAAAGGAAAACCTTTTGAACAAGTTATATATATATATATATATATATATATATATATATATATATATATATATATATATATATATATATATAAAGATCCTAGAGCTTAATTCTTATTCATCTTGTGCTTTAGTACATGCCAAAATGTAGGTAGGTTCACATCTAGTGCATCTGTTTGCCATGTTGGCCTATTACAATTAATTGAGTAAGAGGTACGGGAAGTTAAAGAAGTTTTTACAAGCTTCTCGACAACTTGATTCAAGTCTCTAGGAACATGCATGACCAAGAGATGATTCAAGGAAGATTTTGTGACATGAAATTTCCTCCAAACTTTTTGGAGTTTCAGTGAGAGGAATTGTGTCTGATTCACCAGGTCCACCGATGAGCTGGAGTCAGAGAGGCTCACAGAGTTCATCATGTTCCCTTCTTTGCAGATGGAGGCAGCAATGGCAATGGCTAGCAGCTCAACATGGAGGGGCGAGGTGGCGTGCAGAGGGACACCTTTGCCAGATAGAAATTTCCCTTGATTATCAGTAATATGAATACCTGCACTAGCACTCCGAGAGGTATTTTGGAAGGCAACATCAAAAAACAAGATGAAGTCCACCATGTATGGATGCGTTAAGTTTCCCTTGGTTGGAGGGATTATGCTTGGAATGGATACCATGGCTTTATTAATGGATTTTGATCTCTCTTTTATGAACACGACCTAGACCTGAGCATTAGGAGTCACATGGTCATGGATTTATTTGTTCCTACTATTCCATATATGCCAACAAGCAATCAAAGGTAGAGTTGTTGTTTCTCAGTTTTTATGAGGAGGTGAGATGATCCAGTGTATCCACTCATCTTCGGATGCGAGAAAGGAGTTGGAAGGGACATCCAAGATTCTCTAGACGGCCATGCTACTAGAGAAATCCCTGAGGTAGTGCAGTAGAGTGTCCTCATCATTATTACAAATAGGACCAAGGTTTATATATTTAGAAGTATTAATGGTAATATTTATCACCGAGTAAGTTGATTGATTGATTAAAATAATTGCTGCTAGTAGCAACAATGATTAAAGAGGTAAATAAATGATAATAAAGAGGACCAGGGAATAGGGTTTCTCATGCCAAATCATGCATAATCATTCTAGTGAGATTTTAACTTCAAAATAATAATCTACTAAATAGAGACTCAACTATTACACCCTCATGGGATACAGATCATTGCATGGATTAAACTCCCTTGGAACCAACCAGACCCGACACACAAGTTCCTAGTTTATTCCGACTGGACTCCCTAACTACGGCTGGCCATTCTCGACACGTTAGCAGATTGTAATCCAATCACCTCACTATCCCTTACTGACACTTGAGGGGGATAGTAAGATCGTTCTAAAGTTCTAATCATGATTACAACAACCTACACATCCATAATTGTAATATATATGTAAAACAAGACGTCAATTTGTAAAGCAAGGAAATAAACAACACAATACTTCATTTAGAAATAGTATTGTTGAGTTTAGATACAAGCTAGAATAAAATATGGGCTGTTGGGTTTACTCGCTCATGGTGAGAGACAACAATGGAAGGATAGTTAGAACAATGGAAGGGGCCATGACACCTAGTCCAGAAAGACCAATCTCTCCACTAAGGCCACCGTCTCCTTGCTCCTTGCTAGGGTTTTCTCTTTGCGATGTGACTTCTAATTACCGACCAGAGACCATTTCGAATGGACAATAAGAATTCCCTTTCGTAATGCATTCCTCACTACAGAAACCCTTATGCTGAATACTTGTGGCCAAAGGTAGTTAATTTGCATAGTCTGTACTCAATCCACCAGGCAACTCACGTGGGTTTCTTAAACTGGACCTCATATCTGGTTCCCTGGCGAACCAGCGTGGGTTGAACCAAAATAGGTTGGATGTAGAGAGTGCACATCAGAATAGAAAAATTTGGGAGACTCAAGGTAGACAGCGGCTCGAGTCAGGTGACTGGTAGAGCCGATCGCTTGACTAGGTGGTTGTAAGGTGGACAATGGAAAGCTTCTGGGGCTTTCCTTCCCTTGAGATGTAGCATCATGAGGTCTTGATTGTCCTTCTAGGCAATGAAGTATATTTTTGGCTGGTTATGTATGGAAAGTATATAAAGTACATTAAAGTCCAAAAAAAGGAAGATAATTATATTTAAGTAAACCTAAGGCTAAAACTAGGAAATAGAAACACAACAACCCCTAAAAAGTGAATAAAACTGTATGCAAAGATGGGTTTAAATACATTCATCAAACATACCCCAAACTTAAACCTTTACTTGTCCGAAGTAAAGATAAAAAAAGGAGAAACAATAATTCTTACTAGGATCTAGGGTTCCTCTCCCAACTGAGCATAGTTTGTGGTTCCCTTCAACCAAATACAATCAAGAAACCCTAGTCCTTTGAGATCACATAGACACACTTAGGTATCCCCTAGTTGGGGCTTGTTCCTCCATTCTTTAGACTCTTGAACCTATGAAGAACTGATTTCACATCAATAATGTTTTTGATCTGTCAACTCAAGGTAGAAGGGGAGAACAAGTCAGGGGTAATTGGATATTTTGGGGAGAGTTCTGATAGGTTCCCTGGGTATGAAATTTGGAAAAAGAAAGGGGAGAAGAAGGAATGGCACAAACCCATTTCCTCGATATTTCCTCTATTCGACTCGAGACCTTATTGGGATATAAATATTATTTGTCTCTCCTCTATTCGGCTCGAGACTTTATTTAGTTGCAGTTACATTGAGCACATGTTTTATTTGGGCTCATTGGTCTCTCCTTTTTATCATGCCATGCATGTGGAAGAAAAATTAAATGAAGATATATATTTTTGAGAGGGATGCCACTTCGAACTTAGGGTTTGGCATATATTGGATGAATATTCTTCTTCTTTTTGTGGTTGGTGAAAAGATATGAAATGCTGGAAGAATGGTGGAAACAAGAGGCTAACTTGTGCTTCTTCATTTTATTGTTTTATTAAAGTCAGATCACGATATAATATCAGTAAATTTAGTCAATTTGGGTAGAGAAGCTTATACAAACTTTGTTGCAAGTCATATCGGGGGCACATGCGGCTTGACATTTGTGACTCTTTCCGGTTATCATTATTTATAAAGGGAAAGAATGCTCAATTGTCATCATTGGGTCTCAAAACTGTTCAAGACATGTTTGTTCCTTAAAATTTTCTTTATGTAGGGGTTATCTCAAGAAAAAGGAAGTAATTTTACTTATATATTTTCATTTTGCATACAACTAAGTAGTCGGCTAGGTAAGGACCACAACTCATACAAAACAAAATAATTCTAAAATGGAAAACAAGATAGATGCAAATAAAAGATGGAGAAAGTAGGTTTGAGGATGAAAAGGGAAAATGTTAGAGTTGAAGTGGTGGAGTCTACCACCCACCCTCAACCGCCGACTTTAGAATTCTACTTGTCCCCAAGAAGACAAAAGTTAGAGATGGATGATAATTGATATGGAGGGTGGTGGAGTAGGGGGGTCCAAGAGAACATAAGAGAAACCCTAAGAATTAGTCTCTCTCTCGTTGGTGATGCCCTCCTCTAGGTGCCTTTGTGGCCACATGTTTCCATGACCCTCATTTGGTGGGGGCAAGGGTGGTCATGGATGCACACCCGATTCTCCACATCCTGCATCCAACTAGTACCTGGTCTTAAGGGTGATGGCCTGCTGATCAAACAACTAGTAGATGATCAGATCCAAGTTGGTAGGCAGTAGGCCACGCCGTTGTGCTGAGTGCATGAAGTGGTCTTCCCATGGGATGTAGGTGTCCTGGGAGTAGTATATATGGAGTTCCCAATGAGATGTCCATGGTGTCTCCTCTATCGTCAGAGAGGCAAGCCGTGCTCATTGTGGTGTGCCGTTGAGGTTGCTGGTTGTTGATGGCATTAGTGTTGTCATAGAGGAGCATGCATGAATTCACAACCTTAGGATCCTCAGGTGGAAGATGGTTGTGCTTTGTGGTCCCTGTGTCTTGTTTCTTGTATACCTACAAAATAGAGGCTTTAGGGCTACCTGAAGAGTTGACAATTATGATCCATGCAGGCATTAGATACACCTCCTAGTTCATAAAGATCACACCTTGCATTATGGGAAATCTCAGTCATATCAAGATATTGTGGCGCCAAATATTAATGATAAGAGTTTAGATAATAGAGGTTGCTATTCCTGAGGAACAACGATTCTCATAAAAGATAAAGTGGAATTATTGAAAAGAAAGACATGAAATTTATTATGGAAAATAAAAGGGACTCATCTGGTATAGGTAACACATCTTCATTGTAGTCCACTCCCTTAACAACTCGTAAGATTTCGAGATTGTTACATTGTCAATCGAATGACTGTGTAGACAATTTGATGAACTGATGGAATATTTCATCATGATCTTGCCTCACATCAAATGTCAGTCAATCAATCAAATTGGGTTATCAAGAATCACAACTTTTATGTGAAAGACTTTTTTTGAAAGGAAGGAAAAGAAAAATTAAATTAAAATTTTGAAAGTTAGAAGAAAGAAATTAAAATGTCGGGTTGCCTCCCAACAAGCGTCTTGGTTGAATATCACCGATCTGATTGATATTATTACAAAACTTACATAGAGTGCGTGAGTGGGGTTTCCAAACCCTTGAATTTGGGATTCATAGGACTTGGATCATGGTCTGATGATGTACATACCTTGCTTTCGGGCTGGTACTTGGTACCTTGAGTAGTGTTTTGGAGGTATGATTGTTTTGCTTCCAATTTACCTTCTTCCTTGAAGGCTTCAATGAGTTATGCAACTTCTTTGAATCTTCAAGAACCCGATATTCAATATTCTTATTTCCTAGTCACAAGACGAGTTTACCAGCTTTAATATCCACTAAAGGTCTCAGAGTAGCTAAGAATGACTTCCCAAAATTAGTGGAAACTGATTATCCTCTTTGATTTGCATCACCACAAAATTGGATGGGACATAAGTGTCATGTTCTATCTTAACTGAGACATATTCAGTTATTCCCTAGGGCTTTGTAATGGATGCATCGACCAGTTGAATGGTCATAACTATTGGTAGGAAATTAGTAAATTCAAGGCATTTTTCATAGTATGCATGTCACAATGGATATGTTTACGCCTAGGTCAGCAAGTCCCTTGCGGCAAGTTTCGTCTCCTAAGAAAACAACTATCCCAAATGAGTTGGGATCTTTTTTCTTTTGAGGTATTTGATTCTGAACTATGGCAAAGGTAGTCTGTACTAGTTTTAATAGTTTGACATTCCTCGGTCATATACTTCTTGGATAGAATGGTCTTGAGATATTTCCACCAGGTTGCCATTTTTGCTAGTGCATCGAGGAATGTAATGTCGATGTGGAGTTTATTCATAGTGTCATTGTATTTCATGAACCTGTCATCCATCTTGGTATCCTTGAGGTGACTCGAATAGGGTATACAAGGTTTGTGCATAGGTGCTTCAGGTGCTGTTGACTGCTGGTGGCACAACAGTTGAGTTCTCACTGGTGCCTGGCTGAGATGATGTCACATGGGGTTATGATGTCTGAGCTTCTGTTGTATTGACCGCCAGTTGGTTATTCGAGCAATTCAGGGTCCCGAATGGGGTGCCTTCATCTCTACTAGGAGGAATAGGTGTAGGAGTGGAGGTCGATGATGTGGAGTACAAGTTCACTGACCTTGTCATTATGATGTTTAACTACTCTCGATGCTTGTGATTGTTTTCTGGTTGACCTATGATCGTACCTACTGAGGGCTGTTGAATAGCTGCAAGGAGAGTGATTTGTAATCCCAACACCTTTCAAGTTTCCATGGTGGTGTCCAAATGAGTTTGGTATGTCACCACCATCTGTTAGAGTATCTTCACTGGATCTTGTGTTGGTAGTGGCTCTATCTACAGTGGTGGGGCTTGATTCATATTCTGATACTACTACCACTATTGGTAGTTCATGCTAGGGAAGTTAAACTTGTAATTCCCCTAATTGTCCAGTCCAGTGTAGTTCGATGGCACTCTAGCTTGAGTAGATTGCAAAGGGGTCTACTGAGTGGGACTCTCAGCCCATATGGATTCCCGTATTAGAAACTTGGGTTGTTACGAGCTTGATTTAGGTTATAGTAATCCTGTTCGGGGATAGTATAAATTGAATATACATCTTTGACTTGGGTGACTATATACTATTTTTCAGCCCCATGCTTGTGGAATGCAATGTACAATTGTTGATAGTGGATCATAATGTGATCTACCCTCATGGTAGAACTCATAAGAAGGTGCAATGACTTGCACCTGAGGCATCTGGTTCTTCCTCTCATATGCACTGAAATATTTTTCAAGGCTATCCTATTTAAGATAGAGAGATCTTTTAGTGATTCAAATATGTATTTGAGTTCTAAACAATCCTCCACCATAACTACTTTAAGAAAGCCCTTTCCCAAGGGTTTGATCCAATGAGTTTGATTTCAGCAACAAGGTTGACAATCATCAAAGTGCTAACAAAACTCTATCACATAAAGTTTCCATTAGACAAGGAATCAAGGAAATTCTTAGTCTCATTGTTGACACCCCCATAGAAAAATTCAATGATTTGGTTTTCGGGAATCCCATGATGTGGCCACTTGTGTAGGAGTTCAATGAACCATTCCCACTCTTCATATATAATTCTTCAAATACTTGATTGAACCTTGTAGTTTGTCCTCTAGTCGAGTATCTCATTGAGGGTGGGTAGAATTTCTCTAGAAACTGATTTGCTAGATTTTCCCATTTTGTGATTGAATCCCTTGAAGGGCTCTATACCATTCTCTACATTTTTCAGTTAGAGAGTACTTGAAGAGTTGCAATCACATGTCGTCATTTGTGGCACCTGCCAGATTCATCATCGAGCAAAGTTCGATAAATTTGAGGAGATGTTCTTGACAATCATCTCCAATCCTTCATGTGAAGGCAAAATTTTGTAATAGATCAAACCAAAATGTCTTGATCTCGATCGAGATGCCAGGGGTTGGACTAGATGAGTCAAGTCAGTACCTTTAGGGATAGAAAAATCCCTTAACTCTTTGGCACATTCTACAGATTGGGCGACTTCTAGGCTAGTCTTTAGCTCATCTTCCTCTTGCATCCTGGATTCTATGACGAGTAATTCTTGTTGGGCTACAATAGCTGCTTCAATTCATGCTTGAATAGCTACTTCTGTAGATGCTGCGTCTGCCATGGTTTTCTCCTTGTGAAGTCTTCCAATAGTTTGCTTGATTTTAGTATCAAACAATTTTTGATGGGGCTCTAAATGTCACACCAATAAAACCCTAAGTGAATAACCCCTTGGTTTAACCAAAAGTTGTGCACTAATTCCCCACTCCACATGAATGGAAGCCTTATTGCAATATACTCAAGGATCGAACCCAAAGGACAACTATTTTAACCAATCTTATATGTTTAGAAGTATTGAGGGTAATATTTATCACCGAGTAAGTTGATTGATTGATTAAACCAATTACTGCCAGTAGCTACAATGATTAAAGAGGTAAATAAATGATAATAAAGAGGACCGGGGCATGGGTTTTACTTACCAAATCCTGCGTAATTATTTAAAAAAGATTTTAACTTCAATAACAATTTACTAAATAGAGGCTTAGCTACAACACCCTCACATGATACAAATCATTGCATGGATTAAACTCCCTTGGAACCGACCAGACTTGACACCCAAGTTCCTAGTTTATTCTGATTGGACTCCCTCACTATGGATAACCATTCTTGGCACATTAGCGGAACGTAACCCAACCTCACTATCCATTATTGACACTTCAAGGGGATGATAAGATCATTCTTAAGTTCCAATCATGATTATAACAACCTGCACATCCATAATTATAACATATATGCAAAGCAAGATGTCAATTTTCAAAGCAAGGAAATATGCATAATGATACTTTATTTAGCAACAATACTGTTGAGTTTATATACAAGCTAGAATAAAATATAGGCTATTGGGGATAGTCCTTATGCCCCAACACAAACATCTACTCACTCACGGCAAGAGACAACAATGGAAGGATAAGTAGAACAATGGAAGGGGCCATGACGCTTGGTGCAGGAAGACCAGTCTCTCCACTATGACTGCCACTTCCTTGCTCCTTGCTAGGGTTTGTTCTACACGATGTGGCTCCTAATCACCAATCAAAGACCCTTTATAATGGACGATAAGGGTTCCCTATTATAGATGCATTCCTTGCTTCTGAAACCCTAGTGTTGAATACTTGTGACTGAAGACAACTAATTGCATGGCCCGTACTCGGTCCACCAGGCAACTGGCATGGGTTGCTCAATCTGGACCTCAAATTTGGTTCCCTAGAGGACCAACATGGGTTGAATCAGAGTAGGCTAGATGCATAGAGCACTCGTCAAAATTGTAAAATTTGGGAGACTCTGGGTAGAGAGTGACTCGAGTAAGTGACTAGCGGAGCCGATCACTTGATTGGGTGGTTGGAAGGTGGACAATGGAAAGCTACTAGGGCCTTCCTTCCCTTGAGGTGTAGCATCATGAGGGATTGATCATCCTTCTAGGCAATGAAGTATATTTTGGATGGTTCTGATGAAAAGTGTATAAAGTGCATTATAGTCTAGAAAAGGGAAGATAATTGCATTTAATTAAATCTAAGGCTAAAACTAGGAATACAAATGCAACAACCCCTAAAAAGTGAATAAAACTGTATGGAAAGATGTGTATAAATATTCTCATCATTTGTCTCCAAACATTATAAATGATATAGAGCTAGTTTCCCTTCAGTAAGTGGGGCCACATCACGGTATTGAACTATGCAATTCATGTATGAGGAAAATTTCTATCCGCTAAGGCAAACCCTTGCATTGGTATTGATGAATGCATATTCATCATGAAATTCAATGATCACCTTGGGACACATTCAACCCTATATATATCATTTCACTCATTAAATATCAAAATGAATCATAATGTGCAAAATTACTTAATTGATTCGTTAATCAAGGTTTTAACTGAATATTCTTGATGTAATGCATGTCTTGATAAGGTTGAACAGTCAGTTGGGAACCACCTTCACTCACCCTTGGTTCTGACCAATCAATTTGACCAATTGGTTTCATCCATTCGGACTCATGACCGAATGGAAAGATCTATCTCAAAACCATTTTGACGTCACACGGTTTCAGACTGTTTGGGCACCAGGGTCGCAAGACCGATCAGCCACGAAGACTGTTTAAACACAAAAACCAAATGCATGCAAAGACCGAATAAAGGACTGCAGGACCGTTTGCTTAAACCGGTCGCAAGACCGTTTGCGCATGTATGAAGCAAAACTGAATGAGCAAGATCGTTTACTATCACCGTCCGCGTGAAGACCGAATAAGCACGAAACCGAATGAGCAGCTGAAGAGAAGACCGAATGAAGACCATCAGAGCCATTCGGTCCCAAGACCGTTTGGAGCTATTCGGTCCCAAAACTATTTGGAGCCATTCAGTCCCAAGACCGTTTGAAACCATGCGGTCTCAAGATCAGTTGTGCAGCCAAAACCGAATGGAAATAGAACCCAAGACCGATTGGATCAGAATGGTTTCAAGACGGTTTGGATCCATTCGGTTTGCAAAAGATACAAGACCGGTCAAAGGAATATTGTTAAAGTCAAAACCGTTTGGCCATCCATTCGGTCCCAAGACTGTTTGATGCCATTCGGTTCCAAGACTATTCCTCTCAAAACCGAATGAAGATAGAACTCAAGACCATTTGACGTCAAACAGTCTTGAAACCATTTGGACGTCAAACAGTCTCAAATCCGTTTGAGCTGCTTCACACCAAAAACGTGAAGTTCCCATCCGAGCCTATAAATAGGCCCCCAAGGTTCTTCTCTGACATCGACTCCAGCACGCCGATAGGATGCCAAAGGTCCGATCCAGCTTCAACTTCCATGCCATTTTCCATGTTCACCTGCTCCTCTTGGCGGCAAGAAAGGAGAGAGGAAGAAAGAGAAGGGGAGAAGAAGGTCTACCCAGCCTACCTTGGTGGTTCTTCTTCCCCGCTCAAGATCTGCCCTGATGCGACATAGAGGACCGCATCATCTTCACTGAGATGCAACTATCTTCTTCATCATGCTCATGGAAGAACCTTCCCTTTCTCTTATTCTTCTTGTTTCTCGCATCATGAGCGAGTAGTACCTCATCACTGGGGTGCAGGGACTAGCCCCGCTGCCCATGCACATCATGTTCTTTTGTTAAACTCTCCATGGCAATGTATATAACTTTCCATTTCGTTGTTAGTTGATACGTTTGAAGTTGGTTATCTACTTGCTTTCATCTTGTTCTGTCCTTTATTATGAGAACTTCTATATATGGGATAGAATGGCGGTTTACAAGTTCGACTTGTTGACCTAAAGGTTGTACATTACCTATATTTTGATAATGACTTAACCATTCCATTCATATGTATCTAACATGTGCTTTTAAGATTGTTTGCAGGCACTAGGTACATGAAAAGGATCATATATACAAAGCCCTAGAATGGGCCAAGTGCAAGCCAAATTGACTACAAGTGTGCAATTTAGGATTTCAATGTAAATCACCTTAGAACATAAATGTAATCACTTGTAACGATGTATATGCTTGTAACTTAGAAGAGAAAATTGTTTAGGACAAAATTCAGCAAGTGCTAATCACTTTTATTGCAAATTAGAAAATCCATTTCAGGCACTTGGTCGGTCGAGTTTCCCACCCTGAAACTCGACCGATCATCCTGAGTCGATTTTCTGAAGTTTGCAATCGGTCGAGTTGTGCACTCACAGAACTCGACCGATTGGGTAGTAGGCCAGTTCCAGTTGGAATGGTCAGTCGAGTTTCCTCAGAACAAACTCGACCGATCATTTCAATATCGGGCTGCCTTCTACTTGATCGGTCGAGTTACACCCATTGAAACTCGACCAATTGTATTGTATGGAGTTTTGCAGAAAAAGTAATATGACCATTGGTGAATCGTTTTGGGAAAAAATAGAGCCATTTTATTGAACAAATAACGGCTAGTTTTGCACCCAAGTGTCCCACAACTTAAAGGGGTATATATAGAACCCCTTGGACTTCATTCCAAGACGCTCTTCCATTTGCAAATTTGGTTCTAGCTTAGTTGAGAGTATTCCAAGCCCTTGAGCCACTTTCTCTCTCTACCTTCAAGACAAATTCATGAGTGAGATAGGTCCCTGTGTATGAGAGCTATCCTTTGTGCTATGTAAAGCTCTCCTTTCTTTCTTCCCACCTCCAAATAAAATTGAAGATTGATTGAAGCTACTTCTCCGAGTGAAAGAGGAGTTGCTGCTGTTCTTCTCCGAGTGAAGGGGAAGATGTGTTGCTGATCTTCAAGAGTGAAGATTGATCGTTGCTCCAGCTCCCTTGGTGAAGGGAATACGTGGGCAAGCTCTCCAAGTGAAGGAGAGGTGCAAGGCAAGCTCAAGTAAGATAGGTAAATCCTGCAAGGTTGAAGACAAAGGTAAGATTGGGTAAGTCCTTTGAAGAAGGCTGAAGAATCTTTCTTTGTGGGTAATTCCTTGGATAGGTAGAAGATCTTAGTTTGAGTAGTTAAGCCCTTGGTTGTGTGGTTTATGTTTCTTGTAATCTTATTGTGATAAATAAGAGGACCAAGTTACAAATCCTAGAGTCTAACCAACTCTAGGTAGTGGACTGACATCGCTCCTAAGTTTAGGACGTGGAACCACTCTAAACCACCTGTCCAAGTGCATGATATTCATTATCTCTTATCCTTGCTTTGTTTGCTAGAATAGGATATCAAATTGCTACTTGCATTAGCTTTTGCACTACAATTAAATTGGTGGTCTAATCATTTTTGTGAAGTGTGTGTAGCTCTATTCACCTCCCCTCTAGAGCCCATCGATCCAACAAGTGGTATCCGAGCAGGTCTTCTCCAAGCTACTTCAACAAGTAGGAGAAGATGGGCGATTCAACTCTAGGGTCACTCAACCTTGAAGGAAGCTTCTCCATGAGACCTCCGGTCTTTGACGACACAAACTTCCTATATTGGAAGAGGAGGATGCAATTCTACCTCCAAGGTGTGAGCTACAAAATGTGGAAGTTGTCCATCTCAAATATGAAGATCCAAAAGAGGACATCACCACATGGACGGAAGTGGAGATGAAGCGTGCTCAACTCAATGCCAAAGCAGTGAGCATCATCTACGCCGCCCTTACCCCATCCGAGTTCAACCGAATCTCTTCTTGGGACACGGCGCATGAGATATGGCACAAGTTGTGTGTCACTTATGAAGGGACCGAGCAAGTCAAGGAGGCCAAAGTCTACATGCTTGGTGGTCTTCTTGAAAACTTCAAGATGGGGAAAAATGAAAGAGTAGCGGATATGTACACAAGGCTAAACGTCATCTTAAACAGCCTTGCAGCCCTTGGGAGTGTCATGGATAGAGGTACAATCAATTCCAAGATCTTGAGATCTCTTCCAAAGAGATGGGAGCCAAAGGTCACCTCTATTGAAGAAGTTTACAAGCTAAGCGAGTTATCAACCGAGGAGCTGGTTGGTAACCTTCAAGCCCATGAACCTAGGCTTGACAAGCAAGAGGAAGAGGAGAAAAGAGAAGATAAGGAATCAAAGAAGATAAAGGACACCGCCTTCAAAGCTCAAATTGAAGAAATGGTCTGACAACAACAACTTGCCATGAAGTCTCCCTGCCCTTCCTCAAGTGAAGATGAAGGTGTCAATGATCATGAAGCTAACTACTCCAAAGGGAAACACTTCAAGAGCAAGCCCTCCTCCTCAACTCCTAGGTGTTACGAGTGTGGTCAAAAAGGCCACTACAAGAGTGACTGCCCAAAGGCCAAGAAGAGCCATCATAAGAGCAGCCACAAGAAGGATGAAAAGTACAAAAGAGAAGCAAAGTACAAGAGGAAAGACAAGAAGGAAAGAAGATCCAAAGATGTAGCTCATGCGGCTTGGGAGTCTTCTTCTTCAAGCTCCTCAAGCTCCGAAGATGGAGAATGTCATCTTGCCCTCATGGCCTCTACAAGTGAAGATGTAATTGAGGTAAATGAGGTAAGCAAAGTAAGTGATATTAGTTTACATGAGCTATCTAAGGAAACTCTTATTGACATGCTTAATGAATGCCAATCATCTTTTGCTAAATGTAAATCTAAGAGAAAAAGATTAGGAAAGATAGTTGATGATCTTTATGCAAAAATTGACATTCTTGATGAAAATGAAAAATTGCATCTTGATAGTATAGAATCCTTGCAAGGGCAATTTCTTGACTTTGAACTTCAATACAATGGAGTAGAGGTTGAAAATGGTGTATATCTTAAAAACATTGAAAATCTTAAGATAGAAAACCAAAATTGCCTAGATGAGCTTGATACTCTTTAAACTGAAAATGTAGAACTCAAGCTTATTGATGATGCTAGGAGAAAAGAAGTCTATGCCTATCAAAGAGAAATAGTTGTGCTCAAATCTGAAAATGCAAAATTGCTTGCTCAAATTAATGATTTATCTTCTAGACCTGTTTTGCCTAGAAATGAAGTTGCTAGCTTAACTCTAGAAAAAGACTCTCTTCTTACTAAAGCCCTCTGTCTTGAGGCCGACCTTTTTCATACTAGAGAAGATCTTGCTAGTTTATCTACTACTGTTGTAAATCTTAGTGATGATAATGCTAAATTAAGATCTACTTTGCAAAGGTTTCTTTCGGGTAAGAAATCCCTAAATGATGTCCTAGAGCACTCTACCAAACAAGTTGGTACTAGTGGTTTAGGATATAATGGGACTACTCCAAAAGGTAAGAAGAAGAAGGGTAAGAAAAAGAGTGTGGAACCTCCAATTTTCAATGGAGAGTCTTCCGGCTCTAAAAACCCCATGGTTTGTATTCATTGCAAATGTGATGACCATTATTCTACCTATTGTCCTTACAAACCCAAGGGGACCAACCCAAAGATGAAATGGGTCCCCAAGCTAACCCCGGACCCCAAAGTTTGAGTTGGGTTCCAACATTCTCTTTTCTTGCAGGTAAAAAAGAAATGAATTGTTGATAGTGGCTGCTCTAAGCATATGACTGGAGAAATCAACCATTTTAACAAATTTGTGAAAAAGAAAGGAGGATCGGTAACCTTCGGGGACAACAAGAAGGGTAAGGTTATAGGTGAGGGTGATGTAGGCAATGAATTATGCATTAAAATGTATTGCTTGTTGATGGCCTACATCACAATTTAATTAGTGTTATCCAATTATGTGATAATGGTTATCTTGTGCTATTCACCGCTTTAGAATGCTTGCTTCTAGATTCCCTCTCCTATAATGTTATATACAAGGGAACTAGAAATGGTAATCTTTATGTTATTGTTCTTAATGCTCTAAAGCCCATACTAAATAGATGCTTGGTTGTGGATAAAAACGATCTTTCTCTTTGGCATCGTCGTTTGGGTCATGTGAATTTGCATCAAATGAAGAAGTTGAACAAAAAAGACTTGGTTCGAGGACTTCCCAAATTGGACTTTGATAAGGATGAGGATTGCCAACCTTGCAGACAAGGGAAACAAACCAAATCCTCCTTCAAATCCAAAGGATTCATGAGTACCAAGAGAGTTCTTTAACTTCTTCATATTGATCTATTCGGACCAATGAGAACGCAAACGCTTCGTGGTTCCAAGTATTGTCTTGTTATTGTTGATGATTTTTCTCGATATACTTGGACCTTCTTTCACATTTTCAAAAGTGATACTCTTGATGTTTTCTCGAGCTTTTGCAAACGGGTTGAAAACAAAGCTTCTTGCCGAATCATTTCTATCCATAGTGATCATGGGGGAGAGTTTGAAAATGATATTTTTGAGAGTTTTTGTGAAAAACCGGGTTATTAGCACAATTTCTCTTCTCCTCGCACACCTCAACAAAATGGAGTTGTTGAGAGGAAGAATAGGTCTCTACAAGAGATGGCTAGGACCATGCTTCTTGAGTTTGACACTCCTAAGAAGTTTTGGGCTGAAGCCGTTAGCACGTCATGTTTTGTGCAAAATCGAGTTTTCACACATCCGACTTTTAAGAAACCCCCCTATGAACTATGGCGTGGTAGGAAGCCGTCTATTGATTTCTTTCATGTTTTCGGATGTCCTTGTTTTGTTTTAAACATGAAGGACTCTCTCGACAAGTTTGATCCAAAATCCTATAAGGCTTTCTTCCTAGGCTATAGCACTACTAGCAGGGCATATAGAGTATTTAACATTTTAAAATTGAAGAATCAATCAATGTTAAGTTTATTGAAACTAACCCTGTTATTGGCAAGCATATTGGTGATGATGATGTTGCAGAAGAAATAATTCCCATCTTAAAAGACCTCAACATCAAAGATAAAGGCAAGCAGGTGATAGATGAAGAAGAAGAAGAAAGGAAGGATCCCACTCCCCGCTTTGCAAAGAATCACCCCAAGGAGTTGATCATTGGAAACCCATTTGAAAGAGTGAGGACACGAGATGCTCACAACAAAGAACAAGAAGATAGTGCTTTCATCTCCCAACTTGAGCCAAAGAACATTAAATAAGCCCTTGGTGATGATGAGTGGATCCTTGACATGCAAGAAGAGCTAGAACAATTCGAGAAGAATCGTGTGTGGACCCTAGTGCCAAGACCAAGTGATAGAAAAATCATTGGCACCAAATGGGTCTACCGCAACAAGCTAGATGAGCATGGAAAAGTGATAAGAAACAAAGCAAGGTTAGTAGCACAAGGATACAATCAACAGGAAGGTATTGATTTTGATGAAACTTATGCTCCTGTTGCTAGATTAGAATCTATTCGTATGCTACTTGCCTTTGCTAGTTATAAAAATTTCTTGTTATATCAAATGGATGTTAAAAGTTCGTTTTTGAATGGTACAATCGAGGAGGAAGTATTTGTTGCTCAACCTCCGGGCTTTGAAAATGACAAGTTACCCAATCATGTTTATTTGCTGCAAAAAGCTCTCTATGGACTCAAACAAGCACCTCGAGCTTGGTATGAGAAATTAAAGAACTTCTTGTTAGATAATGGGTATGTCATGGGCAAAGTTGATTCTACCTTGTTTCTAAAACACACTTCTAACCATTTTCTTATAATTCAAATATATGTTGATGATATCATTTTTGGCAGGACTAATCTTGATCTTTGCAAGGAGTTTAGTTCTCTTATGCAGAGTGAGTTTGAAATGAGCATGATGGGTGAGTTGACTTTCTTCCTCGGTTTTCAAATCAAACAAACAAAGGAAGGAAACTTCATCAACCAAGGAAAATACACAAATGAACTACTCAAGCGCTTTGGGATGGAGAATATGAAACCGATGGATACACCCATGTCAAACACCGCCAAACTTGACAAAGATGAAGAAGGTGAAAAGGTAGATGAGAAGCTCTATAGAGGTATGATTGGAAGTTTACTTTATTTAACTGCCTCTAGACCTGATATTATGTTTAGTGTTGACTTGTGCACTCACTTTCAATCTTGCCCTAAGAAATCACATCTTATTGCTGTTAAGAGGATTTTGAGGTACTTAGCCAAAACTCAAAATTTTGGTCTATGGTATCCTAAATCAAGGGATTTTACTCTTAGAGCCTATAGTAATGCGGATTATGCAGGGTGTTTGGTTGATAGAAAGTGCACAAGTGGCACTTGCTTCCTTCTAGGACCATGCTTAGTATATTGGTTCTCCAAGAAACAAAGTACAGTGGCATTATCAACTACCGAAGCTGAATACATCGCAGCCGGGAGTTGTTGTGCACAGGTCCTATGGATGAAGCAAATGCTCCAAGACTTTAACATATTTTTTGATGCTTCTCCTATATATTGTGACAATACTAGTGCATTTAACCTCTCTTATAATCCTATATTGCATAGTAGAGCTAAGCATATAGAGGTTCACCATCATTTTCTTCGTGACCACATTGCCAAGAAAGATATCTATATCACACATGTGGACACGGAAAATCAGCTGGCGGACATTTTTACAAAACCTCTAGCTAGAGATCAATTTAATTTTATTCGATCTAAACTGCTCATTATTAATTTCAATGATATTGCTATGTGATCTAGCTAGTGGTCTCTATCCTATATGCTTGCTCATATCATTCTTCACCTTATGTTGCCTATACATGCTTGCTTGTGCTAAATTTGCCAATCAATATGCTTAGTTTGTGCTTGTTTTTGGGTTTTTATCGAATTTCGTGTTTTATCACTAAATAGTGCCCAATGATGAGCAAAATGTTCCTAGGTATGTTAATTATACATAATAGAATGGAAAAATAAATTTAATAGGCATGTATGTGGCTAGAATCTAAGTTTTAGACTGCTAGGTCAGGTTGACCTTCGGTCGAGTTTCCCCCTGGAAAACTCGACCGATCAGGAGCCGAGAGCATATCTTCAGTGGACCGATCGGTCGAGTATGTCTCCCTCAGAACTCGACCGATCCGCGGGCTGGGCCACCTTAAAAGTTAGGATCGGCCGGCTATTTTCCCTTGCAACTAGAAAATAGTCGACCGATTCCTCATCTCCTAGCCCTGTGCTCTCAACCCAAGCCCTAACCTCCCCCGTTTCTAACCCTAGGGTGCCTTAGCAGCTTGCTCCTGACCTCCCCGGGCGACGGTTGTGTGTTCTTGTTGGGTTTCGAGGTTCGTTTTGCTTGTGTGTGCGTTTTCTCCTCTTGTTTTTGCTTCCATGGCTTTCCATAGGAGAAAACGACCCGCCCCTAGCAATGCTCCAGCTTCTTCCTCGACCCAACGACTGATTCCCTTTGATAACACTACGTTTGTATCTCTAGAGGCTGTCAATCGGTATAAGGATCTCCTTCCTAGGTCTCCTTTTCCTTTCCGCCCCCTAGTTGGTCCAACCCATTTTCAAAACCATATCAACTCCGTCGCTCAGCTTCTTGCCAAACACAACCTTTCCGCCCTTGCAACCGAAAGTGACTGCTTCAATAATCAGTTAACTAGCACAAAAGAAGTTCACGAGTTCTATGCCAATCTGTGCTGGAACTATGATTCGATTGTTCCCCCGCCAAATACCGAAATAGTCCTAACATCGATGATCGCCGGTCGTCGGTTTCAAATCTCCGAGGAGACTTTCAATCTCTATCTTGCCGGAGACGAAGAAACCACTACTTGGCGTCGGGGCTATGACGAGTATTTTGATCTTTTAGACCCGAAAGGCTTTTACAAACATCATGAATTGACTTTACCGGATATTCATCGATTTTTGAAAAAGCCTGACGTGGCCTATAAGAAGTGGTCCACCCTTCCCTCCTCCTCCCTTGACCTCCTGAAGCGCATCCTAGCCCTTGTGCTTAACTGCAACATCCATCCGAAGTGAAATCAAACGAATATTGCGGAAAACACAGCGGTTTTGATGTATTGTTTGTTGAACAACATAGGTGTCAAGTGGGCTCGTTACATTCTACATCATATGACCTACTTTGACAAAGGCAAGAACACTAAGTGCACCCACCCTCCCTATCCAGCCTTGATCTGTGGTCTCTTCCAGTTCACCACTGACAAATCACTATTTTCCGACTTCCATTACCCGGTTGCTCGAAAGGGAGTGTGCATTAGTGAAACCACTCTTCTAAAGACTGTACCTACCCCTGCCCCTGCCCCTGGTGCTTCTGGCTCTGCCTCAGCCTCAGCCTCTGCTTCTGGTGCCCCTCCTACCTCCACCGCTCCACCCCCGCAGCCACATCCCCGCCCTAGCCGTGCGTCGTTCAGAGCATCAAATTAAACTCTTCTTGGATACATGATGCATGAACATGCGTACAATCGCCAGGTACAGGAGCACCTCCATCAGGATTTGTGTTCGATCATGTCTACCATGAACCTATCCTGCTCTTCACCCTACCCAGCATACCAGCCATGTCCGGGTAGTGCTTATGCCTCCTATGCATATGAGCATTACTTTCCTACTCCACCACCGTTTGCTGCCGAGCCTTCCGCTGCTGCTCCACCTCAATATCCCTCTAGTAGCTTCAATCCTGCATATCTACCGCTACCTGCTGCCCCCCTGGCCACTCTGCTCGTGTCCTTAGGGGACTCTGCTCCATCCTTTCCGCAGGCCCAGGAGCTCCTAGCTCTTGGCATGTCATGGGCTGAGCAGAATGCCCGCTGGCCTGGTCGCTCTTTTGGTCCTGTTGACGAGGACATGCCCGACCAGACTGAGGATGCCGATGAGGATGCCGACGAGGATGTTGATGATGCTGATGGTGATGGTTCTTCTGCCGAGGATGGCGATGCTGGTGCTGGCACAGCAGCCCCGCCTTCGGATGGCGATGAGGACTACAACCCAGACGATGATGAGGATACAGTTGACATAGATAGCTTAGATGTCTAGGAGGTTTTCTTAGCTTTTAGTCTAGCATGTCTATTATATATATCTTTCTAGACTCTTTTGTATAAGAAACATCCTGGCACATTATTCTGAGCTGTACTATTTTCTTATTTTCTGTTTTCTCACTTTTTTGGTTGTAGTTGCTTATGAGAACATCTTTCTTAGTTGGAATATCATTACTATGCACTTTGACTATTTACTCTGTGTTATCTTATGCTTGGTGCTGGTTGAGCTATATTTTGATTCTGACTTGGATTGTATGATTCTCTGTGGTTGTCTGTTATATGCCTTTACTATGTTGTCTATTATCTTTTGCATATATATGTGGTTGAGTCTTGGATAAGACCTTGTTTTTGCTCTTCTACCCCCTTCCTTTTTGATAATGTCAAAAGGGGGAGAAATATCTCATGGTTTGAGACTCAATCATATTGTTTCTTGTGAAAATAATATTGTTTTCTTGCCTAAGTGATCCTTTTCTTGTTAATTTGCTGATTGCTCATATGACATGTAAAGGATTACATATTACATGGATATTGGTTTTTGCTATGTATAGAAAACCTAACATGCAGGTAAAAGGAAGCATAGTTTGAGGGGGAGCAATTCCAATTGTTCTTATCATGAATCCCCCAAATTCACACGACAAAAGTATAACTTTCTTATCCTTTTCAATATGTTTGAGGAATGGTTTGTCATTGTCAAAAAGGGGGAGAATGTTGACCTAAAGGTTGTACATTACCTATATTTTGATAATGACTTAACCATTCCATTCATATGTATCTAACATGTGTTTTTAAGATTGTTTGCATGCATTAGGTACATGAAAAGGATCATATATACAAAGCCCTAGAATGGGCCAAGTGCAAGCCAAATTGACTACAAGTGTGCAATTTAGGATTTCTATGTAAATCACCTTAGAACATAAATGTAATCACTTGTAACGATGTATATGCTTGTAACTTAGAAGAGAAAATTGTTTAGGACAAAATTCAGCAAGTGCTAATCACTTTTATTGCAAATTAGAGAATCCATTTCAGGCACTTGGTCGGTCGAGTTTCCCACCCTGAAACTCGACCGATCATCCTGAGTCGATTTTCTGAAGTTTGCAATCGGTCGAGTTGTGCACTCACAGAACTCGACCGATTGGGTAGTAGGCCAGTTCCAGTTGGAATGGTCGGTCGAGTTTCCTCAGAACAAACTCGACCGATCATTTCAATATCGGGCTGCCTGTTACTTGATTGGTCGAGTTACACCCATTGAAACTCGACCGATTGTACTGTACGGAGTTTTACAGAAAAAGTAATATGACCGTTGGTGAATTGTTTTGGGCAAAAATAGAGCCGTTTTCTTGAACAAATAACGGCTAGTTTTGCACCCAAGTGTCCCACAACTTAAAGGGCAACCCTCAACTATATATAGAACCCCTTGGACTGCATTCCAAGACGCTCTTCCATTTGCAAATTTGGTTCTAGCTTAGTTGAGAGTATTCCAAGCCCTTGAGCCCCTTTCTCTCTCTACCTTCAAGACAAATTCGTGAGTGAGATAGGTCCCTGTATATGAGATCTATCCTTTGTGCTATGTAAAGCTCTCCTTTCTTTCTTCCCACCTCCAAATCAAATTGAAGATTGATTGAAGCTACTTCTCCGAATGAAAGAGGAGTTGCTGCTGTTCTTCTCCGAGTGAAGGGGAAGATGTGTTGTTGATCTTCAAGAGTGAAGATTGATCGTTGCTCCAGCTCCCTTGGTGAAGGGAATACGTGGGCAAGCTCTCCAAGTGAAGGAGAGGTGCAAGGCAAGCTCAAGTAAGATAGGTAAATCCTGCAAGGTTGAAGAAAAAGGTAAGATTGGGTAAGTTCTTTGAAGAAGGCTGAAGAATCTTTCTTTGTGGGTAATTCCTTGGATAGGTAGAAGATCTTAGTTTGAGTAGTTAAGCCCTTCGTTGTGTGGTTTATGTTTCTTGTAATCTTATCGTGATAAATAAGAGGACCAAGTTGCAAATCCTAGAGTCTAACCAACTCTAGGTAGTGGACTAACATCGCTCCTAAGTTTAGGACGTGGAACCACTCTAAACCACCTGTCCAAGTGCATGATATTCATTATCTCTTATCCTTGCTTTGTTTTCTAGAATAGGATATCAAATTGCTACTTGCATTAGCTTTTGCACTACAATTAAATTGGTGGTCTAATCATTTTTTTGAAGTGTGTGTAGCTCTATTCACCCCCCCTCTAGAGCCCATCGATCCAACATGAATCCTTGACGAGAACTTATGATAGGATTCCTTGAGGTCGTAAGTGTATGATCCGTGCGGAGACGAGACATCTAGCCTACGGTGACACTTCTGTGGTCTAAACATCCCTCAGGGAGGACCACAGCCTTAGTTGGATTTTGTATTGTCTTGTTTATCGTCGATGTTAGTTTGTAGATCTATCACCTACTTGCTTATCAATTAGTACGGCTGACTCCTTGATGAGAACTTCTGATAGGATTCTTTGAGGTCGTAAGTGTATGATCCGCGAGGGGATGAGCCATCTAACCTTCGGTGACACTTCTGTGTGCCTAACGCCTGTATAGGAGGCCCACAACCTTAGTTGGATGTTGTATCTTTAGAGCCGTAAGTGTGTGATCCGAATGGTGACGAGACATCTGATACCTAAGGTCATGCTTACGTGAACCTAACGCCCGTATGGGGGGTTCTGTAGCAGCTCTATTTGGATCATTTTATCTTGAGTGGATTGTTTGCTTTGGAATATGTTTGCATGTATAGTGGTGGTGAAACCCGATACCATCCTAGCGATTACATATCATTGATCTAAACCCATATTTAATTCAACTTTTACTTTCTTGCAATTAGTTTAATTAATCTCAAATCAACCAATCATTCTAAATATTAGTTTTACTTGAGCTATATTCGACTGCCAAGGATTCTTAAAAACGTTGTCCTTTGGGTTCGATCCTTAACTATACTGCGATAAGACCCGTCCGCTTGCGGGTGGTATTATTGCACTTTGTTTTGGTAAAAAAACTCGGGGATCTCAACCCCGAGTGAGTTTGTTAGTGTGATAGAATCCCACGTCAAATTGTGGCGCCATTGCCGGGGACAACAAAATCAGTTAGTCAAATCTAGTTCTTTTAAGACTAATCTAGGATTTTGCTTTTTATTTTGAAACAATCGATCATCTACTTGAATTTGACTTTGCTCTGTGGTTCTCACCTTTGAAATGTTTCTATTTTCAGGTACAATCCAAGGCGTAGTGCATGCACCGTTCAGACAGCCCCAGACTTACAACAAGCTTTGATCCTGAGATAGACATAACTTTTCATCGTCAGATTAGAGAAAATCAAGCAAGAATGGCTCAGGAAGAGGAAGTAGCCCGAAGAGTGGATCAAGCCATCAATGTACAGAGAGAGGCTCATGCAAGAAGCCATAGCTACGGTTCAATAGGAAATTCTAGCAGTACAAGCAGCGACACAGGCAGTATAACTGCAAAAGGATCTTAGGGAGTTCTCAATCCCTAAGGCTGCTAATGTACATCGCCGTGTCCTACCTCCTCCCATCCATTCTCCAAATTTTGAGATACGAGCACATTGGATCACCTTGCTCTAAAACAACCCGTTCTATGGCAAACAAGGTGAAGATAGTCAAGAGAACCTTCTGAGATTCATCGATCTATGTGCTATGACGAAACAAAATGGAGTGTCTGACGATGCCATCCGACTCCATCTATTCAAATATTCTCTTGCCGATAGAGCCATAAGTTGGTACAACTCTCTACAATGTGAACCTATCACCACGTGGGATCAACTATAGAACGTTTTTCTGGAAAAGTTCTATCCTCCATCTCTCACTTATGAAATTAGGGGAAAAATAACAATGTTCACTCAAGCCCCTGGAGAAACTCTTGCTGAGGCATGGGACCGATATAAGGAGCTTCTACGAAAGTGTCCACACCATGACATTCCTAAGAATCAACTAATCGAGATCTTCTACATGGGTGTGGATGATGATATTAAGAGGTTTCTAGATTCCTCATCTGGAGGAAACTTCATGCATCAAAGCTATGATAGCACATGGAGGGTGGTCACCCTTGGAGCTGAAAACCAAGAAAATTGGGGTAGGTCTGTAGGTAAAGGAGTGTTGAAAGTGGCTATGGCTGAAGCGACACCTGAGTACAAATCTATCACTGAAACCTTAAAACTCTTAGTTGCTAAGAAAGACCATATTGAATCATCTCTCACTGCTATCGAAAGAGGACGTTCACCCACTCAACAACCGGAACATGTCAAGTCCGCTTCCCTATTCTATGAAGCATGTAAGAGCACCGATCATTCCACCTTATCATGCAACGTTCTCTATGATGTTGTTATGAGCAATGTATGTGGCTAAGGAGATAATGGCCAGATGGAAAATCTTAATGCTGTCAACACCATTCCTGGTCAAGGGTATTACAATCCGAATCAGAATAGGAACCATCCGAGTTTTCAATATGGAAATCCCTTTGGAGCAGTAAACTCACATCAATTTGGTTCAAACAATCAACCAAGAAACCCACTAGGATTTCAATACAATCAACAACAGAATTTTGGAAATCAAGGAAATTTCAAGGGAAACTTTCAGAATAGGAATTTCAATAATTATCAAAACAACTCCCAGTACTAGAGTCTCAACCAAGTTCCCTATCAACAATAAGGACAACAAGCATGTCCAACTTCTCCTGATGACAAACTATCAGCCATTGAAAAGATGTTGCAAACTCAACAAACTATGATAGCTAACCAACAAGCTCAGCAGAAGGCTATTGAATCTCAATTAGCTCAACTCACAGCTAGCATAAACCACGTGTTGGAGTCTTTGCTGGACAACTGGAGAACAATCCCAAGCATCCTGAATAGTTGAAGGCAGTCACCACCAGGTCAGGAAAAGACTATTCAGATCTCCTTGAAAAGAGGCATGTGGTTATTACAGACGAGGACGAACCTGTGATTAACCAAGACTCAACAACTCAAGAGACTCAATCAAAAGATGATAAGTCAGAAAAAGAAAATTTTGAGAAGTCTACTCAAGAAGACGAAGAAAATGAGACTCTAGAACCTGATATCTCTATGTACAAACCTCGTATACCTTTTCCAGCTCGTCTAAGGCAAACAAAGCTTGATACCAGATTCAATAAGTTTAAAGAAGCTATGAAAAAACTTCATGTTGATATACCCTTTTTAGATGCTCTGGCCGAGATACCGACATGGACAAAGTACTTAAAGTCACTCCTCACTAGGAAGTATATAACTGAAGAGCATGAGACAATAAAACTGGCTACAACTACATCTGATATCATATTAAGCAAGATGCCCAAGAAACAAAAAGACCCAGGATCCTTTGGAATTTCATGTCACATTGGCGACTCATCATGCAAGAAAGGATTGGCAGATCTCGGTGCAAGCATTTCCATTATGCCACTTAGTCTATGCAAAAGACTAGGGTTTGTAGAATTGCTTCCTACTGGCTAAACTATACAGCTTGCAGACAATTCGATAAAACATCCGTTAGGAATCCTCGAAGATGTCTAGGTCAAGGTAGGCAAGGACACATATGTTCCATGAGACTTTGTCATTATGGACATAAAAGAAGATGCCAGATATCCTCTCATCTTTGGTCGTTTATTCCTCGCCACTGTAAGAGCCCTGATTGACATTGAAGCTGGTACTTTACTGCTCAGATTAGGTAAAGAAACTCTCGAATTCAAGGTTTTTGAAAGTATGAGAAGACCCAGTATGCAAGAAGAAGTATACCTGATTGAATGCATTGAGAAAATGTCACTTCTGACTCAAGAGAATCATGAATCAGACGATCCTTTAGAAGTTGCTCCAACGAACCCATCAGTTGATAAACAAATTGATGAACAAGTAAAAGATTACGTCGAATCCCTCGACTCTGCTAAAGAAGATGTTGAAGCCACTAGTGCAGAACTCAAAGCCATGGAAATTACAGAAGAAACATACGAAAAACCAGAGGCCCCCGAAATGAAGCCCCTGCACGAAGGACTAAAGTACGTGTTTTTAGACGATCTCAAGGTTTGCCCTGTTATTATAAATTCTGATCTAATAGCTGAACATGAGAATAAACTCTTGAAGGAATTAAGGGAAAGAAAGAAAGCCATTAGCTATAAAATGAGTGACCTCACTGGGGCCAGTCAAACGTTGTGCATGCATAAGATCCCTATGATGGAAGATCACAAGCCTACTATTGAGCATCAATGGAAATTGAATCCAAATATGAAGGAAGTAGTCCGTCACGAGGTCATTAAACTTCTCACAACTGGAATAATATATCCGATCTCAGATTCACCATGGGTGAGTCCAGTGCATGTAGTCCCAAAGAAAGGTGGAACAACCGTTATACGGAATGAAAACAATGAACTCATCCCCACTCGAACAGTCACAGGGTGGAGGATGTGCATAGATTATAGAAAATTAAACAAGGCAACTCGAAAAGATCATTTTCCAATGCCTTTCCTTGATCAAGTCCTAGAAAGGTTGGCTCACCAAGAATATTTATGTTATCTTGATGGTTACCCTAGATTCTATCAAATACCCATACGTCCAGATGACCAAGAGAAAACAAACTTTACCTACCCATTCGGAACATACACATTTAAAAGAATGCCGTTCGGTCTCTGTAATGCGCCCGTAACTTTCCAACATTGCATGGCCACCATATTCACTGGCCTTACTAAAACAATTATGGAGGTTTTCATGGATGATTTTTCTGTATACGGAGATTCATTCGATTCATGCCTAAAACACCTCTCCCTGGTCCTCAAACGTTGTGAAGAAGCACATCTTGTGCTGAATTGGGAAAAAGTGCCACTTTATGGTAAAGGAAGGCATTGCCCTCGGCCATAGGGTCAGCAATAGAGGAATTGAAGTAGATAAAGCCAAGATTGAAGTAATTTCTAAACTGGCTATTCCAACAAATGTAAAAGAAGTCCGTGCTTTCCTGGGTCATGGATGATTTTATAGAAGATTCATAAAGGACTTTTCAAAGATAACCAAGCTAATGACAAACCTATTACTAAAGGATACTGATTTCAATTTCAACGAAGAATGTGTCGAAAGCTTTAACACACTAAAGTAGGCTCTCACAACAACACCCATCATTAGAGCTCCCGACTAGGACCACCCTTTTGAAATTATGTGTGATGCCAGTGACTATGCCGTGGGTGCTATTTTGGGGCAATATATAGAGAAGAAACATTATGTGATCTATTATGCATCGAAAACTCTCGATGAAGCCCAGAGGAATTATGAAAGTACCGAGAAAGAACTTCTAGCAGTCGTGTATGCCTTTGACAATTTCAGATCCTACCTAATTGGTTAGAAGGTCATTGTCTACACAGACCACACTGCCATACATTACCTTCTGGAAAAGAAAGATGCAAAACCCAGGTTGATTAGATGGATCCTCCTATTACAAGAATTTGATTTAGAGATAAGAGATAAAAAGGGTACAAAGAATGTTGTAGCAGATCACCTCAGTCACATCCACACTTTGGATACTGAGAAGATCCCGATTAATGATTCCTTGCCAGATGATCAACTAATGAAGGTCTCAGAAGCTGTACCGTGGTACTCAGATTTTGTGAACTACCTTGCTGCTGGGGTTATCCACCCTCAATGCACCGGAAATACACTAAAGAAATTTATGCATGATGTGAAACGGTACTACTGGGATGAGCCGTACCTTTTCAAACTATGTGCTGATGGTCTTTACAGATGATGTATCGCTAAGGAAGAAACCAAACTCATTCTAGAGCACTGTCACTCTGGCCCAATTGGAGGCCACATGAGTTTTAAGAAGACTGCAATAAAGGTTTTGGAATGTGGATTCTTTTGGCCAACCATATCCAAAGATTCCTATGACTTTGTCATATCATGTGACAAATGTCAAAGATCAGGCAATATAACAAAAAGAGATGAGATGCCGCTGAATCTGTGGCAAGAAGTAGAGATATTCGATGTTTGAGGGGTGGACTACATGGGTCCATTCCCACCTTCTCATAGATTTTCATACATCCTTGTGGCGGTGGACTATGTATCAAAATGGGTTGAAGCCATACCAACCATCACCAGTGACTCCAAACCCATCATCAAATTATTTAAAGATATTATTTTCCCCCATTTTGGAGTACCACGAACTGTGATATCTGACGGAGGGTCTCATTTCCTCGAAAGAAGCTTCGAAGCACTGCTGAGAAAGTATGGTGTTACTCACAAGGTAGCCTCACCCTACCATCCACAAACAAGTGGATAGGTAGAGGTTTCTAAAAGACAACTCAAGGCTATATTGGAAAAGACGGTAGGTCGCAATCAGAAAGATTGATCAGTGAAAATCAATGACGCATTGTGGGCCTACCATACTGCTTTTAAGACTCCTCTTGGAACTACACCATTTCGGATGATCTATGGAAAGTCATGCCACCTGCCTGTAGAACTGGAACACAAAGCACGGTGGGAAATTAAGCAACTGAACTTTGATATGAAAGAAGAAGGCCAAGCCACGAGTCTGTAACTCTAAGAGCTGGATGAACTCAAGATGACATCTTATGAAAATGCACGACTCTATAAAGAACGAACCAAACTCTGGCATGTGGTCATCTAAAAAGAAAAGGCATACAAGTGGGTGACCAAGTTCTTCTATTCAACTCAAGACTAAAGTTATTCCCAGGAAAACTCCGCTCTCGCTGGTCTGGACCTTACATTGTCAAAAGCATCTCCCCACATGGTGCTTTCTCTTTATGGAGTGAAACGTTGGGTGAATTTGTGGCGAACGACCAACACTTGAAAAGATATTTCACCACAGCAGATACAAGCACCAAAGAAATAATAGATCTCTCCAATCCAAAGGAACCACTGTGAAGTCGAAGATATTAAGTCGAGCCATCGACATAAAACAAAGGCACTTGTCGGGAGGCAACCCGATAAATAAATTCGTATTTAGTTTTAAATCTGAATTCGACATTTTCCCTTAATTTTGTTGTTACTTTTTAGGATTTTTTCACCAAATAAAATCGCATCGAGATTTTCAGATGGAGGAAACGTGCAAATTGGAACACAACCACATCCAGCGGTCAAAATGATGGGAACTTTCCCCTCCATCTCGGATTTATAGTTTTCTCGGGACGAGCAAATTTCTAAGTTCGGGGTGGAGGGTGGGTGGTACATATTTTACTTTCCACATTCACCTATCTAATTCATTGCATCATTGCATTTTTGACCAAAAATTTCCCATTTTCAAAATTTTTCAAAATTTTCAAAAAGTTTTCCAAAGAAATTGAACATATACTTGATGAAATTTTGACATGGTTTCAATCTCTATGCATTTATAATTATACCCTCCTTATTCGAAGCACATCCTCAAAAGGACCTTCTTCTGAAAACTAGCCTTTTGATTGAAATCATCTTGTGAAGCTTATGATTCCTAACATCATGATACTTATGCAAAATGATAAGCGTCTGGTGAACTGATAGGGATCAAACACATCGTGCTTCCTAACTGACTAGTGGAACAATAACATGGAATCCCCTCTGGATCCTCATCAAGTTATTATTTGAGCAGAGTACGATAAAGAGAACAACTCGGTGCACTGAATTGTAAATCAAAGTTGCATTCTGATCTAAACTCTCTTCTACACCTCTTCTATCATCTTCGCACCCCTCCATCCATAAAAAAGAAACAAAAAATGGCCAAAATAGTGCCAAACCCTCAGTTTGGGGTGGCATGCCACTTCCATCTATATCCGCTTCTTCCATACCCCTCACAAATAAATAGGGGCGTACCACCAAAAATACAATCTCGAGTCAAATAGAGGAGGGATTTGCAAGCAAAAGATTCCAAAGCGCACACAAAAAGAAATGCAATCTCGAGTCGAATAGAGGAGAGATTCGCACAAAAAAAATGCAATAAATGAAATTGCAAAAATAATAAAAATCTCGATTCGAATAGAGGAGAGGTTTACTTCTTCCTTCCATACCACCCTTCACTCCCTTTTCTACCTAAAGGCACAATTAAAGCCTTCAATGCCCTAAAAAATCCCAATGTCAGATAAGATGCACACTTGTCATTCTGCCTCTCTGGACTCTTACAAAACTCTTTGACATGCTTATTGCTGGAAAAAGTGAGGAGAAAGTGAGGTTGGAAAGTGAACTCAAGGACGAAGATACTGTAAGATATGTTCTGTGGTCTCAGGAAGTTGAGATGCTTAGTCAATACTGAGCGGAAAAGAAATAATCGTGATGTGAAGAGGAAGCAATTACATGATCGAAAGTATTCATTTGGCAATCGTTTCAAATTTTGTGTTACTCGAGGAAGAGCAACGTTTAAGTTCGGGGTATTTTGATGAATGCATATTCATCATGAATTTAAATTATCACCTTGGGACAAATTCAACCCTATATATATCATTTCACTCATTAAATATCAAAATGAATCATAATGTGCAAAATCACTTAATTGATTCGTTTATCAAGGTTTTAACTGAATATTGTTGATTTAATGTAGGTCTTGATAAGGTTGAACAGTCAACTGGGAACCACCTTCACTCACCCTTGGTTCTGACCAATCAATTTGACCAATCAGTTTCATCCATTCAGACTCAAGACCAAATGGACAGATCCATCTCAAAACCATTTGGACGTCGCACGGTTTCAGACCGTTTGGGCGCCAGGGTCGCAAGATCGATCAGCCATGAAGACCGTTTAAATGCGAAAACTGAATGCATGCGAAGACCGAATAAAGGACTACAGGACCGTTTGCTTAAACCGGTCGCAAGACCGTTTGCGCATGTATGAAGCAAAACCAAATGAGCAAGATCGTTTACTGTCGCCGTCCGCATGAAGACCGAATAAGCATGAAATCGAATGAGCAGCTGAAGCGAAGACCGAATGAAGACCGTCAGAGCCATTCAATCCCAAGACCATTTGGAGCCATTCGGTCCCAAGAACGTTGGGAGCCATTCGGTCCCAAGACCATTTGAAACCATGCAGTCTCAAGATCGGTCGTGCAGCCAAAACCGAATGGAAATAGAACCCAAGACCGATTGGATCAGAATGGTTTCAAGACCATTTGGATCCATTCAGTTTGCAAAAGATACAAGACCGTTCAAAGGAAGATCGTTAAAGTCAAAACCATTTGGCCATCCATTCGGTCCCAAGACCGTTTGATGCCATTCGGTCTCAAGACCGTTTGGTGCCATTCGGTCCCAAGACCGTTTCCTCTCAAAACCGAATGAAGATAGAACTCAAGACCATTTGACATCAAACAGTCTTGAAACCGTCTAGACGTCAAATGGTTTCAAAACTATTTGAGCTGCTTCACACCAAAAACGTGAAGCTCCCATCCGAGCCTATAAATAGGCCCCCAACGGTCTTCTTTGGGCATCGACTCCAGCACGCCGACAGGCTACCAAAGGTCCGATCCAGCTTCAACTTCCACACCATTTTCCACGTCCGCCTACTCCTCTTGGCGGCAAGCAAGGAGAGAGGAAGAAAGAGAAGGGGAGAAGAAGGTCTGCCCAGCCTGCCTTGGTGGTTCTTCTTCCCCGCTCAAGATCTGCCCCGACGCGACATAGAGGACCGCATCATCTTCACCGAGCTGTGACTATCTTCTTCACCATGCTCATGGTGGAACCTTCCCTTTCTCTTATTCTTCTTGTTTCTCACATCATGAGCAAGTAGTACCTCTTCGCTGGGGTGTGGGGACTAGCCCCACTGCCCATGCACATCATGTTCTTTTGTTAAACTGTCCATGGCAATGTATATAACTTTCCATTTCATTGTTAGTTGGTACGTTTGTAGTTGGTTATCTACTTACTTTCATCTTATTCTGTACTTTATTACGAGAAATTCTATATATGGGATAGAATGGCAGTTTATAAGTTCGACTCCTTGACGAGAACTTCCGATAGGATTCCTTGAGGTCGTAAGTGTATGATCCGTGAGGGGACGAGACATCTAGCCTACGGTGATGCTTCTGTGATCTAAACATCCCTCAGGGAGGACCACAACCTTATTTTGATTTTGTATCATCTTGTTTATCATCGATGTTAGTTTGTAGATCTATCACCTGCTTGCTTATCAATTAGTGCGGTTCATTCCTTGACGAGAACTTATGATAGGATTCCTTGAGGTCGTAAGTGTATGATCCGCGAAGGGACGAGCCATCTAGCCTTTGGTGACACTTCTGTGTGCCTAACACCTGTATAGGGGGCCCACAACCTTAGTTGGATGTTGTATCTTCAGAGCCGTAAGTGTGTGATCCAGATGGTGATGAGACATCTGATACCTAAGGTGATGCTTACGTGAACCTAACGCCCGTATGGGGGGTTCTGCAGTAGCTCTATTTGGATCGTTTTATCTTGCCTGGATTGTTTGCTTTGGAATATGTTTGCATGTGTAGTGGTGGTGAAACCCGATACCATCCCAGCGATTCCATGTCATTGATATAAACCCATCTTTAATTCAACTTTTACTTTCTTGCAATTAGTTTAATTAACCTCAAATCAACCAATCGTTCTAAATATTAGTTTTACTTGAGCTAGATTCGACTGACAAGGATTCTTAAAAATGTTATCCTTTGGGTTTGATCCTTAACTATACTGCGCTAAGACCCGTCCGCTTGCGGGTGGTATTATTGCACTTTGGTTTTGGTAAAAACTTGGGGATCTCAACCCCGAGTGAGTTTGTTAGTGCGATAAAATCCCACGTCAGGTATCTGTGAATAAGAGCTAGGTGTGCATTAGCCATTATGAGCCTACAACAAAATGGTGAAGATACTATGATACCTATAATTAGGAATTGATGAGGATGTCAAGAGTTTTATAGGAACACAATTTCTATTTTATATTTGAACAAGAATGGTTTTGAATTTCATATCAAGAATTGTCAGTGTTCGATTTCTAAAGATGAGATCTTTTATGGCTATGCTCCTATGTCTTATGGTCTTTATTTAGTAGATCTTGAGACAAATTCCTATAAGATATATACTAAGAATATTAATCTTGAGGATTCAAGTAAAAATTATCTATGACATTGTCGTCTAGGGAACATAAATGAGAAGTGCATTTCAAGACTCCATGAAGATGAATATAAAGATTATTTGATTTTGAATCGATGAAGAAGTCTGAATCTTATCTATTAGGTAAGATGAAAAAAAAATCCTTAACTGGAAACACTAAGAGGGCAAATTAGTACTCATACATACTGATGCATGTGGACCTTTTAGCACAAATACTGGAGTTGTTTATCAATACTTAATCATATTTACTGCTGACCTCAATAGATACGATCGTGTGTATCTAATGGGACATAAGTGAAAATCCATTGAAAAGTTCAAGGAATTCATGAATGAAGTACATAGTCAACTTGGAAAAATATTTAAAATGCTTTGATTAGATCGAGGCATTGAATACTTAAAAGTTTAAGGCCATTATGAGGGATTGTCATCTAGTATCACAATGGATGCCACCTAGAATATCACAACATAACCATCTATCAAAAAGAGAAATCACACCTTGTTGGACATGGTACAATCAATGAGGAGTTGAACTGTTCTTCCAACTTCCTTTTGGGGATATTCTCTAGAAAACACAACATTTACACTTAATAATATACCTTATAAATACTTTCACTGACAACATATGATATATGGAATGGAAGCGTTCTGGTGTGTCTTTTCACTAAGATTTGGGAATGTATAACTCATGTTAAGCAATAGTATTGTGAAAATCTTTGACCTAGATATAAGAAAATGTCATTTGGTTGGATATATTAAGGAAACCAATGGATATCATTTCTATATTCCACTTGACAACAAAGTTTGGTTGTCAGAACTTATATATTCCCCGAATAGGTATTTATTTCTGGAGGAACCAATTGAAGGAATATATAACTTTAAGAAGTTCAAGATCAACATGATAGAATTGAACCTATGGAGGTTGATAGGATACATGAAGAATCACAAACTATTATTGAATCTCAACTTCCTCTTTTAATATAAGAGCCTTGAAGGTCTACTAGGGTACATCTTGAGCCAATCAAATTTGGATTTTTCATCACTCAACAAGGTAGTATGTTGGTCATTCATGATGGTGAGCCA
The DNA here is from genome assembly GCA_963693085.1 of Alisma plantago-aquatica. Lineage (NCBI taxonomy): Eukaryota > Viridiplantae > Streptophyta > Magnoliopsida > Alismatales > Alismataceae > Alisma > Alisma plantago-aquatica. The sequence goes on from OY856415.1 coordinate 524,616,221, forward strand.
AGAACCTAAAATGACACTATTGAAGGACCAGATTATGAGAAATGACTTGAAGTCATGAGATCTGAGATGACCTCCATGTATAACAACAAGGTATGGACCATGGCAAATCCACCCAAAGGGGTAAAACGCATAGGGTGCTAATGGGTCTTCAAAAAGAATACCACATTGATGGTAATGATCAAACCTACAAAGATAGATTGGTTGCAAAAAGTTTCAAACAAGTTCAAGGTTTTGACTGTGATGAAACTTTTCACTAATTTCTATGGCTAAATTCACCAGGATCTTGCTTGCTATTATATCTTATCATGATTAAAAATATGGAAAATGGACATTAAAAAACACATTCCTTCATGATAAACTTCTATAGGATGTGCATATGACACAACCAAAATGTTTTCTTGCTCCAAATGAAGCCATAAATGTCTGTAAGATACAAAGGTCAATATATATATTGAAGCATACCAAGATCTTCCTATCGATGAGACAATCAAACATTTTGGCTTTATAAAAAAGAATATGAACCTTTTGTTTACAAGAACGTTAGTGGGAGCGTAACTGTATTCCTTATCTTGTATGTATATGACACACAATTGATGGGGAATAACATCCCTACTCTATAGTTAGTTAAAACATGGTTGGGAAACACCTTCTCCTTGAAGGACTTAGGATAAGAATCCCATATACTGGGAATCAAGATCTATAGTGATAGATCTAGAAGGCTTCTTAGTCTATGTCAAAGTACATACACTAACAAGGTGGTGAAAATATGCATCATGAAAGAGTCTAAAAGAGTACACTTACTTATCTAATAAGTCTCTCTAGAGATCAATGCCCCATATCTTCTGAAGAGAGGACACACATGAATAAAATGCGAAGTTCGTCTTCAATTGGATTTATCATGTATCCAATGTTATGTACATGTCCCCACGTATTATATGCTTTGAGCATGATGAGTAGGTACCACTCATATCCTAGTGAAGGTCACTGGACTACTGTAAAGAAAATCCTTAAGTAATTGAGAAGAACTAATGATAAATTTCTTATATATAGAGGTGAGGAAGAGTTGGTAGTAAAGGGTTACATATATACAAGCTTCCAAGCCATCAAGGATGAATATCAATCAAAATCAAATGTTGTGCATGCCTCAATAAAGGGTCTAAAGTTCCAAGCAAGAGATAATGGTTGATTCTACAATGACGTCTGAGTACATTGCTACCTCAAGTACAATAAAGGATGATGGATGGATCATGAAGTTCATTTGTGAACTAGGTGTGGTTCCATATATTGATGATGCAGTAGATATATATTAAGACAATAATGGATCCTTGCACAAGCTAAGGAGCCTAGATAACATCAAAATTCCAATCATATTCTATGTCATCACAATCTTATATGAGAAATCATACAATGGGGGGATGTGAAGATTTGCAGAGTACCAACCGAAAGCAATGTTGCTTATTCTTAGATGAAAGCACTTTCACAGCAAAAGCATGACAACCTTGTTATATGATTTGCATTTATATTTGTGAGTGATTGACTCTACTACAAGTGGGATACTGTTGGTAGTATGCCCTGAGAGTAGACATATGGTTATTTTATTCACACACTTTGTAATCGATTTATTTATTAAGGCACTTTCTATCATTTTATTTGCTTCAATTGAGACAATGAATAGATATGTATGACTAATGATGTGATTTCACGTTGAAAACTTGGACATGAGATCATGTGTATGCTAAGTGTTACAACCCCAATTTTTGGGTTTATATGGTTTGAGATGCAATTTCTCCAATAAAATATATGATTTTGAAATTGTATGATTTATGTGTAATGAATGGATTTCTTTGATAATATTTCCTTTAAATATATGATTTCGTGGACCCTATTGAGTTAGTGAATCCAAGATGATAAAAAGAGAAAGAAAATTGAAGGAAATCAAATAATGCATAAATAGGAAAAGAAATTGAGATAATAATGAAAATATGAGAAATATGTGGAAAGATGTATAATAGATCATAATAGATCATAATGGATGATATTTCAAATCCACATGGTTTCTAATGGTAAAAGGAATCCAAATAAAGAGAATAAAAGAGTAAGAGAGAGAAAATATGTATAAAATATGCCTTATTAAGAGATAACTTGCATATAAAGAAAAGTCTCTAATACTTTAGAATTTGAGTCCCAAACTTGACACACAAGTAGTTCAAGTCATTATGGATTTTCCCTAAAAATTTGGGATGAAACATATAAATGGATTGGGAGATATGATTTTGGAAGATTTCCAAAAGTGAAGAGGATAACAGTTAATGTCACAATTTCTGATTCATATAGGATTATTTGTTAATTCGATGCACGTGATGAGGACCGTTGATCTGCAGATCTAACGGTATACCACTCATCACCTTCCTCATGCCTAGTTAGGCAAGTTGGGAATGGTACCTGACTTTTACCATGGTTAATTTCTCTTCCCACAAGGATCAAGAAACCATGGGAAGTTTCCCATTGGGTTCGTGAGACCAATTCGGACCAGACAAGCCTGAGTTTTACCCCCTTTGGAAGGGTATTGTAGGTTTCCCTAATTTGAATGACTCTTGTCAGATCCTATCGGGGCCAACATGTATATAAGGGAGATAACCAACCCATTCGAAAGCACACATACGTTCACAAGTTACCTTCAGACTTCTGGTCCTCTTTCCTTCTCCTAATTCGGTGCCGAGGCCTACCCTTGACTCGGTTTTCTTCCTGAGTTCTGTTGGGAGCTATTTCCTTGCTTTCCTCTAGATACAGGCCATTGCAGGCCAATCCAGACCCACCATCGAGTCTGGCAGGTTGAGACAAAGACAATGGTACCCTTGCTCGCCACACAGGAGCATTGGAACCTAGAGTCAACCTTCGATTGACTTGCTAGGTCCCTACTCAGATACGTCACGAGGTAGGAGAAGACGAGGAGCAATTTTGACACTTTTGGCTAGGTTGCACGAGAACCAGAGCCAGGGGGCATAGGGGCCAAAAGGGGAAATGTCCCTCGACCAAGCACCTTGATTTCATGGTGAAGGACACCTATGTGGCTGATTGCGATTTGTCGATCCCTATCCGCATGGAAAAGGAAAAAGAGGGGTCGAACTACCAATGTGGCATTGTCCCATTGGCCCAAAGGTACATATTTTGGAATAATCATAATTATTTACTGGTAACTTGTATCGAGGCATGTTATATATGCTTTTTGATCAGAAAAATGCACAGAATCCAATAAAAATAGAAATGAAGCCTAAATCTACTTGCAACGTGAAAAGTATATAAAGTTGTCACCTTTGGTGCATTTATGAATAAGAAACCCTAATTTTGATATTAAAGAGATGTAGTAAAGTGATATGGATGATTTAAGTTAATATTAACCTGTTGTTAATAAAAAGGAAGCTTTACATCTAAAAGGATGATGCTTGTGCTTAATTGGAGTGGTTTAGGGTTTTATGAGAATAAATTGCATTGATGGACTTAGAAACCCTAATTTAAGTGATTATGACTTTTAATGGTTTTTATTTCAAAAATCCTTGTATAAGACAAAGATATAATGATCCTAAGATAATTTTAGAATAAATACACTCAATATGGAAAATTTATGTAATTAGGGTTTTATGATGTAGAATCTGTTTTAGGGCTTGTTGACCTAAAAAGGTAATGGTCGAGAAACTGATCTAAGAAACCCTAATGAATCCTAATGAGACTGAGAAACATTAGAAAGGTGTCCCAAGTCAAGAAGGAGTTGTTTGGGATATGATGGTAATAGTTAGGCATTATACTTGTTTTCAGGATCTACTTGATTGGTTGCTTAACTTGCTTGGTTGGACATCTTGATTGAATTGGATATCTTGTTTACATTTGAGGCTTTAAATCAGGTATGTGGTTAATTATGATTAATTGCTTTAGTTTCCTAAATTTTTTTGACGTTTCATCATTTGCATCGAAATAACTGCTTGGATGACTTTATTTCTACAATCTTTAAAGTGAATATGATTATCACAATTTAAGTATACATATGACTTGCCTGAACCTACATACCATCTTTGGATGTAAGATTTGAGATGACCAAGCCCTGGAGGGAAGGTCAGAGGTGGCCAAGCCCCAGAGGGAAGACCACATGGCACCTAGAGAGGGGACCCACCAGGTACCAAGATCAAGATGGAGAAGGTAGCCTAAAGTCCCTTGCAAGGACTAAACCCTAAGTGAGGGTAACCCAGAGAATGAGTAAAAGCAGTTGGGAAGTTATATTGAAAACATAATCTTGAATTGTTAACAACTATTTGATGTGTTTATGTTGTTACAAAATATGTGCAAGATATTGGTTGTCACCACATACTCGTATATTCATTTATACTGACCGACATTTTGTTTATCGATGTTTTAGGAATACTTGAAAAAGATCAAACAGTAAAGTGATATTCTTAAAGAATAAAGCTAATAAAAGAAAGGATGATTTAGTTAGATATATCTTTACAATGGGTAAAGTTCCAACTCCTATTTTTGAAAGGTATGTGAAAAGTAAAATTTTATCCTGGTTTAAGCTTAGTCTTTGGTAGAATTTATTAATTGTTTTTGATTATTTACAAAACCATTGATCTTGTTTTAGGAAATTGGCTCTAGCTTCTTGGTCTTCCTTAATTGGGGTGTTACTGGGAAGTGGGGTCATTACAATTGGTATCAGAGCAAGGTTTTCCATTTAATCTCTAATAATTATTAAATTTTACAAACTCTTTAGAACCCAAGGGAGTTATTAAAGAATTTTCCAATGATGGAGGTGTCTAGAAAAGGATCACAATCTGGGGGCTGGCAAGATTTTCCTCTGCCCTACTCATCAGACTATGAGGACTCCCAGATTTTGTGTGACTGCCTGGCCAAAAATAGAGGATTTGACTCAAAATAAGATACCTCTAGGTTTCTCTCATCTGTCTTCATCCCTTCTCTATCCCATTCACTGAATACCTTTAAGAGATTAGGGTTTCTCTCTCTCCACCACCCTCCTGAGTTTTAGGGTTAAGAATGATAAGGATTAAGGAATCCTCCACCAAATAATAAAAATCATGTAAGAAAGATGTCATGGACATTAGTTTTGATAATTAGAAACTTAGACTGAGTGTTGTTACATGCTTTGGTTGCATGGCCTGTGTTTCCATCCCTCGGGAGAGCTCTAAGGTTAGAACTTCTCGTAGGATGAAGAGGAGAGGGATAGCCTTGGAGGAAGAAGTTTCTAGGAAGAGACCTGATGCATCCTCTGAGGATGATGTTCAACCCCATACTGTAAGGGATGGATAGAGAAAGATAAGACACGATGAGTTGGATACCTCAGTTGTCTGTTCATGCGAGTACGTGGGTTGGACAAGCATGCTTTATGTAATAGTTTTGAGTACACATGAGAAACATGAACTATGTGTGGTTGTTTGACCCTAGTGCCTTTTGGGTGACCCGACCTTAGGTGGGTCGTGTCTGTTAAGGGTGAGGATAGCTCCCTCATTGAGAAGGTTAGTGGTGACCATATAGGAACCCTAATAGATATATATGAGTAGAAAAGAGGCATGCACCTACATAGAAGTGGATGGAAGTATGACTAGAAACATGGTTTAGACCTAATCCAGATAGGCTATGCCTGATATTTTATGAGATAGACATGCAAAACTTCAGATGATCTTGGCCAAACATAAGTTTTAATAGTATGTTTCACCTAGGTGGTGATAGATGTGTATCCTTAAGAGCTTGACCCATCTTCTAGGAGACAACCTCCAATGGTAGGACCAATTATAGGGTTATCTCTATAGAGAGAGAGAGTGAGACTCTGAGGAAGAAGGTTGGAAATCTAGACTCTAAGACATGAGGAATCATGAGACATTTAGTATAATATGGCCCAAAATATTCGACCCTGAGTAGATGTATGTGATTTCCTCATGTACGATCCTTAGAGGCTTGTTGCACCTTTGATGCTTTTGAAGGAACCAAAACCTAGAAAAGATAAAGAGGCTTCAGGTATAGATATATAGATGATATAAGTGCCTACCTCTTAGGTGTAGGAATTAGAGTTCCATAGACCCTGAAGAGGTATGGTGTGATATCAAGTTGTGATGCCTCTCACCCATTTCGTCATCCTTGTGTAGAACTCTAAGGGTTGTTCATGTGGAGGAGTGTTAGGAAGTATATGCCATATATTGTATAGGTTTGGTTCATGGTTGAATAGCTGAGCATGCTGTTAGATAGCTGATGCATAAAAGGTGAACCTGGGGTTGCTGGACCAAAGAGGGGAAGTAGCAGTACCTGGTGCACATGATACTCATGAGACTGATCGACTTCGTAGGATTTAAGCATAGCTCCCCCATGTTTTAGAGAAAAAGGAAACCCCACCTGATTTGAGATATATGTTTGATGAACCACTCACACAGGTTGGTGACATATGCATGTATGATTTTAATCCAACCTTGAGGAATAAGGAACACATATGACATACCAAAGAAACTTAGAATGGTTTAATATGCTGTCTTCATGCTAGCCACGGGCATAAGTAGAATGTCAGGGATAAGCATATACTTGATGTTTTAAACCTTGGTGGTAAGAACGTTTTGTGACCTTTGTTACTATCATGTGATAGTTTTCTCCCGTCCTGGGAAGGGACCCGTCATGTTGGGTGAGCACTAACTTTTGTTTAGTTTGAAGTAACCTTAAGAGGTCACCTTTAAGATCTTTATGATCTAAGTGTAGAGCACATGGTATGAGCATGAATCTCCTCATGTATGACCATCTCTAAGGGGCATGATGATATGTTGCCATGGAGGTAACCTGTATGGGGTCAAACTGAGATAGGTAGGTCGCCATGATTCCCATGAAGGGATGTAATTTTGAACATGAGTGCCCAAAGGGATGATGGAGATTCCAGTGAGGATTCAAGTTTGAGATGTGCTATGATAGATTCCTAGGTCCATACTGATGGGAGTAGGAGTTGTTTGTTCCCTAGATGCATATGACTATAGGGTCAGGAGGTAACAACTACCATTTCCCGAGGGTGATGGGTTAGGAGGTTGACCACCTTCATGAGTTCATGGGGCCCAAGGGGTAAATTGAGAGGCACTCCCTAAATGCATAAGAGAAAGATCAACCCAAAAGTACCGACACCCTAGAGACCTTGAGCTAATGACTAATGATTGATTATAAGAGCGATAATAAGACCCAAAGGAGTTTGGGAACAACCTTTCCATGGATGTAAACATAGTTTCTAGATGTTCATGGTGTAAAGTCATGAGAAGTATGTTTCAACTTAGACTAGAAAGTGTAATGGTGATGCGTGATGCACCATCTCTACTCTTGGAATGGGATGAACTATGTATTTGGACTACAACCAAATGCTTATTTCATCTTGTTATGGGTGTGAGAGACATGAAAACACACATGCCATACTAAGGATAAAAGTGATATGAGAGGTATATACATGAGTTGAAACCTTTTTATGATAATTGAGGATTAAAGAGAGTACCATATCCTCTTGAGAGTATCTTGGATAGATGGTATGAAAAAAATATATGAACTAAGGTAATCATCATATGAGGATATACTCATCAAGTGTGGTTTGGATTTTATGAGTTAAAGTTTAGGTTTGATAACCGAGATAATGGAAGTAAGAACTTGAAGTTTTCTTGACTCAGATACACCTAAACCCGATACATGGATGATGAGTGGAGTATACATAGGTCTATGTCTTCATCATCACCTAGAACTAAGGAAATTAATGTGGTAATAGATACTCTTAGTCGAGACACAACTCAGGTGTACAATTGTCTTGTCTAGCTAGTGGAGAGAGCTAAGAGAGGTTGCTAGGTGGACCCTGTGACCATTAGAGGACTAGACCTATGTGACTAACATCCAAATACAACTAGACCCGTTGGTCAAGTTGGTGGTTTCTCAGTTAGTCAGCCCAAAGCTTGATGAGATAAAAAAGATTACTATAAGAACCTCAAATACACCTCCCAAGAAAAAAAGGTGGTGAAACTCATTACTAGAGTGTTTTAGGGGTTATATGGAGTCATCCTTGAGGAATCATGTCATGCCAAAAGCTCATGATTTTAAGTACACCATACACCTTGGTATTACCAAGATGGTTGAGGTTTGTAGTGTAACCTTGAAGGCATGGGATGAAGAAGGATATAGAGTTGCATGTGGCCAGTTTCCATACATTCCAGTGGGCGAAGGGCGAACACTAGTAACCTAGTGCATTGGTACAGATAATGAGGAGTCCCCGAGAGGGAATGGGAGAAGATCACCATGGGCATTGTGGTGGGTCTTCCTTGGACTAGGAGAGGTCATGAGGCAATATGGGTTATGGTAGATCGCCTAACCAAGTCGACACATTCCCTTACCTAAGAGAGCACTGCCAGTGTGACAGATCTGGTTGAACCATATACATATGAGAGAGAAATAGTTCAACTGCATAGTGATCCAAGTTCAAATATTCTTGTGTAAGGCCTTAAGTTCACTTCCATGTTGTGGAAGTAGGTGCATGAAGAACTTGATACTAGATTGAAGTTTAGCAGAGTGTATCACCCCTGACTGATGGAAAGTCAAGAGAGTATGATCCAAACTTTAGAAGGTCTAATGAAAGCATTTGTGCTCGTTCAGGGTGATTAAGGGGAGTAATTCCTGCCCCTAACAGAGTTTTCTTGTCATGACAGCTACCAGAGCCAGTATTGGGATGTATGAAGCTCTTTAAGGGAGTCCGTGTCGGTCACCGCTTCACTAGGGTGATGTCAGTGAGAGGACCTTGTGAAGGTTAGAGAAACCACAATGTATGTAGATGAAGTCACTTCGATTGAACAATGGCTGAGAAAGCCCAGGATCGACATGAGTCGTGTGTTGATGCGAAGTAGACTGACATGCAGTTCACTGTGGGTGACCATATGTTTTAGAAAATCCGACCCCTCCAAGCTACAACTAAAATTAGAGGAAATTTGAGTCCCTGATACATGGGTCCGTTGGAATGGATTGGTGGAGCTACTTATGTTTAGCCTTACCCCTCAGGATAATATGATGTATGACGTGTTCCATGTGTCTAATCTAGAGCACTATGTGATGTACCCGAGTCATGTGTTGAGCATTGAACCTATTGAACTCCAAGGGAGGCTAACTTACTCTGAGTCACCTATGAGGGTACGAGATACCAAGGTGAGAGAGAGATCAGGAGTAAAGGATAGAAGGTGATAAAGGTTCTTTGGAAGCACCATGGAGAGGATGGAGCCACATGGGAGATGATGATGGACATGGAAGAGTCTTATCCTGAATTGTTTATATGTTTGGTGGAATTTTGAGGGGCGAAATTCCTATAAGAGGGGAAGGATGTTACAACCCCAATTTTTGGGTTTATATGGGTTGAGATGCAATTTCTCCAAAAAAATGTATGATTTGAAATTTATGATTTATGTATAATGAATGGATTTCTTTGATACAATTTCCTTTAAATATATGATTTCATAGATCCTATTGAGTTAGTGCATCTAAGATGATAAAAAGAGAAAGAAAATTGAAGGAAATCAAATAATGCATAAATAGGAAAAGAAATTGAGATAATAATAAAAATATGAGAAATATGTGGAAATATGTATAATTGATCATCATGGATGAGATTTCGAATCCACATGGTTTCTAATGCTAAAGGAATCCAAATAAAGAGAATAAAAGAGTAAGAGAGAGAAAATATGTAGAAAATATGCCTTATTAAGAGATAACTTGCATATGAAGAAAAGTCTCTCATACTTTCAAATTTGAGTTCCAAACTTGACACACAAGTAGTTCAAGTAACTATGGACTTTCCCTCAAAATTTGGGACCAAACGGATAAACAAATTAGGAGATATGATTTTGGAATATTTCCTAAAGTGAAGAGGATAACAATTAATGTCACGATTTTTGATTCAAATAGGATTATTTGTTAATTCGATGCTCGTGATGAGGACTATGAATCTGACGATATAGCACTCATCACCTTCCTCACACCTAGTTAGGAAAGTCAGGAACAATACCTGACTTTTACCATGATTAATTGCTCTTCCCACAAGGATTCAGAAACCATGGGAAGTTTCCCATTAGGGTCGCGAGACCCATTCAGATCAGACATGCCTAAGTTTTACCCCCCTTTGGAAGGGAATCATAGGTTTCCCCAATTTGTAGCACTCTCGTCAGATCCTGTCAGGGCCAACAGGTATATAAGGGAGATAACCAACCCCTTCAAAAGCACTTAGACGTTTGCAAGTTACCTCCATACTTATGATCCTCTTCCCTTCTCTCAATTCAGCACCGAGACCTACCCTTGACTCAATTTTCTTCCCAAGTTCTACTGGGAGCTATTCCCTAGCCATCCTCCACATACGAGCCATCACAGGCCAATCTGGACCCACCATCGAGTTCGGCGGGTTGAGACGAAGACAATGGTACCCTTGCTCACTGCACGGGAGCACTAGCACCTAGAGTCAACCTTTGGTTGACTTTCCAGGTCCCTGCTCGGACCCGTCGTGAGGTAGGAGAAGATGAGGAGTATTTTTGATGCTTTTGGCCAGGTCGCGCGAGAACAAGAGACAAGGGGCATAGGGGCCAAAAGGGGAAATGTCCCTCGGCCAAGCGTCTTGCTCGCATGGAGCAGGCCGCCTATGTGACTGAATGTGATTCTCCAATCCCTATCCACGTGGAAAAGGAAAAAGAGGGGCCGAACTACCGTCATGGCATTGTCCCATTGGCCCAAAGGTACACATTTTGGAATAATCATAATTAGTTATTGGTAACTCGTATAGAGGCATGTTATATATGATTTTTGATCAGAAAAATGTAAGTAATATGATAATAATAGAATTGAAGCCTAAATATGCTTGCAACTTGAAAAGTATATAAAGTTGTCACCTTTGGTGCATTTATGAATAAGAAACCCTAATTTTGATATTAAAGAGATGTAGTAAAGTGATATGGATGATTTAAGCTAATATTAACTTGTTAATAAAAAGGAAGCTTTAGATCTAAAAAGATGATCATTGTGCTTAATTGGCCTGGTTTAGGGTTTCATGAGAATAAAGTGCATTAATGAACTTAGAAACCCTAATTTAAGTGATTATGACTTTTAATGGTTTTTATTTCGAAAATCCATGTATAATACATATATATAATGATCCTAAGTGAATTTGAGAATAAATACACTCAATATGGATAATTTATGTAATTAGGCTTTTATGATGTAGAATCTATTTTAGGGCTTGTTGACCAGAAAAGGTAATGGTTGAGAAACTGATCTAAGAAACCCTAATGAATCCTAATGAGACTTAGAAACCTTATAAAGGTGTCCCAAGTCAAGAAGGAGTTGTTTGGGATATGATGGTAACAGTTAGGCATTATACATGTTTTGAGGATCTACTTGATTGGTTGCTTAACTTGCTTGAACGGACATGTTCATTAGATTGGATATCTTGTTTATATTTGAGGATTCAAATCAGGTATGTGATTAATTATGATTACTCACTTTAGTTTCCCAACATTTTCTGACGTTTCATCGATTGCATGAAAATAACTACTTTGATGACTTTATTTCTGCAATCTTTAAAGTGAATAAGATTATCAAAATTGAAGTATACATATGACTTTCCCGAACCTACATACCATCTCTAGATGTATGATGTGAGAAGGCCAAGCCTTGGAGGTTAGGTTAGAGGTGGTCAAGCCCCAGAGGGAAGACTGCATGGCACCCAAAGAGGTGACCCACCAGGTACCAATCTCAAGATGGAGAAGGTAGCCTAAAATCCCTTGCAAGGACTAAAAACTAAGAGAGGGTAACCCAGAGGATGAGTAAAAGTAGTTGGCAAGTTATATTGAAAACATAGTCCTAAATTGTTAACAACTATTTGAAGTGTTTATCTTGTTACAAAATATGTGCAAGATATTGATTGTCACCACATACCAGTATATTCATTTATACTAACTGACATTTTGTGTGTTTGTGTTTTAGGAATACTTGAAAAAGAACAAATATTAAAGTGATATTCTTGAAGAACGACACTAATAAAAGAAAGGATGATTTAGTTAGATAGATCTCCACAATGGGTAAAGTTCCAACTCCTATTTTTGAAAGGTATGTGAAAAGTAAATTTTTATCCTACTTTAAGCTTAGTCTTTGGTAGAATTTATTAATTATTTGCAAAACTATTGATCCTGCTTTGGGACAGCGACTCTAGCTTCTTGGTCTTCCTTAATTGGGGGTTACCTGGAAGTGGGGTCATTACACTAAGAGTGTATATTCTTGTCTAGGTCTCTAGTTGGATATTATTGTGGGAATTAGGATGACGATAATACAATAAGACTATTATGTGTGTTGATTATGAATACATATCATTATTCATGATATTGGATATCAAGTTAAACAAATAGGTACTTGTTAGGAACAAGTGTACTAGACATACCTAGCTTGATTATGATACTTGGAAGCCATAAATTATAGTTAGAATCATATCTTATATGATAGTGGTGATTGTGGTCCTTGAACCTAAAGTCACTACAATGATCACATGTTGTTTGGTATACTTTAACACTAATCAACATGGCCTTGAATAAAGGTTGCTATAGAAGTAGTTCATGGGTGTAATGTGACACATGCAAATTATTGTTTTTTTTTTGGTCAGTAAAAACTTGTGTTGCTCTTTTGTTATTTTTTTGAATAGTTTCTATACAATGCATTCCACTTTCAACAAAAAGTAGAGGAAAGGAACAAAACAACTTTATAAGTCTATGTGCAAAAGAATAACAAAAAAAGGTCAAGACCAGAGCCTTCCACCATTGGATAAAGCTGATAAGCACAGGGAACCTGAAGCAGAAAACTATCAACAAATCTTACTCCGCAAGAAAACTGCTGTTGTCCAGAGCAAGAGCACTCAACCATCACTAAGGAGTGAGAGGGGAGCCAACCAATCACAACAACAAGAAGGCCCTTAAGAGAAACCGTCGGCATCCTTCAAATTAAAACAACTTCAGCAGGGAATAGCTTAGCACCCAGCAAACCACAAAGGTCTGAAGCAGCAACAAACAGAGCTCCATGAAAGAAGAGCCTTCACCAGTCCATACCACAACAAAGCATACAAGACATTAAGAACAAAGGGACCCAAACATATCAACCAGAGAGAGCAGAAACCCATGATCATCACACAGTCTATAAAAACACTGATATTAGAATCAAAATTTCCAGAGAACATTCACGTTCTTGAATATATTGTCATGACTCTTCAGTTACTATCAAGCCAACAAAGACAAAGAATCCAAGGGATAGCAGTACCAGCCTTCAACTCCTTCATTCTAACAATCGACTCCCAAACACCAAGCAAAAGAAGGCCCTTGAAAAAAACTGACAACATCCTTCAAACTAAAGCAACTTCATCAGGGCAAAGGTGAGAGGGGAGCATCAACACCCTATCCATATGGGACTGAACCATCACTAGGAACCGAGATCAACAAAAGGGAAGGCCAACACCTCCAAAGTAGAACAACTAAGCAACTAGAGGCAAAATTCAGTACCCAACATACCATAGAGGTTAGAAGCAACCAACAAATATAGCTCCATAAAGGAAGAGCCTGCACCATCCAACAACTGAAAAAACCAACAATAGAATAGAAAAAAATAGACATGGGAGAGGGGGGCATCGAAACCCAAAGGGGAACTCAAACTTCACCAGTCCAGACCACAGTAGAGCATATAAGATAAAAAGAAAAAACAAAGAGACCCAAACTGATCAACCAGAAGGAGCAGAAACTCAGGATCATCACTCATTCTATAAAAACACTGATATCAGAATCAATAATTTTCCAAAGAACATTCACATTCTTGTAGCTATTATCATAAACTATTCTATTCCTTTCAAGCCAACAATGATAAAGAATCAAAGAGATAGCAGTACCAACCTTCAATTCCTTCATTCTAGCAATCAACTCCCAATCACCAGGTATACTATCAATAAACTTTCCCTTCAGAGCACAATTCCAAAGATCTTTCACAAACTTATAACTGAAACAAACGTGAATCATATCCTCATAATCCTTCATACACATGAAGCAAATGTATGTGATAGGAATCCCTCTCCTTATCAAATAGTCAGTAGTAGGAAGTTTGTTATGAATAGCTTTCCAAGTATGAATCTTTGTGTTCATACTACATTTAGTTTTCTAGAGCCACTCAAAAATATTCTTTTGCACACCTTTAGACCTAATATGATCCCAAACTTGCTTAATCTTGACCTCACTCTGACCCTTCATAAGATATTTATCCTTGCTATCTTTTTCAATCTTTACATTCTTCAGTTTTTCAAGGATAGACAAAGAACATCTCGAATCTTTAATGATCCAATAACCATATCGGATAATAGAACACAACCTATCTCTGCAAGGGATACCAACTCTGATAGAGGTTCCCTTCTCAACAGTCTCATGGAAATACTTTCCATTAACCCACAAATCACCCCAAATATCCACATTTTTGCCATTACCTACCTTAATCTCAATCATGTTAAGGAGACTCTTTCTCATACGGAGCACATTATTGAACATCCAAGAGTAATTAGAAGAGTTTTCAATGCTCCAAAAAGACACCTTCCTTAAATACTTATCATTAATCCACTTTACCCACAGAGAGTCCTTCTTTCTAGCCACATCCCAAGCATTCATAATAAGACAGGCTTCCGCTACCTCTTTGCTTTTCCTAATGCCAAGACCTCCTTTCTTTTTTGGTAGGGTAATAATATCCCACTTAAGCAGGTGGACATTCTCCTTCTTATCTGATTTCCCCCAAATAAAGCTTCTACACAACTTATTTATCTCGTCAAGAGTAGAGTAGGGAATAGGAAAGGACAAATCCCAATAGATATACATAGTTGAAAGCATCGATTTAATGAGCTCTACTCTCCTAGAAAATGATAGAAATTTGGCTTTCCAACCTTCCATTCTTCTCTTGATTCTATCCAAAAACTTTTCACAATGCATTTTGTTCAATTTTCCAGAGAAAAGGGGCATCCCCAAGTACTTAGTGTCATCAATACTTCCAATTTTAATACCCAAAGCCTTAGAAATATCCTCTGCCTCTCAAACAAGTTTCATAAGAAGCATGCTTTTGTTCTTATTCACACACAAACCAGACATAGAACCAAAATTATCCAACAAAACTTTAATGGCAACATCATTACTTTTATCATCTCTAGAGAATAACATTAAATGATCAACAAAGATCAAATGAGAACAGTCGACATTACTCAAAACATGAATAGGACAAAAAGTATTGTCTCTCTTTATCATCTCAGATAAGCCCTGCATTGCAATAGTAAACAAATAAGGGGCAATAGGGTCACCTTGCCTAACTCCATTAGAAGGGACAATAGTTCTTGTAGTTTTTCCATTGACCAAAATCTGGTACGAAGTAGTTCTAAAGATCACCTCAATCCAGCGAATCCATTTATTAGAAAAACCCATTCTACTCATAATAGAGAACAAAAATTTCCAACTCATAGAGTTGTAAGCTTTGGAAATATCAACCTGAATACACATACTTCTACCATTTTCCCTCATGATTTCACTAAAAATCTCATTAGTCAAGAGGGTAGCTTCTTCAATACTTCTACCTTTAACAAAAGCACACTGACTACAATCAATGATAGAGGGGAGGCAGACCTGTAATCTATTAGAAAGAATCTTCAAAATGAGCTTATAAAAATATTACAGAGAGCTATAGGCCTCCTGTTGGAAATCAAGGAACTATCAGCCCCCTTAGGCAGCAAAGTCAGATACGTTCTATTAGCCTCCTTCAACAACTTGTTATTAATGAAAAACTCCTTCACAACACTGAAAACATCGTCCCCTATAACCTTCCATGCAACTTTGTAGAAATAACAATTAAACCCATCGAGCCTTGGACTTTTATCCACATTCAAATCATCAATAACCTCCTCAAGTGCCTTTCTAGAAACAGTCCTCATTAACAACTCATTTTGTTTCTTAGTAATTTTTGAACCATACCAGTCATCTTTCCAATCTTCACCTATGTTGCTATTACAAAAGATATCTTCATAGTGTTTAGCAATAGCCTCTTTAATCTCATCATTATCCCTAGTGACAATCCCATCAATGTTAAGGCACTTAATCGAATTTCTTACTCTCCTAATCTTCAAGTAAGAGTAGAAGAATTTGGTGTTCATGTTACCTTCCTTCAGGCAAAGAGTTTTGGATTTTTGTCTGTAGAGGGCTTCCTCTCTAGTTGACGCTTCTCTAGCCTCCTTTCTCAAACTATTAGCAATAGATCTTAAACTAGCATCGTTAGGATTCAAATCATCTTCCTTCTGGGCTTCTAAAGCATTCATATTCGCCACAGCTACATTATCCATAACATTCCCAAACACCTTTTTATTCCAATCTTTCAGATTCTTTTTAAGGTATTCAAGCTTTTTGAAAAGTCTATACATGGAATGACCTTGAACCTCCAACTTCCAACTATCATCTAGATTTTTTTGAAAATCCTTATGATCAGCCCAACTATTGATAAATCTGAAAGGAGATTTGTACTTTCGAGGCTCACCAATCATCAACATGATCCTATTATGATCACTAATAGTATTTGTTATAGTTTCACCATAAAACTGATTGAACTTTTTTTTAAACTCCATATTATAAAGAATTTTGCGATTTTAGTAGCAATGAACTTATCACCTTCCTGATGATTATTCCACGTGAAGCGAGGCCCAATGACATCCTTCTCCAACATACCACTATCCAACATATAATAATTGAAATCCTCCATCGATTACTTGGATGGAGGTTGCTCACCAATCTTTTCATCATTTTTCCTGACAACATTAAAATCTCCAAGAACCACCCACGGACCAAAGTTCAACATATTTCTATTCTCCAAATTACTCCAAAGCCCTTCTCTATCATAATCATCATTGTGCCCATAGACTGCCAAAACATTGAGCATAATATCATCTTTCTCCAAGCTGAAATGGATAGTTTGATCAGACTCAACTATTTTCATCATCTTGCAATTCTCCTCTTTCCACAGGACAATAACACGCCCCAAAACATGAGAACTACTATTTGAAAACCATTTGTACTCACCAAAGAATTTATTCAAAACTTTTTCAATCTTATTGATTCTAAGCTTCATCTCCACAAGGACAAATACGTCACAATTTGCCCTTCTCACCTCCTCTTTAACGCTTAGGAGCTTATTGCTTATTCCCCTAACATACCAAGAGGAAATAGTATAGGAACTCATTTATACACCTCAGCTATTGAACTGAAAGCCTTAGTATTCTCAAAAATTAGTTCCAACTAGCGTGGAATGGGGGCATTCTTAAGATTCTCAAATCTGATATTAGTATTCAGTTTACCATGACATCTGGGAGGTACTTTTTGACCAGCATGTCTCGCCATGCATTTCATAGAACTTGAAGATGCTTGTGAACTTCCATCGCTATCAGGTGAATCCCTTGGAGTAGTGATAATGGGGATGGCCTCCACCTGCAAAAACATTTCCTTTAATGCTTCAACACCAACTGTGAAGTTTTCATTCTAAACCTCCAGAGTCACTGACTTATCCTTCTTAACAATTCTTCAGGAAACTGAATAGCCGATCCACACATTATTTCCTCTTCATCATCTATTTCTTCGGTAATGAATTCAGCCCTTTCATTCAGCTTTCCCATTGGAATATTGTCATACACTTCTCCTGCATTTTTGTTCTTAACTTCCCAGATTTGAGTTGGTTTTAGATCTTTACCTTTCAGATCAGATGCAGCAGCATTCAGCAAGCATTCGTCATGCCCCATGAATCTGCACTTACTACAAACATAAGGAACCCATTCGTATTCAACCACGATACAATGTTCCCTCCCATCATCACTCCTATAAATTGACCTTTCCAGAAACTTTGAGTCTTTGTTCATCAGAACTTGGATCCTCGCCACATCCAGCCGCCTTAAATTTAGCGTCAAGTCATCCATCTTCATCGGATTACCTTAAAAGGATCCTATTCTATTAAACATACGCTGATCCCATAGCTCCATCAGTAGATTTCTCAAGCTTACCCATACATGGATGTCAGATAGAACAAACTTTTCTTGTTTCTCGTCCATGTTCCACTTTCTGAGAATAACCGGCCTATCTTTAACATACCAATCATCTTCAAGGACAATCCTCATGTCGTTAGCATCTTCAAATCTTACCAGAAAAAACCCATCACCTCTGTCAAAGATTTTGAATAAGTCACTTATGAGCCAGAGACTGTTGAGATAGTTCACAAGAGTGGGAATGTGTGGACAGAAGTCAACTACATAACCAAGAAGGCACCTACTCCATTTATCCACATTCTCCTCTACTTCCAATCTAGGATAAATCAGTTTTTCATCCACCAACGATATACCTATTTTCTTCAGATCTGAAACATTTCCTGCTATTCTCGGCTTAAGGCTCTCCCAGTTGATAGGTTTCTTCTCCGGATCTATAGATGATACTATGCTTTTGATTGGATTTCCATCGTAGAACCTCTGCTTTCGTCTGTAATCACCCCAAGGGGGCGGCCGACGAAGCGCCGTCGCACCCCTGATCGCTTTGTCATTCACAGCATCGAGAGTTTATGAGGCCATCATGTTGCAAATTATTGTTAGCAATGTAGAAGGATTTTTTTCCTACTATTGGAGTGATATCCTGACCACTTGATGAGTGAAGACTATGAAACACATTGCCATGTTCACTTGAGTCTAAGTATGATATTGATCATATGTATCTCAAATATTCTACTCTAGATTAAGGAACAAAGATTGAACACTAAGAGGATAACATTTTCATGATTAGATTCAATTTGAATATCGAAGACATATATAATCACTGTGACATTGGTCACAATGCTAAGTTGATTTTGATCTTGAACTTCTCCATTTACTTGGGTGGAAACATAGTATTGCTAGATATCAATCATTTTCCTTGAAGTCATAATATAATTATAGACATCACCACCAACAAAATTTGGAGCCTATAGGGTCACACACATAGGATGCACAAAGAAGTGGAGTATAATCATAGACTGTCTAGAAGCCTATTCAGCCAACAAGAAAGCCTAGTCACCTGACCAAACAAACCAGTTGATCGATTGGAAGGTACAATTGATTGGTCAGACCGATATCATGCCAATTGGTCGAGTGGCTGTCCTAGTCAACCGAATCGAAAAAATCAACCAATTGGTTGACTACTTAGTCCATTTAGACAATTTTACTAGATCAATAAGTATTCTAAAGTATTCATTTATAGCCTAGTTTCCTAACTAGCTATCCCGAATGGATCGTTAAAAAACAACCCATTGTTTTTCATTTTCCTAAGGTTTATTAGAAATCCCACTTCCTTGCCTCTCTTATATAAAGGGTCATGACATTCATGTTTTTTGTTATGCCATTGGACACATGAATCCTAGACAACATAACCAATAGGGGAGAGAGAGAAGGAGAGTTTTGGCAACACTATCTATTTCTAATAGAACTACTCCTTCCCATTGGAACTTATAGTGCGACATGGAGTTCCCATTGTACGCGTGGACTATGTAGAGACAAATGTATTATGACCACATTGGGTGAACATCATTACCTATTTATATGTTCCTTATATCTTTTAAGAAACATAAAAAAATCTTCTATGTGACAAGGTATGCCTCACACCCCTGCCATCCTGATATATTGTTGTTGAGGAGACCTTCTCGTGGGAATGTGGATTAATTTTTCATTTCTTTCACTCAACTTTTCACTTCCCTGATTCCCAACAATTGAGCCACCTTATTTGACTATCTTATCCACCTAGATGGCTAGCATGTACTTGTAAAGGTATGGTGTAGGAGTAATTCATTTTTTACACACAAACAACACTTCACTATCCAAAGTGTTCAAGTTGAGTGAGGCCAAAACTTGTGGGATAGGATTAACTCATGTGCTGACCAATTTGGTTTTTGTGGGATGTTGTAACATGCCAAATGCATCATTCAATGGGCTATAACACTATACAAATCACATCACATACTCTTCTCATGGCTAATTAGGTCAATCCTAGGGGCCTGGACCACTCAAAATTGTGCAGCATGTGCAATTATGAGGACGAGTGCAACCAACACCTATTCTATCAATGCACATTCTCGCAACATATCTGGGACAACTTGTCCACTTGATATGGGGTGAAGACCAACATGGATTTCTACTTCATGGATGTGGTCCAAGTTGTGAGTATAACTTCTAATGCCAATTTTACGTGGTTAAAAGTAAAAAAGACGACCTTTTCAACATCTACTTATTTCATTTCGAAGGAGAGGAACAACAAGAAACAAACAGGACAACCTCAATATGCTCAAGAAATTTCCACCATTGCACATGCTATGGTCAGATGTGTGCTCTTTATTGACACTATATCATTCTCAAAGTCGCCCCTCGTGTGAAAGCCACATGAGAGATTGGAAACCATGTGTCCCTATTTACTTATGCATGGTTTTTTCCCTTCTCGCCCTTACACAAGTATGCAGGATGTCCTTTTTCTCATTCAGTCGAGGACAACCTATCCTAATCCATATGCACCTTAATATGTTTTAGTCCTTATGGGCTATGGCTCACTACTTGAGCTTGTTTTGGTAGTGATTTGTTTTTGCCTAAAAAAGTTGTATCCTTCGATATTATGCCTTGAGGTTTGATTTTATAGGTCCTTCATGTTGGTATGTATGCCTAGAGAGCCAGTCATATGATGATTGGAATGTGGAATTAGATACCTGATTTGATAATAATAAAAGTTATTCCATCTATTATGTTTGTCTCAGTCATGAGATGATGACACATACATACTAGATGTCTAAATAATGATGTTACTCGATGACATATGTCTTCAAGTACGTGACTTGAGCAATCTGATCATACAGATGCTAAGAGTACATACATTCATGTCCCTTGTCAGATATTACTATGGAAGAAAAATAGAAAATAGTAATACACAAGACTATAATGTGTGTTGACTAATGATAGAGTCTCATTAGTCATGATATGTGATATCAAGTCAAGCACATAGGTACATGTTAGAGAACAATGTATCAGAAAAACCCACCATGAGAGTGATACATTGAGACCATGGAATGGTACTTAGAATCATCTCTCCTAGTGAATGTGGCGATTTTGGTTCTTAGACATGAAGTTACTACATTCATCACATGTCATTTGGTATACTTTGATATCATTCAACATAACCATGAATAAGGATTTCCATAATGGTGGGGTAGCTGTGACACATGGGGATTGTGTGTGAGTGATGTAAATGTGATTTTTCCATCCTACATGAGTTTGATATCTAGGCCTCTTGATAAGTGAGTCTGAGTAATGTACAACCATACTCATGTGATTCAATATGTGATTTGTGAACTCACATGCATCTCAGACAGTCTGCTCTAGTTTATGGCACATGGATTGAACATTGAGAGGATGACGATTCAATGCCTCGAATTCAATCTGGATATCAAAGACCAAAGAACAATACAATCACGATAACACTAATCATGGATTGTAGGTTGAAGTTATTCTCCAACTTTTAGAATTACTTGGGTAGCAATGATGTGTGACTAGGCACTGCTCTTCGCTTGTGATGTCATTATTGGTTATGGACATTCAATGCCAACGTAATTATGAACCTATAGGGTCACACACATAGGATACATACAGTTTAAAGGAGTATATTCACAAATGATGTTTAATTTTATTACTAAAGGTGTTTATGTATTCAATTAAACAACTAAGGTTCAAAATTGACTGACTTAGCAATGATGTGTGATTAGGCACCACTCTTTGCTTATGATGTCATAACTTGTTGTGGACATTCATTTCCAACATAATATGGGACCTATAGTGTGACGACCCCAATTTCTATATACTTTCCATAGTGACATTCACAGATATGCGTGCACTCATATCTATAGATGTCAAAAGGGAAAATATAAGAGATTAAGGTAATAAACTAAAATCAGAGATTGAGCCAAGATCAAAGTCCACATCATCTCATAAAGCCACCCAAACATTCATTCATATGGATAAAATAAAGTCATTATAAAAGGGGAGAAAATATTGTTCTAGAGAAAGGTAACATTATTACATATGATCTCTGTCATCCTCAACATCAACTAGGAAAATAAACTAATATCTAGTAAGAATGAGATAAGAGGAATAGATCTGTCTAATATACCCTCCATGCTTATTAATTTATGCCTTTAGGTACTTTGAGCATGCATTTCACTTTGTTGTCAATTGTTCCTTGCACCTAGAAAATACGAGAAACAAAAACATAAAAAAAGTTGGTATGTGGTAAAAAAGTTACACTAATAAGGTTGCATAAAGGAAAATATTTGAAAAGGAAGAAAGAGAGATAAAACCATTTCTTAAGGCGAAAAATTAGGTAAACATTCCTTTTATTGCATTCATTTTTATGCGGTTGTACTACACATATTGCACTTGACTTACATCTAGTGTGGGAAATATAATATCATCATACATCTAACATGGTCCAAGGAATCATACATCCATGTTAGGCAACATACATCCACACCAAGCTATGTGATCTAGTAGCTACAACCCATCATAATCATTTATGTTCTATTAGATTTGGTGAAGTATAACTCATACTAGTTCAACCAAGCAATCATATCCAAATATGAGCATTCAAGATATTACATATCATAGGAAACTAGAAATCTAGTCTTATACTTATAAGACCACATACCTTCTTGTTTAGATCAGATATCTAAAGATTTAGAATCAATCAAGAAATAAGTCACCCTGCAAGGAAAACAAGGGTACAACATTACTATCAGTCTATGTGACCAAGACTAAGATATGTTCTTAGTTATTATTCATTTCATGTTATTTTATTCAGATCAGGGATTTTTCCATATTTTAATTGGGTTTTGAGATATTATCAGATCTGATCCATCATAAAAATGGTTTGATTAAAAGATATTATTTAATTAATCAACTAGAAGATTTTCATAATCTAGGGTTTCTAGGATGATCAGATAAAAAGGAAAGAAACCCTTAGGATATCAATGATTTCATAAAAACAGGGTTCAATTCAGAGTTCAGGACCATTCATGATCATTAATCATCATCTAATAATATTTGATTTGATATAAAGATGTACCTTTAATTGCATGTAGAGAGAGAAGGTTAGATTTAGGGTTTCTTCTAATCATTTCATCATTTATCAACTTAGACTAGTGTTTTGAGTTATTTAGAAAAAAAGGTTTCATTTAGGGTTAAATATATTTTAGAAAGTCATATATCATCAAGAAAAGCCATTATTAATAATAAATTATAACAAAGGAGGTCATTTAGTCTTTAGCAACTATTTTTGAAATAGGAAATAGATATAGGTTCTGATAACATTTTATTTGGATAGATAATATTTTTCTGATCAAAATGGTATATAGGTTCCCTATAATTTGACATTCCTAGCATTTTCTAGGATTTTACTAAGAAAATCAATTTTCTTGGATAAAACAAAACAAAAGAAAAGAAATTTACCTTGATCAACGGCCGGATCCGACTGGATCGACAACTGAGGTTGATCCAAGGCTTCATGAGTTCAATCTTGGGTCACTGACGTGGCGTTCTCTGATTGGTGTAACTGTGTGAGTGGCTCCCTCTTCGGTTTTCGTTGACCTGCGACCCTGGCTGATGTGGCGATCGGCTAAAGGTTCACCTGGCGCCCTGGGTCCCGACTTGGTCAGTGTCTCCTTGCACAAGAAGACTCTATGTCGTGGTGGAGGGCTTTCCAGAATGAGTAGGAAAAGGGAGAAGAAGGATCCAGTAACAGGTGGAAAGGAGCCTCCTAAGATCTCCACGACCTCACGATGTCGGGGAGATTAGAGATTTGGAGGGGGGGTGAGAAGGAGAAATGCCCAACCTGGAAATGCGGCAGTGCCGCAGTGATCCCAGGAGTGATTGGGGGTCTGGAGGAAAAGGGTTAGGGTAAAGAGGTAGGTGGCGACGTCGAGGGGGTGGTTTTATAGGCTCTCGGGGTAGGTTTTAGGGTTTCAGCGAGTTTGGCCTCCTACGACCGCCGCTGGAGTGAGAGAAGTGAAATGGGAGGAGGTCATTATCCCCGCTCCAAGGTTGAGGGGAGTCGAGTGTGGGTTCGTTGAACTCATCTCGCCGAGGGGGAGCGTTCTGATCAATAGATATTTTGTTATAGGGGGTGAGGTAGCACCTGGGACGAGGGCCGAGTTCCCTGTCTTTCCCCCGCTCTTTGTGGGAGGTTGAAGATGGGTTCTCTGCCCTTGGATCAGGATGGGAATCTGAGGCCTCAAATCGGATGGCTGGAGTTGAAAACCAGCTAATTGGTCCGCATCCAATCATCTTAATGGGCCACGTGGCATTTAATTTAGTCAATCAAGCCCAAAACTTAGGTCCTTGGTCCAAAAATGGATGGAAAATGCACCAAATTAAATTGGTCATATCTCCTAATTGGTTGACCCAAAAGCAATGAAATTTTAGGGGTAGTTTAATGATGTCATGATGTAGCTAAGGTGTAAGATTGGAGTCAAAATTTGATTTTTGATCATATCAATTGACCACATGTCATATTGCTTGTATGTTTGACTTTATGTGATACTATGGATGGTATTAAATGAAATTGATAATCCAATTAATTGATTTAGTGAGGGAGATGGTTTAGGGCATAATTGGAATAATCAAAATTTTAGGAAAGAAAATAAATAATATATATAGGAAAAACTCACTCTGTCACATTCTCCCCTCATTTTAAGAATTTTGTCCCCAAAATTCAAGCAGCCTGAAAAAGATGTGGATACTTCTTCTCGACCTCGGTCTTTAGTTCCTAGGTCACATCAGTTTCATCACGGTGGCTCTAGAGAACTTTCACCATATCTATATTACGATTACTGCAAAGCTCCTTTGACTTGAAGTCAAGAATTTGGACTGGGGACTCAGCATATGACAGATCATCATTTAACTCGAGAGGCTCATGATTCCGAATGTGACTGGGATCCTTGACATAGGGCTTCAGATTAAAAACATGAAACACATTATGCATGGCACTATACTGAGGTGGCAAAGTGAGGCGGTAGGCACATTCACCAACCCTTTCCAGAACCTCAAAGGGTCCAACATAACGAGGACTGAGCTTTCCTTTGTTCTTGGCTAAAGCTTGAATGGGTTGGATCTTCAGAAAGACATGATCACCTTCCTTGAACTGACTTTCCTGCCTATGAGCATCTGCATAAGATTTCTACCTATCCTGTGCTCGCTTCATACGTTTTCGATTTTCTATTCACTCATGATCTGGCCTGACCTGGAAGTAACTTCAAGACCCCCCTTGAAGTAGCCTTCCTCTTTGAAGTAGCTTCCCGTTGAGACCTTCTAGAAGTAGTCCAAAGTCCACCTTCTCCTCTGAGAAGACCCTTCTCCACCTGAGAAGATAACACCCTCTCCAATCCGTAGCCTCCAACCCTAGGAGTAGCAAGGAGAGTACAAATAAAAAGGAACAAGAATGGAAAATGGAAATTACAATTACCGTTGTAGCACAAGGCTTGATTTCCTATATCAAGCGTTTTTATCTCCTAACCAATGTGTGTGAAAGTGTATGTATGGTGGAAAGGAGATTCTAGCTTATAGGACATGAGCTTGTAGCAATGGGAAAGATTAGCAAGTGTAGAAGTTGCTCAATTGCTCACAAGAAAGGACTGCCAATTGCTAGTATGTATGCTCAAGTATTGCACAAGTGTGTTTTGGGTGTCCTAAGGCATGTCCTATTTATAGGAATGTCCTATGAATGCTTAAGGACGTTCTAGACACATTATAGGGGGTTCTTAGTGCTCAACTAGATGTTAGTTGTCCACTAATTGCTTTAGAAACAACTAGTCTATTACTTCTGAAAAGTGAAGACAGAGACAATCTCGGTCGAGAAGTTTGTCGACCGAGAGTCCATTGGTCGAAGTTTTTTTCGACCGTGGGACGGTCTGGAGAAAGTGTATATAACATTCAATTCCAACTCCCAACTACCTTGTCTGTTGTATCTAATGACCATAGAACCTATTAGAAGAAATAACCCAGGAGACTCTCGGTCGAGAAGTTGTTCGACCGAGCTTGTCTCTGTCGACAAAGAGTTCGACTGAGAGTGTCTCTATTTTGGTGGTTCTAGATGAATACTAAGTGTGTGTATGAGTGTGCAGTTGTGACACTATTATAGGGGATGACCTATCTAACTATTGTGAATGGCTAGGGATGATCTAAACTCTTGATTTACATGATATCTAAGTACTTGTACATTATATACTTGTACAAGTTTTTACATTTGATTAGAATCATGAAATTAAAGCATTTTGAGCATATAGATCTTCCAAAGGTTTGGCATCCACCTTGTTCTTGCAACACTCAAGTAGCACATTAGATCCACAAGAATGAAATGTTTGTCATTTTTTTTGTAGAACCAGAGTTTTTATTTATTCATCCTGTACTCTAGACATGCCAAATAGTAGATACATCTACATTAAGTTCATCAATTGGCCATAGTGGCATTTTCAAAACAAAGGGATTATAATAATGTCCAATTTAGCCAACAGGTTGAAGGAACATCAACAACACCAAGGGTTAGTGAGAAAAACAATGACCAAAGCTAAAACCAAATGGTTGAAGGAAACCCTAGGTCACAAGCTACATCAACGAATAAGGTACTACCATGGTCAAATGGTCAAAGGAACACAACCACCATATTTTGCAGTGGTCATCAATAAAATGGTCAAAGGGATCCATCATTCGATGCGACTGAACAAGAAACTAGTTCATGCAACCAAAACTGAGGGAAAGCCATCTCATTCAACCAAACATCTCCGATCATTAAACCACTCAGGTACCAACATGAAGAACATCCAATAGAGAGAAAAGTACGAGAAAATTATGAGCAAGTTAGATAATGAACAACATGCATTCAACCTCTAAGAAGTGAAGCAAAAACTCAGCAAAATCATCACTGAACCCTAGAATCATGCACCACATATGGTCACATGAAAATCATGAGTTGAGGGTAAAAAATCAAGGTCAAACAAATGAAAATAGAACCAAAACACCACCCTATCCAAGGTAATCAAACCACGAACCATGATGACAGAAACCAAGGTTAAGTTGCATGCCAAACCATCATCTTTTCCATCACTTAGATTTTTGGGTAGGTGAATTAGGGCTTAGAAAAAGAAGCAAGTTCATGCAATATCAACATAGAAACATGACCCTAATAAAGATATCATCATCAACATGAATTAGTTACATTCTACAATAAGCTACACATAGGATTTAAGTTCTATAATAGAGAAGGTAGAGAGTTATATCGCCCTCCTTAGATGATAGTTGCACCACCTCCAAGCAAAGCTCCAAAAGCAAGAGAAAAACCTATCTCTGATCTCCTCCATGATAAAGCTAGTCATCACTATCACGGAACCATTTTTACCCCAATCCAAATCCCACTGTGACGTGGGTTTTACTGCACTAACAAATTCACAAAGGGATGAAATCCCTAAGTTTTTACCAAAACCTCATGCAATAATACCACCTGCAAGTGAATGGGTCTTATCGCAGTATAGTTAAGGATCAAGTCCCAAAGGACAATGTTTTTAAGAATCTTGCTAGTCGGATTGAGTCCAAGTAAGACTAATATTTAGAACAAGAGTTGGGTTGAGTTTAGTTAAACTAATTGCAGGGGAAGTAAAAGAGCAGGAATTAAAATAGAGTCTAGATTAATGATGGGAATCACTGGGGTGGAACCGGGTTTCACCACCACTACATATGCAAGCACATCCAAAACACATCCAGACCAGAAACAAATATCCAAATAGAGTATGAAACCCCCCATTAGGATGTTAGGTTCGTGTAAGCATCACTATAGGCATCATATGTCTCGTCACCTACCAGATCACACACTTACTACTCCAATGATATCTTTTAGAAGTTCTCATCAAGGCATCAACCATGTTAAATGATATTAATAAACCTAAGTATTGAAGTTCTCACAATAAAGGGTTATAATAGATCATGAAAAGTAGGTGATTAGTCCACAAGCACACATCAAACGATTAAGATAAGATGAAAAGTTATATACAAGCCATGGAATGTTTTAAGATGAACATGCAATCATGGACAGCGAGGCTAGTCCCCACACCCCAGTGAAGAGGACTACTCGCTCTTCATGATAGAAATATGAAAAACAAGAGAGAGGGAAGATTCTTCGTTGGTCATGGTGAATAAGATGTCCACGGCTCGGTGGAGAAACGGTCTTCTACATGATCTTGCGGTAGATCTGGAACGAGGAGGAGAAAAACACCAAGGAATTCGAGCCTGATCTTGTCTCTCCTTCTTCCTTGTTGTCTCATGCTTCTCACTCGTAGGAGAAGGAACAATGAATGGCTGACGGTGGAGTAGATCTGCAGATCTGAAGTCCAACCACTTTCATGGCTACAAGATAGATCTGGATGGAGTGGAGATGGAGGAGAGGTAAGAACTCCACAGAGGTAGTCCTTGGCAGCGGAGATCGTCTTCCTGAGGGTTGGGCACAGAGAGGCAGCCTCCCGACATTGTGGAAGAGATGGCTTGATAAGAGGGGTGGGTGGCCTATTTATAGGCACACTCCACCAACTTACTTCTGGACCACAATCGTGGTCCTCTTGAGGTCACGACATGATTGCGATTGTGGTGTCTTTGTGTATTGCATTGGAGGGGTCGCGATCAGAGTCTCAGCAATGATCACAACCTGACTATGGCTGCAGTCTAGCTTGATCACGGTCGTGATCTTATGTGCAATTGCAATCTACACTGGTCAATGTGTAACATGTGGTCGTGGTTTCCTTTAGCAGGCAGTGTGCTCAGGTCACGATGTGATGAGGTCACGATCTCCATGCAGGTTGAGGTTTGCTTTAGCTCGCGGTGGCTTAGGTCGAGGTCCTCCTTGAGATCGTGGTTGCGGTCCTTCTTGGAGATCGCGGTCATGGTCCGTCTTTGCTTGGCCGTGGTCGCGATCATCATGAATCAAACCCACCCCCGCGGGGGGGGTATTGCTATGGGTCGATTGGCCTATGTTGATGAATCCTCTGATTGATGAGGATGCTTTCTGATGAAGGAACTGACCACGGTCCCCTACACATCCTACACTGGCACACATAGTGTGATGTTCAACGAATGGATTAGATCAAAACTCTAAATAATGATATGGAACTGAGGAAAAGTGCATATGAGCATATTCAAGGGGTGTATGAGAGAATTTAGTGAAAAATTGGTCCAAAAGTGGCGAATAAAACTATGCCAAATATGCATTCATCACACTGCCTAGATAGTAGAAAAAGGATTGAAGTGCCTGTCCCTGAGTGGCCCGATAGGATCTAACACACTGGCATATACAATAAGAAATAATAACTCAAAAACTAGATATTTAAAGAACAAACTAACCCAATATGGAGATATAGCCAATTTATCCTTGTCATTAGAGAATGTAAGTGTGGAAGTGATCTTAGTCAGTGTTCCATTTGTATTGCCTAAAATTAAGAAAATTAAGACACAATCATGCAATTGCATGGTACGCTATCGAAATCAAGTAAACAGTTTATAGAAAACAAGTATACTTGGCAGGACTTATATTCAAAAGTGTAACAAGAAATTTCAAAAACCAAAAATTATTCAACAAGTTGTCTATTTCACACGTTCGATTTTTATTATGAGTTTCCATTATGTTGTAATTGAGAAGCGTGCTTACATAATTTTTTTGTGACTCTATCACCCCAACACGATGGGGGAGGTCACTAGGATCCTTCTCTCCATATGAGGTTGGTGGCCAATGTACAAGTCCCACCTATGAACGACGAGGGTGCTTGCACTCAATATCAACATTATCAACATTATCCACATCATCATCATTATTAGTATACGGGCAGTCATAATGGGCATGCCATTTATGTTTTCTAGTTTTTCTCAAAATGTAAGATAAGAAATATGGAATTCTAATCAATAGGGAACAATATCTCAACCAAGTATATAGCCAAGTACACAATTAAGAGATACATAAAAAGTATCGTCATTACAACCAATGAGAAGGTATAATAGTGTACCTTTCACTGAAGATTTCGGGTACAAATCAAATAGGTTAACCCTTCAAGTCAGATCCTAAATCACAATATTTGATCAAGGGTTAAGATCATGATGTTTAACAGATCATGTTTCAATATTCCAGATTAGGGTTACACTTTCCTATGTAAACCCTAGGGTTAGGTCATTCACTTATAATCAACAGTGCTTCCAAAAGTCCAACTTTATTCATGAATTAAGAATGTCTCAAGAGTGAATGAGCTACCTAAGTTTTTTAGGAACACATGTCAATCCTAAATGTTATCATACTTATTCAATTTACCATCAAATCTCTAGATCATTATCAAGATCAAATAGTATCATTATAACTCAAGTTTAGATCAAGTAGAGTCATGGGTTAGGCATATGATTAGGGATTTGTAAGATTAAGATTAATCCTTAGTTCTATGTGCATGATTCACATTATAGGGGAGATGAGTTACAAGATCATATCTAAACTCATATTTAATCAAGTTTGGTTTCAAGATGATCATTAGAGCCAAATATCAGGGTTTCAAGGGATTAATCAGTAAAATAGAGTCATTTGACAAATTGAATAAACAATAGATAATGATTTAGATATATCAGTCTGAATACTTTGGAATCAGGTCTCAATAGTATTTTTAAATTATTCATTGGATTTTTCTGATCAATATTGACTACTTATTTGTAATTTTTGGATCAAGGATTCAAGAGATATGATTTTTGCAAGTTTTGACCATTTATTTTATTTTTACAGAGAGGGAGAAAAAAATACCTTAAAATATGGAAAAAGATGCCCCTTAGATGCATGATGGATGGCCCAAATTTATCCACATAGGCTATATAAATTGATTCGTTCTATTTTTGGTTTGATCCTTAAATTATCCAGTTCAAACTTGATTTATCAGTTCACTTTGTGGTCTACTGGGCCTCTAGGACTGGTTGGTTTCCCTTCTAGACCGACCAGTCTGGGATCCCTCTCCTTCTTCGCAAAGAGACTGTGCGAGACGTAATAAGGAGGTAGAGGGGAGCTCACCGGAGTGGGGTCTTTGGGAGCAAGAGGATCTAAGATCAGAAGTGGAGGTGTTGTCTGAGTCCCTTAAAACCCCGTAGATCATACGAGAACATCGATTTATGGGCAAGAGATGCAAGGAAGAGATTCCCAAAAAGATAAGCAGCAGTGGCAGCATCCCAATAGAAAGAGGAAAATAGGGGTAAATTAGGGTTTCTCATGTCCGATATGGCGTGGAAGGCCATAGCATGAAAGAGGCTTGGTTGCTTTGGACCTCGGGGGGGTCCTCTTATAGATGATCATGGCTACATTTAGGACTAGGTTGGGGTCTAGGTGCATCCATAGCTATCGAAGTGAGAGAGGAGAGCAAAGATTACATTTTGGTTTCTAGACAAAGCACGAATGATAGACAAACTAGGGTTTTATGAGTTCAAAAATGTGAGGGGATCGTTTAGGC
Source organism: Alisma plantago-aquatica (assembly GCA_963693085.1). Classification (NCBI taxonomy): domain Eukaryota; kingdom Viridiplantae; phylum Streptophyta; class Magnoliopsida; order Alismatales; family Alismataceae; genus Alisma; species Alisma plantago-aquatica. Next base: position 524,647,886 of record OY856415.1, read on the forward strand.
CCGCTCAGAACTTCGAATCGTGGTCAAGAGCATGAGATTGCAAGTCTCGACCATAAAGACACCTCCTGTAACGTACTGAAACTCAGGGTCTTCCCTGCAATTTACCCACTTTTGAGCTTTTCTTGACCTTCGAGTCCATTTGGACCTTTTCTATAAATTCCACATCCTTTTGGATCATTCTTGGACTCCTTGTGCATTTTGAGCACAATTTGATGTTGAAATCACTATTTACCCTCATTTATGTAAATTGAGGGGTGTTTGCACAAATAACCCACATTAGGAGATAAGTTAGGGTTAATTATGTAATTTGGTCATTTATGGGATAATATATTAGATTATGTTTATTTGGAGCTTTTTGGATAAATATATTATTAATAATGTGTATTTGAGTTCATATATGGGTATATTAACCTTTATTATTTTCTCTCTCCTCAAAATATGATTTTAATTCATATTAATATGTTATTTTGTTGAGAAATGATTATTTGTACCCTAATGTGTTTTATATCTCGAGATTACTCACATGTTTCTCATTAATGAGCTTTTTCATATAATTCCTTCATATTAATATATTATTATACTCCTTTATGAGCTATATATTTATTAAGGGCCTTATTATGCATTAAACGAGAAAGTGATTGTATAGAATTGTAATACTCGTCATTATAAGCCTATGGTTCAATTTTGGTGTTATTTGGAGTTGATTTGACCCTTCAAATCCTTTTTATTAGCTTTCAATATAGTATAACTATAGTGCTTTAATCGATCTCATTGATTTCAGCTGTAACGCTAAGGTTCGGAGTTATTTGGGCTGTCACGTGCCCCCTTCAGTGACCGAGCCATCCAACGACCCTGATTTCATCATCCGCGTGTTGCCTCGATCTAACGGTTTGCGATTTATCCCTAACCTCCCGCCCAGCGAGTACTGAAGCCGTTTCCACAGCAGACCTGAGCCCGATCTCGTTCTCTCTCTACAGGGATCCTTTGCGCACGATTTTACTTCCATTCTCTTCGTCTCCCGCCGCCGGTTCGAGTGAACCCTTGATCACCGCCTATCTCATTGAGTTGACAAAACGCCCAAAGTCGGCAACCTCCTCCTCTCCACCATGGAATCGCAGAGACAGACACGGCAACCCCTACGCCTATATACGGCTCTAGAAACGACCCTCGGGCTTCGCACTTCCTTCCTCCTCCATAAATTTCTCCTCTAGCTTCCCAGAGCTCCTCGTCCTACTCGCTCTTCTTCCCCGGAGACGGCGACCTCCCCTGGTCTCAGTGAGCCACCCCCGTTCGATTCCTTTAGCGGTGAGCATCCTTGACCCACTTTCTTCGTTCCTCACTTGTCGTTTTGACCTGAGTTACCCCCGAACACCTGGTCCTATAGACCACGGTCATGGCCTCCGGCGGCGCCTAGCTTTTCCTGGCTCTGGGGCTCCTCCGCCCGTGATAAGACCCGACCTAGGTCCGTTTTCACCTCGCGAATAGATCACCTACTTCCGTTTTTCAGTTCCTACAGGGTCCTTTTGGTTTTGATCTCCGAACGATTCCCCTGTTTCCCGACCTTCACCAGCCTTAATGGTGGTTGCAAGGGTTCCCGCCTAGTGGCAAGGCTTCCTTCGGCTTCGCCAGGTCTCAATGGACCTGTTCCCGTCCTTCGGTTGCTTTGGGGTGCGTTGGTTTCGCGATGAGGCAATGGAGTCAAAGCTCCAGTAGGCTACTCCATCGCCATGGCCAAGGCTGAAGAAGCCTGGCTGTGTAAAGATGCCCGGGGTCATACCCCTGTGAGGGCGATGCCTCATCACCCAGGGGCAATATCGTCTTTTCCCCTTGTTCTTCTTTCTGTCGCAAACGACCGATCAATGGTTACATATGACCGATTTGCCCTCGTCAATTTAATTGATTTGATTTAACAGGCAAGGGTAGTTCAGTCATTTCCTCTATTATTTACATCGAGTTACATTTTGATTTAATTACATGTCACGCTATGGTTTTCCTAATTTCTGATTGGTCAGGTTTACTTAATTCATAGTAAATCAACCGTTGGTCAGAAAAATATGAATAAATAGTCGATGGAAAGGATTTTTAATGTAGAATCTGTTTCTGTGGTTTTTGAGACCTGATTCTCAAGGTTTTTCCGAAGTTTGCTTTGAATGGCATTTTTAGTATGTAAATGTTTTAAAATACATAATTAATTCATTTTAACTTTGTTTTGTAAAATAAAATATGTTTTCTTATTCATGAGAATATGACCAATCGTTTGGGCTTGGTTTTGAACCCGAAATCGTGGTTTTGTAAAATTAGGATTTTTCCTATGCTTTATGTCTTTATATATATTAATACATGTGTAATGATGTAACTAGGATATTATGTGGATGGATTGCAATCTGTTTGGTGGATGTGATGGTAATGTATTTAATCTAAGGTATGTGAAGCCTATTTTATGTATGTGACTCCTATGTATGTGCACCCTATTCAGTATGTGCACCCTATTCTAGTATGTGGATCCTATTTTAATTGTGGAATTTAACTATGATGATAATGTGCAATACACCTACTCTCAGTTGGGCTTTTATCCAACCCCACCATTTATATTGTGCTAGCCTTGTTATCCTTCTAATTACATTTATTGGCTCTTTACTTAGTTTATGCCATTGTGGCTTAATCATGTGAATCATGCTTCTACATATGATGCCTCCTTTACTTGGAAATGATTTAATCTTGTTGTTGCCTATGTTGGCTCATCTCTTGAAGTACTTGTATAATGATGTTGCCTATGATGGCCTGTTGATTGAGATTATTTATTTGGGTTGTATTCCCAATGCTATGTGCCTCTTGTTATAATTTTCACTATGCTGCCAAGTGAATGTTTATTCATGATATAGTTATTGGCCAATTGACAATGTAGTGTACATGAGTACAAACCACCCACAGGGCAGTGGGGTTTTAGTCCCCCTGCCGGGCACTGGGGTTTTAGTCCCCCTGCCATTTTATATATTAGGCACTGGGGTTTTATTCCCCCTGCCACTTTTTAGGCACAGGGGTTTTAGTCCCCCTGCCATTGGTGAGGTCTGGTAGGTGCGTCACCCTACATTGAGAGGACGTTGAGTCATAATTTATATTCATGAAAATGTGATAATTGTTGATATTTAAATGTGGCAGTTTCTCTCTCTCATATTCATATATTATCCTCATTTCTTTTGAAATCTCTTATTGTAGAGAATCTTTTATATTGCAAAGCTTTTTATTATTATTTGTCCTATACTTTCTTTTTAACACATACCTTGTTTATCTTTCTCTTGCTGGATGGTCCCAACCATCCAGGATAGGAATCAGAGTGCGCATGGAAGCTTGGTGAACCCAAGGCTAAGGATAGGACAAGAAAGATGAAGAACATATAGTATATGATCATAGTTGCTTTTATGTTATGTAGTTGTTTAGTTTGGAGACAATGATGTATTAGTTAAGTCTTCCTCTACCTAGATCCTTGTGCTTGTATAAAGATGTACTTCCTTTATGGAAATTGTGTAATGTACTCTTTATACATTTTGAATAAAGTCAAGATTTAATTCTTCCGCTGCTACACAATTGATGATTTTGTTTATCATGTTTAATAGTAGAGACTTTTGGTCTTTACAGCATGGTATCAGAGCATCAAGGTAGTCAGATTCTTGACTAATTCAAAAAAAAATTGTCTCCCTAGAGTATATAGTTTTCCTTTAGCTAGTTTTTCACCTTAGAGTTGACCTAGCTTGAAAGTTTGATCTAGTAACATAATAATAATTAATTAAAAATAAAATGTGTCAACTTTTTTGGTGAAATTTCTATTGAGTAGCTATTAGAGTAAGAAGTTGAAAGTGATGGTGTCTAGAAAGGGTCAGAGCTTGGGGGCTGGAAATATTTTCCTCCGCCCCACTAGCTTGGTCACGAGGACTCCTGAGCTCATATGACCTGGCCTGGCCTGATCTGAAACGGACAGCTCGAAATAGTCTACCTTTAGACATTACCTTATTGTTGAGTAACCTTTATAACTCCTATATGATGATTTGATTTCTTTTCTCAAACAAAAATAATCTTGTAATCCCTAAGTACCATATATGAGACTTAGATTCCTACGTTTAGGGTTTGGTGTACCCTATGCTATACCTTGAGTTGGAAGATAAATTTTGGTAAGACTTCCATGCTGGATCTTATACCCTTAAAATAGTTTGACTTAGTCAAACCTTTGAGTGGAAAGGTAGTGTTAGTACCCTGTTAGATTTTGGGGTTGTTGATTTCGAGGACGAAATCCTCTTTAGGGGGTTGGAGTCCCTCAATGCATTGAAATCAAGAAACTCTAACTCCTTAGATATGGGATTAGTGAGCTTATATGTTTAGCGAGAGTTGAACAAACATAATATAATTATAATTCATCTTGTTTGTTTATGAGCAAATGAATAAGTCATATAATCCATATGCTTGAACCTTAATATACTCTTGATGCACATAATCATTAATTATTCATATGTGAATATGCCTAGTTTTGATTAAGTCACTCTAATGGTAAAATGTGTATGGTAAAATACACCCTACGGATGCCTTGATAGGTAATGGTCATATTGACCTGAACCCTAAGATGTAATCATCTAGCCTTGACAACATATGCATATATAAACCCTTCATGCCTTTCTTGACACAATAGTGACATTAGGTGTCATCACATGATATACCTTAATGCATGTAGATGTGTTATAATCCCTTAATCATAATTGTGACCCGATTATCGGCATAGGGAAGGCATAGCACCTTGTTGACTAAAATACATCTCAGTAATCATCTTAACATGGGTTGGTTTATGAATAAAATCAGTAATAAGATGATGAGTAATTTGATTCATATAATGTGATGTTAATTCATAGTAATTAGTGTTATAAGAGAAAATGATTAATGATGTCATGGATATGAGTATGTTAGATGTTGTGATAAGCCATACACCCTTAGACTTGTGATTAGATTAATAATTTGTTGGATAATATTATATGGCTCTCACCCAAAATTATATGGCATAATCCCATAAGATGTAGTTATTGGGTAATACTATTGAGTTATTTAGGTTTTGACCTAATACATTAATTGTTGTTGGGAATGGTTTAGTATATGTTGTAATGGCTTAGTAAACCCTAATTGTGCCTAAAACCCTTGATAAGGGAAATTCACATATTGAGATATAATGGTTTGAATAAAATGTGGCACAAGTGATAGTATAATAGATATGCTGCCTTTTCATGATAGAGTTTATGCAACAAGATGTTAGGTTAAGTTTAATAAAAGACTATAGGTTTTGTGGAAACCTTAGTAACACCTGACTTATGTAGATTTTATGTGGTACCCTAGATTAAGGGTTATAACCTAATGTTTAAGGTTGGGTTGTTGCACACTCACCCTCTCTTTCCTCTTGTTGTGATTTCGGGGACGAAATCCTCTTTAAGGGGTGGTGTGCTGTAACATATTGAAACTCAGGGTCTTCCCTGCAATTTACCCACTTTTGAGCTTTTCTTGACCTTCGAGTCCATTTGGACCTTTTCTATAAATTCCACATCCTTTTGGATCATTCTTGGACTCCTTGTGCATTTTGAGCACAATTTGATGTTGAAATCACTATTTACCCTCATTTATGTAAATTGAGGGGTGTTTGCACAAATAACCCACATTAGGAGATAAGTTAGGGTTAATTATGTAATTTGGTCATTTATGGGATAATATATTAGATTATGTTTATTTGGAGCTTTGTGGAGAAATATATTATTAATAATGTGTATTTGAGTTCATATATGGGTACATTAACCTTTATTATTTTCTCTCTCCTCAAAATATGATTTTAATTCATATTAATATGTTATTTTGTTGAGAAATGATTATTTGTACCCTAATGTGTTTTATATCTCGAGATTACTCACATGTTTCTCATTAATGAGCTTTTTCATATAATTCCTTCATATTAATATATTATTATACTCCTTTATGAGCTATATATTTATTAAGGGCCTTATTATGCATTAAACGAGAAAGTGATTGCATAGAATTGTAATACTCGTCATTATAAGCCTATGGTTCAATTTTGGTGTTATTTGGAGTTGATTTGACCCTTCAAATCCTTTTTATTAGCTTTCAATATAGTATAACTATAGTGCTTTAATCGATCTCATTGATTTCAGCTGTAATGCTAAGGTTCGGAGTTATTTGGGCTGTCACGCGCCCCCTTCAGTGACCGAGCCATCCAACGACCCTGATTTCATCATCTGCGTGTCACCTCGATCTAACGGTTTGCGATTTATCCCTAACCTCCCGCCCAGCGAGTACTGAAGCCGTTTCCACAGCAGACCTGAGCCCGATCTCGTTCTCTCTCTACAGGGATCCTTTGCGCACGATTTTACTTCCATTCTCTTCGTCTCCCGCCGCCGGTTCGAGTGAACCCTTGATCACCGCCTATCTCATTGAGTTGACAAAACGCCCAAAGTCGGCAACCTCCTCCTCTCCAGCATGGAATCGCAGAGACAGACACGGCAACCCCTACGCCTATACAAGGCTCTAGAAACGACCCTCGGGCTTCGCACTTCCTTCCTCCTCCATAAATTTCTCCTCTAGCTTCCCAGAGCTCCTCGTCCTACTCGCTCTTCTTCCCCGGCGACGACGACCTCCCCTGGTCTCAGTGAGCCACCCCCGTTCGATTCCTTTAGCGGTGAGCATCCTTGACACACTTTCTTCGTTCCTCACTTGTCATTTTGACCCGAGTTACCCCCGAACGCCTGGTCCTATAGACCACAGTCATGGCCTCCGGCGGCGCCTAGCTTTTCCTGGCTCTGGGGCTCCTCCGCCCGTGATAAGACCCGACCTAGGTCCGTTTTCACCTCGCGAATAGATCACCTACTTTCGTTTTTCGGTTCCTGCAGGGTCCTTTTGGTTTTGATCTCCAAACGATTCCCCTGTTTCCCGACCTTCACCAGCCTTAATGGTGGTTGCAAGGGTTCCCGCCTAGTGGCAAGGCTTCCTTCGGCTTCGCCAGGTCTCAATGGACCTGTTCCCGTCCTTCGGTTGCTTTGGGGTGCGTTGGTTTCACGATGAGGCAATGGAGTCAAAGCTCCAGTAGGCTACTCCATCGCCATGGCCAAGGCTGAAGAAGCCTGGCTGTGTAAAGATGCCCGGGGTCATACCCCTGTGAGGGCGATGCCTCATCACCCAGGGGCAATATCGTCTTTTCCCCTTGTTCTTCTTTCTGTCGCAAACGACCGATCAATGGTTACATATGACCGATTTGCCCTCGTCAATTTAATTGATTTGATTTAACAGGCAAGGGTAGTTCAGTCATTTCCTCTATTATTTACATCGAGTTACATTTTGATTTAATTACATGTCACGCTATGGTTTTCCTAATTTCTGATTGGTCAGGTTTACTTAATTCATAGTAAATCAACCGTTGGTCAGAAAAATATGAATAAATAGTCGATGGAAAGGATTTTTAATGTAGAATCTGTTTCTGTGGTTTTTGAGACCTGATTCTCAAGGTTTTTCCGAAGTTTGCTTTGAATGGCATTTTTAGTATGTAAATGTTTTAAAATACATAATTAATTCATTTTAACTCTGTTTTGTAAAATAAAATATGTTTTCTTATTCATGAGAATATGACCAATCGTTTGGGCTTGGTTTTGAACCCGAAATTATGGTTTTGTAAAATTAGGGTTTTTCCTATGCTTTATGTCTTTATATATATTAATACATGTGTAATGATGTAACTAGGATATTATGTGGATGGATTGCAATCTGTTTGGTGGATGTGATGGTAATGTATTTAATCTAAGGTATGTGAAGCCTATTTTATGTATGTGACTCCTATGTATGTGCACCCTATTTAGTATGTGCACCCTATTCTAGTATGTGGATCCTATTTTAATTGTGGAATTTAACTATGATGATAATGTGCAATACACCGACTCTCAGTTGGGCTTTTATCCAACCCCACCATTTATATTGTGCTAGCCTTGTTATCCTTCTAATTATATTTATTGGCTCTTTACTTAGTTTATGCCATTGTGGCTTAATCATGTGAATCATGCTTCTACATATGATGCCTCCTTTACTTGGAAATGATTTAATCTTGTTGTTGCCTATGTTGGCTCATCTCTTGAAGTACTTGTATAATGATGTTGCCTATGATGGCCTGTTGATTGAGATTATTTATTTGGGTTGTATTCCCAATGCTATGTGCCTCTTGTTATAATTTTCACTATGCTGCCAAGTGAATGTTTATGCATGATATAGTTATTGGCCAATTGACAATGTAGTGTACATGAGTACAAACCACCCACAGGGCACTGGGGTTTTAGTCCCCCTGCCGGGCACTGGGGTTTTAGTCCCCCTGCTATTTTATATATTAGGCACTTGGGTTTTATTCCCCCTGTCACTTTTTAGGCACTGGGGTTTTAGTCCCCCTGCCATTGGTGAGGTCCGGTAGGTGCCTCACCCTACATTGAGAGGACGTTGAGTCATAATTTATATTCATGCAAATGTGATAATTGTTGATATTTAAATGTGGCAGTTTCTCTCTCTCATATTCATATATTGGCCTCATTTCTTTTTAAATCTCTTATTGTAGAGAATCTTTTATATTGCAAAGCTTTTTATTATTATTTGTCCTATACTTTCTTTTTAACACATACCTTGTTTATCTTTCTCTTGCTGGATGGCCCCAACCATCCAGGATAGGAATCAGAGTGCGCATGGAAGCTTTGTGAACCCAAGGCTAAGGATAGGACAAGAAAGATGAAGAACATATAGTATATGATCATAGTTGCTTTTATGTTATGTAGTTGTTTAGTTTGGAGACAATGTTGTATTAGTTAAGTCTTCCTCTACCTAGATCCTTGTGCTTGTATAAAGATGTACTTCCTTTATGGAAATTGTGTAATGTACTCTTTATACATTTTGAATAAATTCAAGATTTAATTCTTCCGCTGCTACACAATTGATGATTTTGTTTATCATGTTTAATAGTAGAGACTTTTGGTCTTTACACCTCCCCGCTGATTGTGGGAGGTAGGAGATGACTTGACAGTCATCAAATTAGGATGGGATCCATGGGGTCAGATCTAAGGGTCGATATTCTACCTTTTTTTCATTCAACGGATCGCTGACTTGGACAAACTCAATTAAAAAGGAAAATAAATGGATTTTTTAATACATTATCTTCAAGAAATCGTAGTAAATAGTGGGAATGTCCAAATGAGATGAAAATTGAACCATAACTTCACAAATATGTGGAGAATATCTATAAAATTTTTGGGATCAAAAGATTAAGTTTGATTGACCAATTTTCTTCTTTGGTCAATTTGATGAATTCATCAAATTTAAGGTGTTATAATGTGTATAAAGCTCACATTGATCACCATATTTCGAATTTGACTCTCAACATTGATTGTGAAGCCAAGAAAAATGATTTGGGACCATGAGTGAGTATAATGAGGTCAAAAGAGTAATTACTTTATTCTTATGTTAAGATTCACTTCGTCACATCCTTCCCTCCTTAAAAAGGAATTTCATCCCTAAAATTCAAAAACATCCTCAAAATTAGAATTATCCAAATCCAGATCATATCCTCAATTACTAGAATATCCTCAACTATATAATAAAAATCATGTCCTCAAAGTTCAAGTAGTCCAATAATCATAATTGAGATTCCATGTTTCATATCGCAACTAACTTGGTATCAACATCGTTTCATCATCGAGCAATTGAGTATCAAGGTCAATGCATATATTGTTCAAAGTCATCATATGAGTCAACAATATGGAAAGCATCCTATTGATCACAATTTTGGGGAGATAATATTTTATGTCAAACAAATAGAGTTCTTGAATCAAGTGTACAAGGTGACTTTCAATCCCAACATATCAGGGTCCTAGCTTCTACATTGGCGTAGGTGGTATTATACATCCATGATTTGAGATTTCATATTTCAACATTTTGAGACAACTTCATACTTTTAATATCATGATTTCAAGCTCAAAAATCAATGGGAGGTCCCACCCTAGTCCTAATGAGAGATGAACCTTAAGTCATAAATTGAGAGGGTCAAAATAGTCATCATTTCAAAATTTTAAGATTTGGGATTTTGGAGTCATTAGTCATATATTTAGGGTGATTTCAAGACCCATATCATGTTTCAAATTTTTTTACATCAATATCAAGAATTGAAGTTAAGACATCAAGGTCATATGTATAAATATTCCAAATCTAGGGTTTAGATTCCTATATAGACCTTAGGGGGGATCACTCATCTATATTCAATTTTGAGCAACAATATTTAAGCAATATTCAAACAACATATTAAGATTTCATTATCATGGTATCCACATTTGATGAATGATCTAGACCTAGGTCTATCTAGGAAATCAACCACAAGCTATAATCAACATTGTCATATACCAAGGTCATCATTAAATCAAGATTTCAAGATCGAGTATCAATATTATCATGGATTTAGCCTATTAACCTTATGCCAACCAAAATAAATGGGGTAAAAGGAGATACCTTTCCAAACTCTAAATAATCAACAAGGTGAAAACGTAGAGGTAGTCATAATAGGGATGTGACCTAGTTTAGGGGAGTCACGAGTCATCTACTACCCTAATCTAGCACATTACCTACATTAGTCACAATCCATTGAGCTTATTCAAATAGGGAGAGTATCAATGATTAAATCATATTCCATAAGGTCATGAGATCAAAATTCAACGTCATAATAGGGAAATAATGACAAGATTTTACAAAATCAAGTTAATATTTGCATTCCTTTCCTTTCATGATCAAGGTAGTGATATAATTTGGAAATCGAGGATTTGAATTTAGCATTCAAGGAATTAGAGCATAATAATGCAAAATCTAGGCCCATCATCATATTAAAGTGGAGATTGAAAAAGGTATCAATAGTCAATAGGAACACTACTTTTTGCATCATAGTCTTGAATCATGATTTTGTGAGTCATTAAGATTAATAATTTGATGGCATAATCATGATGTGTATCAAATAAGGAAAAAGTTTTCTTAACTATGTCAGAGGTTTAATCAACAACAGGGAGACATAAATTTTATAAAATATGGACCTCATCAATAATGAGGTATAAGGTATACATCTTTCTTACTTCACCAAAACAAGATTATTATAATTTACCTCAAACATAGGAAGCATGTAGTCAAGTTTATGCTAAATTGATTTTGCATGATATTAGAGGTCATACATGAGTATTTTATTCCAAGATTCATTAATCAAAATCAAGTTTTCAAACTAAGGTTAGATCATGGTATCAACTTTCAAAATTTAGTGATATTCTTTTTTTCCCATGCATAAGATACCCATAATCAATATATCATGTGGTAAAAGGTCACAAGAAAGGACCACATGAGGGGAAAAGAAGACAAACTAATCTTCATTGACATGGGTGGCTTAGGATAGTCATTAAAGAAGAGATGAGATGCCAGAAGACACTCTAGGGTTTCACATGAGAACCTTTAGGTCCAATTATAGATCAACTAAGGCCAGGTAGAGCGGGGGATCTCAGCCACTGTGAAGATAGATAGGAGAAATTATGCCAGGACCCCGAACCTAGAAACCTCAATTTTTACCATTATAGACTTTATGGTTTCTTGGGCGTAAGAGACTTGAGAAATTATTGACTGAAAGTATATGGGAGTGTGTAAGCTCTTCTACCAACTGTCACGAAACCATTTTTACCCCAATCCAAATCCCACTATCCAAATAGTAGAAAAAGTACTGAAGCACCCGTCCCTGAGTGGCCCGATAGGATCTAACACACTGGCATATACAATAAGAAATAATAGCTCAAAAACTAGATATTTAAAGAACAAACTAACCAATATGGAGATATAGATGATTTATCCTTGTCGTCAGAGTATGTAGAGTGCGGAAGCAATCTTAGTTAGTGTTCCATTTCTATTGCCTAAAATCAATAAAATCGAGACACAATCATGCAATTGCATGGTACGCTATCAAAATCAAGTAAATGATTTATAGAAAAAGAGTATACTTGGAAGGACTTATATTCAAAATTATACCAAGCAACTTCCCAAACCAAAAGTTATTTGACAAGTTGTGTATTTCAAACTTTCAATTTTTATTATGAGTTCCCATTATGCTGTAATCAAGAAGCATGCTTATATAATTTTTTTGTGACTCTATCACCCCAACACAATTGGGGAGGTCACTAGGCTCCTTCTCTCCAAATGAGGTAGGAGGCCAATGTACAAGACCCACCTCTGAACGAGAAGGGTGCTTGCACTGAATATCAACATTATCAACATTATCCACATCATCATCATTATCACAGGAAGTCATAATGGGCATTTCATTTTTGTTTTCCAATTTGTCTCAAAATATAATATAAGAAATACATAATCCTAATCAATAGTGAATAGTAGCTCAACCAAGTATATAGCTAAGTACAAAATCAATAGATACATAAAAAGTATCGTCATTACAACCAAAGAGAAGGTATAATAGCATACCTTTCACCGAAGATTTTGATTACAAATCATAAGTCAACCCTTCGAGTCAGATCCTAAATCACAATATTGGATCAAGGGTTAAGATCATGATATTTAATATATCATGTTTCAATATTTGAGATTAGGGTTACACTTTCCTATTTAAATCTTAGGATTAGGTCATTCACTTATAATCAATAATGTTTCCAAAAGTCCAACTTTATTCAAGTATCAAGCATGTTTCAAGAGTGAATGACCTACCTAGGTATTTATAGGAACACATGTCAACCCTAAATGTTATCTTAATTATTTAGTTAACCATCAAATATCTATATCATTATCAAGATCAAATAGTATCATTGGAACTCTAGTTTAGATCAGGTAGAGTCAATGTCAGGCATATGATTAGGGATTTGCAAGATTAAGATTAATCATCATAATATTAAGGTTAATCCTTAGTTCAATGTCCATGATTCACATTCTAGGGGAGATGAGTTACAATATTAGATCTAAACTTATATTTAATCAAGTTTGGTTCTAATATGATCATTAGAGCCAAATATCAGGATTTCAAGGGATAAATCACTAAAATAGAGTCATTTGACAAATTGAATAAACAATAGATTTTGATTTAGATAGATCCGTCTAAATCGTTTAGAATCAGATCTCAATATTATTTTTAAATTATTCAATGGATTTTTCTGATCAATATTGACTACTTATTTGTAATTTTTGGAGCTAGGAATTGGGAGATACATTTTTTGCAAGCTTTGACCATTTATTTGATTTTTTAGCAGGGAGGGAGCAAAAATACCTTGAAATATGAAAAAAAACGCCCCTCAGATGCATGATGGATGGCCTAGATTTTGCCACATAGGCTATATGGATCGGTTAGTTTAGGTTCCAGTTTGATCCTTCAATTGGTCAGTTCAGACTTGATTTATCGATTCACTTTGGGTCTACTGGGCCCCTTGGATCGATTGGTTTCCCTTTTGGACCGACCGGTCCGGGATCCCTCTCCTTCTTCACAAAGAGACCGCATGAGACATAATCTAGAGGCAGAGGGGAGCTCGCTGAAGTGGGGTCTTTGGGAGCAAGAGGCTCTGAGGTCAGAAGTGGAGGTGTCAACTGAGTCCCTTAGAACCCTACGGATCATACGGGAACATCGATTTATGGGCAGGAGATGTGAGGACGAGATGCCCAAAAAGATAAGTGGTGGTTGATCGGCCTTTTTCACGCGTCTGGAAATGAACGCGGGACAAAGGAAGAAATCAAGCTTTAAATTTATAACCCGAAACCTTCTAGGCCCCCGTAACTTAATTACGGGGTCGAAGTAGATATACAGGGTCGAAAACAGGGACGTGGTGACGTTTAGGACGCCACAGATTTCTGTTCTTGAGTCAGACAAGCCAAAACGATAGTCGATAAAAGAAAGTGCTAGAACTAGTCTAGCGGGTTGTCACGATTAAAATAAGGAAAAGAAAAGAAAACAAAAGCAAAACCAGACAGAGCGCAAGGTTCTACTAACTAGAGAAAGAGAGTTCTTGGCTATGTAACCACAAAAGGGGCAGTCTATGCACTCGTTCTCGGGCGTAGACAACCCTCGAACACCCAAGCAAGCATCTAGCACGCACAGCGGCATCTGTCCTGTGGGGTCATCCCACTCGCTCTCGCGATGCGTGACTAAAACCATCAACGATATGTCATTAACCCTCTCTCAAGGGGTGACATATCAACACCTCAATATATGCTTAGTTCCCTCTCGGGTCTTAGGATATTATGGGGTGTTAGGAACATAATACCTTAGATCGTCCTCCTCTCAGGTTCAGATCCAAACTACCGTCTCTTAGCTATTTCTACAACGGATCTCTCAATATAGGCAGAAATAGCAGTTCAAGCGAGTAAGAGATCAACCAAACTAGCAATCATAACTTGGAAAGAGAAAATAGAACATGCAACATACTAGATCTGATATGAATCTACTTGCTTAAGGCAAAAGTATATAAACATGCCCAGACCGGGCTGCATAGCCAAGAAGGAGCTAACTAGCCATAGACAAGCATAGCTGGCACCGAACAAAGATGGATAAACATTGTTTGTACAAGAAATAAAGGAATGCAGTAGAATGAAAGAGAAGAGGGAAGAGATATAGCCCGTAGAGGAGAGGTGGCTCTCGCTCCTTGGCCTCTGTGTAGGCCGGATCTCGCCCCTAGGGTCTTCTCTTTGTCCCTCTGGACTCCTCGGTTCTCTCTTTTTCTAGGCCATATCGGGCAGCAGCCGTATCGGGCGGCGGCCGTATCGGTCGGCGGGCGTATCGGGCAGCGGGCGTATCGGTCGGCAGGCGTATCGGGCGGCGGGCGTATCGGGCGGTGGCCTTTGGGGAACCCGACACACTAGCTCCTTGGTCTAGGAACTAGCTCTTGCAGGGTCCTTCCTCCAGCCCTCCGCTCCCTCCAGCTCCGAAGAAGCATTCTTGTAGGCTGGCAACTGCTATTTATAGGCAGTGAGTTGATGTGAGTTGTAGCTTTTATTGGTCCACGTGTCCTTCATCCGTGGCTTCAATATTGAGGAACCAGGTCGGCCAATATGACTGTCACTCGACGACCGTATCGGGCAACCGTATCGGGCAGCCGTATCGGTCGGCGACCGTATCGGTCGGTGCACCTGTATCGGTCGACGGCCGTATCAGTCGGTGCACCCGTATCGGTCGACGGCCGTATCGGTCGGCGCACCCGTATCGGTCGGCGGCCGTATCGGGCAGCTGTATCGGCCGGCGGCCGTATTGGTCAGCTGTATCGAGCGTCTTTGTCAGGCGGCCATCTCATCCAGACCATATGAGGCAGCTGTATCGGGCACCCGTATCGGGCAACCATATCGGCCAGCTGCTGCGATTCTTGTCTTTTCCTGGTCTGGTACTTGAAAGTCCCAAAATTGGCTAGTTTCGGTGCCTGCAAGTCTAAAATTGGCTAATTAGCTACATTTATTGGCTATTTTGACTATTTTATCTAATGAGAGACAAAAATCATAAAACATGAGCAAAATGGTGCATATTAGGACTAAAGTGATATAAAACCATAGATAAAATGCATAGAAAATATGCGCTAATTTGGGTGTTATCAACTACCCCAAGCTTAAACCTTGCTTGTCCTCAAGCAAGACTGTGCTCAAAGAACAAAAAGATAACATCCAAATTAAGCTTGGCAATAGATGATAAGGTTAAGAAAAAATAGTTTAAAGCATCAATACTCTTGATCCATGTCATTTCAGAACAAACCCCCACCAAACAAGTACAATCCTGCCAAAGTAAGATCAAAGAATTTCCAGGCAAGATTAAGCAAATTCACTATAGCCTGCCAATACTCATGAGGGTTTGAATCATAATTATTTGATCATGAAAGAGTTGTCACTTAGGTGATCATGCGGGTGATGAGTAATGAGCCATCACCATGAATCCATGCATACCAATCAGGAATATCATGCCTCACACTTATTCATGTCCTAAGAAATAAAGCAAAAAGACTCTAATGACTTCTGAGGATCCCGATCTGCGTCAGGTTGGTCCATGTAGCGAGCAACAGTCCCTGCAGTCCGAACCAGCTGGTCCAAAGCACTGAGATGAACTCCTCGTACTGCGCCCGAACCAACCCTGCTACTGAGATGATCTCATAGGTCACCTAGGGGGTTCCCAGTGACTCTCTAATGAGCTTTTAGAGTGGTACTACCAGGCACGACATATCCGCGTTCATGAGCGCAGTCATACACCGGTTGGGCACCATCCTCAACTCTCCTAAAAGAGAAAACAAGCGCTCATTTATTGTTCACACTCAAGCTTTTATCATCTGCATTCTATTTTTGTGGGACTGGGTGAGAACTATATAGATATTTTGGGGTTTTGTGGGCGGCCAAGCCTCTTTTGCACATTTTTATATTTTTCATCTTTTTGACTCAATCTAATGTGAGAAGGCATGTATTCCATCAAGGAAAAGCACTTCACCTTGATCATGGCTCAAAACTCATCATGGCCCGCTTGATACCTGTGTGAAAAGATAGCAATTATGATTCAAGAATCCTTAGAATAGAGGAAAACTTGTGAATCCACAGCTAGGTTCTTTGATCATGTTTTAGCTCATTCCAACAGTCCTTTACCGTGGATTTGCCATTCACGACACAGATCAAGGGAATTTAGCTTTAAGCTACGAAAAAGGGACATAACCTTAGCTTTATTACCAAACTCAAGGAAAGAGTCAAAGAGCAAGTCCAGCAAGAGGTCAAGCAATTTTTAAGATAAAAATTGTGCATCTAGGCATACAATCAAGCATTTATCTATTAGATTCGCACCATATAGTCATAATTGCAAAGCTAAAAAGCTGAAAATTTTGACAATTTAAGACTAAATGCAGGAAATAGACATGCATGCAAGAAGGGTGAAGCGAAAAGAAGGGCGAAGCCTACCACCCCAAGCTTAAAACTTTGCTCGTCCTCGAGCAAGTCTCAAACTTGAAATAGGGAGGCAGGAATGCATGAGTTTAACGACATTTATTGAAGTTCTAAAGATGATGCATGGGTGCAAGGATATCAAAACAGTTAGAGGAAAGATATTAACCAACAAGAACATGAAAAGCAAAATTTATTGTAATGAAAGGGTGGGAGGGTGGGTAAGAGAAAAGGGGGTGGCTGCCCCACGATACTGACACTGGGATCCCAAATTCTGAGTTTTGGGACCAGTGTCGCCTGTGTCTTGCCGACGGGTTCCGCCACATAATATGAGTAGAATAGGCGGATGTGTTGGCCCTGCCGAGTCTGAAGAAGAAAAGTAAAATCTGGCGACTCGGTGAAGTCATCTTTGTGCTGGAAGTGGCTTGAACTGCACTGGGATGAATTCTTCAGCATTTCATCCTCAGGGTACCTTTCATTATATGATTCTAAAAATGAAGGACATGGGATGTCGACACAGGATGAGATAGATGAGAGAGGTTGGTCGTTATATTGAGGACTCATATCTTCTCTCTCCATCTCTGCACTTGAGGTTAGATGCTCAGATAAATCTTCATGTACTGTCTGACTCATCCAATCATCTTCTAAGCAAAAAGTACCCCCTGAAGAATCTGTTTGTGGTTCTACCACCCCAAGCTTATCACCTGGCGTAGAGTCAGGGGTGTCTTCATGCTCAGCAGCCATGTTGTAGTGAACCATCCATGCTACCCCCTTGACGTCCACCAAGCCTTGTGAAGGTATGGTGGCGAATGATGGCTCGTGCTGCTCCAACTCGTCTTCATTACTATACTCACTGCTCCATGTCGAGCAGTTGTCATCATCATCGTCTTCGTCGAAAAAATTGTTCCAAACCATGGTTGACGTACTTCTCAAAGCAAAATGACAAGTCTCAATATGAGAAATATCACTCTGGTCTGGTTCAATATCTGACTCTGGTTCCTCAAACCAACCTTCTGGTTGTGAGGTCGATTGGATTTTTGAGTCTTCATCATCATCATCATGGACCCATTCATGTCTATGACTCATTTCTTCCATTGGTTCATCAACTGGGTCATCTGGATAGAATGAAGGGCTTTCCCAAGTGGGTTGGTCTTCACAGAAAAATCCTTGTGAATCTAGTTGATGGTCTGAATAGGATGGTGATTCATACTCCACTTCATGCCCAATGGGATGGTCTTGATGACTAACATCGTCATTGTCTTGTGATGGCAGTTGTAACCGAATTGTAACCAGATCGATGAGCTCTTGGAGCCTCCTGCCTTGTTCAACATCTTTATCATTAAGTTGTTGTACTTGAGCAGCAATGCTTTCGAGACCCGTCGATTCTGCCATGCACATGTAAGGGGAACCCGCTGTATTAAATTGATGCTTTAGGATGGATCCTTGTTCAACAGTTTGAATTATACTATTACTACAGTCTGGAGCCCCGGTGGCTGCTTTGAGATGACGATCCTGCTCTTCTAGCAGTTGTTGCATTGGATCAACATCTTCTTGGAGATGAGGCGCTAAGGAGGTGAGTTCTTGAATACTTTCCCTAGCCAACTCCACTGCCTTAATCAGTTCTTGATCCCATGATAGCATGGGGGTCGATGGTTGATTGGCAGTCTCCTTTGTTGGAATTTCAACATATGACGACGGTGGAGGTGAGTATAACTCGACTAGTTGCAGAGCACGACCTTCAATTATTTGCCAGCAGTCAGAACTGCAGAAAAACTTGGGAGGACAGGTGGACAAGATGACTTGTCTTGCGGAAGCAAGGTCCATGGCTGAAAAAAAAGGTATGAGAAAAAGAAAAGTGATTTAGTATATATGAACAAGTATGTGTAAAGCAAGAGGAAAACTATGCATGTATATACAGACTTATAGTGACAGAACAAAAATCTACTAGGCGTGTAAACGTGGAAAACCACGTCCCCGACAACGTCACCAAAAGTTGATCGGCCTTTTTCACGTGTCTGGAAATGAACGCGGGACAAAGGAAGGAATCAAGCTTTAAATTTATAACCCGAAACCTTCTAGGCCCCCACAACTTAATTAGAGGGTCGAAGTAGATATACGGGGTCGAACACAGGGACGTGGTGACGTTTAGGATGCCACAGATTTCTGTTCTTGAGTCAGACAAGCCAAAACGACAGTCGATAAAAGAAAGTGCTAGAACTAGTCTAGCGGGTTGTCACGATTAAAATAAGGAAAAGAAAATAAAATAAAAGCAAAACCAGACAGAGCGCGAGGTTCTACTAACTAGAGAAAGAGAGTTCTTGGCTATGTAACCACAAAAGGGGCAGTCTATGCACTCGTTCTCGGGCGTAGACAACCCTCGAACACCCAAGCAAGCATCTAGCACACACAGTGGCATCTGTCCTGTGGGGTCATCCCACTCGCTCTCACGATGTGTGACTAAAACCATCAACGATATGTCATTAACCCTCTCTCAAGGGGTGACATATCAACACCTCAGTATATGCTAAGTTCCCTCTCGGGTCTTAGGATATTATGGGGTGTTAGGAACAGAATACCTTGGATCGTCCTCCTCTCGGGTTCAGATCCAAACTACTGTCTCTTAGCTATTTCTACAACGGATCTCTCAATACAGGCAGAAATAGTATTTCAAGCGAGTAAGAGATCAACCAAACTAGCAATCATAACTTGGAAAGAGAAAATAGAACATGCAACATACTAGATCTGATATGAATCTACTTGCTTAAGGCAAAAGTATATAAACATGCCCAGACCGGGCTGCATAGCCAAGAAGGAGCTAACTAGCCATAGACAAGCATAGTTGGCACCGAACAAAGATGGATAAACATCGTTTGTACAAGAAACAAAGGAATGCAGTAGAATGAAAGAGAAGAGGGAAGAGATATAGCCCGTAGAGGAGAGGTGGCTCTCGCTCCTTGGCCTCTGTGTAGGCCGGATCTCGCCCCTAGGGTCTTCTCTTTGTCCCTCTGGACTCCTCGGTTCTCTCTTTCTCTAGGCCGTATCGGGCAGCAGCCGTATCGGGCGGCAGGCGTATCGGTCGGCGGGCGTATCGGGCGGTGGGCGTATCGGGCGGCGGCCTTTGGGGAACCCGACACACTAGCTCCTTGGTCTAGGAACTAGCTCTTGCAGGGTCCTTCCTCCAGCCCTCCGCTCCCTCCAGCTCCGAAGAAGCATTCTTGTAGGCTGGCAGCTGCTATTTATAAGCAGTGAGTTGATGTGAGTTGTAGCTTTTATTGGTCCATGTGTCCTTCATCCGTGGCTTCAATCTTGAGGAACCAGGTCGGCCAATATGACTGTCACTCGACGACCGTATCGGGCAACCGTATCGGGCAGCCGTATCGGTCGGCGGCCGTATCGGTCGGCGCACCTGTATTGGTCGACGGCCGTATCAGTCGGCGCACCCGTATCGGTCGACGGCCGTATCGGTCGGCGCACCCGTATCGGTCGGCGGCCGTATCGGGCAGCTGTATCGGCCGACGGCGGTATTGGGCAGCTGTATCGAGCGTCTTTGTCGGGCGGCCATTTCATCCAGACCATATCAGGCAGCTGTATCGGGCACCCGTATCGGGCAGCCATATCGGCCAGCTGCTGCGATTCTTGTCTTTTCCTGGTCTGGTACTTGAAAGTCCCAAAATTGGCTAGTTTCGGTGCCTGCAAGTCTAAAATTGGCTAATTAGCTACATTTATTGGCTATTTTGACTATTTTATCTAATGAGAGACAAAAATCATAAAACATGAGCAAAATGGTGCATATTAGGACTAAAGTGATATAAAACCATAGATAAAATGCATAGAAAATATGTGCTAATTTGGGTGTTATCAGTGGTGGAATCCCAATAGTAGGAGGAAAACATGGAAAAATCAGGGGTTCTCAAGTCTGATATGGCATGGAAGGAAGTAGCATGAGAGAGGCTTGGTTGCTTCAGACCTTGGGGGGGGGTCCTTTTATAGGTGATCATGGCTAGATTTATGGCTAGGTCGAGGTCTAGGTGCAGCCATTGTTGTCAGAGTGAGAGAGGAGAGCAAAGAGCTCATTTTGGCAGCTAGACAAAGCATGAATGATGGACAAACTAGGGTTTCATGAGTTCAAAAATGCAAGGGGATTGTTTTGGCTCGCTCAAAACTTTGAATCGTGGTCAAGAGCATGAGATTGCAAGTCTCAACCATAAAGACACCTTTCCGTTGATTACAGGAGGTAGGAGATGAATTAATAGTCATTAGATCAGGCTGAGATCCACGGGGGTCAGATCTAAGGGCTGACGTTATCCCTTTGTTCATCCAGCGAATCACTGACTTGGAAAAAATCAATTAAAAAGGCAAATAAACAGATTGTTCAATACATTGTCTTTAAGAAATCGTAGTAAATAGTAGGAATGTCCAAATGAGATGAAAATTGAACCATAACTTCACAAATATGCGGAGAATATCTATAAACAATTTGGAAATCAAAAAATGAAGTTTGATTGACCAATTTTCTTCTTTGGACAATTTGATGAATTAATCAAATTTAAGTTGTTATAATGTATATAAAGTTCACATTGATCACCATATTTCGAATTTGAGTCTCAACATTTATTATGAAGCCAAGAAAAATGATTTGGGACCTTGAGTGAGTATAATGAGGTCAAAAGAGTAATTACTTTATTTTTATCCTAAAATTCACTTTGTCACAATCACCTCAAAAGAGAAGGAAGAATCCTATGTTAAAGAGCAAGAAAAGGAGATCTAAAAAACTCAGGGATGAGTAGAACAAAAGGAGAAAGAAGAGAAAAGGGAGCTCCTTTTCACTTAGATACCACCATGGTAAACCATAGTATCCGATCTTTGTGAAGTGAAGATCTTCAAGATATCCACCATGGTTTACACCATAGTCTATGGACAAAAGAGGAGAAACGAGGATAGGGTTCATTAAGAAAATGAGATCAAGAGATGGATCACTTACTAAGGATCAAGGAACCACCATAGATCTCCAAGGAAGAGCTTCTCCAAGCTTGGATCACCACATGTAAAGGATTGTTGCCACCAACCACCAAGGATGAGCTCCTCTTCAGCACCAAGTACACTAGGGCCGAACATGAGATGGGAGTGAGATGGAGGAGGGCTAAAGGAGATACTTGCATGTGTAGGAGAGGTATTATATACTTAGGATTATGAGAGAGATGAAAAGGGTTAGGTGTCAAGATATTAGGGTTCCTCATGACACTTGTCCACCAAAGAATAAACATGCATCAATTAAAACCATGCAAAACACTAAGGTCATGAAAAACAAGAAAACCATGCTACCTCACCTAGTCATGGATAGCCATCTCTTGTAGGAAACCCTAGGTCATTATCATAGAGAAACCATGCAACCCAAAGTACTCAAACCCTAGATCAAGTGATCCAAAAGAAGGTTCCAAACTCAAGCGATCATAGGGATCTCAAAGTACTATCAAAACTTCATTTGACCATAGAGAAAGGACAAGGATAATCAAGGGTGGTTGTTGAAAGACCCAAAACCAAACCGTCAACATAAAGGTCAACATCAACATAAGGTATCAAGGAAAACTTAGAAACCACTCTAAACATAATGTCACTTCCCTCCTCATCAAACCATAGAGCAACAAGGCACCCTGAGGCACCGTTCTCTCTCTCATGATGCTAAGGCACAATGGGCACAACCTACATGTGACAAATTGCAAGATTACCCTTCAACATGGGTAAAGTGCAACTAGGTTCAAGACAAGCAAGCATAGCTCAAACATCATCCAAATAGGACCAAACTAAAACTACAAGCATGTCACATGATATTAAGGCATCTCAAGATATTAGATTACAATTTAAGCATCTTAAAGCAAAGCAAGCATACTCAAGCACTAATCTAGGTCACGAACCTTACATCCCAGTCCATTCATATAATTCCTTCTGACATGATTTAGAAGATATGTGGTTCAGTGTAAACACTATGATTTCTATAGCATATCCCTAAAAGGAAGTCGAAATATCAACTAGACACATCATTGATGATACCATTTCCAACATGGTAGGCTTCCTTCCTTGTGATATACCATGTTGTGGTGTACTAGGTGGAGTCCATTTTGGTTCAATACTACAATCTCATAGAACGTCCTCAAACTCTCAGCTTAAGTACTCTTCACCTCAATTGGATGGAAGTGCTTTAATACTTCACCAAGATGGTTTTGTACTTCATTCATGAAATCCTTGGACCTCTCAAGGGATTATGACTTTTCTTCATTAAGTACAGATAACCATGCCTATTGTGGTCATCTGTGAAGGTAATTAAGTATTGGTAACTGCCTCTAGCATGTGTTCTAAATGGTCCATCTACATCACTATGTAAATTTCTTAATAGATTAGTAGCTCTCACATTATTAATAGTCAAAAGTTATTTTGTCATCTTGCTCAATATTAGTATTTATGAGCCCTAATAGATCACTAGATCTCTCACTATTACTAGTCAAAGGTGCTTTTGTCATCTTTCCCAACACATAAAACTCGCATGTCTCTATTGGTTCAAAATCAAAAGAGTCCAGATAACCATCTTCATGGACTCTGCAAATGTGTTTCTCATTGATGTTCCCTGGACGACAATGCCAATGATATGTTTTGTTTGAATTATTGAGTTTTTGTCTTTTTGTATTTACATTATATACACTTATATATGGAACTAACAAGTATAGACCATAGGACATTGGCACACTTCTATAAAATATTTCATCTTTATTAATAGAACATCGACCATACTTTATAAGAAATTCAAATCCATTCTTGTCCAAAAAAGATACAGATATAATGTTTCTATTAATGGTAGGTACATAACAACAATTCTCTAATTCTATTACAACCCCACTAGGCAGTCATAACTCATAGGTTCCTACTGCACTGAAATCAACTCTTTATCCATTAGTGACACATAATTCAACATCACCTTTCTTTTAAGGTCTTCTTCTCTTCTTATCATACACATTTGAGAAATTGTGAGATGTTCATCTGATATCCAATACCCAATATGAAGAAGTGGAAAAGTTAATCTAAATAACATATATACTTGAAGTAGAGATCACTATCCTGTGGTTCATGTTCCTTAGTTACTTTAGGTGAAAAAAACACATTCCTTTTACACTTACCCTTCTCCTTATCTTAAGTAAAGAAGACTTGGACTTCAATTTAGCCTTTCCTTTGTCCTTGGACACCCCTGTGTTGATCACCATCATAAGTTTGTTCTTCTTCATTTGTACTTCAACATTTATCAACATGCCAAGCATTTTTTATAATGGTTTAGACAAGTTATTCAAGTAATATCACTCAATAAATTGGATATATGATTCAGGCAACAATTGTAGGATCATATTTGTGGCCAA
The DNA here is from genome assembly GCA_963693085.1 of Alisma plantago-aquatica. NCBI lineage: Eukaryota > Viridiplantae > Streptophyta > Magnoliopsida > Alismatales > Alismataceae > Alisma > Alisma plantago-aquatica. Next base: position 524,672,251 of record OY856415.1, read on the forward strand.
CTTTTGTCCCAATGGAATCCCAATTTCTACATATGTTCCATATGCCCAATAATATTGAGCACGTGAGGCTCTACTGGATCCTTTTCTATCATCTTACACTCAAAGATAACCTTAGATACATTGTACCTCTCCTTCTTTTAATGACTTTGGCACATGTTATTAAGATGTGCTACCATCTCGAGAATGTCCATGTATTCATGATGCTTATGCAACTCAAACCTCATATCATAACAAGGTTTTTAATATTTGTGGCATTGTGACATTCTTCCAATATGCATCCCCTCCGCCCTAGGCATGTTACGAGTGGGTTCCTCTAGCATTGGTGTGTCCAAGACATAGAAATTATGCTTATGAATGAGAACCATTAAAAAAATCTAGTCATAGTTATGGAAGTTGGTCTAGTTTATTTTGTCCTTCTCATGGACTAAACACGTTGTGTTACTGTTTTCCATCTAATTAAACATAAAAATTTTGGACTTAAAAAAAAATATATTAATTGGTTTGAAAATAATGATGATATTAATCAGGATCTTAATGAACTATCAATCCCACTATTGTATTCAAATTAATAACCCTCTTCATTAGTTTGCAAACATTAAAAAGTAAAATTTAGTAGTGGGCTATGATCCACATTTCATCAAATCATGAGTAAGATTTGTCCGATTACCCACAAAATGATTATTTAGGTAGGCTACTTTTGTCTATTGCATCCAATGCAACTCTTTGATAAATGGTATGAGCAACTCTTTGATAAATGGTATGAGCAGCTCCTTGTCATATCCCATCTTCATATATCTAGACACTTAATCTCGTAAAGGTAACCTATTTAAGCCAACATGATAGTCTAGCCACTGTACTTTGATAGATGCTACATATCTACCATCACACTTCCATGAGATGGATGAAACACCATGATTTTCCATAATATTCTCTTAGTCGATCAAGATTTTCAGGTGTGATGCTTGTCAAAATCATCTAATACTTAATATATATTGAGGGGTTTTATTTATAAATACATATACATATCCAATCATGACATACTTATAATAGATATATATTCGTAATATACACACAAAAGAAACATACAATCACTTATATAGGAGTGATGGTTATGTTCGTAATAAGACAGTTCTTTGGAGTCATAAATAATTGATGTCCACCTAAGGTCATACATCATATGTATCCACCTATATTGGAAATTCTTGTGTTAGGAAAAGGCTGGTCAATTGACTGGGCCATCCAGTCGATCAATTCATCCTTCTACCGAAAAGTTGGTATAAATCGGTCCTTTGATTGGTACCTAGCTCAAGTGGTTGGTTGGACTTGTCAGTTGACCCTTCAATCGATTAGCTAGTTTTGTAGTCCTCTAATCAATTGACTCGACTCCCAATCACTTGAATCACTTGGGATGAAAACATCCCTTGCCAAAAATAGCAACTAATGCTGATCCTATTTACATATTACATTGTGTACGATGAATACCTCCATTTACATGTGAGGGGAGCATAGAAAGTGAAGCATTAATTATAGTTGGACAAGAAAGAGGAGGGCTTGATGTGAAAATTGAATTAACAAGGTAGGAAATAAACCATCCAACCAAACAAGCATCCAAGGTGTATTGTACATAACCACACATACATACAACATTAAAACTATTTTATGGAGATGCATACGAATTGCATATATATCATATCATTTATATATTGGATATACAGGACATTCCTTACTGTATGTGGTATTTAATCAGATATATACATTAACCATTTAAGTGTTCGCATTGTATGAAACAAAATAAATTATAAAACTAAATCCAATATCATAAACTCAAAACCCGATACACTATAAGTTTACATGGCTCTAATACCACTATAGGAAAATATGGGCACATAGTAGGCAGTGAAAACAAAAATATTTGTCCAGATTATCTAAACAACACATCATATCAGCAATGATGTATTGGGAAAGAGGCTCCAAGTTGTACCTTATTCTAGATCAAGGAGACTAACCTTACAAAGAGACGTGCTCCCTTCACAAGTAGCACACATACAATGGTTGACATCATCTTACTAACATGGAAACAACGACTTCTACACCTCTACGTGGTTCATGTGTACTACTAAAAACTCCACTTCACACTTCTAGAGCCGATGGGAAAGAGTTTTCCTTTCCCCTTGTTGACTTTTGCTTTTGTGAGAAGACTTCTTAGGCTCTCCCACATGTTACCACAAATGTGGGAAGATAAGTCAATTTCTTGAGAGCATTGGCTACCCCTTCTTATATATAAGTGGATGGGATAGGGTTTCCAAAACCTAGGGGATACAAAATGTTAGATTTCATGGTTTGATGGTTGTTGCACACTTCTAGTCAGTTGATTGGACCGTCCAATTGCTTGACTGGCATGACCATCCACTTGAATGGACTGTCCAGTCGATCGATTGGCTTGTGGTTAGTGACATAATAACACTAGTTATCAATCGGAGATGATTAATATGTGTCATTACACACACCATAATCGTTTGACCTAGCCAAACTTGTTGTTTCACACCATTGTTTGATGCAATCCAACTGGTCAATGTCAAGGTAGTCCAATTGCTCAATTGGGTACTTCATTTGTTTGACTGGAACACCAATCAGTTGATTGGACACTCCAATTGGTCCACTCATAGCAATTATTCCTTAAGTTGATTACCTAAACACTTTACTAACCAAGTTAAAATTTATCCATTAGTAAACTCCTATTCCAAGAGCATCCTATGTGTGTGACCCTATATGTCCCAAATTATATTGGTAGTGAATTTATGTAACTAGATTATGACATCAAAACCAATGAGCGGTATCTAGAAGCACAAAATTACTACCAAAGTAATTGGAAAGTTGGAGAAAAACTTGAACCTATAGTCACGATTAGTGTTATTGTGATTGTATAGTACCTTTGTCTCTAATATCCAAATTGAATATGAGGAATGAAATCATCATCCTCTTAATAATCAATATATTTTCTTGAACTAGAGCAGGCTGTAGAGATGCATGTGAGCTCAAATAACACAAATTGACTCACATGAGTATTGACATACATTTCTCAATCTCTCTTATCAAGGGCCTGGGATATAAACCTCTCAATAGGAGGGACAAATCCCATTTACATCACTCACAATCATTACCAAGTGTCAAAACATACCCAAAAACCATCTTTATGAAACCCTTATTCAAGGTCATTTTGTATGGTGTCAAAGTTACATCGAACAACATGCGATGAGTATTGTAAATATAGTTCTAAGAACCACAATCACCACTAATACTTGAGAGCTTATTCCGATTACCATTCCATGGTTTTCATTTATCACAATCAAGGTGGGTTTGTCTGGTACACTATTCTCTAACATGTAACCTACTTGTTTGACTTGATATCCAATATCATGACCTAATGAGACTATGTCATCAGTCAAAACACATTCTAGTCTTGCATATTATTTCATCTATTTTGCTTCCAAAATAATATCTGACTAGGGACATAACAAGAATGTATGTACTCTTATTGTACATATGATTTATTATTTCGGTCCTCGTACTGAAGACATATGTCATTGAGTAGCATCATTCTTTAGACATATCTTATAATGTTCCGTCATCTCATAACTAACACAAACATAAATAGTTGAATTTTCCTTTATTAATATTATCAAATCAAGTACATAATGCCAACATACAATGATCATATGACTGACTCTCTGAGCATACATACCAACACTTTCAACTATTGACTCATATGTAGGGACTCGGTCTTGTAGCCATTTATGACCTAATGTGAAGATAAAACAATTTTTCTACTATTGACGCATATGTCATGACTCAGTCTTACAACCATCAACAACATATGGTGAGGAAATAGAAAGTGTTTAGATATTGAGCCATATGTAGGAATTTAGTCTAGTATCCATGAAGGAGATATGGTGAGGATACTCGTTAATGACATATGATAGGAACACAACAATTTATATATATATTGTCTCACATAACAAGATGAAGACCAACCATTTATGTATAGTATTTTGTGTATCACATCAAATCAGTTCTAAGTTCCTTGCCTATAATTCATGTAACAATTAAATAATAATAAAATGCATCCCTAAACATAATAAATTAGTCATTCATTCTGATATTCCATGATTTTGGTGTTTATAGTGAAATTATTGTATTATAAACAATAAATTAGGACATAGTACACATGTTTCTCTTTTAGATCCTTGAAATTAAATTGGTAAATCAAATACTTTTTGTGTATTGGGTTGTTAATTGGAGGTAAACGAGGCAATTTTCATACTAAATATGAAGAAAATTAAGGAACCATTATTTCCTCAAGGATCTTAGTTTCAAGGAGGAAATTTTATCTTAATGAATCATGATGGTTAATGAGGGAATATTTGAGGACAATATAAATCATGTGATGCTCCAAATCCACATCACTAGGCTACCATATTAGATCTACCTCTTGAAAGTGAATATCTTCCTTTTCCTCGAACAATGATCAAGCAAGGTAGGCATGTAGATCACCCACAATGTGATATATTCTCTCCCTCCCCTCTTTTCATCATCTCAATTATGAGTATTTGAGACGCCGAGGTTGATGATCACCAATATTATATTTTGTATTACTCACAACATATCAATATATAGTTAATTTTTATTCTTGTATATACAACTTCTCCATTATTCCTCTTTCCAACTCCTCAATGATGTGAGGATGTGAGATCAGGGGTTGATGATCACCTGTATAATCCTTTTTATCATTGACATTTGATTTGAAGGTGGCCTTTTTCTTATTTCTATTTTATCTTGCACATGCAAGATCTTGTTAAAGGAAAAAACACCATAACCTCACTAAAATTCATGATATTGCAAGGGAATTGTGGGGATGATAAAAACCTTCCCCACGTGTAACTTGACACATTTCCTATGTCTTTATTTATTCTTGTTTTCTTTATCCACTTGGTTTTTTGAAGTGCATCTTCGGTGCTTTTTTTGTTTTTCTACTTAAACACGGTGGCTAATCTATTTCTTTTTTTGTAACCTATCTATTGACAACCACCCCCACATTTCAACTTAGAAACCTGGGATCCCACTTATTGATTATGTTGTATGATTTCATTATTATTATGTAATTGACTATTATTCTTTTTGTACTACCCCTTACAATAAGACAATTGTTCATACATATACTTTATTATGAATTAGATGTATCTTATTTTTAATTAAAAAAAATTTCCAACATCAAATTTAACATGATACTACAATGGATGTTTTGTACATGATCTTCATTTTATCTATCAGATTAAACAATGTACTAACTCTACAAAAACAAATGTTTGTATTGTTGATTCTTGATATCAAACCATATTGAAGTGAGGAATTAGATTATATTCAAGAAACATGGTGCAAATTCTCTGTTGCACATGTGAATATGACTATATGATGCAGATTGGTACACAATTGTACAAGTGATGGTGTTAATTAGATTAATACTTTAATTTTGTTTTCAATTTTTGTAGACTAATACTTAACACATTCTAAAACCAATTTGATATTATATTTATGTTGTAAACTATTTTTTAATGATATATTGTTGTAATATATTCTTTTTATATATATGTTGTTGTGAAGATATGGTATTGGTTAGTTCTCTGCAATGTCATGTGGATACATGGATTGCTTTTACAATGTCATAATCAATGAAATCTCATGTGGGAGAGTTATGGATTAGAGTGGTAGTTTAATGGAAAATAGGGTGCAATGTGTTGTGTTGAGATAATAATTGGATTATTTGAAAATTTGGTAATCAATGAGAAGCGATGTGTTTAAATTAATGATTAGATTGTTTGAAAAATGTGGTATTAGGTGCATTGTGGTTTTATGCATGTTCTTTCATTTAAATTATACATGTATGAACTGGTGTACAATTGAATTTAGTAGTTTTGAATGTTATGCAACATGTACTACTAATGAAAAGTATTAGAACCTATCTTGATTGTTGTATAGAAAAATTGATGGATGAAGTCTTACATAATGATGATTTTATTTAAATGAATCAAAGGGATTTTTAGTCTTCACCATTGTTATAATGATTTTACTAGAAAGTGCAGCTCAATAACCATTAGTGTAAACTCTAACAAAATGGTTTTTTAATCGCCAATTTTGGTGTAATTTCTTGCACCACTTGTAGGGAAATATGGTGATATAATAGGTAGCGGAAAAATATTTTTACTACCATCTTCCCATAAATCAGCGGATTGCATCAACAACTATATAATATAAAGGATGGTTTTGAGGATATACCTAGTCCTGGAGCAAATCCAACGATATCTCCTCATAGTTGTAGTTGTGTAACACTCATAGTTGCATTAGGACTCGTCTATTGTGTCTCTTAGTCTCCACCATGGACATCAGACTCAGAAATCATCTACAACATCTCCTCCATGGACTGTAGGCTGACATTGTCCTCCTAGCGATGGGAAAGGTCACCTCACCTCTATGGAAGTCCACACATACCACCTATAACTCCTTGTTGTTCTACTAGAATGGACAGGAAGGATTTGTCCTCATCTGATGGCATACCAGTCACCAACCTGCTCTGTTATAATTCCCAATTCTCTCTCCCTCACTATCCCTTACTAGTTAGGTAGGACTTGTCTTGGCTCTCTCGGTTACCACAACCAGAGAGGACAACAATTGTTTGAGTAACTAATTCTCAATTGTGTGAATTGGGAAGCCCCCAGTACCCCTCTATTTATATGAGGGGTAGGGTCTGGGATCCCAGTCTATGCGGGGGTACCAAGGTCTGGAATTTCCATGAATTTTGCAACCTAAAATAGGCGAACCGTTCGGTTGGCACTATGTGAGCTGATCGGATCACATGTTTTCCAATCACAATTTGAATTCACAATTTGTTTCCAATTAATGTCCAACATTAATTCCTTGTATCAATTGAATTGAACAAGTGAAACAATCAACTATTCTCATTAATTGGGGAAATCACCAGAATCTTCGGTGGCATGACCGATTTAATTGGTTTAGTTAGTGATTCAGTCTTCTCACCATCCTAAGATGCCCAATTCACCAGTGATCTGATCGGTTACTTCCCTGACTCATACAGAAATCAGCCAATTCAATTTCCAATCAACCTGACTGTCTGACCAGTCAGTCCAACACTTGAACATAATGGCTTTGTGTCTAGTCAGTTAATTAGTTGTTTGATTGAATACCTAAACATATGAAGTTGTCAAATTAAACATCGTTCATGGAGAAACTCATCTTTTGGCTGAGTTCCTATGTGTGTCACCTTATAGGTCCCATACTGCAAGGAGTGGGACCCATGAGGGAAATCACTCCCTACTAAAAATTTGAAGAATAGAACCTCTAGACCAAACACACCCAAAAGATATGTTGGAGTGGGTGTAAAATTTTCAAATATTATTAATGGTATTAAGAATAACCAAAGTTTAGCAGTAGAATAAAAACATTGACTATATTCAATTTTCAACAAGATAACAAAGGTACATCATAATCTCCCATATAGGGTTAACATTTATGATACAATATATGGATCAAAGTAGAGGGGAATATAGATCATATCAAGATTGTCTGCAAGATTTTACTCATTAAGATATGTCCATATCATCATGTCATGTCCTCATTATCCTCCAACTAGGGTTAGAAGCATACCCAACAAGAAGAGAAGAAAAGAAAACATCAGCAAAGGTTGGTATGTGCATACTATAAAGGAAATTGAGCAATATATGAAATCAAGGGTGGCAAAATAAAATTCTTCCCATAGAAAAGTAAAGGGTTTCCCAATCGGGCATAAAAGATAAGAATTTCAATAAAAGAGACATATAAGAGTGAAGTATAAAATCAAGGCATCCATGTGTTTCACCTATGAAAATACTAGACAATATAAACATGTAGGTAGGAAATAACACAATTACCAAAAATAATGTGGGGTGAGCGGGAACTGTATACATATACTCTAAATATGGAGTGGGCAGGAACTATATACATCCTCCCTGAGTAGGAAATACACATATACTCAGATTTATTTTTATATGTAGGAATTTTTAACATCTGCATTCATATGTGGGAATGTTCACATCCACATAAAATAATATGTAACATTATACTAGTAGTCACCAAATGATTCATATTAAAAGAACTAAGCAAGTATAAAAGAGAATAAGAAAGAGACGAACATTTGAAAAAATAAAGTGGGATCAGAGGATCCATGCCATCACATAATGTGCATATAAACATCCACTACATAGGTGGGCAAAGAAGCACATATCACGAAAGGACGTTCCACCATGAGCAATGTAAAAGGAAGAGTTCAAAAGAATGTCCAAATAGGATACTATGATATCAAAATCAGTAATAATATAAAGTAGTTCATATGAACCATAATTTTCAAAGAAAAAGAGATAATGTGTAGGCCATTGTCCATAGGACCATGAGAAAGAAGAAAATAGGTGAACTGCTCAAAGTAAATAATAGGAGATGCAAACATACTTCATCGGTGAGTCATTTTGTAGATCAAGGAAACATGGAAAAGTAGCATCGATGAGGGATTCTTGAATGAAATTGAGTCAAAAGCGAGGTCGCTAGATGTATGGCGACGTAAAGGATACATGCCCTTATATAGGAGTCGAGAGAACAATACTTTGGTACAAAGAGAACTCAAAGAGCAAAGAGACAAAATTAGACATCTCATGAATAAGGAACTCTAGGGTTTGAGTAATACCCTATCGTGTGTGGAATTATTGCCTGAGTTAAAAGCACCTAAAATCATGGAAAGAAGTAGAGAATTGAGGAAGATATCCTCGAAAAATCAGACAGTGGAGTTGGGCTACTGTTCCCATGCGCAACGTCTCCTACTAAAGGTAGGAGACATAATCTATGCCACTCACCCAATATTGGACGACTCACACAAAATGCAAAAATTGGCTATGTTTCCATAATGTGATGTGTAACAAAAATTAAATTCAAATCAAATTTTAGTAAAGTGTGGACACATTTATTTCAGTTTTTCTCTCTCCTTAATTGAGGGTGCAAAAACACTCCAAAATTAATGAAATTTGGCACCTAGCCTATTTTGGAAATGAGGAATATAAATATAGCCTTAACCTTTGCTTTTGAAGATTTTAGGTATTTTATTTAATTCTTTTGAAGTAAACATTATTTTCTCTTTCGTAATGCATTAGAGACTTCTCAAATTCTCCAAGTTTGATGAAACTTCATCCACAAGTCACATTAAGTATATTGGACATGAATTGTTCATTAATTTTATCCTTTGGGATTATTTTACTCATTATTTTGTATTTTTGACTTTTCATACTTTCTCTTCCTAATCTACACATGTATATTAAAGATTACCCAAATTACATGAAAATTCACACATAGCCTTATTTTAAAATGTAGATTTTGAATCTAAAGTTATTTTCCTATTTAGAGTCATTTATTATTTTATTTGATATTTTGGGAAAACCTCATATCTTCTTTTCCAAATTGAATTATATTAATCATTATTATGTAAATAATATGAAACGTGACTCCCAGGAAATTGAACCGAAGGAGTTTGAATTTCACTTTAGTTCACTTTTGAGATCTCATTCTATGAATTAACATTTTTGGCTTAACTATTGTATATATTTCATCATCCTTATTATTTATATAATTGTGTCGCATTACCTTCACACGTATTATGAAAAGGGTTGTATTTCATTATCATTCACGAGGCTTTACATGTATTAATCTTTTATCTCTTTAGAGTATTAATTTAATATTTATTTGAATATTATTCTCAATTATTGACATTTTAGTTCTTATATGCAGATTATCTCTCTTATCACCAATTTTAATCAACAATGTCTCATGTGACATATCTTAGGTAACCTTTATTGATCTAATGATTAATTATGAAGCATTAAACCATATTTGTTCATATGTCTACATGTTAGTGTTGAAATTAAGCTACTAATGTGTGTATGTTTATCCATGTTTGGCTAAACCCAAAGAACCAAGATGACTATCCTCCAAGACATAGGACTAGGGTTGAGAGGCTAGGCATTGGTTTGTTACAACACTCCACCCCTTAAAAGGATTTTGTCCTTGAAATATAATCATCCAAACATCAACAACCAACTACTCTCCACCCCTTAAAAGGTTTAACCTAACAAGTCAAACTAACAACATTTAGGGTTACCCACATATCCTTTAATTTTGAATGTCTTAGAGATGTATCTACCTAGCATGTCATAACAACATAGGTTTGTGCTATAAGTCCTTCTCTATCTAACCCAACAAGCCTACATATACAACCAAAAAGTCATTGGGTACCAAGGGTAAGTTCACTATACCTTTATATTACTTCACATAATTCTAGTCACTTCTTCATATACAAAACTAGGGTTAGATTCTATTTTAATCATGTTTAGGGTTTCTCTACTAAAACTTATAATATCACTTTATTTTGACTTTGTTGAAGAAAACATCGACAAAATTAGAGAAAAATTGTGTACATATAGTAGTATAATGAAAATATATAGTTTTGGGCAAAGAAATATTTCTGACAGAAAATAGAATATGGATATAAAATCAATTGCAAAAACAAGTCACCATTTTTCCATATTAAAATCTCCTTGTCCTACCATTACCTCATCCTCAACCTAACTCCACCAATAAGACAAAACCTTATTGCACCCAAAGATACATATCACTATCATATTAGGGCAAGATCACCTAATTCTTCATCACAAGAATAACTTAGATAAGATTTAGGGAAAAAGTCTCACCTGGAGGGTGACTATGCATGAAAAGGTTATAACTAGGGAGACATAATTGAAATAGTCAGATTCTCACATGGGCTCTGATTCCATGTTGTAAAAAATGGAACCCATGAGGGGAACCACTCCCTACTAAAAATTTGAAGAATAGAACCTCCAGACCAAACACACCAAAAATATATGTTGGAGTGGGTGTAAAATTTTCAAATCTTATTAATGGTATTCAAATCAATCAAAGTTTAGCAGAGCAATAAAACATTGACTATATTTAACTTTTCAACAAGATAACAAAGTTACATCATAATCTCCCATATAGGGTTTACATGTAAGATACAACTTATGGATCTAAGTAGAGGGAAATATAGACCATATCAAGATTATCTTCAAGCTTTAACTCCATAAGCTATATCCATATCATCATAATGTGTCCTCATTGTCCTCCACCAAGGGTTGGAATCATACCCTAGCAAGAAGAGAAGAAAAGGAAACATCAACATAGACTGGTATGTGCATACTATAAAGGAAATTGAGAAATATATGCAATAAAGGACGTCAAAATAAAAGGCTTCCAATAGAAAAGTAAAGGATTACCCAATCAAGCATAAAAGAAAAGAATCTCAATAAAAGAGACATAGAAGAGTCAAGTATAAAATCAAGGCATCTATGTGTTTCACTTGTGACAATACTAGACAATATAAACATGTAGGTAGGAAATAACACATCTACTAAAAATAATGTGGGGTGAGTGTGAATTGTATACATCTAATTTAAATATGGAGTGGGCAGGAACTTTATACATCTACCCTGAGTAGGAAATACACATCTACTCAAAATATTTTTATATGCATGAATTTTTAACATCTACATTCATATGTGGGATGTTCACATCCACATAAAATAATATGTATCATTATACTAGTAGTTACCACATGATTCCTATCAAAAGAACTAAGCAAGTATAAAAGAGAATAATAAAGATAAGAACATTCAACAAAATAAAGTGGGATTAGAGAATCCATGGAATCACATAATGTGCATGTAAACATCCACGTAAAGGTGGGCAAAGAAGCACATATCATGAAAGGACGTTCCACCATGAGCAATGTATAAGGAAGAGTCCAAAAGAATGTCCAAATAGGATAATATGATCTCAAGTCAATAACAATATAAATTAGTTCACATGAACCATAATTGCAAAGAAAAAGAGATAATGTGTAGGCTATTGTCCATAGGATTAAGAGAAAGAAGAAAATAGGTGAATTTCTCAAAGTGAATAATACGATATGCAAACATACCTCACTTAAGAATCTAAGCAGTCAAAAGTTAGTCCTAGATACAAGCTTAGGCCTCCTAAGCACCTATGATGTATATATGTAGAATTAGGGTTTAGTTTACATTAATTATTAAAAACACAAAAATCACCTTTTTATTAATCTTGGAATTTGTTATAAAAATGATGCCTTATTGTAGGTTATATTTTTTTGAGTCTATAACATATTTTATTTTATTTTTCTGACTAATAGATTATTAGTTATGGATTTTACAAGGTTTTATGTATTTAGGTAAGTCCATTAAAAATAACCTTTTGTAAAACATTGGGTTTAGGTGACAAAACTAACATCATTAGATAGTTACGTTATTTTGAATCCAACGACTATTTATTTGTAGCCTTTGGACCAAAAAATAATTACTTATGATTTTTCTAAGCTAAACAATCACAAAATTCTGAAAAGACAAGTAAGTAGAGAAAAGGCTCACAAGAAAGAGAGAGAGGGAGAGGAAGGGTGCACTGACTTGGACCTATCACCATTGGACAAGTCGCATGGTACCATTGCTATCTCAACAACCCACAAAAGTAAAGGAAAAGAGTGGGACCAAAAGACCAGAATACCCTAAGCGGAAAAATCTCAGGAAGAAGAAACAAGAGGGGTGGAAGTGGGAAAACAAGAGGCCTTATATTCCTCATTCCATCTCCATGGATGCAAAGCTAGAAATTGTAGATTTGGCCATGAATTTAAGAAAAATCAGGCAGTGCTTCTTGTGCAAAGAAGACATTCCGTAAGGAGAGGGGTGCTTGAAGTACCTTGAGGCTGAGTCAATTTGGGAGAAGGTGAAGTAGAGCTTCACCGGTGAGCTGCTTTGCAGGTCAAGGGAAAATGGCAAAATAACATCGATGAGGGAATCTTGAATGAAATTGAGGTGAAAGCGAGGTCTTTGGATGTATGGTGGGCACAAAGGATACAAGCCCTTATACAGGAGTTGAGAGAACAATACTCTAGTATAAAGAGAACTCAAAAAGCAAAAAGGAAAAATTGGGCATCTCATAATAAGGAACACTAGGGTTTGAGTAATATCTTATTGTGTGTGAAATTCTCACACGAGTTCAATGTAGTAAAAATCGTCGAAAGAAGTTGAGAAACGAGGAAGATATCCTCGAAAAATCGGACAATGGAGTTAGGCTACTATTCCCGTGCATGCCATCACCTACTCAAGATAGGAGACATAATCTATGCCACTCATCCAATATTCAATAGCTCACAAAAAATGTGAAAATTGGCTATGTTTCCAGAATGTGACGTGTGACAAAAATTGAATTCAAATCCGATTTGAGTAAAGTCAGGATATATTTATTTCACCTTTTCTCTCTCCTCAATTGACAGTGCAAACAAACTCCAAAATTAATGAAAATTGGCACCTAGCCTATTTTGGATATGAGGAATCCAATAAATGCCTAAGTTTTCTCTTTTGAAGATTTTAGATATTTTATTTTATTTTATTCTTTTAAAGTAAACTTTATTTTCTCTTTCTTAATGCATCCATGACTTCTAGAATTCTCAAAATTTGATGAAACTTCACCCACGAGTCATATTAAGTATATTGGATACAAATTGTTCATTAATTTAATACTTTGGGATTATTTTACTCATTATTTAATATTTTGGAATTTTCATACTTTCTCTCACCTAATCTACACATGTATATTAAATATTACCCAAATTACATGAAAATTCACACTTAGCCTTATTTTAACATGTAGATTTCAAATCTATAATTATTTTTCTCTTTTGGAGTCATTTATTATTTTATTTGATATTTTGGGGAAAACTCATATCGTCTTTTCCAAATTGAATTAAATTAATTATTATTATGTAAATAATGTGAAACTTGACTCCCAAAGCAATTGGGATCCAAGGAGTTCAAAATTCACTTTTAAGATCACTTTCTATGAATTAACATTTTTGGCTTGACATTATTGCATTTACTTCATCATCCTTATTATTAATATAATTGTGTCACATTACCTTCACAAATATTACCAAAAGGGTTGTCTTTCATTACCATACATGTGGTTTTATATGTATTCCTATTTTATCTCATTAGAGTATTAATTCCATATTTATTTGCATATTATTCTCAATTATGGACATTTTAGTTCTTATATGCATATTATATCTCTTATCATCAATTTTAATCAACAGTGTCTCATGTGACATATTTTAGGTATCCTTTATTGATCTAATGATTAATTATGAAAGCATTAAATCATATTTGTTCATATGTTTACATGTTAGGGTTGAAATTAAGCTACTAATGTGTGTATCTTTATCCATGTTTGGCTAAACCCAAACAACCAAGAAGACTACCCTCCAAGACATAGGATCAGGGTTGAGAGGCTACGTTTTAGTTCGTTACATATATCACGATAGCAATGAATATTCATAACTGGTTTATGACATCACAAGCAAAGAGTGGTATCTAGTCACACATTAGTGCTACCCAACTAAATGCAAAGTTGGAGAACAACTTCAACGTACAATTTGTGTACGATAATTACAGTGTTTGTATAGTTCCTTTATCACTAATATCTAGATTGAACTTGAGGCATGGAGTAGTCATCCTCTTCAACATTCAATATTGTTCCTTCAACTAGTGTAAACTATTTGAGATATATGTAAGCTCAATATCACATATTAACTCACATGTACATGGCTAGGCATTTCCCAGTCTCACTTATCAAGAGACCTAGGATATCATACACCCATAGGAGGAAAAAATCCCATCTACATAACTCACAGTCAGTCCCCATGTGTCACAGTTACCCAATCATCACTATTATGGCAACCCTTATTCAAGATTACATTTGATGATGTCAGAGCATACCAAATGGCATATGATGAGTGTGGTGACTTCAGATCTAAGAATCACAATCACGACCAACACAATAAGATATGATTTTGAATACCAATGTATGGTTTCCTTCTATCACTCTTATGGTTATTCTACCCAATACATGGTTCTCTATGATGTATCTATGTGCTTGGTTTAATATTACTATCATGATTAATGAGATTTTGTCATCAACAATCATACACTCTAGTGTTATGTGTTATTGTTGTCTATCTGCCTTCCACAATAACCTCCGACCAGGTACATAATGAGAACGTGTATACTCTTAACATCTGTGTGATCTCATTATTCAAGTCATGTACTTGAAGACATACGTCATTGAGTAATTTCATTCTCTAGACATTTAGTATGCTACTTCATTCACTCATAGCTGAACAAACATAATAAATTAGAAGCTTGGATTTATTAATAATCAAAGAATTTACAAATTGTATCATTACAATCATCATATGATTGACTCTCTGTGCAAACATAACAACACCACCCACCTACGCAAACTAGGTAACATACTTTATAGGTCCTTCTTATTTTCTGCCACATTTTATATTTGTATTTGTAACTATTGTGTGGTTTCCAGATCAACTTTTCACATGTTTTCACACATAAATTCAGTTCATTTTGTTTTCATTTAGCCTCTACTAATATCATTCTTGCCACCTTTTTGTTATTTTACTTATCACATGATGTGTATTGCAGAATTGAATCAAAGGAATCAAATTGGAGGTTTTCCAAGTCAATTTTGTCTTATTCGAGATCTTCTCCAAACCTTAAAACATCCAAAACTTTAAAATTGTTGAAACAATAATGCACATGACGTGTCTTATTTAAGATACGGTGTGCATAATTCCAGATGGCTTATTGCTTCTATCACTAAAGAAAAGTACACAACATGTATATAAAAGACACAACGTGTACCTGGGAATTCAAAATCGAGTCTAGACCTTTTGGAAAAGTACATGATGTCTATTAAAACATACACGGCGTGTCCTTAACACAGAAACAAATACTGGAGATAGGACACGCCGTATCCGGAGAAAGACACGGCGTGTGCCTGTCAATTTTAGCAATTTTGAAATACGACTCCTTTCATTTTAAAAGACAAAACCACTCTATGGAGCAGTTATCTTTGGTCATAGTTTGAAACTCGTTCATCCCAGAGCAAGGATAGAGTAAGGAGGGCGATTTTGGAGGTGAAAGAAGGTGGTTTCTTGCAAAACAACCCCATTGTTCTTCTTTTCTTCTCCAAGCTTCTTCTACAAGGTGCAACATAGCTTCTCCATTCGACAACGCTTCTTGGGAGAGAGTTTTGTCCAGTTTGGAGCAGCTGTAGAAGTGGGATTTTGTCCTCAAGTCAGAATTCTACCTTTCTTGGGTTATACCATGGGATTACTTAGCTTTTTCCTTCTCTAAATCTTGTCAAACTCTGAAATTTCTATGCATTTTCTGCTATACACTATTATGGATGAGTAGTTTCCTTTCCTTGGACATCCTTTCCTTTAACATGGGAGAGTAGATCCCATGTCATAGCATGTAATGGAACATGACAATTTCATACTAAATGCTATGTTGCTTGTTTTTCCACCTTGTGAGTACCAGTTTCTTCATTTCTGCATGTATGGCTGGCCACCTTATGTGTATGTTTTATGCTCTTTTACTTGATCTGAGAAGATAGGTAGGAGAGTAAGGAGGTACTCTCTTGGAAACTCCTTCTTTACCATGAGAGTGCAAACTATGGAGTTGAGGAGTAGGTTTGTGATCCAAAATGAAATTTATACATGGGCATGTTGAATTGAGTTAGGATCGTTGTACTTGCACTGAGAGGTGAAGTAAAACATACAACTCTCCTTTAAAATAAGTCCTCATTATGTTCAAATTTCATGCTCCTGTTGTATTCTATGATATGTGGATGAAATCCTAAGTCCAAGGTACTTCCATATCTAAATTTTACTCTCCTTTAGTAATCCATTACTATTTGTTTGTTTCTAAAATTCTAGTCTAATCAACCAAATCACCTTTAAAATAGTCTAGATTGTTGAACCTTAGCACTATTGCGTTTAATTAATTCATTAAAGCTCCTTGTGTTCGACCTCGACTACGACTACTTCCGTATACTTGTGGTAATTAGTTAAGTTGAGTAAAAGATCTTTCTTAAGATTGAAACTCGTTAGTGTAATAAACCAACACGTTTTTAGCTCCATTTTTGGGGAGCTACGGATAATATAATTAGAGTAATAAGTGCTAACTAGTATTTGAGACTAGATCATCATTTCCACTTTTTTTTTGAATTTCCTTATACCTTTTAGTTGTGTTCTCAATTCCTCTTGTTGTTTTTCACGTTGTATGCGTCGCTCGCAAAGAGGTCTTCAAACATATGTGTTGCTAGACTTTGAGATCGAGCGTACTCTTTCAAGCTTAAGAAGAGCAAGACGAGTAGAACAACCACTTCTAAGAGGTGTTCCACCATCATCACCACCACCATCTTCTTCACATTTTGAAGAAGCAACACCAAGGGATCCAACCATGGAGGAAGACCGTTATTTGAAGGATTTCATAATGCCGATTGTCACAAATATTTGTGGAGCCATTGACCTGCCTGTACTTGAAGCAAACAATTTCTCTATTACTCCTTCTATGATGCAAATGATACAATAGAACCGCTTTGGAGGTATAGTCAATGAAGATCCAAATCATCATGTGGCTAAGTTCTTGGAGTATATGAATACTTTCAAAATCAACGGTGTATCCGTCGAAGGAGTGAAGCTAATGCTATTTCCTTTCACCCTAAGAGATAGAGCCAAGGTGTGTCTTTTGTCTCTTTCAAAGAGGTCAATCAAGAGTTGGGACCAACTTCTAAATGCTTTCCTTGCAAAGTATTTCCCACTGAGTAAGACAACCTAGATAAGGAATCAACTCACCAACTTCTCTCAAAATGATGGAGAAACTTTGTATGATACATGGGAGCGGTTTACATACCTTCAACATCTTTTCCCTCACCATGGGTTGACCAACTGGCTGCTACTTCAAACATTCTATAATGGTCTGTTCAACAACACCCAGTTGACACTGGATGCTGCAGCTAATGGAACATTGATGACTAAGTCTTATAGAGAGGCTTATGACATCATTGAAGACATAGCCTACAACCATTACCAATGGGGATCAGATAGGAGAGCACAACCATCCTATACAGCTAGTTCTTCAGTCGGGAAACAAGGAGGGAAGTATACTATTGATGTCATTGATCTTATTGTTGCTAAACTTGATATTCTTACATAGAAGTTCCAGAAGATGACTACATTGCAAATCCAATCAGCAGAAGTGATATGTGACGCTTGTGGTAACTCATGGCATACTTCTTCTCCATGCTTTGCTCCTAATATGAATGAAGGGAGCCTAGAACAAGCCAATGTATTTGGGATGTAGGGGAACAAGCAGAATAACCCCTATTCCAACACATACAATCTGGGATGGAGAGATCATCCTAATTTCTCATACCAGAACACAAGCAATGCTCAGAACTTCCAACATGGACAACAACAACCACAACAACAATAAAACTTCAACCAGAAAAACAATGGGAATCCACCGGGCTTCAACAACAACAAAGGTTACCAACAACAACAACAACCCCAAAGTTCTTCCTTGGAGGCCATGATGGAGAAATTTATCTCCACACAAATGCAGCAGAATGAAGAGTCAAGGGGCAACGACAAGATCCTGAAAGATGTGATTGCCCAACTCTCTACCAAAGTGGATGGAATTTCCACTCACACAAGGATGTTGGAAAACCAAATTCCCCAACAAGCCTTGGCATAGCAAAAGAACACCCAATCTGGTTCTCTTTCAAGCCAACCAAAGGTGAATCTGAGACAACACGCAAATGCCATCACCTTGAGAAGTGGAGCTGAAATCCACAGACCTTCTCCACCAAAGGAGAAGAGTGCAGAGATCGCTGATGAAGTAAAGCTTGACACCCCTATGGGTGACAAAGGTAAAGGTACAACTGAGGTACCATCTTATGTTAAAGTTAATGCACCATTTCTGCAAAGGCTTGCAAACATGATGGAGGACTCAAAGTTAAGAAAGTTTACGGACATTCTAAACAAACTCCATGTCAACCTTCCACTAGATGAGGTTATTGCAGAGATGTCATCATATGCTAAATTCCTTAAAGATATCCTCACCAAAAGGAGGAAGGTGGACCAAGTGGAGACCATGATGCTTTCTGAAAGAATTAGTTCTATCATTCAAAATCGACTGCCTAAAAATCTAGATGACTTGGTAGCCTTCACTTTACCATGCAACATCAGTAATATCACTTTTGACAAAGGTCTGGTAGACCTCAGAGCTAGTATTAGTCTCATCTCGTCTACTCGGTGGCAAGAGCTAGATCTTGGAGATCTAAAGCCTACAAATATGTCAACTGAACTGGCCAATCATTCCATCTAATACCCCAAAGGTATCGTGGAAGATGTGCTAGTGCAGATCTGTAAACTTTATATCCCTTGTGAAGTTCCTTCAAATACCATTCTTTTTGGGAGGCCCTTTCTGAGAACTATTGGATACCTAGTTGATGTTCATGAAGGCAAACTCACACTCTGAGTTGGTGATGAATCCATGGAGTTTTTTGTATATGATGCTATGAAAGCACCCTCTTGTGTTGAAGAAATCTATTTTATGGTCTCTGTTGATTTTGTTGTAGAAGAAGATCATGATATTTCCGATTTGATATTGAACTACTGTGATGATGATGAAAGTATGAATAATGGATCTAAAATTTTTGGGGAATTTTCTATTACCCACTCAGATGATACTAAAAAGGACACTCGAATTGTTGATGACAAAGCCAAAAATGATGCATCCAGAAGAAAGGTAGAACTTAAAGCCCTTCCACTAGGGCTGAGGTATGCATTCCTTGATTCCAACTCTACTTCTCTTGTAATAATTAATACTGAGTTAACCAATGAATAAGAAAGTAAATTGCTTTCCGAATCACATTTGTAGAAAGACGTTATTGGTTACTCGATCGATGATTTGAAGGGCATTCATCCTTCTATTTGTATGCACCGAATAAATATGGAGGAGGATGCTAAACCCACCATTGAATTGCCTAGACGCTTAAATCAAAATATGCTTGAAGTGGTTAAAAAGGAAAATTTTAAGTTGGTTGATGTCGGGATCATCTATCTTATAAGTGACAGCCCGTGGGTTAGTGCCATCCATGTGGTACCTAAGAAGGGGGTGCAACTATCATCAAAGGAGACAATGATGAGTTGATTCAAATAGGTATTGTCACAAGATGGCGTATGTGTATTGACTATCAACATTCAAACAAAGCGACCCGAAAGGACCATTTTCTGCTGTCATTTATTGATTTAATGCTTGAACGCCTTGCAAAACACTCTTATTTCTATTACTTGGATGGGTATTCTGGGTTTTTTTAGATTCCTATCTACCCTCCCAACTAAGAGAAATCCACTTTCACATGCACGTACAGAACTTATGCTTATCGTCGTATGCCTTTTGGCTTTTGCAACACTCCTACGACATTCCAACGATGCATGATGGCTATATTTTCTAATTTCATTGAAAACATAATGGAAATTTTTATGGATGATTTTAGTGTCTATGGAGATTATTTTGATCAATGTTTATGTAACCTGTCATTAATCTTAGCCCATGGTAAAGAGGTTAACCTAGTACTAAACTGGGAGAAGTACCATTTAATGGTACAATCCGATGTAGTATTAAGTCATGTTGTATCTAATAAGGGTATTGAGGTTGACATGTCCAAGGTGGAAGCTATTGAAAAGATGTCTACTCCTTCTTCAGTCAAGGACATCTGTAGTTTCCTTGTTCATGCATGTTTCTATAGAAGATTTATTAATGATTTATCCAAAATAGCAAAGCCATTATGTTCCCTACTTGCCAAAGACGTTGAATTCATATTCAGTGACGACTGACATATTGCCTTCACCAAGCTAAAGGAAGCTCTTATTTCTACACCAATCATTCAACCACCAGACTGGAACACTCCTTTTGAGTTGATGTGTGACGCAAGAAATCATGCAGTAGGGGTAGTCCTAGGAAAGTGAAAGGGCAAGAAGCTTCATGTCATATACTATCCGAGAAAGACCCTAGACGAAGCACAAATAAATTACACAACCATAGAGAAAAAGATGCTTGCTATAGTGTATGCCTTTGAATAATTTTGACAGTATTTGGTAGGATCTAAAGTGATTGTATATACAGATCACGCTGCAATAAAGTATTTGCTCAACAAAAAGGATGCAAAACCTCATCTCATATGTTGGATACTACTTCTGTAAGAGTTTGATCTTGAGATCTGGGATAAGAAGGGGACAGAGAACAATGTTGTTGATCACCTTTCTAGATTGACTATAGAACCTGGAGACTATTTCCCTATTGAAGATCATTTGCCTATTGAGAAGATTTATGTACTATCATCCACCCAAGTGCCATGGTTTGCAGACATTGCAAATTTACTTGCAACAAGACAACTATCGTCGGGTTTGACATACAAACAAAAGAAGAAGTTCTTCCTTGACGTGAAGTTTTACTATTGGGATGATCCCTTGTTGTTCAAACATGGGAGTGATGGACTTATTCGCAGGTGTGTCACTGAAGAAGAGATAGCTACCATTATTTTTGAATGCCATTCCTCTCCTTATGGAGGTCATGATCACCTTTCTAGATTGACTATAGAACCTGGAGACTATTTGCCTATTGAAGATCATTTGCCTATTGAGAAGATTTATGTACTATCATCCACCCAAGTGCCATGGTTTGCAGACATTGCAAATTTACTTGCAACAAGACAACTATCGTCGGGTTTGACATACAAACAAAAGAAGAAGTTCTTCCTTGACGTGAAGTTTTACTATTGGGATGATCCCTTGTTGTTCAAACATGGGAGTGATGGACTTATTCGCAGGTGTGTCACTGAAGAAGAGATAGCTACCATTATTTTTGAATGCCATTCCTCTCCTTATGGAGGTCACTTCAGAAGAGAGAAGACTACAACTAAGATCCTACAAGCCAGTTTCTATTGGTAAACTTTGTTTAAAGATGTCAATCTATTTGTCAAAGATTGTGATAAATGTCAAAGAACCGGAGGAATTTCTAGACGTGATGATATGCCTCTTAACTCTATCTTGGAGATTGAGGTATTCGACATATGGGGAGTTGATTATATGGGACCATTCCCATCCTCATGTGGTTACCAATATATACTCGTCGCAGTTGAGTACGTTTCTAAATGGGTTGAGGCCATCCCAACCCAAGCATCGGATGCAAAGTTTGCAGTAAAGTTTTTTCGGAAAATCATCTTTCCTCGCTTTGGAGTTCCAAGAGTTGTAATCTCAGATGGTGGTACACATTTTGTTGAGAAACAATTCAATAATCTTATTTCTAAATATGGAGTCACACATAAGGTCTCTACGCCTTATCATCCCCAAACTTCTGGGAAAATAGAGGTCTCAAACCGACAGCTAAAGAGCATTCTAGAGAAGACAGTGTCTAGCTCAAGAAATGATTGGGCATTAAAGATAGATGACACACTATGGGTGTACCAGACGGCTTACAAGTCCATCATAGGCACAACCCCATTTAAGCTGATATATGGTAAATCTTGTCATCTTTCGCTGGAATTAGAGCACCGTACACTATGGGCCATAAAGCTCTTAAACTTTGATATGAAGAAGGCTGGTGAAAACCAACTACTACAGTTGCAAGAACTGGAAGAGATACAGCTTGACGCATATGAAAACACAAAGCTATATAAAGAAAGAACCAAGATGTGGCATGACAAGAGAATCCAGAGGAAGGATTTCAAAGAGGGAGACCAAGTTTTGTTGTTCAACTCAAGACTTGAGCTATTTCCTAGAAAACTAAAGTCAAAGTGGTCAAGCCCTTTTCTCGTGTTGAAGATCTTTCCTTATGGATCTGTTGAATTACAAAGCAAGGATGGAGCATTCAAAGTAAATGGGTAACATTACAAGTTGTATACCTCAGGGGACAAAGTCCACAAAGGAGCTTCTTGCTCCCTTCAAGATGCATAAAAGACAACTAAAGAGTCTCAATCCAGAATGTAAATGGAGGACCTCGTGGGAGTTGAACCCACATTAGGATATATTTCTTTTCTAGTCGTTTGAGTTAAAAACTCTCTTTAGTTTCGTAAATAAGATCGTCATGGATAAATGTAATAATTTTGACAATCCTGTTGCATATCTGTTATTATTTCTGTTCTGACACAAGTTTTTTCTACAGAAACTACAGAAGATACGACGTGTCTTAATTAAGACACAATGTGTCCCTACTTCCAGAAACAAAGCAAATGAGTTATATCTCCAAGTACCTGAGGTGTCTTTATTTGACACGCCGTGTCGATGATGAGCAAGATACAAGTTCTCCTCAACCAGGAAAAGTACACGGTGTGTTCTAATTTAGACATGACATGTCCCTAAGTAGAAGACAAAGGCAGAAGGATTTCTTGAAAAACACACGGTGTATCTTTATTTTCACACATCATGTTCCCAAGAAGGAAAGGAAACGTCAATGAATCTAAAACAAGTACACACCGTGTCCAATTATACACACGTTGTGTAGTTTATAAGTACAAATGGGCTTTTTAAATTGTGGAATTTCACATGGCGTGAAAAAAATTGAACACGCTGTATCTTGTGTCAAAAAAGAGTGTTTAAACACAACACATGGATGCCCCTCTCACATACATTCTCATTTGAGCTAGACCAACCATGTGCCCTAACTTTCTTCTTCCAAGAGCAACCGTGTGCCCTAGCACAAGCAAGCCACTGCCGTGTCACGTTCACGGCCGTGTCTTCTCCGAGCAAGCAGTCACCATCTCCGTGTGCTTTCCTCGCTCACGACGTGTTCTCCACAAGCAGCTACCACCACCGTTTCTTCCTCCTATGTCCGTGTACCCTATCACAAGGGGGTGCTAACCCCACAGTCAAGAACGAGCTGCCAACATCTTCTTCTTCTTCAAGCAAGCCACCATCATCTTCTACCTCAAGCCACCTCCATCTTCTCAAGAAGATCGTGAGAAAGGGAGTCATCATCCCACTCTCCAAACACCTCACGACGCCAAGGCAGTCAACAAACCTCCCCGACCAAGTTGCTTCATCCACACGAGGGTCAAACCCCAAGCAAGCCGCCACCATCATCCTCATTTTCTTCCCAAATATGTCGTCTGCAACCTACAGATTTTTCCCAGAACTGAGGTACACTACGTGTACCCGATTGCACATGGCATGTGCATTCCAGTCAGAGCCTACTCCCTGTATCAGACACACGGTGTGTCTTCCTTATCACGTGACGTGTTCAAACCAATCAGCAGTAGACATGGATCCTTTCAAGAAAACCATCAACCGCAAGCTCAACGCAAGCTCCTCCCAAGCGTCAGGATACATCTCGACTACACAGTTTTAGATCACCCCTAAGGAAGACCCAACATACCAGTTCCTAATTGCAAGGGGAGTTCTTACTTCTCGATTTGCTTACCAGCAGATGATGATGACTCTGGGCTTCAAGGATGAAGTCCTCACACTCCTACAAGACTTGGGGTTGAGCTACATCTGCCTTACGGTATCAAACACCTACCCCCGTCTTGTATATGAGTTTTTTATGATACTCGTCACTGAGAAAGACCCACTGAAGAAGCTCGATCCCTTCGGTATTATATGTTTCAGGATTTTGGGTCGTCCTTTCAAGCTCAGCTTTCTACATTTTTGTGAGTTACTGGAGTTCACTATGAGGGCACAATTGCTTACCCACCTACTTTTCATAGAAGTGAGTTTTGGTTTGAGATTTCTGATGAGGATTTCCATGAGGCAAAATCAGCCAAGGCATCTGTTATCCACAACCTAATCTTCTGATATATTCATCGTTGTCTTAGTACTGGGGTTTTTGCCAAGAAGGAAACACAAGGGGTTGTTGGGAAGCAGGATCTCTTCTTCTTATGGGGCATGATGTATGAGCATGAAATCAATGTTGCTTTCTATATTCTTCAACGTTTCCTTGAAATCAAGAAGGTGAAGAAGAGGGACGCCGACAACATCATGTGTGGCGGTTTAATTACTTTGATTGCACAGAAACTTGATGTCAATTTGATAGGGCTTGAGGCTGCACCAGGTAGAAACATGGTAGATATTCAGTATCTTCTCTCTACATACTTGATCTTGAGGGTTCCCAACTATGACAACAAGTTCTGTCAGTTCTTCGATGATGATCAATATGTTGACCTTCTAGATCCTAAGCATGTCACCTTGGAGAACAAGGACAATTGGAAGGTCCTGCTAGCCACTGATGAGGAGATAGTAGCTGCCCAAGCTACTGATGATACTGGGGTAGGTCCTTCAGCCCCTTCTTCTCCACCACCTCCCTCCACCAGCACCCAGACGGAGTATTCCTAGGTGATGCCTGATGTCAGGCATCTGTACATCTACATGCAACAGTGGTTCGATCACATCGACGTCCGCCTGGATCAGATGGGCACACAGTATACTGCGATGCACGACATGGTCCACCACATGGATTCGTGGCACATCTCTTAGGGCACTACTCCATCCCACAGTCGTATCAGTCGCCACCACAGTAGCAGCCAGAGCCTGCCCCGCAACCTACTCTGATGGATATCCCAGAGGATGATCTTGTCAGTCAGTTCTTTCAGATTGACCACAGGGGTGCTGGCCCCTCTTATTGATTTTCACCCATGATAGGTATACGGTTTTTACCTTCATGAGTTTGATTGATGGAGTGAGGACACTGTAAATTTCAAGATTAGGGGGGTGCAACTGGCCCACAATGTAGTTTCTTGTCATTTGCTTTTGTCATTTGCATTTGTTGGTCATGTCAGTTCTCTATTTCAATCTTTTATGTCCATGTTATGTATTTCCCTTCATGCCAAGTTTGGTATGAAATGAGGCTATGGTGATAGAATGAACTTTTGCACCTTGTATGCTTGAACTATCTTGTACCTTGTATCTCTTTTGGCCATATGAAAGAATTAGTAAAAAGCATGCATGAATCAAATGGAAAATAAAATTCCCCATGTGCATGATCCTGGTTTGTAATTGTAGCTTGAACTCTCAATTTTAACATCTCTGATTGCTAAATACATGTAACGATCTCAAACTTAGTGAATAAACTAACTCTACAACACTGTTCAGAATGCATGATACTTTTGCCAAACTTTTAGTGCATATACAACCGATTTTTTAGCGAAACATTTGCAAAATATGAATGAAATCTTGTTAACTTAACTTTCTCGTTGACTCCCTTGTGTTGTGCAAAGACCTCTTTTATCCTATTCTCACTTTACCCAATAAAAGATGGAAAACATCCCACATATCATGCTAGCCTAGTGTGAGTCCGATTCGGATATGATGGTTAGGTGGTATGAATATCAAAAGAGGGTAAAGATAACACTCCAACCGACACTCCAAGTGTACATAAGCCTAAATTAGCAGTCGAGTGCCGGAATCCCAAAATTCAATTGTTATATCTTTTGAGAAGAGAGCTCAACTGATATTGTTAAAGTTAGTTAAGATTTCATCATAACATCCATAATAGCTGAAAATTTTGTGATGTACATCCACTAGTTGTTTGGCTTGACTATCCAAATCATGTTTAGTGTTGTTTAGTTGATTGTTTCTCTTAATTTGTGACCACCATCGCTGAACTAAAATTTCCCTATATTTGATGTTTAAATTGAGATAATGGATATGAAAATAAACCTAATGTGCATGCTTGGTTGAGTTAATTACATATCTTCATTTCACTTGATCCATGCATGAGCTTGAACATTCATTCATTTTTGTGGCTATGCTCTTTGTTTCTTGAGGACAAGCAATGGTTCAAGCTTAGGGGGATTTGTTGTGTGGTTTCTCCATCAACTTTTCACATGTTTTCAGACACAAATTCAGTTCATTTGTTCTCATTTAGCCTCTATTCATATCATTCTTTCCACCTTTTTGTTATTTTACTTATCACATGATGTCTATTGCAGAATTGCATCAAAGGAATCAAGTTGGAGGTTTTCCAACTCAATTTCATCTTATTTGGGATCTTCTCAAAGCCCTGCAACATCCAGAACTTTAAAATTGTTGAAACAACAATGCACACGACATGTCTTATTTAAGACACAGTGTGCACAATTCCAGATGGCTTATTTCTTCTATCACTAAAGAAAAGCACACAACGTGTCCATAAAATACACAATGTGTACCTGGGAATTCATAACTGAGTCTAGCCCTTCTGGAAAAGTACACGACATGTATTAGATCATATACGATGTGTGCTTAACACAGAAACAATTGTTGGAGACAGGACACGCCGTGTCTGAAGAAAGACACGGTGTGTACCTGTCAGTTTCAAAAATTTTGAAATACGACTCCTTTCATTTTAAAAGACGAAACCACTCTATGGAGAAGTTATCTTTGATAATAATTTGAAACTCTTTTGTACCAGAGCAAGGCTTAAGCAAGGAGGACAATTTTGGAGGTGGAAGAAGGTGGTTTCTTGTAAAAGAACCCCATTCTTCTTCTTTTCTTCTCCAAGCTTCTTCTCCAAGCTTCTTCTCCAAGGTGCAACAGAGCTTCTCCATTCCACAAAGATTCTTGGGAGAGAGGTTTGTCTAGTTTGGAGAAGCAGTAGAAGTGGGATTTCATCCTCAAGTTGGAATTATACCTTTCTTGGGTTATACCTTGGGATTACTTAGATTTTTCTTTCTCTAAATCATGTCAAACTCTAAAATTTATGTGCATTTTCTGTTGTACGCTATTATGGACGAGTAGTTTCCTTTTCTTGGACATGGGAGAGTAGCTCCCATGTCATAGCATGTAATAGAACATGACAATTTCATACTAAATGCTAAGTTGCTTATTTTTCCACCTTGTGAGTACTGGTTTCTTCATTTTTACATGTATGGCTGGCCACCTTATGTGTATGTTTTATGCTCTTTTACTTGATCTGAGAAGATAGCTAGGAGAGTAAGGAGGTACTCTCTTGGCAACTCCTTCTTTACCACGAGAGTGGAAACTATGGAGTTAGGAGTAGGTTTGTGGTTCAAAATGAAATTTATACATAGGAATGTTGAATTGAGTTAGGATCATTGTACTTGCATCGAGAGGTGACGTACAAGATACAACTCTCCTTTAAAATAAATGCTTAGTATGTTTAAATTTCATGCTTTTGTTGTATGCTATGATATGTGGATGAAATCCTAAGTCCAAGATACTTCCATATCTGAATTTTAATCTCCTTTTATAATCCATTATTGTTTGTTTATTTCTAAAATTCGAGTCTAATCAATCAAATCACCATTAAAACGGTCTAGATTGTTGAACCTTAGCACTATTGCTTTTAATTAATTCACTAAAGCTCCTTGTGTTCGACCTCGACTACAACTACTTCTGTATACTTGCAGAAATTGGTTAAGTTGAGTAAAAGATCTTTCTTAAGATTGAAACTCGATAGTGTAATAAACTAACAAGTTTTTAACGTCGTTGTCGGGGAGCTACGGTTAATCTAATTAGAGTAACAAGTGCTAACTAGTATTCGATACTAGATCATCATTTCCATTTTCTTTTTTTGAATTTCCTTATACCTCTTAGTTGTGTTCTCAATTCCTCTTATTATTTTTCAAGTTGTATGTGTCGCTCGTAAAGAGGTCTTCAAACATCCACATTGCTATACTTTGAGATCGAGCGTACTCTTTCGATATTAAGAAGAGCAAGATGAGTAGAACAACCACTGCTAAGAGGTGTTCCACCATCATCACCACCACCATCTTCTTCACCTTTTGAAGAAGCTACACCAAGGGATCCAACCATGGAGGATGATCATCCTTTGAAGGATTTCGCAATGCTGGTTGCCACAAATATGTGTGGAGCCATTGACCTGCCTGTAGTTGAAGTGAACAATTTCTCTATTGCTCCTTCTATGATGCAGATGATATAGTAGAACCTCTTCAGAGGTACAATCAATGAAGATTCGAATCTTCATGTGGCTGAGTTCTTGGAGTATATGAATACTTTCAAAATCAATGGTGTATCCACCGAAGGAGTGAAGCTAACGCTATTTCCTTTCACCCTATGAGATAGAGCCAAGGCGTGGCTTTTGTCTCTTCCAATGAGGTCAATTAAGAGCTAGGACCAATTTCTAAATGCTTTCCTTGCAAAGTATTTCCCACCGAGCAAGACAGCCCAGCTAAGGAATCAACTCACCAACTTCTCTCAAAATGATGGAGAAACTCTGTATGATACATGGGAGAGGTTTAAAGATATTCAAGGTCTTTTACCTCACCATGAGTTGACCAAGTGGATGCTACTTCAAACGTTCTATTATGGTCTGTTTGACAACACTCGGTTGACACTGGATGCTGCAACTAATGGAGCATTGATGACTAAGTCTTATAGAGAGGCTTATGACATCATTGTAGACATAGTCCTCAACCATTGTCAATGGGGATTAGATAGTAGATCACATCCATACTCTACAACTAGTTCTTTAGCCGAGAAACAAGGAGGGAAGTATATTGTTGACGACGTTGATCTTATTGCTACTAAACTTGATATTCTTACATAGAAGTTTGAGAAGATGACTACATTGCAAATCCAATCAGCTGAAGTGATATGTGACACTTGTGGTAACTTAGGGCATACTTTTTATTCATGCTTCTCTCCTAATATGAATGAAGGGAGCCTAGAACAAGCCAATGTCGTTGGGATGCAGGGAAACATGCACTATAACCCCTATTACAACACCTACCCAATGGGATGGAGAGATCATCCTAATTTCTCCTACCGGAACACAAGCAATGCTCAGAACTTCTGACAAGGACAACAGCAACCGCAGCAACAAAAAAACTTCAATCGGCAAAACAATGGGAATCCACTGAGCTTCAAAAACAATAGAGGTTACCAATAGCAACAACAACCCCAAAGTTCTTCCTTGGAGGCCATGATGGAGAAATTTATCTATACACAGATGCAGTGGAATGAAGAGTGAAGGGGCAACAACAAGCTTCTGAAAGATGTGATTGCGCAACTCTCCACCAAAGTGGATGACATTTCCACTCACACAAGGATGTTGGAAAACAAAATTGCCCAACAAGCCTTGATGTAGCAAAAGAACACCCAATCCGGCTCTCTTCCAAGCCAACCGGAGGTGAATCCGAGACAGCAAGCAAATGCCATCACCTTGAGAAGTGGAGCTGAAATCCACAGACCTTGTCCACCAAAGGATAAGAGTGCAAAGATCACTGATGTAGAGAAGCTTGACACCCCTATGGGTGACAAAGGTAAAGGTACATCTGAGGTACCATCTTCTGTTAAAGTTAATGCACCATTTCTGCAGAGGCTTGCAAACACAAAGGAGGACTCAAAGTTTAGAAAGTTTATGGACATTCTAAACAAACTCCATGTCAAACTTCCACTAGATGAGGTTATTGCAGCGATGTCGTCATATGCTAAATTCCTTAAAGATATCCTCACCAAAAGGAGGAAGGTGGACCAAGTGGAGACTGTGATGCTTTCTGAAAGAATCAGTTATATCATTCAAAATCGACTATCTAAGAAGTTGGATGACTTGGGAGCCTTTATTTTACCATGCAAACTTAGTAATACCACTTTTGACAAAGGTCTTATAGACCTCAGAGCTAGTATTAGTCTCATCTCGTCTACTCGGTGGCAAGAGCTAGATCTTGGAGATCTAAAGCCTACAAAGATGGCCATTGAACTAGCCGATCATTCCATCAAATACCCCAAAGGTATCGTGGAATATGTGCTAGTGCAGATCGGTAAACTTTATATCCCTAGTGATTTTGTAGTGCTAGACATGGTAGAAGTTCCTTCAAATCCCATTCTTTTTGGGAGGCCCTTTCTAAGAATTGCTGGATGCCTAGTTGATGTTCATGAAGGCAAACTCACACTCTGAGTTAGCGATGAAGCCATGGAGTTTTATGTATATGATGCTATGAAAGCACCCTCTCGTGTTTAAGAAACCTATTTTATGGAATCTGTTGATTCTGTTGTAGAAGAAGATCATGATATTGCCGATTTGATACTGAGCTATTGTGGTGATGATGAAAGTATGAATAATGGATCTGAAAATTCTGGGGTATTTTCTATTGCCCACTCAGATGATACTAAAAATGACAGTTCAATTGTTGATGACAAGACAAAAATGATGCAGTCGAAAGAAAGATAGAACTTAAAGCCCTTCCACCAGGTCTGAGGTATGCATTCCTTGATTCTGACTCTACTTCTCCTGTAATAATTAATAATGAGTTAACCAATGAATAAGAAAGTAAATTGCTTGCCGAATTGCATTGTATAAAGAGGTTATTGGTTAGTCGATCGATGATTTGAAGGACATTCATCCTTCTATTTGTATGCACCGAATAAATATGGAGGAGGATGCTAAACCCACCATTGAACTGCCTAGACGCTTAAATCAAAATATGCTTGAGGTGGTTAAAAAGGAAATTTTTAAGTTGGTTGATGCCGGTATCATCTATCCTATAAGTGACAGCCCTTGGGTTAGTGTCATCCACGTGGTAGCTAAGAAGGGGGGGTGCAACTGTCATCAAAGGAGACAATAATGAGTTGATTCAAACACGTATTGTCACGGGATGACGTATGTGTATTGACTACATGCGTTTGAACAAAGCGACCCGAAATGACCATTTTCCATTGTCATTTATCGATTTAATGCTTGAACGCCTTGCAAAACACTCTTATTTCTGTTACTTGGACGGGTATTCTGAGTTTTTTTAGATTCATATCAACCCTCCTGACCAAGAGAAAACTATTTTCACATGCACGTATGGAACTTATGCTTATCGTCGTATGCCTTTTGGCCTTTGCAACACTCCTGCAACATTCTAATGATGCATGATGGCTATATTTTCTGATTTAATTGAAAACATAATGAAAATTTTTATGGATGATTTTAGTGTCTATGGAGATTTGATGGAAATTTTATTATTTATGGAAATTTTTATTGCATAATTAGAACAATGGGCATTTTGATATGTTATATTTGATGAACAACATTTTTATATTGTCCATATTTCACATATCATCATTCCCTTGGAGAAAAGAATGTATAAACGAACAATTTCTTCTAAAACACATACTCTTCTATTCTTGAATTCCATGCTTCCATGTAATGCAAAGGAATA
The DNA here is from genome assembly GCA_963693085.1 of Alisma plantago-aquatica. Taxonomy (NCBI): domain Eukaryota; kingdom Viridiplantae; phylum Streptophyta; class Magnoliopsida; order Alismatales; family Alismataceae; genus Alisma; species Alisma plantago-aquatica. The sequence continues at coordinate 524,704,492 of OY856415.1, forward strand.
TTAATATCGAATGTAAAATAATTGCTTCAACAATAATGGAGATATCTCGACAGAGTCTACAACATCGTATCGAGAGGAAATTCACAACCATGTGTACATATTTTTACATCAAAGTGTGTGATTGTGACCTTTACAAATGTTTTCTTGTAAGGGCTACATCCACAAATGAACACCAGAGTTTTCACCATGAAATAATCCAACGATATATATTTATATATAGTGATATATATGTAGAGTATCAAAGAACCACCACTTAAGAATTATATGAAAAATAAGAAAATATTGACTCGTGTGGTTCTACCGTGCTGATGGAACGGATACTATTGTCATATCTATTCCAAGAAACTCAGCTGATGTGCTTCCATTCACAACATCCATATTAAATTTGCTTGTTGTATCACTTAGCACGTTTCCTATCTGTAGTTGCACAGAATCTTTAAGAAGGCATAACACCTCGCTCATGTTTGGTCTTTGGGATGAAGCCTGCGTAGTGCAAGCTAATGCTGTTTCAACTGCTTTCCAAACTGAATTGGTGTCATATTCACCCTGAAGTTTTTCATCTACTATTTCCCTTATATCTCCTTGTTCAAGCTTTTCTTTGACCCATTGGATTATGTTAATGTTATCATTGGTTGTGATGATTGCCGAAAGACCTGTTATTAGCTCCAAGAGAACAATCCCAAAGCTATATACATCATTTTTCTCTGCCAACTTATTTGTAGTGTAGTATCTGCATTAAAATATAGTGATTAAACTTTAAGGAGATTGTAGTCTAGAACTAATAACGACAAGAAATATATTGATGATTATGTGATTTATTGATTATAACAGGAAATCGTTCTCGTTAACATTCACACAAAATACACTCTTTTGTATGTAAACTATGAAATAAGATAAACATATTTATGTTTATATGTATGGTGAACGTTTGTTTTATAACGAGAACTCCTTGGTATTTAGTGACACAATATTGATGACAACATCAAGTGTAATATCTTGTCACATGGATATTAAGTATGCATGTTATATGCCGAACTATTTTATTATTTTAATCATTCTTTGAAATCTTTCATAATTATAGGATTTTATAAATGTTCTTATGAAATAATGAACTAACTACAAATGTGGAAAGTTTCACTTAGTTGTGTTTTTATTTGTATAAGCATTATATCAATCTTGCTAACCTTTTTTACTATTTTGCATTATAGAAATGACTAACAAGGGAAGGAAGCCATATAGTAGTACTAAAATGACACTTATCCTTTCCTAAGTATTGTAGAAGCCCTCTCAAAATTTTCATTATATACCACTCGATCAATAGAGAAACTCCACAATAATGAGTTTTATTTTCATGCCAATAAACTTCTTCAATCAAACAAATAACATTTTAAATTTTCAATATGAGTTATACAAGAAGTCAGTTAAAGTATCACTCAAAACACCCCTTAACAAAAAAAATCAAACTAGAAGCCTCAAAAGGATCAAGTATATTAGTTAGTTGAAAGATGTAAGATAAAATATTTTTTTATAAACAAAGTTGTATTAAACATCATTCTCAAGCAATAATATCAAATAATACCTCTTCTCTAGTATATTTCTTATAGTTTCTTTTAACTTTTAAATATGAACTATTAGAGTAGATAAATTATCAAAGCAACCTATACAAAGTGATTTCATTATATATATATATATCTGTGTGTGTGTGTATACATACATACATACATACATATATATATATATATATATATATATATATATATATATATATATATATATATACATACATACATACATATATATACATATATACATATATATACATACAGACATACACACACACACAAACACACACACACACACACACACACACACACACACACACACACACACATATATATATATATATATATATATATCTTTATATATATACATATATATATATATACATATACATATATATATATACATATACATATAAATATACATATATATATATATATATATATATATATATATATATATATATATATATATATATATATATATATATATAGACACACGCACACATTGCATAGAAAAGTATGGCACAAACGGAAAATATGCTAACATCATCCAATGTGTTACCTAAAAATTGTTAACTAAAACAAACAAAAAGGATTTAAAAGTCTTTAGTTGAAAGTCATGCCGTGATATTGTGTGTTACTTTATCAATTTGTACATAATTATGTGCTCTCGTAACTCAATTCCACATGTTGCAGTAGTGTGCCAAAGTGAATATCAATATTCAATTTTATTTCTTTTTCCCTTCTCACACCATGTGGGCTTCACAAAAACATAGAAACATGAGACCACTAAGAGATCTTTGTTGATACTTGACGGTAACATATGTATTTTCTTTATCTTGTCAACGTACTCCACATGCCTTATATGTCATTATTAATGGGGTGTACCACGTTTGTTCAAAATATTTCGAAAATATTATTTCACAGATGTAGTTACTAATAATAATAATGTTCTTAATTTAAAAGTAACAACGATCAAACTTGATATAACATTTATTTGCCATATTATCTAAACAATCTTTCACTACATATTCAATCAATATTTTTTATATGACTCATATTTCACCTTACGTATATTTCCTACTAGAAAGTACTTATTGTATATTAACAAGTTCTACAATGAAAAGTATTTTAATTTCCTTATTTTAAAAATAAGCATAGTTCAAAAGGATGGTGGCGCTAGGGCTAGGGTGTGAGGGGGGCGAACGGGGGCGATCAGGAGAGGGAGTCGGTGGACGGCAGAGGGGGCAGGACGTTCGATCATGGTGTCGGAGGAGAAAGCGACCGTGGAAGACATGTCAACCCAGATGCTGCAAGAAGGCAAGGGGACCGAAGGAAAAGAGTGGCCACACATACGATAACACAGATCGAATTCTCTTTCAATATGGTTGGGATGCGTGGACAACATGGCAACATAGAATTGGGCAATGAAGCCAACAAGGACCAATCAATACAAGATGTGAGCAGGAGTTTCTCGCAGGAGAAGAACCAGACCTCTGTCGACATAGGCATGCAACACACCTATGCTCAGATTTCTGAGGGCTATACCATGCCGCAACAAGGAACAGATAGTAGTGAATTCTTCTTGGATAAGCTGTTCAAAGAAGACCTGCCGCCGGGAGCAGTTTCGTTGAGTGAGATGGATGGAATCCCCTACCTTGCCATTGAGCCGGAGGCAGAAGAGGGACTCGCCAAGCCATGGAGATTTGCGGTCATGGCACAACTAGTCAGCACAGAGATCAGCTACATGACACTAAGGGACAAGATTAAACTACTATGGCAGATCAAAGGAAGATTTAATATGTTCAAACTTGAATATGGAAACTTCGTCATCCAGTTGTCGTGCCAGTCAGACTATGAAACTGCGTTGATGGGAGGCCCCTGGAAGATTTTTGGCTGCTCCTTGGTGGTCTGGGAATGGGATCCTAATTTCAAGCCAACCTTGGCCCTCCCAAACTATATTGTTACATGGGTTAGGGTGTTAAACCTCCCTCTATATCTATATGTCCCCACTATATTCGAATACATAGGGAAGGCACTAGGCGATCTTATGAAAGTTGACACCCACACCTTATACAAATCTAGAAGCCAGTTTGCAAGACTGGCCATAGAAATTGATACGGAGAAGGAGCTTACAACTTCTATTCTCATCAATGGAGTATAATACGACGTCTATTATGAAGGTCTTCCCTGGGTCTGTGCTATTTGCGGCATGGAAGGGAACACAACTAAGTTTTGTAAGGCTAGCACAAGCAAGGAGAGAACAAGCAGCGCTAAGACAGTAGATGCACCGAACGTAGAGCAGAGTATCCCTGTAAGAGGGGACCAAAGCAATCAAGGCAGATGGCAGATCCAGATGAGAAGGAACAATGGAAGAAGGTGAAGGTCAGCACAAAACAACTTAACATACAACTCAACGAACAGATTTGAAGGTCTGCAGGAGATCGCTAAAGAGAGGAACCAAGAGAAAGAAATTGATAATGTGCACATGCAAACTGAAGACAAAGAGGGACAAGGAAGGTCAGTGAAGGTATGGAGGAAGAAGAAGGTGCAAGAGAAGAGCAGTACACAAGAAAGTGGTAGAACTGCACTGGGGGAATACATAAACCAAACTAGCACAGACAAGGACACACATCTGAAAATTGTTGGCACATCCCATGAAAATGGAAGTCATGTGGCAATCCGACCGGAGGTTAATGAGATAATTATAGTCGATACTGAGGATACTGTAGTGGCGGAGGGAACAGTAATGGGAGATGAAGATAAAGAAAATGTAGTATAAAAACCACCCATATCAACACGGTTGAAGAAGGACATGTTGAGGAAAGGTACCCGAGATAAGGAGAAAGCTTTGCTCCCGAGAAGGGATGGCACAAGAAACAATATTAATACAAAAAGAAAGGGCAGAGGCAGACCCCCTGACCCACTCAATCTGCGGAGGCGTAGCTCACGAGTATCAACAATTGTAGATGATGCAGAGGTGTTGGATAATTGCGAGCAGGCTGGAGTAGAGGGTCCTTGTGAACAAGAGTGGGTCAGTGAGTTGGCTTAAGTTTTGACAAAGCTCACAAAAATCCATTACATACACTTTCCTTAATGTTTAAGTCTGATATTGTGTGCTGGAACGTAAGAGGCATAGGAAACGATAACACGGCGAGAGTTCTTAAAGACATTATCAGCTCTAAGAAACTAAAAGTAGTGGCTATCCTAGAACCACGCATCAGTGGCCAGGCCGCTACTGACACCATTACAAAGCTCGGGTTTATCAAATCCTTCAGATGTGAAGTGAGAGGATTTGCAGGTGGAATTTGGGTTTGCTGGAAGGAGGAGGAGGTCGAGGTCAAGATTGTAAACTACCACAAGCAGTTTGTGACCTGCAAGCTCAACGGCTCGGTCTTGATTACTTTCATTTATGCCTGTCCTCACATCACTGCCCGAAAATCTTTGTGGGAGTCCCTGAAGGACATACGAACTAATGATTGGATGCCTTGGGTGTCTATGGGGGATTTCAATACAACTCTCATGCCTGAGGAGAATATGGGTAGCTTGTATTATAACTTCAATGAGGCTATTCTCTTCAACAATACTTTGCTGGAAACATGTCTCTCAGACTTGGGGTTCAATGGCACAAAATACACCTATGTCCATGGAAAACTAAGAGAGTGATTGGATAGGGCTGTTGCTAATGTGGAGTTCATCCAGCAGTTCCCGTAGTACGTGGTAGAGTACCTTCCCATGGCGAGCTCCGACCACTGCCCCCTTCTGCTCAGGGTAACGAGTAGAGTGGCCTCCACACCCAGATTCATGATTAGGGAATCATGGTCAACTGACCCTGATTTCGAGAAGATGGTTAGGGATAACTAGAACGAGAGCTTGAGCTTCCATGAGGCCTTGGATCGGTCCAAACAACTTATTACAAGCTGGGCAGCATGTCAACTGACAAAGGACAAGAAACGTATCACTCAGAACCTAGATAGCCTCCAGGCTAGCTTGGCAGACGCTTATGATCAACACACTGTCAGACTCATCGCTGATATGGAAACCGAGTATATGATCATAATGAAGAAGGAAGAAGATGACTTGAGACAGAAGAGTCATATTAGTTGCATCATTAATGGGGACAATAACTCAAAATTCTACAATTCTTATCTTAAGCAGCGGAGAAGGTCTAATACAGTCTCCATGCTTAAGGATGAAACTGGCACCTGGGTGACAGATGAACATATGATACTTTGTATGGTTAGCAATCATTTTAAGAAGATCTTTACAGAACCTATCCACACTGATCCGGAGGCGATCAACTGTTATTGGGGATCCTTCAAATCACTGTCTACTATGGAAAAGCAGATGATCCAGCAGGCCCCTACCTTCTAAGAGGTTCATAACATCTTATCTAAAGCTAGTCCCCACAAGGCACCTGGCCTTGATGGGATAGACAACTCATTCCTTCTAAAAAATTGGCACACGGTGAAGCATTCACTCCTAGCGACCATCAGTAAAGTGTTATCAGGAGCAGATCTAGAGCAATCTCTATGCGATGCAAGTATTATTCTAATTCCCAAAGTGGCAAAGCCTGAGAAATGTGATCAGTTCAAACCCATCTCACTTAATAATAATGTTCTAAAGTTAGCTTCAAAGGTTGTTATAGAATGCCTAAAACACTTCTTATCTGACTAGATATCACCTGCCCAAAGCATGTTTCTACTGGGCAGGAGAATTGTGGACAACATCACAATTACATAGGATATCATACATCTTATGAGAAGGAAAACAACACCTAGGATGATGGTTATCAAGGTGGATCTGTCAAAAGCTTATGATAAGATGACATGGCCTTTCATAGCTGATACGCCGCTGAAATTTGGCATACCTGAGTCTATCCAAACCTATATCCTAAACTCAATTTCCACTGGAGAGGCTTCCATCATTTGTAATGGTAAGCATGTGGATGCTTTTAAAGAAACAAGAGGTCTCCGACAAGGAGATCCCTTGTCTCCGTATCTCTTTGTGTTATGTCTTGAAAGAGTCTACTAATCTATTGAAAACCTGGTGCGAGAAGAAATGGACACCCTTTCAGCTGTATTACAAGGGACCCATGATTTCACGTCTTTGTTTTGTTGATGACATGTTCCCTTTTGCAAAGGCGGATGTGGCTAGAATAAGAACTGTGATGGAGTGTTTTAATCAGTTCGACGTGGTATCTGGCCAAGTGATCTTGGTGAACAATCATGTATTCATTTTGCAAAGAGTGTCCCACTCAGGCTTAGAAGGCAGTTCTGCATAGAAAGCGGATTCACCCAATCAAAGAACATGGGGAAATATCTAGGGGTTCCTCTCATCCACGGTAGAGTGAAGGCGGATACGTACGACAACATTCTGGAAAAGGCCTCTAATAGTATAAACTCTTGATCGGCTAGAACGTTGAGTCGGGCAGGAAGGATGTGTCTAGCTAAAGCGACACTCACGACGATCCCCAGCTACACAATGCAAGCAGTAGTGCCACCGGCAAAGATCTACGATCGCATATATAGTAGCATTCGATCTTTCATCTGGGGCGGGAATCAGAAGCAACACTCACTCTCTCTTGTGGCCTGGAACAAAATTATGAGTGATAAAAAGCATGGCGGCCTGGGAGTGATGTCGATGAGAGAACTGAACCAAGCTTTGATCTATAAACATGCCTGGGATCTGAGTACACACAGGAGGTCACTTTGGTGTGGGGGCATGCTGAATAAGTACACACGCTTCAATGGGGGCTGTATGCCTAATGTGTCCAGACTGGGTCGTGTTGTTCTGAATGGTTAGTCCTTCATCCATGATAACTCCATTATGATACATGTTAATGGCAAAGACACTAGTGTGTGGTTTGACAGATGGTGGGGTAATACTACACCGTTAAAGGACCATGCCCTAAAACCTATACCTGAGGAGCTACTAGACTTGAGAGTTTCTTGCCTTGTGAATTTGGAGGATAACTGGGACGAGGGTTTTTTAGAGGATTGGCTGCCACATGACATTGTAAAGAAGATAATACAAATAGCCGTTCCACTAGATACTGATGTCCAGGATACCCGTGCCTGGTGCCACACGGATTCGGGCACCTTCACCACCAGGAGTGCATACGATATCCTCAGGTCGGTGAGGAACATTAGAACTGAAAGCAAATGGGAGACAATATGGAACATGAAGGTAAGCACGAAGATCAAGTTTTTCTTCTGGCTGCTGGGATACAATGCCATTTTGACAAACAGCAGGAGAGTAGCTCGGAACCTGGCTACTAGCTGCCTATGCCCGATTTGTGGCCTAGAGGAGGAAACTGTGTTCCATGCCCTGAGAGATTGCGAGCAGGTATCGCTCGTTTGGAAGGGGGTCTTAAAATAGAGCCACTGGAATCAATTCTTCAGTGAAACCGTCCTTTGGAATTGGCTACATGATAACCTGAAAGCACCTACACCACATGACCTTCAGTTTGCTATCGGTTGTTCGCAGCTATGGAAGCATCATAATCTCCAAGTTTTCGAAAAGAAGAAGCTAACCGTAAGTCATCTGAAGGCCATAATTGCCAAAGAAGTACCTGTCCAATCAAAAGCTTGGGCGGCAGATCAGACGACCAAGGAGAAAGGAGATCATCATGTTGGCTGGCAGAGACCGCAGTAAGGTACCATGAAGCTGAATACTGACGCCACTTTCAACCTGACATCCCATCTCACTGCTGTGGTAGCTGTGTACAGGGACGAGCGTGGTCACTAGCGTGGAGGCTGGGGCAACACTGTCCAAGCCGACAGTGCACTTGAAGCTGAAACTCAGACAATTGAGTTCGTTGTGGAGGTCGGGCAAAGACTGAACTGTGATAATATTTGCGTTGAAACTGACTATAAGAATGCCAAGATAGCTCTGGAAGGCAATGACACAAAGTTCCCTAAACTGGCCAGATGGATTACTGCTGCGAGGAGAGGATTCAAGTCGGGCTGGGTCTGCGTACACACCAAACGCGAGGGAAATAGGGTCGTAAACCAGCTAGCCAAATTTCATATAAAAAACAAGAGTGTCCCCTCTTACTATAGGAGTCCTCCTAGCAACATTGTTGACTTAATCAACATAGATATGTGTAATGGTAGTAGTACTACCGAGTTTAATTCTGTTTTGAGTAGATCAGTTTGTAATAATTTGTTAATCCAACTTGCAAGAGAGGGGCGAGATGAATAAAAATACCCTCTGACTTCCCAAAAAAAAATCCTTATTTTTGAATTTTATATAATTGATGAGCAACTTCATAGAAACTTACTCAGGATCAAGGTAGCCTGGAGTTCCCATAACCTTCGTTGAAACATGAGTATAAGCTTCTTTCTCAAAAATCTTTGAAAGACCGAAATCTGCAATTTTAGCTTCAAAATTTTTGCTAAGAAGGATGTTATTTGTCTTTACATCTCTATGAACTATGGCAGGCTTGCAGCCATGGTGTAGATACTCCAATCCTGCAATAAAAAAAAAACGATTCCTCAAAATTACTAGGAATAAAATACCTATACGATGTAGAAATATCAACTATTTTTACCTTGTGCTGCGTCAATTGCTATGTGTAATCGTGTTGTCCACTTCAATGGGTTGTTAGATTTCTTGCCCGTGCCTATAATGACAAATGTGTGCATGAGTATTAACATGAAATATTAGCGTCTAATAATTTGTCACACTTAAGAAGTACGAACAAATTTAGTCATCATACAACTCTTGCACATTTTAGCTTTACTTCTTCTAACTAATGATGTACTTAAATAAAATACTTTTTGTTATGATTTGACATTTTTGTCCCATCTAGTTATACAAAATTATATTTTCTAGATCATTTACTTTTTTCAAGTTACTTTTATGAATAATATATGCATGGACGGATCCAGCAACATATGATAGGGGGCTGAGTTAAATGATGTTGATATTAATTTAATGGGGGTGAGCTTAACAGTTTTGTAAGAAATACGTCGTGAGTGGGACTTGAACTAAGGCCATTTTTATAGCTCCTAGGATTTGCTGTTCCTAATTAGACAAGGAGCAGGCTGCACTTTGTGTTAGATGTTGCCACCTGTTATACGATTAAAATCCCAACCCTACCATTCAATGGGCAGGGACACATGTGAATTGATGGAAAAAGGAGTAGACTGCTCCTACTAAAAGAAGGAACAGTAAATCCGGACTCTTTCTATAGATACAAGATAGTAGAACCAACTCATTTAGCAATTTACTTGATGTTAGATGTAGAAAAGTCAAACATGCATAACATTTATCTATGGATATATGTATAGATATATAGTTTTGGATTTAGGAGGGAGGACTAGAACCCCTATTTCCCCTCTTCTAGATCTGCCCCTGAGTGTATCAAACGATTTTAATGAAAAAACACAGGAAAACATTGTCTGATATTATGAGAAGTTTATCCTTCTGGAATTACCTCGCAAATGATCATGTAAGCTCCCTTCCACCATATACTCATATATTAATGCTAGGTTGTTATTCTCATTGCAATAGCCAACGAACGACACTAGATTTTTATGATGTATTTTGGTGAGAAGAAGAGTCTGCATCATACAACCATGAAGGAAATGATTTCAGTTCATTATAAGAATAGCTAGCATAATCAAGCATATTTGATTCACAAATGATAACATGAATGATATTTTGCATGCTAGGCTGCTAAGAAAATTTTACCTATAACCCTTCTTATATTATTATTACCAATAGCTCTGTTGGCACCTTCATATTTTTTAGTACTCTCAATAAAATAAAAAACGAATGAAATGACATTATACCCTTCAATATAGCTAAACTTTTTGTTTTGGAGCGGAGGAGGAGTTGGATCATTTTCTTCAAACCATCCTTTGACTACCAAATTTATTTATTTTCTATACAACTTTACACATGAACATATAAAAACGTTAAACGTTATGTACTTTTATTTCACGTTTGTAATGTTCCTCTAGATATAGAAAGACTTACCTCGTTTTGAAACTCCTTGGGCCCCTGTGATGATGATTTAGAAAGTAGCTTCACAGCAACCTCAACATCACCATTTAATACTCCATAAAATACAGGTCCAAACCCTCCCCTACCTATTTGTTTATGGAAACTATTAGTTATTCTTTCGAGATCAGCATATGTAAATTGTCTGCTCTCCATGTGCATTGATGCCATTCCAAAGGAACTAGCCTTTTGTCCCCTCTGAGCTCCTTTGTTATATCTTCTACGTGGATGTCCCTGTCTCTCTAAAGGGATGATTACACAATTAGGTTAGAAAGGCGGTAGAAAACTCATAGTACCACAATTAAGGTATCAACAACATTTAACTACACAAAAAAGGATTTACTTGTATGCTTTATTTTCTTATATTTCATGCCACCTACTACAAGAAGTGCTAATACAAGGATAGAGCCAATTGAAACTGCAACAACAACCACTTTAGTTGTACTTTTCTTGTGACGCTCACATGATGTTGAATCATTACATGAATCTGAATCATTCCCTACTCTGTGATATAACAAGGAAAGCAAGACAAATAAGGGTACATTTCTATGTAAAAGAAAGTATTCAGTTTGTTTTCTACTACGAATTTCATTGGGAAACATACTTTAGTGTCAATATCCCAGCTGCAGATCGGTCAAGAAGGGCCTGGCATCCAATTTATTGCCGGTTAAGTCCCTGCATTTTAAGGTGGTATTATCACTAATCAAGTCACTAGTTAACAATTGTAGTCGTTTTGATCATCTAGTTCTTCTTGACTTGTTTATTCAACACTTACAGGAACTTGATATGCGTAAGGTTTACCAAGAAGTTTGGTATTGCTCCAGTCAAGCTATTGCTTGATAGATCTCTAAAGACAAATAAAAGCACATAATATGTCATTGTTAAAAAAAATTTAATATAAAAAATTAGATACCACAATATATTGAGGGACGTTGAGAAAAAATTGCATGCCTGAAGTCTGTTAACAATCTTTTATAAAAAACCCCAATCCAGCACACCTTAATCAAAACAACATCCCTTTATGCAAAAAAAAAATTCTTTATAGCCCTCTTTAGGAGATATATTCATTGTAGAACGTTAATCAGGATAATTGTCATGATCGCCAATAAGAAATTGTCTATGTTTGATTATTCATTGACTGATAAAATAAAATAAAATAAAATGAACCTCCACATCACTTTTCACATTCAGTGACGTGAAACTACCACCAAAAATAGGTGTTTCATTTTACATACTTTTCTAATTACTTAATTTGTGTTCCAACGAAGCCACTGACACAAGTGATTAAGTTTGATTAAGCACTTATAAAACACCACCTTAAGTGAAAATTTAGTAAAAAAACACATCACGCATGTTGTGCATTGTGTCAGGAAATTGTTGGAGGCGATAAAAATATTAGTAGAGCATATCAAAATACAAATGTTGAATTTTGAAAAAGAAACTATATACATATTTATTCAGGAAACGTAAACACTTACAAAGTCTGTAGTTGGGTCAAATTAGCTATAGCAGTAGATATTTCACCAGTCAGGCCAGACGAAGTCAAGTTTCTGCATAAATCTCGATTACTCAGTTAAATAATTGACTTTTTTGGTCGTTTTAGTCTCGTTTTCTTTTATAGAAGACTATAACGGAAGCATTCTTGAACGTGAGGTAGATTATGGAGAAACTTACAGTGAAGTGATTCTTTGGTTCTTCAACCCGTCAGAGCTGCAATTAAGACCGTTCCACATATATGATGTTGGAGAACATGGATCCCCCTCCCATTCTTTCTGCAGCTTATACTCTGCCTTTATGGTCATTATGGCATCCACTGGATTGAATTTGGTTACACCCCGATATATGTATATACGAAAAATAGCAATAAGAGGTCATATATAGCTCCATCTACCGTTAATTACGAAAAAAAATAGGTGATACGTCAACATGTGTCTAGTAAGATATATCATTCAACATGCATCAAGTTAAGGAGTCTTGATGAAACCGAAATTTCCATACCATCTTGTGGAGCAGTTTCTACACCAGTCATGTCCCTGACCCTATATACTTCCGCTGCGTTGATGACAGGAGGTAGACTGGACTCGCTGGTTTGCACGAGCACGATGTCTAGAGGTTTGGGTTTCACCGTGCTATTGGTGAAAACAGTAAGCACCTTAGGGCCTGTTTGCTAGAGTGTTGTTGGGTGTAATTTGGTGAAAAGAAAAAACTAACAAGTATAATCACACTTTTTGAACTGTTGTAAACATATTTGGTACAGCGTAGAACATGTTCAACGTTTTGATGTGTAAGTGTTTGGTGGGGGGAAGGAATCGTGGCAGCAGCCGGTGAAGTATGGATATAATCCATGCAAGTATTTGCTCCGCACGCGTGATGAGTGATACATGAGAGAGAGAGAGAGAGAGAGAGAGAGAGAGAGAGGGGGGGGGGCAATAGATTAGCGGGAGTGGGGATCGCACATTTTAATACTGCCGGAGGCCAGCTGTACGTGGACCAGCACAAAGCATGAGGTCCAAATGGGAAACTACACCCGACCGCACGATTTTAGAGGGTGGTACATTTTCCTGGAATTGCAGCTCAAGTGTGTAGTTAGATGTGGTTACAAATCATCAAACTACATCCTAATACATCCAACCAAATGAAAAGTTATCCAAAAAATGATGAATTTGAAAGATTAACAAAAGTATTACACCCAACCAAACAGGGCCTTAAGGTAAGTTGGTTTCACCGTTTCTGATGACAACAACTTGTCATTCAAGGTTATGTCGAATGCTCTGGACTCATTAGCCCTGAGCTTTTGCAGCTCGGCGAAGTGTAGGAATATGTGGACTTGCTCGTTCTCCATGGCCGGGTCAAGAACCAGGTTGTACGACACGTTCAGGGTCGACCCCCTTGTCGGGTAGTCGGCAGTCCTAAGGACGTCTGACGGCGTCGGATAAGTGGGTATTGTATCGACAATTGACGCCGTCGTGAGAGGCGTCAACTCGCTGGGACTGTACGACATCCAAATCCGATCATAGGTGTCGTTCGGGTACCTTAACATCAAGGTAGTTCCGAAATTTGTTCTTGTAGCTAGTGCGAGAGCGTGAAATGCATTGGCCTGCGGGTACATCTCGTCCTGCAGCGGCCTGAGCTCCAAACCGGAAATGAATGGCGTCCCATCTCCGGTGTTCACCAGGCACAAATTCATGGACCCCCGGACACCGCCGACGAAGACGAAGTCCAGGAATAAGTTCTTGAACGCGTTGGATACTATGACCGTGTACCAGTGGTTAACACCTCCATGAAGCGCGAACTGGGGCATGTCATTGTTGTCGTAGTTTCCGTACATGAACCAGGACCGGAGGAGGTACTTGCGATGGGGCTTGACCGGTAGTTTGTAGCAATTACGAGTACCATTGGGAAAGCTCCGGAGATCGCGAAACTGATCGTAGTAGTTTGTCCGAACCCGGTAGACGTTGGCAACCTTGTGGATCTCCCCCGTGGAGACGTACTGGTGGTCGGACGTGTAGAGGAGACCTGTTGAGCTGTCGTTATAGGAGAAGCCCCTCTCTTTCCCGCAGTCGATGTTGAGGAAATCTAGCGGCAAGAACAGATCGATTCTGCTGTTGGTATACTTGTGTCATCACAGAGCAAGATAAGGAAGACCAGCGAAAGAGAACGTACCTGATTCACCGCTAACAAGAGAACCCACCGCCGACGTGACTGAGAGGACCGCCAGCAAGAAGAGCAGTCGCACGCAGCCATGCTCGTGCCCATATCCATGTCTTCCCATCTCGCTAGTTCCCTTACCTGTGGACAATCGAATGTAAATCTTCTGCCAATGGAGGAAATATAGCTATCATGGCCTGCAATAAATCGGGACTGAATGTTCTCGTATGTGTCACACAAGGTGACCACACTAATCTTGGCGGTAAACTGTGGAATTTGTTGCAGGGACATTTGCCATTGTTGCTTAATCAACGGTTGAGATGGAGTGAAGACCGCAAATGTGGATGGCAATCAATACGTCTTAGACACGGTATCTCAAGTGTTGCTATCTTGGTCGTCGACCTTCCAAGTCATTCTTAGTAGAAAGGCAGTCGACGCCTCAAGTCTTTCCAATTTTGGAGGAAATCTTTATTGTTTTGTTGGTACACTGAACGTCTATTTCGAGAAATTACCTCAATTATCTTGAGGTATCAATGTCACAATATAGTAGTCCAAATTTTATTATCGATTAGACCGATTTAGCATTTAAATAAAAAGAAGATGCAAACTTATAATTTGTGGGAAAATGCTTTCTAGCGCGTTGCCCATACTTGGCTAACAATTCATTCTAACATGTGTTGCGCAGCTGTTCTCTTACGATTTGATTTTTACTTCTATAACCTCACAGATCTGTTCTTACGTCAAATTTATAGTATAAAAACGAGTTTTGAAAATTGCTCCTATAATAGATGCGGGATAAAATGTTAGAAAGTTCCGTCTTTTCTAACTTAAAACCGACCCAAACATTAAACTTAAGGACTCCAGGACACGTTCACTTGTCCACATCCTACACGAAATGATGTTTCCAACCATTCATTTCGGATTCAATGTAAATAATTCGAGTTGCATTAAGTTTTTATGAGCCTTTATGAGACATGTTGAGATAATGATTATGAGCCTTTATGCGGTATGTTGAGATAATGATGTTGTTCGGGAACTATATGGTTGGGTCTTATGACCTAGGAGAAGCTTAATGCCTAATGTGATGTGATATCCTCAGTGATGTGATGATGGATGATTATCCCAAGATGATTTAATAATGATGATGGCCTTGTATGGAAATAGTATCATGCAATGATGTGACAAATTTATACCCCTTACGTTTATATCTTCTGACGTTGCAACATACCCTTATCTTTGTAGAATTTGTCTTCGGTTTTTATGTTTTAACTTGATTGATGCACTAAAAGACACCCAATTGGAAATAATTAATCAAGTGAAACCTTGATCATGTAGGTTGCCCTGTGGCATAGATCCATCTTCAGCGTCATTATCTGTTGGATGGTGAAATAAGTAATTCATGCAGGTAACTCAGAGTGCATATTGTTGAATGTGCGGGGGTGCAAGTTAAGGATATATCCATACCTCCACAAACACAAATTTGGAGTATGACTATGGACATAACCCGAAAGGAGAATGCTTGAGATCGTATCTCAGATGATATATTTTCTAGGGATGGTTGCGATCATACCCTGGAAAGAGAACAACTGTGGTCGTATCTCACTAGTGTCATGCCTATATACCAAGGTGGACTGGGCTGATTTACAGTGTAATTCTATGTCACCACGACAAATACAAACTGAATGAGAGTGTGGTAGATCATAGGAGTTCGGATATCCTAGATCTTGTATGGAACTAATTTTGACTTAGTAGTGGTCAGTTTGAGCATGACTGATATAGCTCATCTCACCGGACATAATAAAAGATGTAGCACATCCGTGTAGTATATTTTCTTAGGATCAAACATAATTCACATTGGATAACCCCTTGCCTTATTTCTTATGTAGTTTAAGTTATAACGATTATACATCTACTTCATATTCCTACTGATAATATATAGTAATCTTCTAACTAGTTATAGTTGCTTGAAATGCTTAATCTATGTTATCAATTTTACTTAAATCATTTAACTGAATTTTCTCATCCTATTACTGGTGTTATCTTTCTACTCTATAATCTATCTGTGTTAACAATAGTCTTTGGAAGAGAGTTATATCTCTCTTTGAGATGTTGGTCTCACCCCATAGGTTTTCACATATTTTAGGTGGTCTTGCACAATGAGGTAGAGATCATGCGGTTGAGGAAGAGCAACAAGGAGAGCAATAGTTGTTGAAGGTTGTATATATTGCTAGTGTTTTGTAGTATAGTCCTATATGTCGTCTTTGTACTCTCAAGTCCTTGGGGAGGTTTTTTAGATATTGTACATCAATATGAGGTTTTTGAAAATATGCCATGGTTGTACATATTTGGCTTGTATATGTGAAAAGGTTATCATATGTAATAGGTTGTGGCAAGTTAGCCAGTGAACAGTGATATGTAATGTCTTTTGGCATGTTATATGATACATTTGGTATGAGTTTGTGGCTAAGATTTAAAATATTTCTACTTTGGTTGTTATATATAAAATTAGTTTTAATTTACTATGCTTTTCTAGTGATCTGGATGTTTAGTGTTCATTCTGTGTTTTGTTTTGAGTTGTCTCGCTCATGTGGCAGTGGATTGTCACATGAAAAGGTTGGTATCAGAGCTTTATGTTCGCTGAGTCTATAGGGCATAGAACTAGGGTTTGTGTTTGTGTTTGTTCTTGTGTATCCAACATATCTTATCCTAGCTTCTGCTTATGTATAAGAAGAAGAAGAAGAAGGTAAAGGATATGTCTGGAGAATACAAAGAACATGTTGAGAGCAGTGTTGTTGCACTAGGATGTGGTGCGAGGGGGTAGGAAAGAGTAGATGGAGTGCCTGAGGTGCCTCAGTTCAACCCAACAACTATGGCCAATCCCACTTTCCAGTCCATATTTAGACAGTTCACAGCCAAAATAACACATGTGGTGGATAGAATGCACACACCCCAAGCAAGGGTAGTTGTCTCTAATGCAGAATCCCAAGGTTCTAGGAAGACCTTTTAGAGATTAAGATGTGTGGGGGCGATAGAGTACGCTGGTATGGTAGATCCCGCTAATGCTGATATGTGGTTGATAGAGTTGGAGAAGGCCTTCGAGATCAATAATATCCCTGAAGAGGATAAGGTGAAGCGCATAATGTACCTATTGAAGGTCAGTATTGGCCATTGGTAAGCCATTGAGGAGGAGAAGAGACATGGTGTGGTGATTAGTTGGGAAGATTTTCGATAGGATTTTGTGAGTCGATACTTTTTAGAGACTTATCTGGATGAGAAGATCTATGTGACATCCCCAGATTTTCTAAAACTTAATCTAATGTGTGATGTCCAAATTGAAACCTCACCACATCGAGACTATAATTTAAACACACTAGACTAAGAAGAAGAAGATCAAAAGAAGTCAGAAGGAAGCAACGGTAGCACATGCACATGAATAATAAACAAATCACAACAACACAAGCTTTCCATTCAACATATAATTACAAAATGAATACTTACAACATTTAATATTATGCATTTAATGATAAACTTATACATATGAAAGTACAAATACTGCCATCTACAACAAGATCTTAAAACAACAAGTCCACCTGTACACTTGCTCACCACACAACTCTCAACTATTTATGTTCATCAAAATCATATCTCCACATCAACTAAACAAAATATTACATGTGGTACACGTCAACACAATATTTAAGAATATTGTACTGAGTATGCCTAGGTGTCTTTTGATATTCTTCTCATTACGAAGGTTGGAAATAACATAAAACTAATACTTGGTAGTAGAAACAAATATAATAAAAGCATACTTGAACAAAGATATTTATTAACAAAAGAGAACGCATGTTTTAAGGTCATTTCCCATTATATAATCCATGCATTTGACAATTGAGGGAATAATGCATCATCTGGGCTATCAAAGAGATCGAGATGTAAAGCCTTATGATCTACTAACAAAGAGTTAGATAATTATACAATGTGATCTGGCACCAAAGAGAATGATTACTTTCTAGCACTATGCTACTAAAGAGAATTAGTAATTTCATATAATGGAATATATATAGTTTGTTTCATGTGTTCATAATAATAAGTATGGAAAATCCAACAACATATCATTCAAGAGAAATCATTTAAATCAATACCATATGCCAAGTATTCATACACATATAACACAACCACACTAAGTAATAGGTCAAGTAAGAGGTAAGGGTGTACCTTGAACTGGGATAATCTAATAATCACATATTACTTATGTCACTATATCCTCTTGGTTAACCCCTAATTAAGACAAGATTACATATCACCATCAGGTTCTCGTCACTTTCATAACCCTAGTTATGTCCATTTTAGGGTTTAGCTTAGTTCATTAGGATATTCCCATCATTACTTGTCTTATCTTCTTAGAATTATCTTACTAATGTCATATTCCGTATTATTGTCTCATTAACTGATAATCATGTTTTCCATCATTAGGTGAACATATTAACACTATGTCACATTCATTAATCATATTAGGGTTGCAACACATGTATCATTTCATATAACATGAATTATGTGAATATAAGTAATATTAAACTTACATATTAGCTTCTAGTTACTGATATGAGCTTACTCTGTAACTTCTAGGGTTTCTTGAGCATCTTTGTAATTATTGCATGTTGATTAAGATCATTAGTCCTAATTACCCATATGGAGAAAATTACATGATTTCGTGCATCAACATCATAATCATTGACCTTTAATGGATTATAAATATGATTTACTAACATTTTATCATAATTTTAGGCCATCAATTGATATTTATTATCCATGAAATAAGCATTTCACAACTTACATGATATCAATGAGATTCATGCAACAAAAGCCTAATATGATGATTCCATGTCATTCTACTCATTTTTCTGAACATTTTGATATCTTATTTGTAATTTTCTGAAAAGGGGTCTAATTTCTATAGATTATACAAGATCTGGACATACTCTGAGATTTTTTTGGTGATTTACCTTCTCTGGCCAATGAAACATCACCACATGCCTTCTTAGGGTGGTGTTGTCATCTCCTAGGTTAGGGTTAGGCCAACTAATTTTCATCTTTTGAACTCGGTTCAAGTCCTCCCTCTTTCTTTCTCTCCTACTCGATCCATCTCCCACACGACGATTGAAGCCTGACTGTGCGGCTCCCCTATTCGCCATTGTGCCTATGTGCTTGGGTCTCTAGTGAGAGATCACCACTGCTCCACCCACCTTCATCTCTGAAAAATTCATCTGTTGGGATAGTGACCCTAAACTACTTCACACAGGTGTCACATAAATCTACTCTACCCAAAGATATCTCCTAGAGAGTCCCCGGATAGCAACTACTACTGTAGCAATGGAGAAGGGGGGAAACTCCTCCTTGCACCACTATTGGATGTTGAGGCCTCGATGAGGTGGAACACTCTAGATATGCTTCCACATCCATTAGGTTTAGCTTTGTGGTCTTCCATCTATGGCATCGCTCTCCATCCTGGTATGAGCTCCATGCTTGTCGAATACCCTCTGTGACTGTCTATGCAAGCACCATAGCTGGATCGAACCACAACGAGGGATACCACGACCACATGATCCTCTTCTCTTCAGATTCCTCTAACTCCATCCCCTACCTTCATCCTTCTACTAGAAACCCTATGCGAGAGGTGGTCAGATGTGAGAGTGTGGTCTCTGTGCTCTCGTCTACAAAATGATCAAATGAGAGTCGACCGGTTCCTCTTGTCATGGAAAGACTATTCAACCCCTTAGTTGGTTTCCCTTCTCTCCCACAATGGGTGATCGTGGTGATGTGGAGTGCTGCCTAACAGGTACTCCCACATCTTCATTTTAGTTGGAGGCAGAGATAAACAACTAGCGGTCTGATCTTTTAAATCAATGTTTCCAGACTCCTTTAACTTTTCTAATCCACGAGTCAATTCATGGCATCGTCAGACCACAGGCATCAACTGTCCAAGGTTGCGTGAAACATCATATTGATCAGCAACTTAGGTCTATAAATCCTTAATATTGTACATTATTTCAGCATATTCAAACTTGAATAACTTCCTCTTAGGTCCTCCAATAGCCATCAACATTTAACCATAGAATTACAATAACACAAGCTACATCTCCTTCCATTTTGGTGCCAAGTTATTGCTAATTGGCTAATCAATTAAATACACCATAAAGGTATAAACTTATGAATAATAATCATGATGTTAGTCATCAAATCACCTTCAACTTATGTCAAAAGAACTATAAAACACTCATATGATCAAAACACACTTTAGTGCTTTCATTATGTCATTATAATATGCAAAATTAAGAATATCAAAATTCCATTCTATCACATCTTGCACACCCTTAAAATATATTTCATCCTCCAAATTATGCCAAGAAAATCCAGTCCATCACATCATATACATCTTAAAAGAAATCTCATCCTCAAAATTAAGCCATCCTATTACTTCAAGGAAAAACCAACAAGTCTTTATCCATATGTAGGGCACCACTCTATGTGCAACATATCCATAAACAATGTTCCATAATCATAACAAAACAACTATTAGTAGGTTTTAAGACATCTACGGTGAATCACCCCTTAATAAAAGATTAAAATAATGGCTTAGAAATTCTGGTTATGTCATGACATATCTCATATATTAGGGTTGCATCCTTAGCTTTACCCATGCACTAGGGTTCCCACATCATATTACTATGTTATATAGAAGTTAACTAAAGTTAGCCCATTATATCAAGGTTTCGTCAACATTTTATTGAGCTAATAGTTACACCATGTTCAGCATTAACATATGCCTTTTAGGAGGGAGAACTAACGTTAACCCACTTTATCCATCTAGGTCATATCAAGGTGTCATAATCATCATGTTATGCTAACTGTCAAAATATATTTTTCATCTTTATTAAGCACAAAGATTAACACCTCATGTAACATGTTTCATTTGTAAGATGTTATTTCAGTGCTCATTATAAATTGCAACATTTACTAGTGATTTCATCACAAGATTAACCAACAATATCACATTATCATCATTATTCATGTATAAGGTTAACCATTTATACATAGAGATCTATCAAACTATACTCATTGTTCCATCATGACATATCTACTTATATCACATTTCAAGATAAGATCACATTCTAACTTATACTATACCATGATTATTCTAAACAAACTTATACAAGTTTCTTGTTAAGCTTATATCAAAACTTCATCTAGTCCAACTGAGATTCTTCTGACCCATATCATGAGGGTAGTGCCATGCTTAGTCTCTCTAAGCTAACTCAACTCTATGAGTATCTCATATGCATATACTTTATCTTTCCTCTCTTATTCAAGGGTTCTCAAAGTACCTCATTGTCACTAGTTATCAACTTCACAAGGTCTAACCACATAAGTACAAACCAAACTGGAACATGATATGACATCCTCTTCATAAGTTCTCTACCTGTCATACACTATTTTCCAACTCTCTCTCTTATACACGCTCTGTAAAGAGGCGAGATCACCTCCTTACTAGAATTTAAAGGAAATACAACATCCACAAGTTTTTAACACAAATTGAGACTTTTGAGGATGATTGCATAATAATCCAATTAAATAAGCATGATTCCAGATACATAATAAAATGTCAATAGCAGCGGAAAGAAAAGGAATAACAAGCCTTCTATTGGCTTTATTGTTTATTACATCATTGCTTTCTAAAAGAAAAGATAAAATAGCATAGAGGATCAAGCTATAGCAACCTAGCCATCCTTCTTCACAAGCAAACGAACACAGCAAGGAATCTTTCTTTAAGTCCCTCCTTCTCCTTGAAAAGCTCCAACACCTGGGTGGTTGGGAAGGCACCCAGCAAGAGGGAAAAACAAAGAAAAAGTATGTGTTACTCTACTGATCTATCCAAGGCAAAGAAAAGATGTAACAAGGAAACTAGTCAAGTATTTGGTGTAAAAGGATATCAAAGAGTATGAGGTTTTAATTAAAGAACTTGCCATTAACAAAGATAATAAAGGATTTTAGCATGCTTATTAATATGTCTATCTAACTAAGTAGGGTTGAGGCACCTACCGAACCTCTAACCTTAGGTGAGGGAAGAATTATAAACATTTCCAAGTCACCTACAAATTTTTAATGGGGAGAATAATAAACATTCCCCTAGGGCGATTTTATACATGCCCTCTATGGGTGGTTGTACAAAAGTACCACTACTTAAAATTTAAATAGAACATTTAATTTCATGCTAAGAGATTTATGGCAAGAATAAGCAAAATATATTCAACATGGCAATGGGGCATAAATACCCAAACAAGAGAGTACTATAACTGATATTGAGGCAAATAAGACAATTTAGGTTTCAAAGATATTCAATGGTTTGGATCAATTAAACCTCATAAGAAAAATCTAGGTATTGGATTAAGTATTCCCAACTGATAGGTAGATGTACAACATGACTCATAACAAGTAAAATCCCTACTAAACTCATACACATACCTTTGCCATAGATGTCCTAGCTTCCCTTATCAGATCTTCTCACGAACTAAAGATCCAAACTTCCTAATATATCATTTAATTCATTTATTAGAATTACATATATTTACTTATAAGATTTAAAACCCTAATTTACTAACTTCTTGTACAAACCTTCGATTCAGACCTCAAAAACCTCATAATTGACTTAGTTAGGTTTTCCTGATCAAAATAACATATAATATTGTATATTTTGGAAATATAAATATTACGGTAAATTTTTAGAGATTTTTAAGTTAATTAATTTGATTTTAAAAACACTTTTTCGCAAACCTCGAAATCAAATCTCAAAAATATTTTTATTAGATAGATCTCGTTTTCGTGATTTCAAAACACTATTTATTTTTAAATTTTGACCAACGGATTAATTTATAAAAATTATTTGATTCTGACCAATGGTAGCTTGCCACGTAGGCAAAGCCAACCACAGCCGGCGGTCGCGGGCGGCTGAGAGCGGAGACCCGCGTCTCAGGACCGCGTGCCACCGGTCGGCGACCCGGCGCTTAAAACAGAGAAAAGACCAGCGTGCCCTTAGCGAGAAATCAAAAGAAGAAGGACACGGAGGGGCAAAAAGGTCATTTGCGCATCTTCTTCTTCCTCGGTCGACCCCGTCGCGCGCGAGCAGGCTTGCTCGGCCGATTTGGGCAAATCCGCAATTCTCGACGAAAACTTGCGTTTAGATAGTCGAAAGAAAGAGTAGGACGAGACGAACTCGAAGGTACCTTTAATTTGGACGAAGATGGAGCAAGCAGAGAGCACTAGGCGCCGCAAGACAGGAGCAACCGGCGGCTCGTTGGAGGTGCAAACTTCGACGAAATCCCAAATTAGAGGCACGAACAGGTTTCTAAGGTGATTGCGGTTGCGAGGGTGTAGTTATTTATAGGCAAGGAACCCTAAACTAGGATGTGGGTAGGAGCAAAGGAAAGTGGCCGGCGGCTACTTTGGGCGTTTCTCAAATACGCATTAAAGCTCGCAAAAGTTAGGATAATCCTGTGCGAAATCTCGCAAGGAAACCAACGCAACAAAAATCATTGAAAATCGTTGAGTAAATCTCAAGTTATCGTGATTTTAAGAAAACGAAAATCCAAAGCCTGTTGCCTTATCCGACTCGAGCTAGAAGACGACCACGCGTCGTCGGATCGATGGACGCGGGTCCATCGAGAAATCTGGGCCGTTCGATCGTGCATTAGGTGAGGGAAATATCCCTGAGCAAAAGTCGATTAAAACTATTATATTTTAAATGTTTTTCGCTTTCTTATTTTGGAGGCTCAAACGTTGCCCAAAAATTATGAAAATTTATATTCTGACTTATTTCGACGCGTAGAATCCGAATATGGAGTTAGTTTTTCATTTGGAGAAAGTTTATTAGGTGAATTAATTAATATGTCATTTTCTCTTTCCTCCTCAAAAGGAGTGATAACATTATCTAAAATTAATGTAACTTCACCCTTAAGTCTTCTTAATAGTTGGGAACACGATTTTGCAATTATCTACACATGTTAACATTATCTCTTTATTTATTAAATTAATTAGAACGTTCTACACTCTTTCTCTCTCCTATTTTACTATTTATTCATATATCATCCAAATTAATTGCAAATTTGCACAGAGTCTTATTTTTATGTCTAGAATACGAATTTGAAGTTATTTCCCTGATTTGAGAGCATTAAGTATTTTATTTCTTTTTATTGGCTTATTTCCTATATTCCGTTGATAATGTTATTAATATTTTTATTTTAAATAATACTTGACCCTTAAGTTACTCTTTACTCAAGGAAACGAATAAGACTATCAAATTATCATTTGTTACAAAATTTCGTAATTATCTTCTTTTCTCATATTTCCTTTACTTATTACATTTATCTTCTTTTTATTTCTTAAGGTGAAATTGCATATTAAACCCCTTGTCTAAATCTAACTGAGTCATTTGTACATGAAACCTTGAAATAAGATTATATGGGAAATATTTAACCAATAACTATCTAAATTTCTCTTAAATCAATACCAAGGACAAAAGGAACGAAAATGGAGATTAAAGCTTATAGAAAAGAGTACAAAGAGGTACAAAGAGTTTTCAGTATGTTACAGCACTCCACCCCTTAAAAAGGATTTCGTCCCCGAAATCTCATACAAAGAGGGAAGGGTGAGTACGTAACATCTCATCTCTCAACTCCCAGGTGGTTTCTTCTAAACCATGATATCTCCACAAAACCTTCACTAACTCTATCTCCTTGTTCTTCAACTGCTTCACTCGGGAGTCAAGGATCTTCACAGGTAGCTCTTCATATGTCAGGTTCTCATTAATCTCCACAGGTTCAATGGAGAGCACATGAGACGGATCCTTAACATACTTCCTCAGCACAGAAACATGGAACACATTGTGAATCTTGTCATAAGCAGGAGGCAAAGCTAGGCGATATGCACAATCTCCCACTTTATCTAAGATCTCAAATGGTCCAACATAGCGAGGACTCAACTTGCCTTTTACTTTAGATCTTGCAATAGAACGTATAGGCTTGATCTTCAGAAAAGCATAGTCACCCACTAAGAAACTTATATCAGACCTCTTCTTATCATCATACATCTTCTGTCGGTCTTGAGCAGCTTTCATCCGTTTCTTTATCAACTGTATCTTCTCAAGCATCATCTGCATGTCATCAGTCTTCACCAGGGAATGCTCACCAACATCATCCCAGTGCAAAGGTGAACGACAAGGTCTACCATAGAGAGCTTCAAAAGGTGGCATACCAATGCTGGCTTGGTAGCTATTGTTGTAAGCAAACTCTGCTAATGGTAGATACCGATCCCAAGCACCACCCCAATCCATCACACAGGAACGAAGCAAGTCCTCCAGAATCTGAACTGTTCTCTCGGACTGACCATCAGTTTGCGGATGGTAAGTAGTGCTGAAACGCAGATCAGTACCCACCTCTTCCTGAATCTGACCCCACAAACGAGAAGTAAATTTCGGGTCTCGATCAGAAACTATCACAGCAGGGACACCATGCAGACGAACTATCCACTCCACATACAACTGAGCCATCTTAGCAACTTTATGTGTGGTTTTGAAAGGCAAGAAATGAGCAGATTTAGTAAGCCGATCAATCACCACCCAAACAGCATCATAACCTCTCTTGGACTTGGGGAAACCAGTAACAAAGTCCATTGTGATCTTCTCCCATTTCCATTCTGGAATTTCAAGAGGATGAAGAAGACCACCAGGTCATTGATGTTCAATCTTGACTTGCTGACATGTCAAGCACCTCGCCACAAACAGGGCTATATCATTCTTCATATTCTTCCACCAGAAACTTCGCTGTAGGTCCTTGTACATTTTGGTTGTGCCAGGGTGAATAGTGTACTTGGAACCATGAGCTTCACTCAGAACCTTCTGTCTCAGATTACCAACATCAGGTATCCACAACCTTTGTCTAAAGCGGATAGCACCATCCACTCCGACAGAGAAGTCAGATTGCGGTTTCTCAGCTAAAGCTTTCAACTCTTCAAGCTCGGAACTCTCCAACTGTGCAGACACAACTTCTGAGATCCAGGTTGGTGTAACAGACAAACTGGCCATATGAAAACACAACTTATCTTCATCTACTGAAGCAAAGGTTGAGGCCTCCAACTGGCAACAAGTTCGAGGTTTTCCCACACAGAACATCTTAGAGCAGCACAAACAACATCCTTCTTGCGACTTAAAGCATCGGCTACAACATTTGCTTTACCAGGATGATAGGTGATGGTGAAATTGTAATCTTTAAGATATTCCATCCACCTACGTTGTCGCAAGTTTAGATCCTTCTGAGTCAACAAATACCTCAAACTCTTGTGATCAGAAAAGACTTCAAACTTTTCTCCATAGAGGTAGTGTCGCCAGATCTTCAAAGCATGAACTATGGCAGCCAACTCCAAATCATGCGTAGGCCAATTAGCTTCATTAGGTTTCAACTGTCGAGAAGCATAGGCGATCACTTTTCCGTCTTGCATAAGAACACACCCTAAGCCTTGTCGGGATGCATCAGTGTAGATGACATAAGGTATACCCTCAACAGGCAAAGCAAGCACTGGAGCAGAAGTCAGACTCATCTTCAACTTCTGAAAACTATCCTCACATTCAGGGGTCCATGTGAACTTGACTTCCTTCCGAGTCAGCTTAGTCAATGGTAAAGCCAACTCAGAAAACCCTTTGATAAACTTCCGATAGTAACCAGCTAGACCAAGGAAACTACGGATTTCAGACGGGTTTCTCGGAGCACTCCACTTGGTCACAGCTTCCACCTTTGTAGGATCAACAGATATGTGGCCGACAGAAATCACATGACCAAGAAACATCACTTCCTTTAACCAGAACTCACATTTCGAGAATTTTGCATATAATTGATTTTCTCTCAATGTGTTGAGTACAATCCGCAAGTGTTCGCGATGTTGTTCTAACGTCTCGGAATAAACCAGAACGTCATCAATAAACACCACCACAAACTTGTCGAGGTATGGGCGGAATACTCGGTTCATCAGGTCCATAAACGCAGCAGGGGCATTTGTCAAACCAAAAGGCATGACCAAGAATTCATAATGCCCATAACGAGTTCTGAACGCTGTCTTCGGAACATCATCATCCTTCACCTGCATCTGGTAGTAGCCACTTCTCAGATCCATCTTGGAGAACACTGTGGCTGACTTCAGCTGATCGAATAAGTCATCGATGCGTGGCAACGGATAACGATTCTTCACTGTCACCTGGTTGAGCATGCGGTAGTCCATACACATCCGCATCGAACCATCTTTCTTCTTCACGAACAGGACAGGGGCTCCCCAAGGAGAAACACTGGGGCGAATGAAACCCATGTCAAGAAGTTCTTCAAGCTGCTTCTTCAACTCCGCCAGTTCAGCAGGTGCCAAACGGTAAGGTGGTTTCGATATTGGTGAAGTTCCAGGTACGAGCTCGATGGAGAATTCCACCTCACGATTTGGTGGCAACCCGGGCAACTCCTCAGGAAAGACATCTGGGAAGTCCTTCACCACATCAACATGGTCCAGGGCAGGAGGTGTAGCTTCGAGAACTATGGAAGCTAGGAAGGCTCTACACCCTTGAGAGACGAGCTTCTCAGCTTTGATGGCAGAGATGACGAACTGTCGTTCTCCTCGCTTCTTGCCCTTGACACACACTCTTCCTTCATCAGGGTGGAAAAGGCTAACCTTGGATTCCTCACAGAACAGAACAGCTTTAAACTTCTTCAACCAATCCATACCAAGGATGATGTCAAAGACAGTCATATCAAGCAAGACAAAAACGGTGGGAAACATTATCCCAGATATACAGAGGTTCAGGGTAGGAGTTTGGAGATACGAGGAGCAGATTTTTCCACTAGGAGTTTTTACATCTAACACATGATCCATGAACTCATATTCAATTTCAAGCATAGAGGCACACTGGCTAGATATAAAGGTATTGGAGGAACCAGAGTCAAAAAGAGCTTTTAGTGGATACAAATTGAGGTGTAGTGTACCTTCAATTACTTCATTACCATCACCATCTTCTTCAGCATTGAGAGCAAACACTCTCCCATTCCGCCTCTCAGCTGGCGGGCGTCTCGGATTCTGGTTGTTGTTGTTGTTGTTTCGCGGTGGAGGATTCTGTCTCGGCTGTTGTGGTTGCTGAGCAGGATTCTGCCCTTGCTGGAAACGAGGACAGTTAGGTCGGATGTGCCCAACTTGGCCGCACTCATGGCGGGTTGGGGGAGGACGATTGCCAACTCGAGCAGGTGCGTTGTTGGCGGGACATCTTCCAGGAGGATGGTGACGATTGCATCTGTTGCAGCGATCTCGACCACGGTTCTCA
The DNA here is from genome assembly GCA_963693085.1 of Alisma plantago-aquatica. NCBI lineage: Eukaryota > Viridiplantae > Streptophyta > Magnoliopsida > Alismatales > Alismataceae > Alisma > Alisma plantago-aquatica. Next base: position 524,733,115 of record OY856415.1, read on the forward strand.
TGCTGGTTCGGGTTCTTCCTTTTGTTGTTGTTGAAGCTACTAGAGGACTGGAATCCTGGATATGACTCGATGGCGAGAGCTTTATCCACCATCTGCTGAAACGAGAGGGGCAACTGTGGAACAAGGCTTCGTCCAACATGATAGTTCAGACCTTCCAAGAACAAGGTTGCTCTCCTATCAGCTCCAAGATCAGTGGCGTAACGCTCCAGCAGCAGAAACTTCTGAACGTAGTCGGCCACACTCATGCTTCCTTGCTTGAGACTGTAGAACTCAGCCTCCTTCTTCCTCAGGAACGCGGGGCAGATGTACTTCTCTCTGAACAGCTTCAAGAACTGAGCCCACTCCATGGAGGAAGTGTCTCGGGTTCGAGCAACTCCATTCCACCAGACTCGTGCTGGTCCATCCAGCACATACGTTGCAAACCGAACCTTCTGGTGAGGAGGGCAAGCCATACCCTCGAAGGTCCGATCCAGGGCCAGCACCCAGTCATCTGCTTTGTCCACCATGTTAGGCTCACTTTCACCCTTGAAGTAGGGTGGCTGCATCTTGATGAAATCGGTGAGGGTGAACTCCCTTGGCTTGGAAGCAACATCAGCTATGGTGTTGAGTTGTCCCATCATGGTGGAGGACAACAGTTGTCGCAGCATCGCCAGTTCTTGCTCAGGTGTGAAAGCAGGAACACCAGAGTTTGATTGGTTCACAGCAGGTGTCGCCGGAGTGTCAGGGTTGTCGGTGTTGGACTCCTGGTTTGAGTTGTCAAACAGGTCACCTCTCCTGAAATTAGGGTTAACTTATTAAATTTTCAAGAGTAAAGGATCATAGATGAGAGGGAAAAGAAATAGAGATGAGAAAAGGATAACTAGAATGCTATTGCCTAAAGGCATACTATTTCGGGCAGTTCGTATCAGCGCAGGCCAGGCCGGATCATATGGGCACGGGAGTCCCCGTATGCCAAGCTAGTGGGTCGGAGGAAAATTTTGCCAGCCCCCATGCCCTGATCCTTTCTAGACACCATTGCCTCAACTGCATGCCCTAATAGTCGCCTAAAGGCTCTGATACCATGCTGTAAAGAGGCGAGATCACCTCCTTACTAGAATTTAAAGGAAATACAACATCCACAAGTTTTTAACACAAATTGAGACTTTTGAGGATGATTGCATAATAATCCAATTAAATAAGCATGATTCCAGATACATAATAAAATGTCAATAGCAGCGGAAAGAAAAGGAATAACAAGCCTTCTATTGGCTTTATTATTTATTACATCATTGCTTTCTAAAAGAAAAGATAAGATAGCATAGAGGATCAAGCTATAGCAACCTAGCCATCCTTCTTCACAAGCAAACGAACACAGCAAGGAATCTTTCTTTAAGTCCCTCCTTCTCCTTGAAAAGCTCCAACACCTGGGTGGTTGGGAAGGCACCCAGCAAGAGGGAAAAACAAAGAAAAAGTATGTGTTACTCTACTGATCTATCCAAGGCAAAGAAAAGATGTAACAAGGAAACTAGTCAAGTATTTGGTGTAAAAGGATATCAAAGAGTATGAGGTTTTAATTAAAGAACTTGCCATTAACAAAGATAATAAAGGATTTTAGCATGCTTATTAATATGTCTATCTAACTAAGTAGGGTTGAGGCACCTACCGAACCTCTAACCTTAGGTGAGGGAAGAATTATAAATATTTCCAAGTCACCTACAAATTTTTAATGGGGAGAATAATAAACATTCCCCTAGGGCGATTTTATACATGCCCTCTATGGGTGGTTGTACAAAAGTACCACTACTTAAAATTTAAATAGAACATTTAATTTCATGCTAAGAGATTTATGGCAAGAATAAGCAAAATATATTCAACATGGAAATGGGGCATAAATACCCAAACAAGAGAGTACTATAACTGATATTGAGGCAAATAAGACAATTTAGGTTTCAAAGATATTCAATGGTTTGGATCAATTAAACCTCATAAGAAAAATCTAGGTATTGGATTAAGTATTCCCAACTGATAGGTGGATGTACAACATGACTCATAACAAGTAAAATCCCTACTAAACTCATACACATACCTTTGCCACAGATGTCCTAGCTTCCCTTATCAGATCTTCTCACGAACTAAAGATCCAAACTTCCTAATATATCATTTAATTCATTTATTAGAATTGCATATATTTACTTATAAGATTTAAAACCCTAATTTACTAACTTCTTGTACAAACCTTCGATTCAGACCTCAAAAACCTCATAATTGACTTAGTTAGGTTTTCCTGATCAAAATAACATATAATATTGTATATTTTGGAAATATAAATATTACGGTAAATTTTTAGAGATTTTTAAGTTAATTAATTTGATTTTAAAAACACTTTTTTGCAAACCTCGAAATCAAATCTCAAAAATATTTTTATTAGATAGATCTCGTTTTCCTGATTTCAAAACACTATTTATTTTTAAATTTTGACCAACGGATTAATTTATAAAAATTATTTGATTCTGACCAATGGTAGCTTGCCACGTAGGCAAAGCCAACCACAGCCGGCGGTCGCGGGCGGCTGAGAGCGGCGACCCGCGTCTCAGGACCTCGTGCCACCGGTCGGCGACCCGACGCTTAAAACAGAGAAAAGACCAGCGTGCCCTTAGCGAGAAATCAAAAGAAGAAGGACACGGAGGGGCAAAAAGGTCATTTGCGCATCTTCTTCTTCCTCGGTCGACCCCGTCGCGCGCGAGCAGGCTTGCTCGGCCGATTTGGGCAAATCCGCAATTCTCGACGAAAACTTGCGTTTAGATAGTCGAAAGAAAGAGTAGGACGAGACGAACTCGAAGGTACCTTTAATTTGGACGAAGATGGAGCAAGCAGAGAGCACTAGGCGCCGCAAGACAGGAGCAACCGGCGGCTCGTTGGAGGTGCAAACTTCGACGAAATCCCAAATTAGAGGCACAAACAGGTTTCTAAGGTGATTGCGGTTGCGAGGGTGTAGTTATTTATAGGCAAGGAACCCTAAACTAGGATGTGGGTAGGAGCAAAGGAAAGTGGCCGGCGGCTACTTTGGGCGTTTCTCAAATACGCATTAAAGCTCGCAAAAGTTGGGATAATCTTGTGCGAAGTCTCGCAAGGAAACCAACGCAACAAAAATCATTGAAAATCGTTGAGTAAATCTCAAGTTATCGTGATTTTAAGAAAACGAAAATCCAAAGCCTGTTGCCTTATCCGACTCGAGCTAGAAGACGGCCACGCGTCGTCGGATCGATGGACGCGGGTCCATCGAGAAATCTGGGCCGTTCGATCGTGCATTAGGTGAGGGAAATATCCCTGAGCAAAAGTCGATTAAAACCATTATATTTTAAATGTTTTTCTCTTTCTTATTTTGGAGGCTCAAACGTTGCCCAAAAATTATGAAAATTTATATTCTGACTTATTTCGACGCGTAGAATCCGAATATGGAGTTAGTTTTTCATTTTGAGAAAGTTTATTAGGTGAATTAATTAATATGTCATTTTCTCTTTCCTCCTCAAAAGGAGTGATAACATTATCTAAAATTAATGTAACTTCACCCTTAAGTCTTCTTAATAGTTGGGAACACGATTTTGCAATTATCTACACATGTTAACATTATCTCTTTATTTATTAAATTAATTAGAACGTTCTACACTCTTTCTCTCTCCTATTTTACTATTTATTCATATATCATCCAAATTAATTGCAAATTTGCACAGAGTCTTATTTTTATGTCTAGAATACGAATTTGAAGTTATTTCCCTGATTTGAGAGCATTAAGTATTTTATTTCTTTTTATTGGCTTATTTCCTATATTCCGTTGATAATGTTATTAATATTTTTATTTTAAATAATACTTGACCCTTAAGTTACTCTTTACTCAAGGAAACGAATAAGACTATCAAATTATCATTTGTTACAAAATTTCGTAATTATCTTCTTTTCTCATATTTCCTTTACTTATTACATTTATCTTCTTTTTATTTCTTAAGGTGAAATTGCATATTAAACCCCTTGTCTAAATCTAACTGAGTCATTTGTACATGAAACCTTGAAATAAGATTATATGGGAAATATTTAACCAATAACTATCTAAATTTCTCTTAAATCAATACCAAGGACAAAAGGAACGAAAATGGAGATTAAAGCTTATAGAAAAGAGTACAAAGAGGTACAAAGAGTTTTCAGTATGTTACACGCTCACTATATCCCAATAAGGAACCACCAAGCTAAGCATGAGGCTTTACATAAACTAACGTACTTACCTCCTCCAGGGTCTTGTGATTCTCCCTCACCCAGATGGTGGGTGGTCATATTTCCATATTCACATATGCATACATAAAAAACCTCTCTCTGACTCTAGGGTTTGGTCCTCTCAGGGACATCTAGAGTTTAAAAGTTCTATAGGAATCATGTATAGAGAAACTCAACTCATTCACTCAGTAGTAGTCAAATTTAGGACATATAATGACACATATTTCTCATAATTCTCAAAATTCTCATATCTTGGAGTTTAGTTTCTCTGACCTTCTCCTACTGGGTCTCACTCTCTCAGGAGTTAACCCTATAACTGGTCCTAACACTAGAGATCCTCCTTTGTAAACGAGCTTTAGAATCATGCTGATTCACATCATATCTTAACTAATCTTATCTTATCTTATTTAATAAAAACCTACATACTTGCATCATCAAGCTTATATCAAAACCTCAAATCTAAAATTAAGACCTCAAAGACGAACTTTTCATCATAAACCAACTTATATTACTATATCAAACTTAAATCACATAATCTAAACTCATATTATCTTTTCCATCTATCACATATTCTAATAATGCTCAAGACATCTAATCTAGAACTACTCTCTATTCTAGACTGATGTCACTCACTTTCAATTAGGTTGCATGGCCACCTCCTACTAATACATGTGTGGGGACACATTTTTGTAATACTTACATATATACTAAAATATTATATTATTTTTCTATGGTAAAAGAAATTTTAGAGAAAACTATCAAGGTTCGATCCGATTGGAATCAAGAACAAATCCACAAAATGAGTGTCCCACACATAGTAGAGAGTATAGGGTCATGTCACCTAATGAAAGGGGTGAGAACAAAGTGCATACTAGTGTACTATCATAGACAGTAAGAGCTATATGTCTAGGATTTCTCTTCCCTGGATGCACAACATTTCCAAATGATGCAAGTCCCATAACACTGCTATATAAGGAAAGAACGACATCTAAGGACCTACTATACAACAAGCACAAGTCTAGACCTAGTTATCAGACATTTAGGCGCTAACCTAGAGGCTAAGTCAGATCTAGTCTCTAAAAGAAAACTAATCTAACCGTAAAGATTACCAAGTTCAAGGTTTTCTATAGTTTGAGTTGCATAATGAGAAAATGTCAGGTTTTGCTATTGTTCATGCTCTGATACCACCCGTGATGTCCCCAAATTTTCTAAAACTTAATCTAATGTGTGACATCCAAATTGAAACCTCACCTCAACGAGACTACAATTTAAACATCCCACACAAGGATAGGAAGAAGAAGATTAGAGGAAGTCAGAAGAAAACAACAGTAGCACATGCACATGAATAATAAACAACACAAGTTGACCATCCAACACATTATTACAAAATGAATTGTTACAACATTTGATCTTACACATTGAATAATAAACTTGTTACAACATGATCTTAACACAATAGGTCCACCTATACACCTGCTTGCCACACAAGTCTCAACTATCTGTGTTCTTCAAGATCATATGTCCACATCACCTAAATAAAAGATTACATGTGGTACACATCAACACAATATTCAAGAATATTGTACTGAGTACGCCTACATGTCTTTTTATATACCTCTAATTACTAAGCTTGGCAATAAGATAAAACTAATACTTGGAAGTAGAAACATATATATAACAAAAGCATACTTGAACAAAGATATTTATTAAAAAAAGAGAACACATGTTATAAGATCATTTTCCATTATATCATCCATGCATTTGCCACCTAAGGGAATAAAGCATCATCTTGGCTATCAAAGAGCTCGAGATGCCAGGCCTTATGATCTACTACCAAAGAGTAAGATCATTACACAATGAGATATGCTACCAAATAAAATGATCACTTTCTAGCAGTATGCTACCAAGGAGAATTAGTGCTATAATATAATGGAACAGATATATTATGTTTCATGTGTTAAGTATAGAAATCAAGCAACACATCATTCAATAAAAAATCATTTCGACGAATACCATATGCTCAGTATTTGTACACAAATAACACAACCATACTAAGTAATAGTTCAAGTAAGAGATAAGGGTGTACCTTAAAACAAGATAATCTAATCATCGCATATTCCTTTTTTCACTATATGGTCTTAGTCAAACCATGATTAAGACAAGATTACATATCACCATTAGGTTCTCATCACTTTCATAACCCTAGTTATTTCCATTTTAGTGTTTAGCTTATTTCATTACGATATTCCCATCATTACTTGTCTTATCTTCTTGGAATTATTTTACTGATGTCATATTATGTATTATTGCTTCTGGGTCCTAAGCTTGTGTATCAGAGAACAAACAAAGATTAAGATGATACAATAGCAGCTGAATGCAACCCACGATAGGTAGAAATCTTATGATGATACTCGATAGAGACTGTTGGAGTTCCAAGTAAGAGACAAGGTGTATATTAATTTCACTCCTTAGAAATATGTATTTCACATAATGCATCTAATGTTCCACGTTTTGATGTTGAGGAAGTGTCACCCTGACACAAAGCTTCTATTGTAGACCATGGAGATTCAGTTGGAAGATGATGTGTTGTATATGGAGGGTCATATGTTGATCTTGGAACAGAAGGTGAAGAAGTTTAAGAAGAAGGATATCATTTTAGTTAAGGTTTTGTGACATCATCATGGTAAGGAGGAAGCCATGTGGGAGTTGCAGGATGAGATGTGTAGGAAGTACCCATCTCTTTTCGCGTAGGATTTCATGGGAGAAATCCTTGTTAGGGGTTTATGGTTGTAAGACCCTTGACCTATATTAGTTCTTGATATTGCTTATTTGTCTTAATAAGATGCTTAAACCTTAATCTAATCATGTGATGCACCTTAATAAAATGAGACATGCTTATGTTTTTTATTTGGTCCAGTTTGGTTGATGTTTGAGTTAGTTATTCTATATGTATGTTGCTTTTGGACCAACTTGGAATTTATTGATTGGGAGAGTTCATTGTGCAATTTGTCACATGTTGGATGTGCCTCATGTGTTTTGGGATCATGAGAGAAAGAGAGTGGGGCTTAGGGGTGTTGTAAAGAGGCAGAATCACCTCCTTACTAAACTTTAAAGGAAGTACAAAACATCAATCTTTTTAGAAAGACAAAAGATATTGCGGGATGCATGTATAATATTCCAACTAAATAAGCATGCACCAGATACATTATAAAATGTCAATAGAAGCAGAAATAAAAGTACTAAGCCTATTACATGACTTTCATTGTTCATTACATGACTGTTCCCAAAAGAAAAAGATGAGAGAAAAGGATCTAGATATAGAAACCTAGACATCCTTTCAGATAGCTTGAGATCTACTCCTGAGATGACTTCCTTCAAACTTGTCCTTCTCCTTGATCAACACCAACACCTGGGTGGTTAGGAAAGCACCCAGCAAAAGGGAATGGAAAACAAAGTATGTGTCATAAAACTAGTCTAGTATAATAAGATAAGTAAAGCAAATAAGAACAGTCTAGGGTTCATCATAAGATGAAGTTAACAAGAGTATGAGGCTATATTCAAAAGAAACTTACCATTAACAATTATATTAAAAAGGATTTTTATGTAAGATAATTATGCTTACCTAACTAAGTAGGTTGAGGCACCTATAAGACCTATAACCTATAGGGGAGGGGATAGTAAGACATTCTCAGTCACCTACACAATTATATAGGGGGGAATAAAAACATTCCCCAGGATGATTAAATACATGCCCTCTATGGGTGGTTGTACATAAATACCGCTACTTTAAATTAAATAGAACATTAATCTACATGCTATAAAAGTAGTCATGGCAAGAGTAGTCATAATATTCAATAAGCATGGCAGTGGGGTATAAGACCCAAGCAAGAAGAAATTATAATCTAATTTGAGGCATGAACAACATTAGGATTCAAGAATAGAAGATTTAGGGTTCATTTAAGCCCCATTAGGGAAATACTGGGTTTGGCTACAATTATCCCAACATAGTGTGTAAGGAATGCACATACATAAATAGGGATTCACATACATGAATAGGGATTCACATACATGAATAGGTATTGCACATACATGAATAAGGATTGCACATATCTCTCTTATTGATATCAATTACTAACTTTCACCACTTTAATCGAGTTCAAGTTCCACTTTGCCTATTTTTAATGTATTAACATGTATTAGAGTAACAAGTGTATGTTAGTTCCAATTTCTGACTCCCGATTGCTACAGTCGCGGAAATGAGTAGCGCGGCGGCGAAGGCGATTGCTGGGGCAAAGACGAAGGTGACCGGGGGGCGTCGGTGTCGACTACTGCCAAGGAAACAGCGGCATCGAATCCTCCTAATCCTGGTCTAGGAAATGCTCATCATTTAAAGGACATCCCGCCTGCGACTGAGGGGGGGATGATGCTGGTCTCCGACGAGAAGACATCGGCATCAAATCCTCCAGATCCAGGATTAGAACATGTTCTCCAAGAGAAGGTCGGCCCTGATCCAAAATCTCCTCTGAGTTGGGCTAGCCTCTTCAAGGAGAAAGTGCCAGTGTCGAGTGTGCCGGTTGCCCTGAAGAAAATAGAGGTTCTTCTGTCTGACGGGAAGTTGATTTATCCGAAGCTCATTGCTGAAAGGAACATCTCAAGATGGAGTAGAAATGCTGCTGGATATGTGGTCGGGCTCAAGCCTCATTGGCCCACACTCGTGAAGCATCTTGCATAGATCTGGAACGTCAAAGGATCCCTGGAAGTGAGGTCTCGAGGGAAAGGCTTCTTCATTATTATGTTTGAAGATGATGATGATATGAAGACTGCCATTGAAGGTGGCCCGTGGTTCGTTGCTGGCAGACCTCTTATCATTAAGAAGTGGGAACGTGGTGAACCGCTGGAGAAGATCAAACTGAATGAGATTCCTATATGGCTCAAGATATTTAACTTGCCTCTTGAGCTATGGTATGTCGATATGTTCAACAGGATTGGGTCTGTTCTTGGTACTCCTCTACGTCCGGACAAACTCACCATGGAATTTCTGAGGTTGGACTATGCTCGAATTCAAGTTATTATCCCCTCTGACTTCTCTTATCCTAAGGAGCTGCAAATTGAAAGTGATGATGGGCAACTTGATACTATTTCCTTTGAATATGAATGGGTGCCTGTGAAGTGCTCGACATGTGGTCTTTATGGTCATGAGCCCTCCCTATGTTCGGATTCTATCACTGAAAAGGAGAAGATGCTTAAGAAGAAGGTTACTAAACGTTGGGTTCCAAAAACTGTGATTGAGGATGATGATTTGGAGGTCTTCAGCGACGCCATGGAAGGTATTCCAGATTCTGATCAGTCTTCTCAAGCTCGCGTCCCTCAGTTAGCTCAATCAGCTATGATTACACCTAACCTACGCCTACTCCCTCCCCCGATCCAGGGTGGATTACTAGCAGCAGCAGGAGAAAGTCTAAGTCCATACCCAAGGCTGTTCCTAAGAACTCCTTGAGGGTTATTCCTGATTCCTTAAACAAATACTCTCCGTTATCTAATTTTGATGGTTCTGATCTATATAAGGAGAATGTTTCATCACCGTTGGGTGAGATGGTCGAGGTCCCAATTTCTCTCCCTCCTAATGGATAGTCCTTTCACCATTTTTTCTTGGAATGTGAGGGGAGGTGGAAATAAGATCCCCTGCATTCGAAATGAGGTTCATAGAAATAAAGCTGACATCTACATTTTCCTTGAAACCAGATTACAAAAAGCTGACATTGCTGCTTTTGTTCATAGCATTTGGCCTGGAGCTTCTTTTATTGATAATTCTGCCTTCCATTCTTACACCCGCATTCTTATTGTTTGGCAGGATCCTGATTTAGAGATCAAGACTCTTCTTAGCAGTGACCAGGTTATTCATTGTTCTGTTTGTAAGGACTTGATGCACTTTCATCTATCTGCAGTCTATGGTGCTAATCTTGACGCTGACAGAATGAATCTTTGGAACTCTATTTCTGATATCCACATGCTTAATCCCCGCAATTGGTGTATGCTTGGGGATTTTAATGCTGTTAGGCTCTCAAAGGAGAAGATTGGTAAGCAGCCTCCATCCAGTCGTAGTATGGTTGACTTCAATACCGCTATTGCAAATTCTGAGCTTATTGAGCTCCCTTCTAAGGGTCTTTTCTTCACTTGGGACAGCCATAACAAGAAAGGTTTAAGCACTTTCTCCAAGATTGATCGCATCTTCACTGATTTGAGTTTCCTTTCTTCCTTTCCATCTTGCTGGGGTGAAGTTTGTCCTGCTACTGTTAGTGATCATAAAATCATTTCTCTTCATTTTGGTTCCCGTAAGAAGGGTGCTACCCCTTTCCGTTTTATTAACTCGTGGATTAATCAAAATTCTTATAAAGAAGTTGTTCTCAATGCTTGGAATAATACCCATTGTTCAGGCACTCCTATGTTTAGAGTTTATAGGAAGCTCCAGGCTGTTTCTGCTGCTCTTCGTAAATGGAATACTGATGTGGTTGGCAATTTCTTTACTAAAGCCCGTCAGCTGGAGGAAGAGCTAGCTTCCCTACAACGTGTTGTTGATTCTGACCCCCTCAATCTGGAAAATCAACAAAGGCTGTCTTCCTTGCGTAATGTCTGTATCACGGCTTTGAAAGATGAAGAGGCGCTTCTAAGGCAGAAAAGTAGAGTTCAATGGCTAAAGCTTGGGGATAGAAACAATGCTTTCTTTTATGCTTCTTTGAAGACGAGGAGAGTGAGAAATAACATAAATATGTTAAAGATTGATAATGATGTCTTGACTTATGATCCAGACATTATTCGTGACAATGTCAAAAGCTTTTATGAAAAATTATTCAATGGCGCCCCTTCTGATGTTGTACATTGGAATTATGATTGGAAACTTCCTCGTATCTCTGATGCTCAGTTTGTTTTTCTGAATATCAAGGTTACTAAGAAGGAGATTAATGATGTCATGATGAGTATGAAGGATGATAAAGCTCCTGGGCCCGATGGTTTTAATTCTGTTTTCTTCAAGTCTGTTTGGGATACTATTGGTCCGGATATCACTGCTGCTATTCTGAACTTCTTCAACTCTGGAAAGCTTTTGAAAGAGTGTAACAGCACCCTTATTACTCTCATCCCGAAGAGTGCTAATGCTATTTGTCTTAAGGACTTTAGGCCTATCTCCTTGTGTAACATTATCTACAAAGTCATTGCTAAGATTTTGGCTAATCGTCTTAAAACGGTGCTCCCTTCTTTGATTGATAACAATCAGGTTGCTTTTGTTCAAGGTAGACATATTGGAGATGCTATTCTGTTGGCAAATGATGTTCTTAGCACCTTTGCAGGTTCTCATAAGAGCATGTGCTTAAAGGTTGATCTAGAGAAGGCCTTTGACACTGTAAGAAGGGATTACATCATCTTCCTTCTTCGGGAAGCTGGGTTTCCTCCTTGTTGGTTGGGATGGATTCAGGAATCCTTCAGTTCTGCCTCTTATAAAGTTCTTGTTAATGGCTGTCCCACGGATAGTTTTCTGGCCTCGAATGGAGTGAGACAAGCAGACCCCCTCTCCCCTCTTCTCTTTGTCATTGCGATGCAAGGCCTCACTTCCATTATTAATTTGGAGATTAGTTCTGGTAATTTCAGGCCTGTTCAAGCTGGTGATGCTATGGTTTCCCATATTATTTTCGCTGATGATCTTCTTATGTTCTCCAAAGCTGAAAAGCAGGATGCATGCTGCATTAAAAATATCTTGTCCAACTTTAGACGTGTTTCTGGTCTTAACCTCAATAATGAGAAAAGCCAGATCTTCCTTAGCAAGAATGCGACTAATGATGGCATATCTGATTCCCTGATGATCAACATTGCTGCCCTTCCGGTGAGATATCTTGGTCTACCCTTGTTTGCTGGGAGACTTACTAAAGTGATGTGCTCTTCTATTGTTGATAAGTTCAAGATCAGGTTGGATTCTTGGAAATCTAATCTCCTTTCTCAAGCTGGTAGAGTGGAGCTCGTCATCTCTACTTTATCTTCTTATTGTATTTTCTGGTCGGCTGCCTTTCCCCTTCCTAAATCGGTTATTGCTGCTTTGGAGAAAATCATGAGAGATTTCATCTGGAATGACTCTGAGTCCAAGAAGCATCTTCATACCGTTTCCTGGAAACATATTTGTAAGCCAAAGAAAGAGGGTGGCCTTGGTATTCGTTTTATTGCTGATTGGTCCACCGCTGGTATTATTAAGAATCTTTGGAATATCGCTGCGGGCAAGGATTCTTTATGGGTCAAATGGGTTCATGGCAGATATATTAAGGATGAATCTCTATGGTCTGTTCTGCCTAGGGTCAATTCTTCTTGGCTCTGGAAGAGATTAGTTGAACAAAGACCTGACTTATTAAAGGAAATCTCCTTTTGTTTGGGTAATGGTCATGACTTCCTTTTATGGAGGGACCCTTGGTCTACTGATAAGAAAAAGTTAATTGATCTGCTTGATATTAATCTCACTCGTAGGCTAGGCAAAGGTCTTAACTGCAAGTCTAATGTTTGCATCAGAGATTCCAACTGGTTCGTTCCTGATTTTAGGGGATCTCAGCTCCTACGAGATTTCTTGTCCACCCAACCTGCTCCTTCCTCACTGAAAGATCAAGTTCTGTTCAAAGGTAGCAGCTCTTTATCGATGAAGGATAGCTGGGAGTTGGTTAGGAAGAAATACTCTCTTAAGAGTTGGGGCAATTGGATTTGGAAGGGTGTTCCTAGAAAGTGTTCCCTTCTCCTTTGGAAAGGGTTCCTTGGCAAGATTCCTACCTGCAATTACTTTCAAAGAGTCGGTTTTTCTTTAGCTTCAAGGTGTGCTTTATGTGAGGATAATGAAGAACACTCTTCTCATGTCTTCTACAGCTGCAAGTTTTCTCTTCAGGTCTGGGATTTTTTGGAGCAGAGACCAGTCCTCAAATCCCGCTCCTTCTTCTTTCGATGATCTTCTCCTTTTGAAGAAGAGGTCCAAGTTTTCTGCCGTTTACGTCCTATACACCCTTTGGACAGAAAGGAACAACAGGATTTTTAGGAATATCAATAGGTCCCCTGCTGCTGTTTGGTCTTATTGCAGGAAGGACATTACTGCTTACAGTTAGCTTTTAGCTTTTTGTGTCTGTATAGCTTCTTGCTCCAGCTGCTCTCTACCTGTTCTGTCAGTAGGGGTCAGCGGGCTCTTTGTTTTTCTTTTGTTTTGTACAGCTTATTGTAACCGGTAGGTTCCTACTGTTCCTACCCTTTTCCTTTATCAGTAAAGAGGCACAACACCCTAAGTTCACCAAAAAAAAAAATGTATTAGAGTACATAGTGCACATTAATGTATAGAAATCCTAATTTTAGAACTTTTTATCAAAACACGAATTTAGATTTTGAAAATATCACCAATGAACTTATTAGGTTCTCCTGATGAAGAAAACATATTTTTATATTAATTTTGAAATCATGATGATTAAGATGTAAATTTTATGATTTTTATGCATTAAATTCATTTTTCAAAAACCACCATTCGTCAAGCCATGAAATCAGACCTTGCAAATATTTTTATTACATAGATATTAATTTTCCAATTGTAAAACATATTTATTTGTCAAATTTGGATAAGGGGATTAGAAGATATAAATTTTTCAATACTGACCAATAGGAAATTGCCACATCATCAAACCGGTCGAGATAATTGAAGAGAGAGGGAGAGGGAGAAAACACCATTTGACCCAAGATCAAGTTTGAAGTTGCATAGGTAACCAAAATAGAGCTTCTCGAGAAGGTAAAACAACAAGAAACCAAAACCTTAGAAGAACATGGTAAATAGAGATGAAGATCATCGATTTTAAAAATAGAAGCAAGAGTTTTAAGCATGTAGTAAGCAATATATGAGAAGGGGGTTAACAAAACTTGAATGTAGAAAGGTAAGAAGGTCCAAATAGAAAGTATCTCGAGATTAGTCCAAATAGAAAGGATCCCAAGATTAGAAGGTTTGGTTGCTCCAAGACAAGCTCCTTTCTTGAGCAAAGATCACCTTTTCCACTTTAGAGGTACAAACCCTAGCAAAAAGAGCATGGAGACGAGATGTTTTAGGGTCCTAGGTGGAGCTTTACAATAGAAGGTCATGGTTCTGACATGGAAGAAGGTGGGAGGAATACTAAAAGCATGAAAAAAGGGAAGGAAAGGAGGATACTTACTAGATTTGGTCAAAATCACCAAGGAGGAGATTAAGAAATCCTAAATAGAGAAATTTAGAACCCTAGGAGCCTTCTTCACCGAGGTAGGCACCCTCTTTTACCTTGGGAAAGAAACTTCATGGAAAAACATAGAAGGGATGATGATCTAAGCTAGGGGAAAGATAAGGAGAATATTTCATCTTGGATTGGGTGGTGGGAAGGGGTAGACATGGCTTTATAAAGAAGGGGACAAGCATGAGGTGTCTATGGGACTTTCCATGTGTCCCTAGCCTAGGGCTTCATGGCCATGCAAGAGGACATCTCATAAAGACTTTTTGTATATCCAAGGTTGCTCCTAAAAGCCCATGGAGACTTCTAGGCCATCCCCACCATCCTTCAAATAAATAAATAACCCTATTGGTTGATAGCTTTTAAAGATAAGCTCATTTATAAAGAGGGTAATCTCTATAATGCCCTTGGAGAGAAACACCTTCAAACCATGGTGCAACCAAGTGCCCCATGGTTCAAAATCTCGAGAATGGTAAGTGAATATCTAAGGATTAAAATTCATGTGATAATTTGCAAACAAAACCTCCCAATTGGGTAAATTGCATAAATGTCCAAAATGTACAAAAAATTGCACAACTTGCACAAACAACATCCAAATCAAACCAAATTTGAAAATAAGGCTCATTTTATGTTTTCAAATCACATAAAATAGTTAGATTGATTTTTAGAGCACTTAATTATGGTAATTAATCTTGTTTAATACATTAATCAAGGTTTAGGGCCTTGCACTTCTAGCACAAATTAATATACCATTGTTCTACTAACGTGGTGATTTTGCATTTTAGATCCATAAATAAGCTTTCACTGAGGCATTTGTGCATAAACCCTTATATTGGTACAATTAGTGAGTAAATGTTCACTAAACCACTATAAATTCCACTAATTAAACATGAACGACATAAATGACAAAAATGAAAGGGAAACTTGGGGAAAAGGTTTACATGGAGATTACATCTAAGATTAATTATGTTACAACACTCCACCCCTTTAAAAGGATTTCATCCTCAAAATCTATAGAAAAAAGAGAAGGATGAGTATGTAATATTTCATCTCTCAACTCCCAAGTGGTTTCTTCTAGACCATGATATTTTCACAAAACTTTTACCAGCTCAATCTCTTTGTTATTCAACTTCTTTACTCATGAGTCAAGGATCTTTAGAGGTAGCTCTTCATAGGTCAGATTATCATGTATCTCCAAAGATTCAAAAGTAAGCACATGAGAAGTATCCTTCACATACTTCTTCAGCACAGAGACATGGAACACATTATGAATCTTATCATAGGATGGAGGTAAAGCTAAGTGGTATGCATAGTCTCCAACCTTATCTAAGATTTCAAATGGTCCAACATAGAGGGGACTCAACTTGCCTTTAACTTTATATCTAGTCATAGAACAGATAGGCTTGATCTTCAGAAATGCATAGTCACCCACTAGGAAGTTAACATCAGACCTTTTCTTGTCATCATACATATTATGTCAGTCTTGAGCAGCTTTCATGCATTTTTTTTATCAACGACACATTTTCAGTCATCATTTGCATGTCATCAGTCTTCACTAGAGAACGTTAACCGAAATTATCCCAATGCAAAGGTGAATGGCATGGTCTACCACAGAGAGTTTCAAAAGGTGGCATACCAACACTAGCTTGGTAGCTATTGTTGTAAGCAAACTCAGCTAATGGCAGATATTGATCCCATGCACCACCCCAATCCATCACATAAGAAAGAAGCAAGTCCTCCATAATATGAACTATTCTCTCAGATTGACCATCCATTTTTGGGTGGTAAGAAGTACTAAAACGCAACTCAGTACCCATCTCCTCCTAAATCTGACCTCATAAATGAGAAGTAAAATTTAGGTCACGACCAAAAACTATCACCTCAGGTACTCCATGTAGGCGTATGATTCACTCAACGTACAATTGAGCCATATCCACAACTTTGTAATTGGTTTTGAAAGGCAAGAAATGAGTAGATTTTGTAAGCCAGTCAATAACCACCCAAACAACATCATAACCTGTCTTGGACTTGGGGAAACCAGTTACGAAGTCCATCGTGATCTTCTCCCACTTCCATTTTAAAATTTCAAGAGGATGAAGAAGAACACCAGGTCGTTGTTGTTCGATCTTGACTTGCTACTCAAGCACTTCACGACAAATATAGTTATATCATTCTTCATGTTCTTCTACCAGACGGTTTACTGTAAGTCCTTGTACATTTTTGTTGTGTCAGGATGAATAGTGTACTTGGACCCATGCGCTTCACTCAGCACCTTCTATATCAGATCACCCGCGTCAGGAATCCACAACCTTTGTCTGAAGCGAACATCACCATCCACTTCGATAGAGAAGAAGATTGTAGTTTATTGGTCAAGGCCTTCATCTCTTCCATCTCAGAGCTTTCCAACTGTGCATCAACGACTTTTGAGATGCAATTCAATGTAACAGTCAAACTAGCCATATGGACACAAAACTTGTCTTCTTCCACTGAATCGATAGGTTAAGGTTGCCAACTAGTCACATATTCGAGATTTTTCCACACCGAACATCTCCGAGAAGCACAAACAACATCCTTCTTGCGACTTAAAGCTTCAGATATGACATTTGCTTTACCGGGATGATAGGTGATGGTTAAGTCATAATCTTTGAGATATTCCATCCACCTTCGTTGTCATAGATTTAGATCCTTCTGTGTCAATAGGTACCTCAAGTTTTTATGGTTGGAGAAAACTTCAAAATTCACACCATAGAGATAGTGTCACTATATTTTCAGAGCATGAACAATGGCAGCAAGCTCTAAATCATGTGTAGGCCAATTAGCTTCATTCAATTTCAATTGACAGGAAGCATAGGTGATCATCTTTCCGTCTTGCATCAAAACACATCCTAAGCCTTGTTTAGAATCATCCGTGTTGATGACATAGGGTACGCCTTCAACAAGCGAGGCAAGAATGGGAGAAGAAGTCAAACACTCCTTCAACTTTTAGTAACTGTTCTCACATTCTGGTGTTCAAGAGAACTTGACCTCCTTTCACGTCAGCTTGGTTAAAGGCAAGGACAACTCAGAGTAGCTCTTGATATACCTTTGATAGTAACCTTCTAATACAAAGGAAACTATGATCTTAGAGGGATTCTTTGGATATTTCCACTTGGTCATAGCTTCTACCTTTGTAGGATCAACAACTATATGTCCGATAGAAATCACATGACCTAGAAACATCACTTACTTTATCCATAACTCACACTTTGAGATTTTTTCATAGAGTTGATTTTCTCACAGTGTGTTGAGTACAATCTATAGATGCTCGTGATGTTGTTCTAATGTCTCAGAATAAACCAAAACGTTGTTGATAAACACCACCATGAACTCGTCAAGGTATGGGAAAAACACTCGGTTCATCAAGTCCATGAAGGCAACAGGGGCATTTGTCAAGACGAAAGGCATGACCATGAATTCATAATGCCCATAGCAAGTTCTGAACACCGTCTTTGGGACATCCTTATCCTTCACACATACATGATACTAGCCACTTCGCAGATCCATCTTAGAGAACACAGTGGCTAACTTTAGCTAGTCGAACAAGTCATCGATGTGAAGCAAAGGATAACTGTTCTTCACTATCACTTGGTTAAGCATGTAGTAGTCCATACACATCTACATCGAACCATCCTTCTTCTTCACGAATAGGACAGGGGCTCCCCAAGGTGAAACACTGGGGTAGATGAAGCCCATGTCGAGAAGCTCTTCTAGCTGCTTCTTCAGTTCGGCAAGCTCAGTAGGGGCCAAGTAGTAAGGCGGCTTAGATATTGGTGAAGTTCCAGGTACAAGCTCGATGGAGAACTCCACCTCGCGAGTTGGTGGAAAACTGGGTAACTCCTTGGGAAAGATGTTTGGGGAGTCCTACACCACATCTATATGGTCTAGAGAAGGAGGCATATCCTCGAGGACTATAGAGGCTAAGAAAGCTCTACACCCTTGTGAGACTTGCTTTTCAGCTTTGATGGTGGAGATAACAAATTGTCGATCCTCTCTCTTCCTACCCTTGCCACACAATCTTCCCTCAATAGGATGTGACAACCTAACCTTTGATTCTTCACAAAACAAAATAGCATTGTACCTCTTCAACCAATCCATTCCCTGGATGACTTCAAAGGCAGTCATGTCGAGCAAAATGAAATATGTGGGAAACATTATACTAGATATACAGAGGTCCACGGTCAGAGTTTGGAGATACAAAGAGTAAATCTTACCACTAGGGTTTTTTACATCTAATATGATCTATATACTCATATTCTATTTCTAACATAGAAGCAAGATGATAGGATATGAAGGTATTGGATGAGCCAAAATCAAATAGTGCCTTTATAGGATGCATATTAAGATGCAAGGTACCTTCAATAACTTCATTATATTTGCCTACTTCCTCAACATTGAGAGCAAACACTCTCCCATTCCGCCTCTCTACTGGAATTCTCCTCAGATTCCGGTTGTTGTTGTTGTTATTATTATTCCATAGAGGTGGATTCTGCCTTGGCTGCTACGGTTGCTGGGCATTATTTTGTCCATGTTGGAAACGGGGGCAGAGTGGTCATATATTCCCAACTTGGCCACACTCGTGGCAGGTCGGAGGTGTTCGGTTGTCTCCATAAGAAGGTGCATTGTTGGCAGGATATCTCCCTAGAGGATGGTGGAGAGTGCACCTATTGCACCGATCACATCCACGATTCTCATTTTGGGTAGGGTTCTTCCTCTTGTTTTTGTTGTAGCCATTACTATGTCCATATAATTGGAATCCTGGGTGGGAATTGATGACCAGGGCCTTATCCATCATCTACTGAAGGTGAATGAAAGCTATGAAATAAGACTTCAACACACCTGGTAGTTCATGCCCTCCAAGAACAATGTTTCCCTTCTCTCGGTTCCAAGATCGGTGGCGTAACATACCAGAAGTAGGAACTGTTGGATGTAGTCGGCCACACACATGCCTCCCTACTTGAGGCTGTAGAACTTGGCTTCCTTCTTCCTCAGGAAGGAGATACAGATGTACTTCACCTTGAAGAGCTTTAGGAACTGGTCCCACACCATGGTAGAGGTGTCTCGAGTGCGGGCGACACCATTTCACCAGGCACGTGCCGGTCCATCCAACACATACATCAAGAACTGAACCTTCTGGTAAGGAGGGCATGCCATACCCTCGAAGGTCTGATCCAAAGCCAACACCCAATCATCGAATTTATCCACCATGTTTTGTTTAGTTTCACCCTTGAAGTAGGGTGGCTACATCTTTATGAAGTCGGTTAGGGTGAACTCCCTCGGCTTGTTGGCATTGGTGGCCACTGTGTGGAGCCACCCCATCATGGTGGAGAGCAACTGGCACAACATTACTAGCTCTTGCTCCGGTGTGAAGGCGAGGGTGCCCGGAGTAGTAGGGATGAACACACTATGGTCAACAGGAGTCACAGGAGTGTTTCCCACATTGGAGTCATTAGGGTTTGAGTTCTTTCCCTTGTTCCTGCTGTCGAATAAGTCACCTATCATGAAAGGTAGGGATAACATATTAAGTTCCTAGGAGTATTTGAATCATAGATGAGAAAAGAATAGAAGCATAGACGAGAAAACAATACCTTATATGATATTGCCTAAAAGCATACTATTTTGGGCAATTCATACCAGCTCAGGCCAGGCCGGTATCATATGGGCACGGAAGTCCTTGTAAACCAAGATAGTGGTGCGGAGGAAAATATTGCCAACCCCTAAAACCCTGATCCATTTTAGACACCTTTGCTTCAACTTCATGTCCTAATAGTTTCCTAAAGGCTCTGATACCATGTTGTAAAGAGGCGGAATCACCTCTTTATTTAAATTTAAAGGAAGTACAAAACATCCATCTCTCTAGAAAGACAAAAGATATTGAGGGATGCATGTATAATATTCCAAGCAAATAAGCATGCACCAAATACATTATAAAATATGTCAATAGCAATAGAAATAAAAGTACTAAACCTATTACTTGGCTTTCGTTGTTCATTACATGATTGTTCCCAAAAGAAAAAGATAAGATAAAAGTATCTAGCTATAGCAACCTAGACATCCTTTTAGATAGCTTGAGATCTACTCCTGAGATGACTTCCTTCAAACTTGTCTTTCTCCTTGCTCAGTACGAGCACCTGGGTGGTTGGAAAAGCACCCAGCAAAAGGGAAAGGAAAATAAAGTATATGTCACAAAACTATTCTAGGATAACAAGACAAGTAAAGAAAATAAGAACATGCTTGGGTTCATCATAAGATGAAGATAACAAGAATATGATGATATATTTAAAAAAAACTTGCCATTACCAATTATATTAAAAAGGATTTGCATGTAAGATAATTATGTCTACCTAACTAAGCAGGGTTGAGGCACCTAACGAGCCTCTAACCCATAGGTGAGGGGAGAATAAGACATTCCCAGTCATCTTCACAGTTATATATGGGAGAATAAAAACATTCCCCAGGATGATTAAATACATGCCCTCTGTGGGTGGTTGTACATAAGTACCGCTACTTTAAATTAAATAGAACATAAATCTACATGCTAGAAAAGTAGTCATGGCAAGAGTAGTCATAATATTCAATAGACATGGCAGTGGGGTATAATACCCAAATAAGAAGAAATTATAATCCGATTTGAGGCATGAATAACATTAGGATTCAAGAATAGAATATTTAGGGTTCATTTAAGCCTCATTAGGGAAATATAGGGTTTGGCTGCAATTATCCCAACATAGGGTGTAAGGAATGCACATACATAAATAGAGATTGCGCATACATGAATAGGGATTGCACATACATTAATAGGGATTGCACATACCTCTCTTACTGATATCAATTACTAAATTTTACCACTTTAATTGAGTCTAAGTTCCACTTTGCCTATTTTTAATGTATTAACATGTATTTGAGTACATAGTGCACATTAATGTATAGAGACCCTAATTTTAGAACTTTTTATCAAAACTCAGATTTAGATTTTGAAAATATCACCAATGAACTTATTAGATTCTCCTGATGAAGAAAACATTTTTTTATGTTAATTTTGGAGTTATGATGATTAAGATGTAATTTTTATGGTGTTTATGCATTAAATTCATTTTACAAAAACCACCATTCATCAAACCACGAAATAAGACCTTGAAAATATTTTTATTAGATAGATATTAATTTTCCAATTCCAAAACATATTTATTTGTGAAATTTGGATAAGCAGATTAGAATATATGAATTTTTCAATATTGGCTAATAGGAAATTACCACATCATCAAACCGATCGAGATAATTGAAGAGAGAGAGAGAAGGAGAAAACACCATTTAACCCAAGATCAGGTTTGAAGTTGCGTAGGTAACCAAACTAGAGATTCTAGAGAAGGTAAAATAGCAAGAAACCAAAACCTTAGAAGAACATGGTAAATAGAGATGAAGATCATCGATTTTAAACATAGAAGCAAGAGTTTTAAGCATGTAGTAAGCAATATATGAGAAGGGGGTTAACAAAACTTGCCTCTAGTAAGGTAATAAGGTCCAAATAGAAAGGATTGCAAGATTAGAAGTTCTGGTTGCTCCAAGCCAAGCTCCTTTCTTGAGCAAAGATCACCTTATCCACTTTAGAGGTGCAAACCTTAGCAAAAGAGCATGGATATGAGATGTTTTAGGGTTGTAGGTGGAGTTTTAGCATGGAAGGTCATGGTTCTGACCTATAAGAAGGTGGTAGGAATACTAAAAACATAAAAATAGGGGAAAGGAGGATACTTACTAGTTTTGGTCAAAATCACCAAGGAGGAACTTAAGAAATCCTAAATAGAGAATTTTGGAACCCTAGGAGCCTTCTTCACCAAGCTAGGCACCCTCTTTTACCTTGGGACAACAACTTCATGGCCAAACATAGAAGGGATGATGCTATAAGATAAAGGAAAGATAAGGAGCGTATTGCTTCCTGGATTGGGAGGTAGGAAGGGGTAGACATGGCTTTATAAAGAAGGGGGCAAGCATGAGGTGTCTATGGGACTTTCCATGTGTCCCTAGCCCAGGCCTTCATGGCCATGCAAGAGGATAGCTCATATAGACTTCTTTTATATCCCAGGCCAGTACTAAAATCACATGGAGACTTCTAGTCCATCCCCACCATCCCTGAAACAAAGAAATAACCCTATTGGTTGATAGCTTTTAAAGATAAGCTCATTTATAAATAGGGTAATCCCTATAATACCCTTGGAGAGAAACACCTTCAAACCAAGGTTCAACCACGTTCCCCATGGTTAAAAATCTTTATAATGGTAAGGGAATATCTAAGGATTAAAATTCAGGTGATAATTTGCAAAGAAAACCTCGCAATTGGGTAAATTGCATAAAAGTCCAGAATGTACCTAAAATTGTGTAACTTGCACAAACAACATCCAAATCAAACCAAAATTGAAACTTAGGCTCATTTTATGTTTTCAAATCACATAAAAAGTTATATTAAGGTTTAGATCACTTAATTATGGTAATTAAGATTATTTAATACATTAATCAAGGTTTAGGTCCTTCCACTTCTAGCACAAATTAATATACCATTGTTCTACTAACGTGGTGATTGTGCATTTTAGATCCTAAAATAACCTTTCACTAAGGTATTTGTGCACAAACCCTTATATTTGTAAAATTAGTGAATAAATGTTTACTAAACTGCTATAAATTCCACTAATTAAACATGAACGACATAAAGGACAAAAATGAAAGGGAAACTAGGGAAAAAGGTTTACAAGGAGATTACATCTAAGATTAATTATGTTACAAGTGCCTAATTGGA
This sequence comes from Alisma plantago-aquatica, assembly GCA_963693085.1. Taxonomy (NCBI): domain Eukaryota; kingdom Viridiplantae; phylum Streptophyta; class Magnoliopsida; order Alismatales; family Alismataceae; genus Alisma; species Alisma plantago-aquatica. Next base: position 524,756,434 of record OY856415.1, read on the forward strand.
CATTGGTCGATAAGGTGGCATCATGCATGTTTAGAAAGGGTTTGCATGGATTCTTGAGTTGTTGGTGTCAACCATGATGGTGTGACGTTTGTAGCGACCATGTGTTTTGTGCCTTGTCAATGATTCGATCAAATATCCTTGATTTGGTGGTGTTTGTAGCGACCTGTGTTTTGTGCCTTGTCAATGATTCAATCAAATCTCCTTGATTTGGTGGTGTTTGTAGTGATCAAGGTATCTTGGCTTTGGGTTTCCCTATGATAGATGTGTGTCAACCTGTTGTTGAGTGACATAGTGTAGTAGTTGCTACTACGTTCAACCCTGGTTTTGCTTTGATCTAAGGGTGTAGTGGATATAAGTGGTTTCTACACTACCATGTTTTTATCACCCTTTATTGCATGTATGTCTAGAGTGCTTGCATGGACAATCTTTTGGGGGACAAGTGTCCTTAGTGTTGGATCTAGGTCTCTAGAGGGGGGTTAATAGAGCTTAAAATTCTTAAAAAATTAGTTAGAACTTCAAATTATATCAATCAAAACCAATATCTGAAGTGCATTTTGAAGTCCTAACTAAACAAGCATTGCAAGGATGTGAGAAATTGAAACAAGCACTTGGACCGGGTAGTTTAGAGTGGTTCCACTCTCCAAACTAGGTGAGAGTCAATCCATTTCCTAGAGAGGTCAACCTCTAGGACTTTGGAATCTGTGTATACTTATATTCCATTCATAAGAGATACAAGGAGACCACCATACATCCAAGGACTTACCTATTCAAGACAAGAGTCTTCCATCGACACAAGGACTTACCCACTTGATCAAGATGTCTTCGGCCTTCAACAAGGACTTACCCACACTTGAATCAAGTATTTTCCTTGAAGGAATTTTCCTACTCTTCTTGAATCTTGGCCTTGCCCTTCTCCTTCACCTAGAGAAGGTCTTCACCTCTTCTTCAACCTTGAAGAAGAATAACAATGACTTCACCTTCACTCGGAGTAGCTTTCTTCACCTTTGCTTCTTTGAGAAAGGGGAAGGGAAGATGGAATGGAATGAGCAATTTACAAGCACAAGGAATTAGGTCTCATACAACTAGACTAACTCACTCATAATAACCAAATTCTTTGTAAATCAGAGAGATAAAGGGGCTAAAGGAGTTTCAACACACTCAAATATAGCAAGGACTTAGAATAACATGAATGAGCAAACTTGGAATGAACTCCAAGGGGTCCTATTTATAGCTGGGAGTGTTCCATTGCGTGTGGGATCACTTAAGGGGAAAATATAGCAATTTTCCAAGTTACAACGGATCTATTCTCACTAAAAACAACTCTCCAACTTTTATAATTACCTTTTCTGTGTTTTCCATACAATACATTTGGTCAAGTTTCAATAAAGATAACTCGACCGATCCACTAAGTGACAAAGCAAAATTTCAAATTATCGGTCGAGTTTGTTCTGGGAAACTCAACTGATGAGTCAAAATTTGTTTCACTTAGTTGATCGATCGATCGAGTTCTGTGAGTGTACAACTCGACCGATTGGTCTCTACAGAAAATCCATCATTGGATCAGTTGAGTTTCCAACTCAACTGATAAACAACATGTGATAAATTTTCTAAGTTGACATTTGAGTGATCAAACGTTGGAATTAAGTGTCCCTGATTTTTTTTCATCTTAGTTATAGTCATATCATCAATACAAGTGATTAAAAAAATCATCTAAGGTCATTTTAAGTGATTTCCAAAATTGTAGACTTGCATTGCTTTTGACTTGAACTTGAACAAGCTAGGACTTGTGTAATTTGATCCTTTTCATGTACCTAAAGCCTAAAATCAATCTTTAACAAACATATTACATACATAGGAATGTAATGGTTAAGTCATTATCAAAATATGGGAAATGTATAAATCTCAACATTGTCCCCCTTTTTGACAATGATAAATCTTTCTTCAATCGTATTGAAAAGGATTTGTAAAGTTATACCTTTGCCTTGTGAATTGCATTGGGGTTCATGATTTGAACAATGTCAATTGATCCCCTTCAAGATATGCTTACTCTTACTTGTATAGTTAGTCTATCTACACCAATAGACATGACATATATACTATATGGTCCTTTAGCAAGTCACATGATAAATCATATAATGAACAAGAAAAGGATCATGTAGGTAGTAGAAGTAATATGGTTGAGCTTCAAAATATTGAACTTCTCTCTCCCTTTTGATATTATAAAAAAGGAAGGGGGTAGAAGAGAACAAAAATGAATCTTCTCCAAGCACAACAAAGCATACATATACAACATGCAATCTCAAAGCATACACCAAACAGAGATGAGAGAAAGATACAGTCTAAGTCATAATCAAAATATGGTAATCGTGGCACCAACTCATTATATATAGTAAATCAAAGAGTAATTTTACAAAGGATTTGGATTACAACCCAGATTGTGAGTTCTGAAAAACAACTACAAGCCAAAATCATAAAAATAAGATGATAAAATATTACAACTCAGAAAATGTACCCAGATGTTTTTAATATAAAATAGCCTAGAAAGATATATATGATCAAAATCTAAACTAAAAACTAGAAAATCTAAACATCTTGGTCATGTATGTCCACATCATCAACATCATCATTAGAAGCTTATGGCTCATGGTCATCGTTTATGTTTGAATGTGCAGCAGAGATAGCAACATCACCTTCATCAATGGAGGCACCAACAAAGCCATCAGAGCAATCATCATCCTCATAAGCCTCTTCATCAACAACAACAACCTCCTCATCAGCCCGACCGGGCATCTCCTCATCTGTAAGAGAGCCAAAACCAAGACCGGGCCATCAGACATTCTGCTCATCCCAAGACATGCCAAGAGCATGAAGCTCATTGGCATGTGGGAAGGAAGGAGCATAACTACCAAGACTAGCAAGTAGAGTGGCTAAGGGGCCATCTGTCAGAGGCAACACACCAGGGGTAGATCCACCAACAATAGAGGGTGGATCAGTGGAAGCAGTAGGTGCTAGGGTTGGATAAAAGTGATCATATGCATAGGATGCATAGTCACCTCCTGGGTAGGGCTGATAGGAAGGATCATGATGTGCACAGGATAGGTTCATGTTGACATGATGTCACAAAGGTCCTTCCTCCAGGTGTCAGTCACTTTAGTATCCAAAAAGAATATGTTCAGGGTATCCTGAGAGACTTATAATTTCTTCCCAGATATCATGGAAGTGAGGACTACTTGAGTATTGGGTGTTGGTATGAGTGTGTCATAATTCCATTGCAAGTTAGCATATAATTCATGAACCACTTTTGTGCTAGTTATGGAATTGTTGTAGCATAAACGTTTGACATACAAGGTGAAGAGATGGTGAATATAAATCAAATAGACCACTTGATCAATGACACTTTGTCTGTGAGGGGATGGATCAAAAAGGGCATGGAAAGGAAAAGTATTCCAAGGAAGGAGGTCCTTGGACCAATTAAGAGCCTCATTGGAGACAAAGAAGGTGTCATCAAAGGGAATGAGATGTGAGTTGGTAGACGACGACGGTGCACCAGCTGGGGCGGCTCTCTTTCTCCTATTGGATGTCATGAAGACAAAATGGAGAGGATGGAGACAACAAAAGAAAGAGAAACACCACCAAAACTATCCACACACCTAGGGTTGATAGGAAATAGGTAAAGGGAGGTTGATCTAGGTTGAACTAGGGATAGGGAGAGGGAGGTCGGGGCTAGGGTTGAGAGCTTGAGGGAGCTAGAGGTTGGATCAGTCGATTTTTCTCTAGTTTAAAGAGATAAAAGTTAGCCAAACCTAACTTATGTTTTCTCCAACCCAGCAATCGGTCATGTTTTGTGACTCAAAAACTCGATCGATAACCTCTTTAAAAAAGCTCTCGGCCTCCGATCAGTCAAGTTGGCAACTCGGCAGATGGTCCAACTGAACCAACATTAGAAATTCTAATTTCTCACTATAAGAGTGTGAATTAATTTTATTTTTCAAAATAATTTTGCATTTTAAACATACTAAGGAACATATCAATCATCATTGAGTACTATTTTGCGATAAAACATGTGTTTGCAAACATTACCCAAAAAAAGAGAAAAATAAGGCAAAAAGAACATGAAAATTTGATTTTTAGCAAATTAGCAAGTAATGGTGATCAAAACATAGGCAAAACATATAGAGTAGATAACAACTAGATGGAGGGGATATCAGATTCATTCAAAGTAGTTATGATCAGTTCAGATATAATAAAGTTAAATTTCTCTCTAGCTAGAGGTTTAGTGAAAATGTCTGCCAACTGATTTTCTGTGTCCACGTGTGATATAGATATCCTTTTTGGCAATGTGATCATGAAGAAAATGATGGCGAACCTCTATATCCTTATCTCTACTATGAAATATAGGATTATATGACAAGTTTATTACACTAGTGTGATCACAATAGATAGGAGAAGCATCAAAATGAATGTTAAAGTCTTGGAGCATTTGCTTCATGCATAGGACCCGAGTACAACAACTCCCGGCTGTAATGTATTCAGCCTTGGTGGTTGATAATGCCATTGTGCTCTATTTTATTAGAGAACCAAGACACAAACCATGGTCTTAGGAGAAAGAAAGTAACACTTGTGCACTTTCTATCAATCAAGCATCATGTGTAATCCGCATCACTTTACGTTGTAAGAGTAAAGTCTCTTGACTTGGGATACCATTGACCAAAATTTGGAGTTTTGGCTAAGTAACTTAAAATCCTCTTAATAGCTATAAGATGTGATTTCTTAGAATTTGATTGAAAGTGAGCACACAATCTAAAACTAAACATTATATCAGGTCTAGAGGTTGTTAAGTAAACTTCCAATCATACCTCTATAGAGCTTCTCATCTACTTTATCCTTATCAAGTTTGGTGGTGTTTGAGATGGGAGTGTCCATCAGCTTGGTGTTCGCCATCCCAAATTGCTTAAGTAGCTCACTTTTGTACTTACCTTGGTTGATGAAGTTCCCATCTTTATTTTGCTTGATTTGAAAGATGATGAAGAATGTCAGCACACCCATCATACTCATCTCAAATTCACTCTACATAAGAACACTAAATTCTTTGTAAAGATCAAGGTTAGTTCTGCAAAAAATGATATCATCAACATATATTTGAATGATAAGAAAATTATTAGAAGTGTGCTTTAGAAATAAAGTAGAATCTACTTTGCCCATGAAATACCCATGATCTAACAAAATGTTCTTTAATTTCTCATACCATGATCGAGGTGGTTATTTGAGTCCATAGAGAGCTTTTTGCAACAAATAAACATGGTGAGGTAAGATATCATGTTTAAAGTCTGGGGGTTGTGGAACTTACACTTCCTCCTCAATTGTACCATTCAAAACTGAACTTTTAACATCCATTTGATAAAGAAAAAGGTTTTTATAACTAGAAAAAGAAATCAACTTACAAATGGACTCAAGTCTAGCTATATGTGTATATGTTTCATCAAAATCTATACCTTCCTACCGATTGTAGCCTTCAACCACTAACCTTGCTTTATTTCTTACCACTTTTCCACTTTCATCTAGCTTGTTGCGATGGACCCACTTGGTGCCAATGATCTTTTTATCACTTGGTCTTGGCACTAGGGTCATTACTTTGTTCTTTTCAAATTGCTCCAACTCTTCTTGCATGGCTAGGATCCATTCATCATCCCCAAGAGCTTAGATGATGTTCTTAGGCCAGAGTTGTGAGATGAAGCATTGTTGACTTGTTCTTTGTTGAATGCATCCCAAATCTTTACTCTTTCAAAAGGATCACCTAAAATCAGCTCTTTGGGATGATTCTTTGCAAATTGGGGAGTTGGATCCTTCTTCTCTTCATCTTTCTCTTCTTCTTGAGTTGCCACCTTTTTTCCCTTTTGGGTGATGTTGAGTTCTTTTAATAGGAATTACTTCACCTGCAACATCATCATTTAGAACAATATCTTTGGGAATAAAGGGGTTAGTCTCAATAAAATTAACATTTATAGATTCTTTTACTTTAGCAAGATCAATATTAAACACTCTATAAGCCTTGCTAGTAGTGCTATAACCAATAAAGAAAGCCTTGTAAGATTTTAGATCAAACTTGTTGAGAGAATCTTTCATATTCAAAACAAAACAAGGACATCTAAAAACACAGAAAGATACTTGATTGAAGTCTTCCTACCACGCCATAGCTCATAGGGGTTTTTCTTTAAAGAAGGATGTGTAAAAACCCAGTTTTGCATAAAATAAGAGGTACTGACAGCATCGACCAAAAACTTATTTAGAGTGTCATACTCTAAAAGCATGGTCATAACCATCTTCTATAGTGACCTATTCTTCCTCTCTACAATCCCATTTTGTTGAGGTGTTCGAGGTGAAGAGAAGTTATGTGCATACCCAGATTCTTGAAAAAAATGTTCAAAAAGATCATTTTCTAATTCTCCCCCATGATCACTATAGATGGAAACTGTCATGGGTTAAAAACTTAACCCCACTCTACACATTAGGTGCCAAAATAAGGTATACAAATGGGTTAAAGTTTCTCGTCCCTGAGTGGATCAAACACACAAGTATATACATGCACCAAATAACAAAGCTTCCTTAAATAAACCAAATGTTAATTACATAGGGGCCCGAAGGCATAGGAGTTCTATAGAAGAAAGCTTAATACATGAGAAAACTACTTGTAGAAGAAAAAGAACATAAAATAAAAGTCCCATTTAACTTTAGCATCCCCATGAAATATCTGATTGTGTTGAGCCAACATATTCAGTTGCAAAAAGAGGATACTCACATGATTTTGGTGATTTACCCAGGCTCGGGTATTTTCCAAATAATTAAACAAGATACAATCATAATTGAGTATTAGTAATTATATGAGTTGTATTTAAGGTAAAACAATATCATAATCATGGTTCTCATATTTTTCTGATCAAAATAGAGTACTTGTTGGTATTTTTATGACACTCGTACGATTTATTATTATTTTCCTAAGATTAAGGTACTTTCTGACATATATAGAAAATCGATGATTAATAAACAAGAAGATAATAAAGGTGGGCTGTTGGATTCTTAGATCCAATGGTCAGGCTTTAATCGCATGATAGAAGAATGAAGAAAGGGGCGGCTGAGGTGGATTTACCTCACTGGTCCAACTGGACTCGGTGGGTCCCACTCTCCCTTGGTCTTCTACAAGCCAAGCTTGCTCTGGCTTCAGCTCAGGCAAGCTCCCAACAGTAGCAGGGGTCTCCTCATGTACAGGCGAAGGTGGAGTTAGCTTCACAGAGCTCTCTCAGATCTAGGCAGCCAGTTCTCGAGGCTCAACTTCTCTAGGATCAACGTGTCGCTGAGAGAAGTTAGCAGCTTGCTAGATGTGAAGAAGGAGAAGGAAAAGGAGAGTTTCTGGTGGTTCTAGGACCTTGAAGAGGGACCGGTGAAGGCATGCTCAATGCAGTGAAGTTGAAGGGTGAGTTAATTAGAAGTAGAGAGGGAGAGAGAACCCTGATCAGTAGCTAGGTGGTGGTAGAGTGAACTAAAGGAGGTGAGCTTGAGGGTAGAGCTATTTGAGCTTGCTTTAGATGAATTGAAGGCTAAGGAAAACTAAAGGGGCCTAGGTGAAGCTCAAGGGTGAGTTATATAGGCAGAAGGTGTGGTAGTTTGTAGACACCCAATCCGATTCAGTTAGGTTTGGAGAGGGTGCTCGTCGGTGGCGGTCGTGGAGGTTGATCTGGTCGCCTTCATGAGTCATGTGAGCACTTTTCGTGTCCATGGAGGTGAGGTGGAGACAAGGCTTCAGTTAGTTTCTCACAAAGTCAGTCAGAGCGAGGAGTAGGGGTCAGGGTTGTGGACTCATGGCTATAGCCACGTCTCCCCGGATTGATTGGAGGTTGAGGATGACCTCGTGGCCACCCGATCCGCTTTGGATCTGTGGGCGTGCCATCAAACGGTCAGGGTGGCTCAGAGGGGGTGATACATGGATTGCTGACCTTAGCCCCGCGTGACAAGGGTAACTGAAACATATTTGATAAAAAAAAACTATAGGTTCAATGATCAAAATCATATTAATTCAATTATAACTTATATGCAAACTTTGTAAAATCATGGAAGGAGCTAGGAGTATTCGATTGACATGAAAATTGAATCATAGCTCCATTATAGCTAGCCCTAGGTGTTGGTAATGTTTGATCTCGAAATTCCAACATTTGATTCATCAATTAATATTTCTATGAACTAGGGTTTAGAGTTAGGGTAATATAAAGGAACAAGTATAAAAGAGTATATAAAAACCATTTTATCACATCCTACTCACCTTAAAAGAAATTTTGTCCTCAAAATTAAATTGGCTGAAAGAGATGAGGGAAATGTTTCTCCATTTCTACTTATAGTTCCCTGGTTACGTCTTCTACACCATGATGGTTCCACTGCACCTTCACCATCTGGATCTATTTGTTCCTAAGCTCTTTGATTTTAGAATCAAGAATATTCTTAGGCTACTCCGCATAAGAGAGATTCTCCCGTAACTGAAGAGGCTTACGATTCAACACATGACTATCATCCTTCACATAGTGCTTCAGATTGGATACATGAAAGACATTGTGCATCATATTGTATTGTGGAGGAAGAGCAAGTTGATAAGTGCATTCGCCAATGCGCTCCAAAACCTCAAAGGGACCCACATATCTCAAACTAAGCTTCCCTTTGTTCTTGGCTATAGAACGGATGGGTTTGATCTTTAAGAAAGCATAATTGCCTGCCTCAAACTACCTATCTGACATGTGTGTATCTACATATGATTTTTGATGATCTTGGGCCCATTTCAACCTTTGCTTGATTAAAGACACCTTATTAACATAGAGTTGCAACTCCTCACAATTTGGCATCTTCCTTTCTCTGACTTCATCCTAATGGAGAGGGGATCTACATGGCCTATCGTAGAGAGCTTCATAGGGTGGCATATCAATACTGGACTGATAGCTATTATTATAGAAGGTAGTAATCCCAAGATCCTCCCCAATCCAGAACACATGCTCTAAGAAGATCCTCCATGATTTGAATAGTGCATTCTGACTGACCATCCGTTTGGGGATGATATGTTGTGCTAAAATTCAATAGTGTACCCAACTCATTCTGTACCTACTTCCATAGATGTGATGTGAACTTCAAATCCCAATATGAAACAATAGATATTGGCACTCCATGCAGCCGTACAATCTCCCTTATATACAATTCAACAAGCTCAGGAACCTTGGCCATATTCCACATAGGTAAGAAATGTGTAGACTTGGTCAACCTCTCCACTATGACCCATACCACATCATATCCCTTCCTGGTCTTGGGTAATTCCACCACAAAATCCATGGTGATATTTTCCCATTTCCATTCAGGGATTAGTAAAGGTTGTAATAGACCTCCTGGCCGTTGATGTTTGCCCTTAATTTGCTGACAAGTGAGACACTTAGAGACAAATTCTACAATATCATTCTTCATACCTCTCAACCAAAAGTGTCTCTGCAGATCCTTGTACATCTTAGTAGATCCACGATGCATAGAATCCTTCTTAATCTCTGACTCTTTCGGTACCCACATCTTGTGCTTATATCTTAGTTTACCATCCATACCAACAGATAGATGTGTCAGGGTTTAGCCAAAAGAGATGTCATCTCCTCCAAGCTATGTCTGTTCTTTTGAAATGTCAAGAGTTTAGAAAGAAGACCAAGAATGATGTAGATATTTGCCAAAATAATAGTGCCATCTTCTAATTGAAGTGACTTAGATGTTGAAGGCTCCAGACTCATTGATTCATAAGCATGGATGGATGCACAAATTGGCCTCTTACAACTAAGAGCATCAGCTACAACATTGGCCTTGCATGGATGGTAAGCAATAGTGAAATCGTAGCCTTTAAGATATTCCAACCATCTTATTTGTCTAAGGTTGAGATCCTTCTGAGTCAAGAGATATTTGAGACTTTTGTGACCAGTGAATATATCAAAAGTAGCACCATATAGATAATGTCTCCAGATTTTGAGAGCATAGACAATGGCAACTAATTTCAAATTGTGAGTAGGGTAATTGACCTCACGAGGCTTCAATTATCTAGAGGCATAGGCAACAACTATACCGTCTTGAATTAGGACACAACTCAAACCTATTTTAGAAGCATCAAAAAATATTACAAAGCCATCATTACCAAAAGGTAAGGTCAAGACAAGAGCAGAACTCAAACGGTATTTCAATTCTTGGAAGATAGATTCACATTCAGAAGTCTAAATGAATTTGGCATCTTTTCTGGTAAGCTTGGTCATGGGTAGGGCTATTTTACTGAAATTAACGATAAATCGATGGTAGTAGCCTATTTGACCAAGGAAGCTATGAATTTCAGAGGCATTGGTAGGGGCTTTCCAATCAAGGATGGCTAAGACTTTGGCGGGGTCAATAGAAATTTTCCCATCCGAAATAGCATGGCCAAGAAACATGACTTGGTCAATCCAGATCTCACATTTGGATAATTTAGCATACAATTTATGGGCTCTCAATACATCAAGTACTTTCTAGAGATGCTCATGATGTTGATCAAAAGAGTTTGAATATATAAGAATGTCATCAATGAAGACAACAACAAATCTATCAAGAAAAGGGTAGAGGACAATATTCATCATATTCATAAATACTCCAAGAGCATTGGTCAACCCAAAGGGCATTACCACAAATTCATAATGTCCATATCTAATTTTGAAAGATGTCTTTGAATGTCACAATCCTTCACTCGTAATTGATGATAGCTAGATCTAAGGTCAATCTTGGAGAACAAAGTGGCAGTACGAAGCTGGTTAAATCGGTCATCAATTCTTGGGAGAGGATATTTATTTTTTATGGTGGCTTGGTCGATCATGCGATAATCAATACACATTCACATTGACCCATCTTTCTTTTTAACAAAAAGGACATGAGCACCCCAGGGAGATGTACTAGGACGTATGAAGCCTCTATCGAGAAGTTCTTCCAATTGTTTCTTGAGCTTTGAAAGCTCAGCAGGTGCCTTTGAGACTGGTGCGGTGCCCGGTGCTAACTCAATTGAGAACTCAATCTCACGTACTGAAGGAAGCCCTAGAAGCTCCTCAAGAAATACAATTGGGTAATCTCTCACCACATCCAAGCTCTTTAAAGGTCTCACCTTAGAATCAAACACATACACAATTGTAAGATAGGCTCTACATCCTTTGGTTATCAAGGTTTTGGCTTTAAGAGAAGAGATAATCACATTTCAATTTCTTTCCTTTCTACCTGGTATTATCAAAGGTTTAGAATTAGGTGCAGAAATGATTACTTTCTTGGCTCGGCAATCAATCATGGCATAGTTGGTAAAAATCCAATCCATCCCCAAAATTAGGTCAAAATCCACAATATCAAGAAGAATGAAATTAGAATGAAATTGATGACCACCATAAGAAAAAGGTAAGATTTTGGTTTTCTAAAGAGAGGTATAAGTTTTGCCACTGGGAGTTGTTACATCCAAGATATAACCTAGATCTTTTATCTCTAACTTGATCATGGAAGCAAGATTTTTGGAAATGAAGGTATGTGTTGATCCTGAATCGAATAGGGCCACAATAGGATGATCTTTGAGACATATCATACCTACATTATGATATTGTTTATATGAGATCATGGTTTGCAAGGGTTTTCATATATAAAGAAATTATTAACATTATTACCTTCAATCTGATGGTTTTCGTTAGCCTTAGCTTCCTCTGCATCAATTGCAAAAACTTGGCCCTAACGATGTTCGGGCTGAGCCTAAGCTATAGGAGTAGCTGGTTGAATAGGTGAAGCTCTAGGCTGAGGTAATGGGGCAGGATGGTTCTGAGGTGCCCCTTGGACTAGGCTTGGACAAGTGAACTTCATGTATCCTTCCTTCTTGTAGTAGAAATAGAATGTCCTCTCAAATTTGCATTTTCCAAAATGAAACCCACCACAAATTTTGCATTTGGAATTCTTGTATGATCCACCTTGGCCTCATCATCCCCTATTTGGTCCTCCTCAGTATGATTGACCTCTATGGTGATTTCCTCCTCCTCTTCCCATGCCATGGCTATTAGGCTTCTTCCTATCCTTCCTTCTCCTTCTCCTTCTCCTTGCCTTTGATGGAAGCATCAGTCAAGCCTAGGTATCCCAAACATGGTGACTTATTCTTCCCTAAGGTTCTTTCTTGGGTAAGGGCATTATTGATGACAACTTCAAAGGTGGTGTGGGTGGAGGTGCAAAGGTAGACTTTTATTTCTTGGTTAAGGCCATCAATGAAGTGTTCAATCTTTTCATCTTCATCAAGGTGATGAGCATGACACTGTAGGAGTCTAAAGGCCCTAACATAGTCAGCAACGGATAAGGCTCATTGGGTGAGGTTATTGAACTATTTCTTCTTCTCCTTCCTAGAAGATATGGGCATGAAACGATTGGTAAAAATCACCTTAAACTCCTCCCAACTTATAGGGGCATCTGGGAGTTCTTGTGTAAGGTAAAAAAATTCCCACCACAACTTTATAGACCCCCTAAGTTGGTAGGTTGCAAAAGTGACTTTATCATCCTCATCACATTTAAGGGCTCTAAAGGCATTTTCAACATATAGGATCCATGCATTAGCTTTATCTAGGACTTCACCTAAGTCTTCTCCATGAAAGGCTTCGGGTTTGAGTTTGAGGAAGTCACTAATGGTAGTTTCAAGATTGGTCCTAGATGAAGAGGCAATATTGTTGGTTTCTTTTAGGGCTAGGGCATGCATGCATTCCAACATCACCTTCTTTTGTTCCTCCCATTCACTTTTAGCCATGGACTTATTATAGTTTGAGTTAGATTCATCACCGGAGTCATCGTTAGTTCTCTTTCTCTTGGATCTAGTTTTTTGGAGGCATCTGCAAGTTTGTATAAAAGATAGTTTAGAGATTTATTTGAGGTAGATAATAGTGCAATCAACAAAGATTTATCAATAATAAATACATGTCTTCCTATTTTTTGTTCATGTGTTTTAGTTGTTCCCATTTCTCCTAATCTACCCACATAATAGAGAGAGTATTTCATTGATCATAGTCATGAGAGAGAAAGTAGATGAGAAGCCTAGTATGTATCATTCACTAAATAGGTGGTTGGGATAGTCCTTAATTGAGAAAAGATGAGAAGATAGATTTCTCTAAGGTAAGGGTGTCCATTTTAACAATAATTGTGTTAGGCAGGTAGATAACTTGTCGAGGGAACCCTACCATCATGAAAATGGATCGAGAGTGATTATGCCAGAACCTTCCACAAGTATCCTTATAGACACCTCGGCAATATAATGTTAAATATGGGTTACCTCAGGTCTAAATAAGGTTACTACGTATTTGATACACATATATTGATCTATGTGCATGCTCTAATACCATCTGTCATGGGTTAACAACCTAACCCCACTCTACACCTTAGGTGCCAAAATAAGGTGTACAAAAGGGTTAATGTTGCCCGTCCCTGAGTGGATCAAACACACAAGTATATACATGCACCAAATAACAAAGCTTCCTTAAATAAACCAAATGTTAATTACATAGGGGCCCAAAGGCATAGGAGTTCTACAGAAGAAAATTTAATACATGATAAAACTACTTGCAGAAGAAAAAGAACATAAACTAAGAGTCTCATTTAAATTTAGCATCCCCATGAAAGATCTGATTGTGTTGAGCCAACATATGGAGTTGCATCATCATCATCATAAGCAAAAGGTACCTATAAAACATTTAAAATGGATACACGTCAGCACAATATATAAATATATTGTAGTGAGTACACCTACATTTAATTTAGTATAACTCTCATCATATCTTGACAATAACAATAAAAGTAAACTTGGCAGTATTAAGCAATATGGCAAAAACATGCTTGAATAAGAAGAAAGTTTATTAACAAAACAGAACACACATTTTAGGCATATTTTCCATTATATCATCCATGCATTTACTACCTGAGAGTTGAATGCATTAAGGCCTTTATGATCACTACCATAGAGTTAGATCATATGTACAATGTGACCACTACCAAAGAGTTAGGTCACTTCCAAGAACACTTCCAAAGAGTTGCTGCTTTCATATAATGGACAAAATAATTTATGTTTAGGTTTAGAAATGTACATATAAAGAAACACAATTAAAGTGGATCATACATATATATATTTTTCAAGCAATATCATATGCCAAGTTCTTTACAACTATATTACAACCATCCACTATAGTAAGCCACGTGAGGGTTAATGGTGTACCTTCTACTCAGAAGTGGGGAGTCTAGAGATGCTCCTCACTGGTATCTTTATCCTCCTAAAATTATAAGGTATTTGGTACTTATTAGATATATTGGCACATCACTATTTAATTCTAAAAGAGTATAAAAAGCCATTTTTCTTATTTAGAGTCATGAGTGTAGAGCATGAGTCACTAAGTACGAATATGAGTCTATAATTGATAGTATCATGTCAGACAAGGATTTCTAAATTGATTTGGTGGTCTTTAGATCATGATGGATAATTATAATAATTTGGTTAGTCAAAATAGGGAAAAAGAGTGATAATTCGACTTTACAGATAATTGAGTCAATATTAATTGGAAATGATCATTCCATAATTATCTAGATATAAAAGAGGATAATCACATGATTTTGGTTATTTACTCAGGCTTGAGTATTTTCCAAATAATTATACAAGATAGAATCATTATTGAGTATGAGTAATTATATGAGTCAAATTTAAGGTAAACTAATATCATAATCATGATTCTCATTTTTTTTTATCAAAATAGAGTAGTTGTTGGTATTTTTATGACACCCCTATGATTTATTATGATTTTCCTAAGATCAAGGTACTTTCTGACAAATATTGAAAATCGATGATTAATAAACGAGAAGAGAATAAAGGTGTATTACTGGATACTCAAATCTAATGGTCAGGCTTTAATCGCATGATAGAAGAATGAAGAAAGGGGCGACTGAGGTGGATTTACCTCACTGGTCCAACTAGACTCGGTGGGGTCCTGCTCTCCCTTGGTCTTCTACAAGCCAAGCTTGATCTGCCTTCAGCTCCGACGAGCTCCCACTAGCAGTAGGGGTCTCCTCACATGTGGTTGAATGTGGAGTTAGCTTCGCAGAGCTCTCTTAGATCTAGGCAGCCAGTACTCGAGGATCATCTCCCCTAGGATCAACGCGCCATCGAGAGAAGTCAGCAGCTTGCCGGCCGCAAAGAAGAAGAAGGTGAGGGAGAGTTTCTGGTGGTGCTAGAACCCCAAAGAGGGACCAATGACGGCCTACTCGATTTAGTGAAGTTAAAGGGTGAGTCAATTAGAAGTAGAGAGGGAGAGAGTGCCCTAGTCAGTAGCTAGGTGGCGGCAGAGTGAACTGAAGGAGGTGATCTTGAGAGCAGAGCTATCAGAGTTTGCTTCAGATATATTGAAGGGTAAGGAAAACTAAAGGGGCCTAGGTGAAGCTCCAGGGTGAGCTATATAGCCAAGACAGGTGGTAGTTTGTAGATGCCCAATCTGAGTCAGTTAGGTTTGGAAAGGGTGCTCGTCAGTGGTGGTTGTGGAGCCTGATCTGGCCGCCTTCACAGGTCGTGTGAGTACTCATTGTGTTTGTGGAGGTGAGGTGGAGATGAGGCTTTGGTTAGTTTCTCACAAAGTGGGTTAGAGAGAGGAGTAGGGGTCAGGGTGGTGGACTCATGGTTGTAGCCATGTCTCCCTGGGTTGACCGGAGGTTGAGGATGACCTCATGGCTGCCTGATCCACTTTGGATCCATGGGTGTGCCATCAGACGGTCAGGGTGGCTCAGAGGGGGTGATCTGTGGATCTCTGACCTCACCCTCGCATGACAAGGGTAACTGAAATGTATTTGATCAAGAACTATAGGTTTGATGATCAGTGTCATATTAATTCAATTAAAACTTATATGCAAAATTTGTAAAATCATGGAAGGAGCTAGTAGTATCCGATTGACATGAAAATTGAACCATAGCTCCATTATAGATAACCCTAGGTGTTGGTAAAGTTTGAGCTCAAAATTCCAACCTTTTATTGATAAATTAATCTTTCTTTGAACTAGGGTTTAGAGTTAGGGTAATATAAAGTTACAAGTGTAAAAGAGTATAGAAAAACCACTTTGTCAAAGAAATGATATGAGAAGATGCTTCATTCTCAACTCATTTACAAAAACTCGAGAAAACATCAAGCGTATCACTCTTGGAAATGAGAAAGAAGGTCTAAGTATATATAGAGAAATCATCAACAATAACAAGGCAATACTTGGAATCACGAAGTGATTGAGTTCTCATTGGTCCAAATAAAGCAATGTGAAGAAGTTCAATAGCTCTCTTGGTAGTAAGAACTCTTTTGGATTTGAAGGAGTACTTGGCTTGCTTTCTGTAACATCCCTGACCTGGGTTATTCCTTAACCCTAGGAGTTTTTCTTAAGCAAGTTAATTAGATCCTTAATTTTATCTAGTGAAAATTAATTAAGGCCCAAGAGAAACCTATGTTTTAATTTTGGTCCCGTTTGAATAATATTGAAGCAATGTTTGCTTATTTTGGACTAAAGTGCAGATTACCCAAGTTGAGGGGTTAACTTGCAAATTTTACATGATTAAATGTTCCTCATGTGTTGAAGCATCATGAGAATGAAGATGATGCAGAGGTATGGCTTGGGAAAAGCCTGAGTACCAAGAAAGAGCTGATAAAGCAATGTTTGTGCATTAAAACCTAGTTTTGGTATAATATGCAATTTACCCAAAACCTACTGTTCAATATGCAAATTACCACTTCAAAATAGTCCCTAATGTTTCTTGGCATCATGTAGAGAAAATAAAATGAGAGAGGCATCTCATTTGTATCACTTTGAAGGAGAGAGAATCTTGATATTAAAATAATCAAGATTTAAGCATAATTGAAACCTTAATTCAATTTAATGCAAAAATAAATAAAATAATTGAAGGGCCTTCAAACAAAAATGAGATGGTTGAATTTTATAAAGAGTTAACATCCTTGTGCCTTTGCTAAGCCACGAAATATCTAATTTGAGTGGAGAGCCCACGCACATTAGTTAATTAAAAAGAAATATCCACTAACTTATGGATATTACTATTATATGATTAAGGTGCTTAATTTCTTTTCCCTTAATTCATGAATAATGGAAAGGAATTCGCAGGTGAGGAAGATATATTTGCATGCAAGGAATTGAGGGGGAAGAGGTGGTACCAATTTTGGAATTAAAAGATTTTTATTAGGCATTTTCTCTCTCATTGATTTTCTTATAAAAACACCTTTTACAACTCAAATCAAAGGCTTTTTCGAATCCACTTCTTCTCTTTGATTGAAAAACGACCAAGGGATCTTTGAAGGATCAGGAGGATGACCCCCAACCTTTTGGTAAGCTTCTTGACTTCCTTTTACCTTAATTCCATGGTGGAAATCGAAAATCAATGCTTGATTTCTTCTTATCTTCACTCCATCTTCAAGTCTAACCATTCCTTTTCACTCAAAGCTTGAGGACGAGCCTTGGGATAGTGAAAGGAGTTGCATCCACCATTGTTGATGTGAGCTTGAAGCTTTGAAACTGAATTGGAGGCTGGTTATATAACTTGAACCCATTTACTTTATTATTCAATCATCAATCTTGCAATTATATTGATTCCTTCTTCTTCTTGATTTATTGCTTGTTGAAATTGGTAATTCCATGAAATCAGAAGTACTAGGAACTACATGGACGAAGTTAGATGATGATGCCATCATCTTGGGCACTTTTCCCAAAGAAATTCTATTCCAACCGGTTTCAACAAATTGTTCATTCGGTTTCAACAAAACCGTTTGAAATCAAACGGTTTCATCAAACTGTTAGAAACCAAACGGTTTCAAACCGTTTGGAAGGGTTGACCACAGTTGACCATTTGGAGTTTTGATTCTAGTGTTGATGGTTGATGACCCATTAAATTTAATTGATTGATTCCAAAGGGTTCATCAGTTGAAGGTTAATTAATTATCAAACTCTAATCGGGTTAAGTGCTGAAATTTCAATTGGTTGATTTAAAATTTTGGGTTGATTAACCCAAACGGTCTCCAGACCGTTTGGAGGTCACCCAAATGGTCTCAAGACTATTTGGAGGTCAACCAAGACCGTTTGTAGGTCTAGGTTTGAGTATGGTTGAGTAATTGAAGATCTAGAGATCAAATTGCAATGCAATCAATAGCTAATTTGATGATCAATCCAATAATCTAAACCCTAATTGAATTTCATATATTTTAATGATGGATGGGGAAAATGGTCTCAAGACCATTTGGAGGTCATCCAAACGACCTCAAGACCGTTTGAAGTCTGGTCATATCATAATTTGAATTTGAAATCATTGGATCTTCAACCACCCACATCAGCATATTTCCTCAAACGGTCAACCATTGCAAACGGTCAACCACTCCAAACGGTTTGAAACCATTTGGCCAATTTCATTGAAACCGATTGGTCCAACATTTTGAAACTGTTTACCTAGGATATTAATTGAGGTGTGTGCTTGTGATGACATCATCATCTTCAAGCTACAAACCCACGAAACTTGCTGTAATTTCCATGGTGATTTCACCAATCATAAATCCTAGTTTGAAGGTTTCATGATTATAAATCCTAGTTCAATTGGGTTCAAAACCCTAATTGATGCTCCAATTGAAGGATGATTCAATAGTTCAATTGATGAATGAATCAAGGACTCAATTGATAGTTGGTTCATTAATTGAAACCTTGAATTATTTAAGTGTTGAAAGACCTTTTTGATCCATTCTGTTTTGAGAGGGTTTGGACCAAACGGTCTTAAGACCGTTTGAGTCCAAACGGTCTCAAGACCGTTTGGGTCCAAACAATCTCAAACCATTTGGAGACCCAAGCCCATTCAGTTTCAACACATTTCTTGCTTAAACGGTTTCAAGGGAAATTTGCCCAAATGGTTTCAAACCGTTTGGAGCATCAATGGTCAAGAACGTTTGGTTGTTTCAATGTGATTAAGTCAATTGGAAACCTAAGGTGATGAAAGATAAAATGACCCTATCGTTGTTACTTATTTATCTCAAAGATAATCACTAGGGTTGCACCTTTAAGGTACTAAGTGATTGGTAACCCTAGATGGGATAATCCTTGAAGCTCAAGTAAGCAATATTTCAATACACTATGTCAACCCTAATTGAATGTATTTAATTTAAAGGGTTGGTTGACCTAAATTATCCAAGTTTGACATAGTCAACATCCTAGAGAGGATGAGAGAGAGCAGAATCCATACTTGTAGGATAATCATGTAATGGATAAGCCTCAAACACTATCAATATGAATAAATTAAGATTTTAGGGTAAGATCTTTGATGAAGTGATCAAGAAACCCTAATTGAGGGTGATTCCATGAGAAACCATAATTGAGGGTGATTCCATGAGAAACCCTAATTGAGGGTGATTCCATGAGAAACCCTAGTTGAGGGTGATTCCATGAGAAACCCTAATTGAGGGTGATTCCATGAGAAACCCTAATTGAGGGTGATTCCATGAGAAACCCTAGTTGAGGGTGATTCCATGAGAAACCCTAATTTAGGGTGATTATATGAGAAACCCTAATGAAGGGTGATGATATGTGAAATCCTAACCCTAATGAAGAGTGATGGTATATAAAATAATAAGCCTAATAAAGGGTGATGGTATGGGAGACCCTAATTCTAATAATGGAATGGTGACTAATTCAATAATAAGGGAAATACCTAAAGTGATTGATTATAGGTAACCTTATAGCAAGCAATGACTTAACCTAAAATGAGTCCATATCATTGAAGATATTTGGACCATTCTTGTGTGTGACCTATGCACTTCATGGTAAAAGTGATAGGTTTGTGGATGAAAGTATTAAGATGGGAAATACCTTAAACCAAGATAAGTTGATAATTCGAGTAAGTTGGAAGTGACGAGGAAAGTGATACATCAAGACATGATAGATATTACTTTTAGCATTCCAGGGTTGATATACCATGATGCACCCCAAATCCAATATACTTGGATAAGAAACACATGAAGTGTGTTATGTAAATTGTTACAATGAAGATGTAATGATTTCAATGCACTTTGATAAGTGTTGACTAACATACTATGAGAAAGGGGTTATGCCAAGATAATGAGTATGATATAAACATACCATGGTAAGTTTGAGAGATGAACTCATACCTTGAATTGATAATCATTAATGATATATGATAAGAGTAATGATCATGAGTGAATACTTATGATATTATTGAATGCTCCTAGTGGAATGGAACAATAAATTAGGGTTGGATAGATAATTTAAACATGAAACCCTAATTAATGTGAAATGGGAAACCCTAACCCTAATTTTTGAGTAAAGGGATGAAAGGCCCTATTTGATGGTAAACCCTAACCATGGTAAGGGAATAATGGTGTTACTATTGTATTACATGGTGTGATGTGAAATTTTCATGACTGTTATCATGTGTATTAACCATGCAGATATCATGAGATGATGAACATAGCCAGATTTGAGCTATGATACTTATATAATAAAAATGTTGATTGACCTTGTGTGCCTTAATGTTACTGTTGCTTAGTAAAAGTAACAAAATGTGCATGGATTTTATGAGCCATATGCGTAAGTTGTTGCCTAGTGAAAGGTGACAAGACACTTAATGGGCCTTGTGAGCCATGTGAGATGCTTGTGTAACAAGTATCATGTATACCTCAGTATGAGGACCTAGAGGTAATAGTTACCTAACAAGTGGTAACAGTGATTAGTGATGAACTGAGGGTATGAATACCCATATCTGATAAGTAAGATAATGATGTTGCTGTGAGATGTGAACTTTCAAGTGATGAGATAAGGGATTAAGATCCCAATGTATTATAAGTTCTGGTAAAGCAATTGATAAGAGCTTACATGTTTCTTTGTAGCATTTGTCACAATAATTCCTGTTTGAGAACTTGACTGATGCTAAAAGAATATGCTAATGTACTTAATTAATAAAGTGAAATCATATCATATAGAGCCCTGACCTTAGATCCATCAGTGTCAGATGGTGAAATAGGTTGCCCCACGACAAAACTCGAAATGCATATTTTGAATATGTGGGGGTTGATGGGCAAACACATCCTTACGTCCAAATGGGGGAATTGATAGAAGGTAAACATTAAACCTCTCAATCCTTCATTATTTGTACCGGGATGGATGTATCACAAATCTCCCGAAGATTGGAATAGATGTATCAAGAATCTCCCAATAATATTAATGTCGGATCGATGGAGGTAAACATGAAATCTCTCGATTGAGAAGAGAGTGCAGCCGCCGCTGTAGCTCTATAGCAAAGTTGCCAGTATAACCTAGAAACCTATATAGCAGAGACACAAGATGTCCTGCATGTGGTCTCGCACTGACTGAGATGTGGGAGGTCATGGAAGATGGATCTTGCATTGATCTTGTTTGGTACCGATTTCGACTTCGCAATGGTCGGTTGGAGTATGAGCGGTATACCTCATCTCCTCAGGGCATAAGTGTGACTGTAAAATGTAATCAACCGTATAACATGTTTCCTTAAGGATTGAATACGGAGATTTACTGGCTGATGTTACATTTCTTTTATGCATCTCTAGTTGATAGTTTTTATTTATATCTCTTTACGTTCATTGCAAGTAAATGGATGAATTACGACTCTACCATGGGTAGATGTAATGTTCTCTTTAGGAAAGGAGATTACTTCACTCTATTCATACAATGATTTATCTGCTGTTAAATATATATAAAATCCTTTTGCTCAGTTTTATTCTAATAAACTGCAATAATAATGTTTTGGCAGAGAGTTATATCTCTCGCTGGGGCAATTTACAAATTGTCTCATCCCCGTGGGATCCAATGTTTTTAGGTGGATGCAGACGAGGGAATAGAATCCCCATAGCAGAGAAAGGACAACAACAGTAGGGACAGCAGTGAGATCTCAGGTGGAGATAATGTTTGTCAAGTCATATAGATAGTATTCCTATGTGTCATCTCTGTACTCTCAGGTCCTCGGAGTTAGTAGTTAGTGCTTTTAATGAATCGATCTAAGATTTTAGCTTGATGCCTCGAGGTTCTTATGTTGTCTGTATATGATGTTAATAGGGAAGTTGATGTTTGTAATCCTCGAGAAGAGATGGTAAAAGTTATGTACTTATGAACCAGGATGTAAATGTTATACATTGGTTCTTGATGAAAGAGTTTTCCTATGTTTGGATCTCTTTGTAAATGGTTTTAATTTTTAGTGATTTTCAGCAATCCGCTGCTAATGTTTAATTCTACTTAATCAGTAAGGATTTGTTTTTCAGTCATTACACTTTCCTTGGGTACAAAGTTGGCATTCCTCATCCTGTTTAAAGTCCAATTTGGGAAGTCCCTTGACCAAGTCATTTTTGCTCAACTTCTTCAACTGATGCATATTTACATGACCAATTCGACGATGCCAACGAGAAATATCATTCAAATTGACTACTAGTAATATACCAACAACATGCTTAATAGAGTCAAACACAATTACATAAAGATTACCACTTCTAGTTCCCTTATATATGACTTGATAGGTTACAGAATCTAGAATCTAGCATTCAAAAGAAGTAAATAGAACAAGGTAACCATTTTCACATAATCGACTTACACTAATTAAATTGTGATGTAGCCAACCAAAAAAAGAAAATTATTGATACATAAGGATTCACCTACATCACCCTCACCTTTGACCTTACCTTTCTTGTTGTCCCCAAAGGTAACTGAACCTCCTTTCTTTTTGGTGACGTTTTTGAAATGGCTTATGTCACCTATCATATGCTTAGTGCAACCACTATCAACGATCCATCTACCTTTTTCCTACAACAAATGAGAGTGTCAGTTCCCAACTCAAACTTTGGGGTCTAGAGTTAGCTTGAGGACCCATTTCATCTTTGGGTTTGTCTCCTTAGGCTTGTAAGGAAAATTAGTAGAGTAATGATCGTCACACTTGCAATGAGAACAAATCGTAGGGTTCTTAGTCCCAAAGGAATCTCCATTAGAAAAGGAGGTCTCCTTGCTCTTTTTCTTACCTTTGGCTTTGGTCTTGCCCTTAGGTGATCCCCTACAAATCCCAAACCACTAGTACCACTTTGTTTGGTAGAATGGTGAAGGATTTCATTACATGAGTTTTTCCATTTTAGGAATTTTGCAAAGAGGCCCTAAGTCTATGATTGTCATCATTAAGAGATATGATATTAGAATCATCTCGAGCATGAACAAGGTGGGCCTCTAAACAGAGGGCTTCAGTCAAATAAGAAACTCTTTCAAGATAAATGGAAGCTATATCATTACTAGGCAAGATAGGTCTAGACGATAAACCATTAACTTGACCAAGCAACCTAGCATTTTCATATTTAAGCATTTGAATTTCCTTAAGATAAATATCCCTCTCATTCCTACGAGCATCATGAATAAGCTTAAATTCAACATTTCTAGTTTTAAGAGTTTCAAGCTCATTTAGGCTCTTTTGGTTATCTTCCTTAAGAGTTTCAATGTTCTTAAGGTAGACACCATTCTCTACTTCAACTCCATTGTATTGGAGCTCAAGATCAAGATATTGGCCTTGCAAGTTACCCATGCTCTCAAGATGAGTTTTCTCATTAAGCTCAACAATTTCGAGTTTAGCATACAAATCATCAATAATTTTTCTTAACCTTTTCTTTTTTATTTACATTTGTCAATAGAATAATGGCTAGAAACAAGCATATAAATAAGAGTTTCCTTAGATAACTCATACAAGCTTACCTCACTTACCTCACTTACCTCACCAATTTCTTCACTAGTAGAGGCCATGGAGCTAGAGCCACTTGAGGATGATCCCTCTCAAGCTGCATGAGCTAAATTCTTGTGTCTTTTCTCCTTCTTTTCCTTCCTCTTATACTTGCTCTACTTCTTGTACTCTTATTCCTTCTTGGAGATTCCCTTTTGGTGTTCTTTCTTGACTTGGGACATTCACTCTTGTAGTTTCCCTTTTGTCCACACTTGTAGCATCTAGGAGTAGATGAGGAGGATTTCTTTCCCTTGAAGTGATTGACCTTGGTGTAGTTGGCTTCATGCTCACTAGGGCCATCATATTCACTTTAGGAGGAGGTATATATCATGTAATCAAGTTGTTTTTGTAGGATGACTGCCTCCACTTATGCTTTGAAAGCACTATATTTGATCTTCTTGGATTCCTTCTCATCTTTCTTGGCTTCTTCTTCTTACTTTTCAAGATTTGGATCATGAGCTTGGAGGTTGCTAATGAGATCTTCAGTTGGATGTCACCAAGGCTCCTTACTTGTTCAATGGAGGTCACCTTTGATTCCCATATCTTAAGTAGAGACCTCAAGATCTTGGAGTTGATTACACCTCTATACAAACTATTGCCCAAAGCAGCTAGGCCATTTATGATAACATTGAGCCTAGAGTACATCTTCACAACCCCTTCTTTCTTTCCCATCTTGAATTTCTCTAGAGGGCTATTCAACATGTATATCCTTGCCTCCTTGACTTGCTTTGTGCCCTCATAGGTAATGCACAATTTATCCCAAATCTCATAGGCAGTGTCCCAAGATGAGATGTGGTTGAACTCTATTTGGGTAAGGGCTGCATAGGTAATGCTGATGGCTTTGGCATTGAGTTGCGCTTCTTTTAGTGCAACTTCATTCCATGTTGAAATAGATCTAGTAGGCTCCTTGTATGGTGTGACCATCACCTTTCACAAATCAAAGTTCATGCCTTTAGTGTAGAACTACATATGCCTCTTCTAATAGAGTAAGTTGGTCGCGTCGATGACCGGAGGACACATGCATGGAGAAGCCTCCTTGTAGGGTTAAGTGAACCAAGTAGGTTGTTGCCCATCTTCTCATCTCGTGTGAGATTGTTGGAGAAGATCCCTGGCTCTAATACCACTTGTTGGATCTAGGGCTCTAGAGGTGGGGGGAGTGAATAGATCTTCACTATTCTCACAAGATAAGTTAACCTTCACATTATACCAATCAAAACAATATCTTAAGTGCAATTTTAAGTCCTAACTAAACAAGCATAGAAAGGATGTGAGAAATTGAAACAATCACTTGGACAAGGTGGTTTGGAGTGGTTCCACTCCCCAAACTAGGAGAGAGTAAATCCACTACCTAGAGAGGTCAACCTCTAGGACAATGAAATATGTGTATACTTATAATCCATTCATAAGAGATATAAGGAGACCACCATACATCGAAGTACTTACCTATTCAAGACAAGAGTCTTTCACCTACATAAGGACTTACCCACTTGATCAAGATGTCTTTGGCCTTCAACAAGGACTTACCCACACTTGCATCAACTCTTTGTCCTTGAAAAAATTTGCCCACTCTTCTTGAATCTTGGACTTGCCCTTGTCCTTCACCTGGAGAAGGGCTTAACCTCTTCTTCAACCTTGAAGAGGAATAGCAAAAACTTCACCTTCACTCAGAGTAGCTTGCTTCACCTTTTCTTCTTTGAGAAAGGGGTAGGGAAGATGGAATGGAATGAGGGCTTTACAAGTACAAGGAAGTACCTCTCTTACAACTAGATTAACTCACACATAATCACAAAATGCTTTGTAAATGAGAGAGAGAAAGGAGCTCAAGGAGTTGCAACACACTCAACTATAGCAAGGACATAGAATAGCATGAATGAGCAAACTTGGAATGAACTCCAAGGGGTCCTATTTAAAGTTGGGGGTGTTACCTTGAGTGTGGGATCACTTAAGGGTGAAACAACTCTCCAAGTTATAATGGATCTATTCTCGCTAAAAAAAACTCTCCAACAGTTATAATCACTTTTTCTATGTTTTCCGTAGAATACATTCAGTAAAGTTTCAATAAAGATAACTTGAACGATCCACTAAGTGACAAAGCCAATTTTTAAACTATCGGTTGAGTTTGTTCCGAGAAACTTGACCGATGAGTCAAAATTAGATTGCTTCGTTGATCAATTAGTCGAGTTCTATGATTGTGCAACTCGACTGATTGGTCTCTTTTGAAAATCCATGATTGGATCGGTCGAGTTTCCAACTCCACTGATAAACAACGTTTGACAAATTTTCTAAATTGACATTGAGTGATCAAATGTTGGAATTAAGTGTCCCTGGATTTTTTTCATCTTAGTTACAAGTCATATCATCAATACAAGTGATTACAAAAATTATATAAGGTCATTTGAAGTGATTTCCCAAATTGCACACTTGCATTGCTTTTGACTTGAACTTGAACAAGCTAGGGCTTGTGTAATTTGATCCTTTTCATGTACCTAAGGCTTGAAATCAATCTTTAACAAACATATTAGATACATAGGAATAGAATGGTTAAGTCATTATCAAAATATGGGCTATGTATAGCTCTAAAGTCAACACTTAGTTGCTCTAATATCTAGACACCTTACAACCTCTACCTCTCTCCTAATCTTTGAGTATATATACCATTCCTTTCATATGAAAGTATCACCTTTAGCTCTCTTCTTTCTATCCTTCTGCTTGTGTTCGGCCTTGATCATGGTGGTGCAAGTGGAGGTGTTGAACTTGGAGAGGGAGGTCATTGTCCTCTTGCATGTGGTGATCTAGGGCTTGATCATCTCCTTCATGGTTGTTCTAGGTGATCCTTGACCTTGGAAAGTTGTTATCTCTCTTTGATTTCGTTTCTTTTTAACCCTATATCCCTCTTGTTACAACCCCAAATTTTGGGTTCTTTTGTTGAGAAATGTAATTTCTCATATTAAAAATATTGGAACAAATAATGATATAATTTGTTTTGAATACATGAGTTTCATTTACAATAGCCTTGTTGGTTGTTTTGTGGGCTTTATTGGCTATTGGGCCCAATAATAAGGAAAAAGACAAAAGGAATTCCATTATTAATAAGAAATGGAGAAAAGAAAGATGTAGAAACCTCTATAAGGCAAAAGTCTATAATCCAAAGGTGGATTTCGTGCCTCTTGGGTTCTTTGGGTTCCAAGGAGTCCAAAGTTGCAAAGAGAATGCAATAAGAAAAGAAAAGATCAATTAAGTATTTCTTTATTAAGAAAGAACTTAAAAACAATGATAAAATATGGGAAATAAGTGGAAAGAGGTATTTTTGAGTTATCTTTGGTGGATTTCGAATCCACATGGTTTCCTGGGATAAAACGAATCTCAATAAGGAAATAAAAAGTTAATGAGAGAAGAAAAGAAGATAAATATGCAAGGAATATGATAAAAGGACATGTTCAGACCATTTAATCTTTTGTATATAAATTTTGTTTGGCAAAGGAAAGTTAAATATGATGGGAACTTTTTCCCTCATTGCTTGTCAAGGAAAGTATGTTCTCAAGAGAGAAGTACAAAAATATTTTTGGAATTAGTTTCTTTTCAAGAATAGATATCTCTTTGGAAAGAAACTTTCCTTTTTTCCCAAGGAATTGAGGGCTCTAAACCCAACCAAACCCTCACCTCTTCCTTGCTACCCTCGACCTATATAAAGTCTAGACTCAGAGGTACCGAGACCAGAGGGATCTGAGACACACGGTCTTCTTCCAACTCTGCCTCCTTCTTGACCATGAAGGGAAGGAACAATGTGATTCCTGAGGCAACAACTGGGGAAGGAACTGGTTAGCGGCGTAATGGCATACTCTTCGGGTCAGAACAGCAATAAAGAAGTTTCCCAAGTGTGCAGTCTCGTTGCCCAGCCGCCTGTACCCCGCCTGCATGGCCGAAGGATGAGAAATGATAGTAGATCATAACCCAGCCGCTTCGGCCACAACCAAGGGCCTTCGTGGGTGTGGTGGAGGACGGAGGAGGTAATCGAACCTTCGTCGGTGCTCCTCGAGTCCCAGGGAGGGGAGGCAACAAGGCGACAGATCCCTACCCTAGCGACATCGCTAGGTTTTATGAGGAAGAAGAAGGGCGGAGAGGCGTTTGATGGTTTTGCCCCTCTGCGGGCTGAAGGACCAGCAGCTTACACAAGGGCATTAGGGTCTTTTTGAAATGTTTTCAAGATAGCCAAGTCACGTTGCATGGAAGGGACACATGGCGCCCTCTGATTGGCTCTAGTAAGTAATATCTTGCAAAAATCATATTTAAATATCGGCAGCTCGGATGGATACGCATAAAAAATGAAAATTGCTCAGAAAAATGAGGGAAATTCATTAAAAATGGTTTTAGAGGCTAATTCCTCTTGATATTAGAAAAGTAGTGTAATTTATTAACTTTAATGTATTAATGATTAAGAAACCCTATTTTGAGATTATTAATAGATTTTAATGGATGATTAAATTTGATATTAGCCTGTTAATCATGAAATGATACATTAAGATAAAAAAGGATGAACTTTGCATGTAATTGGTTTAATTTAAAATTTCATGTGCATAAATATGCTTTAATGGGCCTTGAAACCCTAATGATGGTAATTGTGACTCTTAATAGCTTTAATTGTTCAAAATCATGATTAAAGTCGAAATATGATAATTCTAAGATATTTTGAGTATAAAAGTTCCTAATTGTGGATAAATACCCTTAACATAGTAATTTGGGTTTTCTAATGGATAAAGGTAGAATTAATGACAAATAGAGTTCATGTGTGATTTAGACCATACTGAACTATGAAATGATGATAAATGAGCATAATGATCTTGTCATGGATTAAAAGGATAAAAATGGTAGCTTTAATGTAAAAGAGGCTTAATGGAATTAATTGATGGTTAATTGTGCTTTTTTTGAAATTAGGGTTAAATGTTGTTAAAAGATAGCCTTAGTATCTTTTGTGAAGAATAGATGAGATAATTAGGGTTTGTGATCATTTGTATAAAATCAGGGTTTAAAATAGTAAAAGATGAAGGGAAACCCTAATTATAATGGAAACCCTAAAAGTGGACTAGAAACCCTAGGAAGCGAGCTAGATTTAATAGATCTTGATGGCATGATCAATAATAGGAAATTGTATGCATATTTCAAGATCTCATTATGTGCTTGCTTGGCTATTTGGAATTCTTGATTGATTGGATTATTCTGTCTTAAATCAACCTGACAGGTATGTGGTTATACTTATGGATAATCCCTTTAGTTTCATGGTGATTCCCGATTGTTTTATCGGTTTCCTAAAAATAACTACTTGAATGTCTGTTATTTCATGCAACTATAAAGTGACTATGACTGTCACCATAAGTATGCATACATGACTGGCTCAGATCCTGGTCCTCCTCTGTGGCTTTGCAAATGCTAAAAAGGGTAACCTAGAGCAAGGTCTAGGCTATTAAGAGTTAGGGACTGGGCTACCTATGTGTAGTTCCATGCAACTCTGTAGCACACCATGAGTTAAGGAGTGGGCTACCTATGGGTAGTGCCATGTGACTCAACCCTAGAAACTGATTCACCTATTAGGTAGGATCACGAGGGGTTAAAAGGGGATCTACCATAAGGAAGGTAGCATCCAGGTCCACTGCAGGGACAATGCAGAGGTTAGGGTATGTATGGATTGAGTAGTTATGTTGAAAATGTAAAGTTGGTTGTTAAATCATATTTGACTGCAATATGTTGTTACAGTTGATTGCTTCCCCCACATACCAGCTTTATGCTGACCGGTGTTTTGTTTGTCGGCATTTTAGGTACTAGTGAAAAAGAACAAACAGTAAAGTGGCATATGTGGATTTAAATGAGGATTAAAGTACAAAGGAGGATTGGTTAGAATAAACTCTCGATGTGGATAGAAGTAGATGTCCATGTTTTTGAAAAAGGTATGTGAAGTTAATTTTTATTACATCCTTTCAGTTTAGTTTAGTAGAATTTGATAATTATTATAGATTTTTGTCAAACCTTTGATCTGGAAATTGTGATAACGGCTCTGACCTCTTGGTCTCCCTTAATTGGGGGTTACTAGGAGGCAGGGTTGTTATATTTGGTATCAGAGCATAGGTTCCTCATTTAATCTTTAATAATTATTAAATTTTACAAACTCTATAGAACCCAAGGGAGTTATTAGAGGAATTTCCAAAAGACAGAGGTGTCTAGAAAAGGATCACGTCCGGGGGCTGGCAAGATTTTCCTCCGCACCGCTAGTTGGAATACGAGGACTCCCAGATTAGTATGACTTCCTGGCCTATGTCTCAGGATTTGACTCAAAATAAGATACCTTTAGGACTCTCTCATCTTGTTCATCCCTTCTCAACTCAAATGTTGTTATGGATTATAAGGATTAGGGTTTTCTCTCTTTTCCTCACCCTCTTGAGGTATGGGTAAGGTTGATAAGGTTTAAGGAATCCTCCACCAAATTAATAAAAAGTATGTAAATAAGATGTCATGGACATAAGCTTAATAGATTAAGCGTAAAAGAATAGATACATGCTTAGGTCGTATGACATAAGTTGTCATGCCCTCAGGAGAGACATGAGGCCAGACCTTCTTGTCAGGAGGATAAGTAAATCGAGTTAGTCTTGGAAGTAAAGACCTCCATTATAAGTGGAGACCTGGCACATCCTCTGAGAATGATGTTAACCCTAACCCTAAGTTGGGGGGGTTAGAGCCAGAGGTGACATGATGAGTTAGATGTCATGGTAGACTAGGTGTTTGGATGGATATGCTTTTGGATGCCCATATGAGCCATGAGAGGTGGATGACCGAGTACCTTTGGGGACCCAACCTTGGGAAGGGTCGTGCATGTTAGAGTGAAGGATAGAACCTTCTTTGATGAGGTTAATGAAGAACCTATGGAGACCTTATGAGATTTTATGAGCATGACATAGCATGCACCCAGAGTATGTCGTAGTGCTGGCAGTAGGTGGAAACCCTGGCTAGGAGAGTATGAGGGATAGCTTATGAGATAAGCATAAAGATAATCCTGAGCGAACATAAGTTTGAACATTGGCTTCACCCATGTAGGGGTATGCTTATGAACTTGATCCACCTTCATGAAGAGAGGACCTCTAATAGTTAGGTTGTTTGTAGGGTTAGCTCTAGAGAGAGAGAGAGGGCAGGACCCAAGTAAGAAGGTTGGAAGCCTAGACTCCGAGATATGAGGAAAAGTGGGGAGTTGAGGATGATGCGACCTAAGTGGATGTTTGTGGTTGCCTCATTCTTGATCCCTGGAGGCTGATGATGTCTTGTTTTCCATGAGAGGAACCAAACCCTAGAGAGAGGATGAGTCTGTTGGTACCTTTGTACCTATGGTATAAATGTGAAGAAGAGTTCCTTAAACCATGAAGAGGTTTAGTAACAGGTTGTGAGGCCTTATACCTTGTTGGTTGTCCTTGAGGAGGACTCCACTTTGAAGTGTTTCTCGAGTAGAAGGATGACAGGAAGTGCATGTCATACCTTGTACATGTTTGGATCATGGTTAGAGGTTGAGCAGACAGTTGGGCATCAGAGGAGTGAACCTAGGGTTCCTAGGTATAAGAGGGGAAGTGGTGTACCTGATGCTCATGATAAGGTTTGAGTTTCTATAGATTCAAGCATGGTACTCCTCATGTTTAGAGGAAAGGGAAACCCCTTAAATTTAAGGTACGTTTGATGAACCCCTCACAGCTAAGTTGATGACATGGGAAGGTATGATCTTGATCCAGCATTGAGGAAAGAGAACAAGTATGACCTAGCATGGTTTAGTAGATGGTCTTCTTGTGCCTTAGTAGCTTGCTAGGGTTAAGAATGCTCATGTGGATGTAAACCTGAGACATAAGGGTCTTTGTGACCTTTGTTATCCAGAGGTGTAGTTTCCTCCCATCCTGGGAGAGGGACCCTTTTTGTAGGGTGTATACCAGTTTGTTGGTTTTGAGGTAACCTAAAGAGGTCTCAATAGGATCTTGAGAAACTAAGTAAAAAGTACATAGTATGAGAATGAACCTATAGACCCATAGATAACCATCTCTAAGTGCATGTGGATGTGTTACCATGGAGGTAACCGGTATGGGGCCTGACCAAGGTAGGAAGGTTGCCATGACCCCTATGAAAGGATGGAAGTCAGCCCATGAACGCAAAGAGAGAGATAATGAAGGCTTGGGTAAGGTTCTAAGCTGTACATGTACTATAATAGAATCCTAAGTCTATCCTAGGGTTAGGTAGGGATAAGACCGATGGAAGTAGGAGTTGCCTAATTCCCTAGTTGCACATGACCATAGGGTCGGGAGGTAACAACTATCATTGTCTGAGGGCCATGGGTTAGAAGATTGATCACCTTCATGAACTCATGGGACCCAAAGGGCAGATGAGTAGGGCACTCTCTGGATGCATGAGGGAAGAGGGATGACCCCAAAAGTGCCGACACCCTATAGACCTAGAGGAGATGACCAAGGATTGTGTGTGGACCCAAGTAAGTTTGAGACCAATTTTCCATGGAAGTAACTTTGATATCAAGATGATTGTGATGTAGAGGCATAAGCTGCACGTTTCAACTTAGATTTAAAGGTGTACTGGCAAGGTGGGATGCACCATCTCTACTCTTAGAACATGAAGAACTCTGTATTTAGACTACAGCCAAATGCTTATTTCCTCTTGTTATGGGAGTGAGAGATAGGACAATACGCATGCCATTCACCAAGGATAAAAGATGATGTGAGTTGGAACATTTCTATGAGGTATGAGGACATAGATGATAACATACCCTGGTGGAGTGAATGATACATGGATGGTTTACAAACACTAAGAGAATAAGGTAGTCATCTTGTGAGGATGTTTTTTTTAAATTTGCAAGTGATACAAGGTTGAGGTTGATAACCAAGAGAATAAGCTCAGAGTTTTCTTAATAAAGATAGACTTAGATTTGAGATGATGTAATAAGTGAAATACATGGAGGTGTATGTCTTCAACGATACCTAACACCTAAGGATGAGAAGTGGTAATGGATGCTATGGATGAGATACAACTGCCTAGTTTAGATAGAGGCTAGAAGAGGTTGTTAGGATAACCCTAAGTTGGAAAAAGAGATAAGTTTGGCTAACATTCAGATGTAACAATATTGGTTGATGAAGTTAATGGTTGTTTGGTTAGCCAACCTAGGGCTTATCATGATAAAAGGATGGTTGTAGAACCTCAGATGCACTTCTATGGAGAAGAAGGAGATGAAACCCTGACTAGAGTGGTTTAGGGTTTCTGAGGAATCAATCTTGAGGAATCATGACATGTAGGAGATCATGATACACTTTGGTTCTACAAAGATAGTAAGTGATAATAGTACTTTGGATGCCTAAGATGAAGTTGTATGTTGTTTGTTACCATGCATGACAGGAGGTAAAGGACGAACACCAGTAACCCAGTGTAATGATATAGAAGTTAAGAATCCCTGAGAAGGAATGAGAGTTCATCACTATGGATGTTCAGGAAAGTCAAGATGCAATATGGGTTATGGTAGATCGCCTTACCTAGATGACATGAGAAAGAAAGAGTATTGTCAAGGGACAGATCCATTTGAACTACATATGAGAGAGATGGTTCAACTACACCATGATGCGAGTTCAAAAGTTCTTGAGTATAACCTAAAGATACACTTCCATAAGGTAGAAGTAGATACATGAAGAACTCGATGTTAGTATAGTTTATCACCCCTAACTAATTGTTAGTATGATCCAGACTAGAGGGTCTAGTGAGAGCATGTGTGCTCATTCAGGGTGATACATTGAGACAGTTCTTGTCCTTTGTAAGATGTGATGATAACCACCATAGCCAATATCGAGAAGTAAAGAAGCTCTGCAAGGGAGGTTGTGTCAGTCACCACTTCATTAAGATGATGTTGGTGAAGGGACCTCATGAATGTTAAGAAAGGACCACAGTGTGTGCAGATGAAGTCGCTTTGATCATGTAATGGCTGAAAGGAGCCCAGAGATGACATGAGTTGTAAGTTGATGCAAAGTAGACTGACACACAGCTCACTGTGGGGGAATATGTGACATGAAAATCCGACCCCTCTTAAGTTATATCTAAGAGAGATGAGTCCATGATGCATGGGTTCTTTTGACATGGTTTGGTGGAGAAGGTTAAGTTTGACCTTACCCCTCAGGATAAAGTAATGTGTGATGAGTTCCATGCGTCCAATTTAGAGCACTATGTGAGGTACCTGGACCATGTGTAGAGCAATGAACCTAGTGAGCCCAAGGGAGGCTGAAATGACCCGAGTCACCTGTGAGATTTATAGATGCCAAGGTGAAAGAACTCATAGAAAAGAATATGTGATGATAAAGGTTCTTTAGAAGCACCATGGATAAGGTAAAGCCACATAGGGGCCAATGATGGAAATGGAGAAGTCTTATCCTAAATTGTTTGTTTGCTTGATGGAATTTTGTTATAAGAGGGGAAGGATGTTACAACCCCAATTTTTTGGTTCTTTTATTGAGAAATGTAATTTCTCATATTAAATATATTGGAACAATTATGATATAATTTGTTTTGAATAAATGAGTTTCATTTACAATAGCCTTATTGGTTGTTTTATGGGCTTTATTGGATATTGGGCCAAATAACAAGGAAAAAGACAAAAGGAATTCCATTATTAATAAGAAATGGAGAAAAGAAAAATGTAGAACCCTCTAGAAGGCAAAAGTATATAATCCAAAGGTGGATTTCGTGCCTCTTGGGTTACTTGGGTTCCAAGGAGTCCAAAGTTGCAAAGAGAATGCAATAAGAAAAGAAAAGATCAATTAAGTATTTCTTTATTAAGAAAAAATTGAAAACAATGATAAAATATGGGAAATAAGTGGAAAGAGGTATTTTTGAGTTATCTTTGGTGGATTTTGAATCCACACAGTTTCTTGGGATAAAAGGAATCCCAATAAGGAAATAAAAAGTGAATGAGAGAGGAAAAGAAGATAAATATGTAAGGAATATGATAAAAGGACATGTTTGGACCATTTAATCTTTTGTATGTAAATTTTGTTTGGCAAAGGAAAGTTAAATATGATGGGAATGTTTTTCCCTCATTTCTTGTCAAGGAAAGTATGTTCTCAAGAGAGAAGTACAAGCATATTTTCGGAATTAGTTTCTTTTCAAGCATAGATATCTCTTTGGAAAGAAACTTTCCATGTTCCCCAAGGAATTGAGGGCTCTAAACCCAACCAAACCCTCACCTCTTCCTTTCTACCCTTGACCTATACAAAGTCTAGACTCAGAGGTACCGAGACCAGAGGGATCTGAGACAGTACACGATCCTCTTCTAACTCTGCCTCCTTCTTGACCACGAAGGGAAGGAATAATGTGATTCCTGAGGCAACAACTGGGGATGAACTGGTTCATGGAGTAATGACATACTCATTAGGTCAAAATGAAAACAAAGGAGTTTCCCAAGTGTGCAATCTCATCGTCCAACCGCCTGTACCCCGCCTACATTACCGGTGGATGAGAAACTACAACAGATCAGAACCCAGCCACTTCAGCCACAACCAAGGGCCTCTGTGGGTGCGGTGGAGGATAACAGAGGTAACAAAACCTTCATCGGTGCTCCTCGAGTCCCAGGGAGGGGAGGCAACAAGGCGACAGACCCCTACCCTAGCGACACCGCTAGGTTTTGCGAGGAAGAAGAAGGGCGGAGAGGCGTTTGATAGTTTTTCCCCTCCGCAGGCTGAAGGACCAGCAGCTTACACGGGGGCATAAGGGTCTTTTCGAAATGTTTTCAAGATAGCCGAGTCACGTTGCATGGAAGGGACACATGGCGCCCTCCGATTGGCTATGGTAAGTAATATCTTGCAAAAATCGTATTTAAATATTGGTATCTCGGATGGATATGCATAAAATATGAAAATTGCTCAGAAAAATGAGAGGAATTCATTAAAAATAGTTTTCGAGGCTAATTCCTCTTGCTATTCGAAAAGTAGTGTAATTTATTAACTTTAATGTATTAATGATTAAGAAACCCTATTTTGAGACAATTAATAGAGTTTAATGGATGATTAAAGTTGATATTAGCATGTTAATCATGAAATGATACATTAAGATAAAAAAGGATGAACTTTGCATGTAATTGGTTTAATTTAAAGTTTCATGTGCATAAATATGCTTTAATGGGCCTTGAAACCCTAATGATGGTAATTGTGACTCTTAATAGCTTTAATTGTTCAAAATCATGATTAAAGTCGAAATATGATAATTCTAAGCTATTTTGAGTATAACAGTTCCTAATTGTGGATAAATACCCTTAATGTAGTAATTAGGGTTTTCTAATGGATAAAGGTAGAATTAATGACAAATAGAGTTCATGTGTGATTTAGACCATAATGAACTATGAATTGATGATAAATGAGCATACTGATCTTGTCATGGATTAAAAGGATAAAAATGGTAGCTTTAATGTAAAAGTGGCTTAATGGACTTAATTGATGGTTAATTGTGCTTTTCTGAAATTAGGGTTAAATGTTGTTAAAGGATAATCTTAATATCTTTTGTGAAGAATAGATGAGATAATTAGGGTTTGTGATCATTTGTATAAAATCAGGGTTTAAAATAGTAAAAGATGAAGGGAAACCCTAATTGCAATGGAAACCCTAAAAGTGGACTAGAAACCCTAGGAAGCGAGCTAGATTTAATAGATCTTGATGGCATGATCAATAATAGGAAATTGTATGCATATTTCAAGATCTCATTATGTGCTTGCTTGCCTATTTGGATTTTTTTATTGATTGGATTATTCTGTCTCAAATCAACCTGACAGGTATGTGGTTACGCTTATGGATAATCACTTTAATTTCATGACGATTCCCGGTTGATTTATCGGTTGCCTGAAAATAACTGCTTGAATGTCTTTTATTTCATGCAACTATAAAGTGACTATGACTATCACCATAAGTATGCATACATGACTGGCTCAGATCCTGGTCCTCCTCTGTGGCTTTGCAAATGCTAAAAAGGGTAACATAGAGAAAGGTCTAGGCTATCAAGAGTTAGGGATTGGGCTACCTATGCGTAGTGCCATGCAACTCTATACCACACCATGAGTTAATGAGTGGGTTACCTATGGGTAGTGCCATGTGACTCAACCCTAGAAATTGATTCACCTGTTAGGTAGGATCATTAGGGATTAAAAGGGGATCTACCATAAGGAAGGTAGCATCCAGATCCACTATAGGGACAGCGCAGAGGTTAGGGTATGTATGGATTGAGC
Organism: Alisma plantago-aquatica; assembly: GCA_963693085.1. NCBI lineage: Eukaryota > Viridiplantae > Streptophyta > Magnoliopsida > Alismatales > Alismataceae > Alisma > Alisma plantago-aquatica. The sequence goes on from OY856415.1 coordinate 524,793,579, forward strand.
AGTTATGTTGAAAACATAAAGTTTGTTGTTAAATCATATTTTACTGCAATATGTTGTTACAGTTAATTGCATGATTATTGTTTCCCCCACATACCAGCTTTATGCTGACCGACGTTTTATTTGTAGGCATTTTAGGTACAAGTGAAATGAAAAAATAGTAAAGTGGCATATGTGGATTTAAATGAGGATTAAAGTACAAAGGAGAATTAGTTAGAATAGACTCCGGATGTGGATAGAAGTAGATGTCCAAGTTTTTGAAAAAAGGTATGCAAAGTTAATTTTTATTACAACCTTTCAGTTTAGTTTAGTAGAATTTGATAATTATTATAGATTATTTGTCGAACCTTTGATCCGGAAATTGGGATAATGGCTCTGACCTCTTGGTCTCCCTTAATTGGGGGTTACTGGTAGGTGGGGCCGTTACACCTCTCTTCTCTTGGTCATGAGACTATGGATCACCATGGTTGCTATCTTGAGGAACTTCTCTCCATAGAGATTGAGACTATGGTTTGACCATGGTAGTACCCGAGTGAGATGCAACACTCCTCTTTTTCTCCTTTCTTTCTCGGCCTAGGGTTTTACCCTCTCTCTTTTGGGCATCCTTTGACCTTGATGTGTTCTTCTTCTCTTGATGTGATCTTGCTTGGGTGTGGAGTTGGTTCAAGCTTGGTGTTTCCTTCTCTCTCTTAGAGTTGTGGCTTTCAAGTTGATCTTCATCTCAAGGTGGGTTATAGAGCTTTCCCCTCTATTATTTTTGTGCCTTTATCTTAATTGCATGTTATTATTCTATCTTAAAAATGTGATCATAATTTTCTAGATGATTCTATCTTGTTCTAGGGTTAAAGATAATGAAGTATTCTTCCATATATTTCTCTTTCTCTTTATTCTATTTCATGAACCCAAAATATAAGTAGATGAGGGAGTTGTTGTTTCTTACTTGCATCTTAATTGTTGGTTTTATCACCATTTTATGGATCCATTATATATGTTAGATGGAGGTTTTAGCTATTATGTGCATTTGTTAGACATTAGTTTTCTCTCTCTTATCATTATTTCCTTACTAATTTTGATGATGGTCCTTTTTAGGATTTTAGGGCTCATACTTCCTTGAGGTTTCATCTTGGTGACACTTGTGATCTTGATGTTAAGCTTTTGATTTAGTCGACATGTGTTGGGTTTTTATGACCATGTTGATGGTGTGCTAGTGTTTTGGTTCAGTCACCATAATCCTAACCCTAAGCCACTTTGGTTGCTACATATGTTACTATTTGGGGTCCCTACTAGTTATCCCTTGTGTTGGTCTCTACCCTTGATCCTTTGTGAGGTCTCTACATGGGTTGGTTGAAATGGTTGATGTGTTGATGTATGGTGGTAGACATATGGTTAACCCTAGTTGTCGCTACACATGTATGCGTGGGTGATGGTCGCTGCATCTAATGATGTATATGGTTTGGTCACTACACCTAAATCAATTTGGTTAGGTCGCTACACATGTAGGTCATGTGGGTGCTACACATGTAGGTAATGTGGTCGCTACACATGTGAGTCATGTGGTCGTTATGTGGTTTGGTCGACACATATTACTGTTCTCATGAATGGTTGTTTATGGTAATAATTATTAACTCTAATATGATCCAACCAAGTGGGAAGTGATGTACCTAGGGTTTTGATGTTGAGTGTTGTGATGGAAACCCTAATCGGTAATCTATGGAATCCCTAACTCTAATTTTGGGTATATGATGCAATTGTTTATATTTCTTGAAGTGACTATCATGTAATGTTGTTTTGTCTCATCTATTGTATAACCCTAATGTTGTTTTGTCTCATCTATTGTATAACCCTAATGTTGCAGGATGAATGCACTCATAGCTTGTGCTTGATATGGTTATTCTCATATGACACAGGGTGATGATTATGAACCTTTATGAAACATGTTGAGATATTGTTGTTGTGCATGAACTATATGGTTGGGTCTTATAACCTGGTAGATGCTTAATGCCTAATATGAGGTGATATCCTCTGGTGATGTGATGAGGGATAATTGTCCCAGGATGATGTGATAATGATAATGGCCTTGTATGGAAATAGTATCATGTGATGATGTGACAAGTTTATACCCCTTACGTTTTAAATATTCTTACGTTGCAACCTACCCTTATATTTGTAGAATTAGACTTGGGTTTGTATGTTGTAACTTTATTGATGCACTAAAAGACACCCAATTGGAAATAAATAATCAAGTGAAGCCCTAATCATGTTGGTTGACTTGAGCCATAGATCCATCTTCAGCGTCAATACTTGCTGGATGGTGAAATGAGTAATCAATGTGGGAAACTCGGAGCGCATATTCTTGAATATGTGAAGTTGAGGATATATCCTTATGTCTACAAACACAGATTTGGAGGATGATCGTGGTCATACCCTAATAGGAGAATGGTTGAGGTCGTATCTCAAATGATATGTTTTTTAGGGACTGTTGTGATCATACACTGGCAAGAGAACATATGTGGTCGTATCTCACTAGTGTTGTGCCTATATACCAAGTCGGACTAGGTTGATTTGTAGTTTGACTCTATATGTCATTGAGGCAGACTCAGACTGATTGAGGGTGTGGGAGATCATAGGAGTCTGGCTCTCCTTGATCTTGTATGGCACTAATTTCGACTTAGTAGTGGATAATTGGAGCATGAGTGGTATACCTCATCTCCAAAGGGCATAATAAAAGATGTAATACAATTGTGTAGTATATTTTCTAGGGTCAAACATGATTCACATTGGATGACAGTTTGCCTTCATATTTTTTAATTGATAACAATTATACATTTTCTTCATATTCCTTCTGAGAACATATGATAATTTGCAGACTAGTTATAGTTGCTTAAACTACTTAATCTATATTATCAATTTTACTTAAATCATTTAACTGAATCTACTCATCCTATGAATGGTATTATATTTCTTCTCTATAATCTATTTGTTAACAATATTTGTTGTCAGAGAGTTATATCTCTCACTGGGACGTCGATCTCACCCCATGGGTTTCCACATCTTTTAGTTGGTCGTGCATGATGAGGTAGAGATAGTGTGATTGAGGAAGAACATCAAGGAGAGAAGTAGTTGTTGAAGGTTGGATGTGCTACTAGTGTTTTTTAGTAGAGTCCTATGTGTCATCCCTATACTCTTAGGTCCATGGGGAGGTTTTGTAGATTTAACATCAATATGAGGTTTTTAGCAGTATGCCATGGTTGCACAAATATGGCTTGTATATGTGAACATATTATCATATGTAATAGGTTGTGGCAAGTTAGCCAGTCAATAGTGATAAGTAATATCTTTTGGCATGTTATATGATATAGGTGGTAAGAGTGTGTGGCTTAGATGTAATATGTTTCTGTTTTTGGGGCTATATATAAAATTAGTTTTAATTTACCGTGTTTTCTGGTGATTTGGATGTTTACTGTTAATTCAACACTTTCTTTTGAGTTATCTCGCTCATATGGCGGTGGGTTGTCATAATTGAGGGGTATGATTCTAAGAAATGGTTAGAATCCATGAGATTTGATATGGAATCCATGTACACCAACAAGGTATGGACCTTCATGGATTCAGCTAAAGGGGTGAAACCCATGGGGTGCAAATGGGTCTTTAAGAAGATGACCAACATGGATGATAAACCTAGAAAGGATGACTAATAGGAAAAGGTTTCAAACAAATTCAATGTGTTGACTATGATGAAACATTTTCACTAGTTTCCATGTTTAAATCCACTAGGATTATGCTTTTCATTGCATCTTATCATAACTATGAGGTCTGAAAAATGGATTTTTAAACAACATTCCTTTATGGTAATATGCTTAAGGATGTGTACATGACACAAACCAAAGATTTTATTACTCCAAATGACGAAAGAAATGTCTATAAGCTACAAAGATAAACCTAAGGATTGAAGCAAGCATCTTAAAGATTGAATGATTGTTTTGATGAGACAGCAAAATAGTTACGCTTTAGACAAATGAATATGAACCTTGTGTTTACAATAAGGTTAGTGGTAAGTAGTTGTATTCCTCATATTGTTTGTATATGTCATATTTCTGATGGGAAATGACATCCCTATGCTAAAAATAGTTAAAATACGGTAGGGAAATACCTTCTCCATGAAGTACTTAGGGGAAGAATCCTATACTAGGAATCAAGATCTATAGATATAGATCTAAAAGGCTTCTTGGTATATGTCAAAGTATACACATTAAAAAGTGATGCAAAGATTCAACATGCAAGAGTCTAAGAGAGGAACCTTACCCATGTCACACAGAATAAGTATCTCTTGAGCACAATGTCCCAACTATTATTAAGAGATTAAACATATGAGTAAGATTCCCTATGCACCTACAATTGGATCCATCATGCATGCAATGTTGTGTACATGTGTTGATGTCTTGTATGCTTTGAGACAAAAAGGTAGCAGTCAGATCCGTGTGAAAATCACTAGAATTCTGTGAAAAATATCCTTAAGTACTCAAGAAGAACTTATCATCAGGTCCTCATTTATGGTGTTGAGGAAGAGTTAGAGTTAAGAGGTTACACCAATGCAAGCTTCCAAACCTACTGGGATGACTACTGATCGCAATCAAGTTTTGTGCTTTAACTCAATGGAAGATAAGTGAAGTACAAAATGTCATGAAATTGTTTATTACTCAAATAAAACCTCCAAAATACAACAAAGTCAATGGATGAAGGACTCGAGCTTCTATCCCTAGCATGGTAATATCAAAACACAAATGCAAAAGTCATGAAACCTTAACATTCATGAGAAAATAACAACATAAAACAACCAACATAATTGATTACCTTAGATTGCACGTCCAAAATGGGCATGTATCTCGACTAATCAAACTTTAAACTTATAACTTGATACTTAGATTCCCTCAATGATAATATGATGCCTTGCGCTGTAAGCAAGGAAAATTTAGGTACAAAGGTGATAAGGTGTAAGAACATAAGGTCTTACCTTAGTTGCATCTAATTGAAAGGAGATATGAGTGTCTGTCATGGGATGATGGTATCCAAATAAAGAACTGGAAAACAAAAGTAAAGTGAACTACATTAACAAGTTAGGAAACAACTTATATATTTGGATGTTTGTAATATATGGAAGGATCTTGGAATAGGTTTCATCTTTTAGGGTCTCTCAAAAACATGAAAAAATCACACACAATGTATACTCTTAGCATGACTTACAAGAAATCATTATTAGTGTCTATTCCCTCCTATCTCTAAAGTTTAGGATAGACCTGGATCACAAGAGCGTCTCTCTCTCTCAAGATTGCAACATACTATATAAAATACAACCATATGATCATTATCATCGGCAATACATCATTTATATGCATTCATTCTACTCCATAACTCTAGATATAAACTAACACTAACCTTTTTATGTGTTAGCAATCAAACAATGCAAGATTGTAGCTAATTATGCAAGTGATCATATAAAGAATAAGAGTATGAAGATTAACATTTCTAGAGTATAACTTCAAATACACATATTTACATGTCGGGAGAGCCTTTGGATACTTCTAACCCAAGAAAATGGTTTAGCCACTGATAACACCATAATTTAGCCAGTTCTTTTACATATTTAACACTTATGTAGTTTTTATATTGGCCTTTTTTTCCCCTAAAATAACTCTAATAATTAGATTTTTATAATTTATCTCTTTTTGAAGATATAGTTACTAAGTAGCCAATTTTGGGACTTCCAAGCTTTGAACTAAAGAACAAATATTTTTCCTAATTTGGACCCACCAAACCAACTCAGTTGCACCCAAATTGAGTTGAGATCCATACAGTGGAACACCTTGGTGCTCCATCTACTCTTTTTTGTTTAGAAGACAACCTAAGATTTGTTTTCTAGTGGTCTATTTTGAAGGTTAAAACTAACGACCAACAACCCTTCTTGAGGAGTGCTTCCATTATCATCTTTTGATGTTCCACCTTCTGATGACACCAATTGATGGTTGAACCTAATTATGCCCTATATTAGACACTAATAATGGATTGTATTATGATTGTGCCTTCTGATCACCACCTCTGACAATTCCAATTATGAAGGAAGCCATGCCTCACAAACTGAAGAAATAAACTCAAGTCAATTTCATGGAAATCGAATCAATTCCATCGAACTCGAGATGGTTTCATTGAAATTGAGTCGATTTCATTTCCAATTATAATTATATCCTGACTACCACTATAAATACCCCTTCTTAGCCACTAGTCTATTGGTTCTTCATTTTTGGTTCCCAGACCTCTATCATAGCTCTTGAAGGCTTGAGATGTCAGCCTACATCCACTCCCTTCAGTTGGATTCCGACCTCCTTTGACTTCCACCATCACCATAAACCACCTTCTACCCATTTCCATCGGCATTCCACTTCCATTCATTCATCAAAATAGCTTTTTGGATAGAAAAATGATAAAAGAGGGTAAGTATCCCATAAGATCAAGGACGACCACCCCAAGGTTGACATTCAGCCCATCTACATGCTAAGGAGCAATAGCCACCTCTCTTCCACAAGCTAATTGTTGGCTAAATTGGACATTATAATATTCCCTTTGTTTTGATGATGACAAACATTTCATTCTTGTGGATCTAATGTGCTACTTGAGTGTTGCAGGAATTAGGTGGATGACAAGCAACTTGGATGATCTATATGCTCGAATTGCTTTAATTCATGATTGTAATCAAATGTAAAAGCTTGTATAAGTATATAATGTACAAGTACTTAGATATCATGTAAATCAAGCGTTTAGATCTTCCCTAGTCAATCACAACACTTAGATAGGTCATCCCCTACAATAGTGTCACAACTGCACACTCATACACACACTTAGTACTTAGTTTAAAACATTGAAACAGAGTCATTCTCAGTCGACAAACTCCTCGACCGAGACACTCTTGGTCGACAATTTCCTCGACTGAGAATGACCCAAGTAGCCGTTAGACACATCAGACAAAGTAGTTGGGAGTTGGATCAGAATGTTATATACACTTGCTCCAGACAGTCCCTCGGTCGACAAAAACCTCGACCGACTGGGATCTTGGTCAACAATTCCTCGACCGAGAATGTCTCTGTCTGCACTTTTCAGAATTAATTAACTAGCCATTGTTAAAGCAACTAATGGATACCTAACGGCTAGTTGAGCACTAAGAACCCCCTAGAAAGTGTCTAAAACATCCTTAAGCATTCATAGGCCATTCCTATAAATAGGACAAGCCTTAGGACACCTAATACACACTTGTGCAACACTTGAGCATAATACTTGCAATTGGCTATTCATTCTTGTGAGCAATTGAGCAACTCCAACATTGGCTATTCATCTCCATTGCTCTAAATTCGTATCCTACAGGCTAGAATCTCATACCCACTGCACTAACACTTCCATATACATTGGTTAGGAGATCAAAACGCTTGATATAGGAAATCAAGCCTTGTGCTACAACGGTATTGTAATTTCTATTTTTCCTTCTTATTCCTTTATATTATTTGTACTCTCCTTGCTACTCCTAGGGTTAGGAGGCTGTGGATTGGAGAGGGTTTGCCTTATCAGGTGGAGAAGGGTCTTCTCAGTGGAGAAGGGTCTTCTCGGTGTAGAAGGTGGACTTTGGACTACTTCAAGAAGGCTGTCTCAACGGGAAGCTACTTCAAGAGGACAACTACTTCTAGGGGGAGCTTGAGGTTACTTCAAGGAAGGCTGCTTCGAGGTTGGTGAGAGTACTTCTAGGTGAAGTCTGTCTGAAGGGTTTGGTGAAAGTATTTATAATTTTATGTAACATCCTTATGAGGTAATAAAATTTAAGTACTTTCAAAATCCCGATTGGGTAAGAAACCGGGTAGTGGATTGACTGCCTTAGTATTTGCTAAGGTTGGAACCACTCTAAATCCTTGTCCCCTTGTCCAATATTTTTGTGGTTGCTTGCTTTGGTTGAATTATTATTAAAAATATCCATAAAACCCTATTCACCCCCCCCCCCCCCGCTAGTGGTTTTTCAATTGGTATCAGAGCAGGCTTTAAGGATCTCTAATCGAGTCTTGAAGAATGAAGGGTGGTGGTGTCTACAACCGCAAGCAAAGGAAAAGCATGGACCAATCTTCAACAAGTTGTAATTGGTGCTTAGGAAAAAGGCACACAACATCTAGCTATCCATGGATGTCAAAGAAGGAAGATGTGCATAAAGAATGCCTTATTGCTACAATAAGTGAAGAAGAAGAAGAGGTAAGCCTTTTTGATTTACCTAAAGAAGAGCTAATTGCTGGTCTTGAAGAGACACATAATAAGTATATAGAGTGCAAGAAGAAATTAAAGAAATCTAATAAAGAAAATGATGAGTTACATGCTAAACTTCTTGCTCTCACATCTAAAAATTAAGATCTCAAAAAGGCTATTGAAGATCATGATATTAAGCTGAAATCAGTAGAAGCAAATTGCAATCTTCTTTCCCTAGAAAAGATAAACTTGCAAACTCAAGTAAATGATCTTAAAAAACAACCTGTTTTGTGCACACATCTAGATTATGATATTATTGTGAAAGAAAGAGATTCTTTATTATCTAATCTAGATCAAGAAAAGTTAGATATCAGGAAGAGAATGGATGAGATTGTTAAGTTACAATAAGAAGTTAGTATCTTGAGTAACAATGATATTCTTGATAAAATCTTAAATGATTCTTATTGTCAAATTGGAAGAAGAGGACTAGGTTATAAGCCTAAAAGAAAATCCTATCAAAAACCTAGTTGGAGAAGGACACAAGTGCTAGAGAATCAATCCATGTACCCAAGAATAACTCAACTTCTAGAAAGAGAAATGAGATTGACTCTATTAGTTGTCGTTATTGTTTGCATCTTGGACACTACTCTTTTTCATGCCCATACAAGAAAAGGAATGAAGATCTAGCTTGGGTTCCTAAAACTTAGAGGTTTAAATTTGACTAGTTGATATTTGACCTAAAATATAATTTTGATATACAAATGTCATATCTCATCAAAATTGAGCTTTAACATTCATAATCTTGTCTCTTGTTTGGAAATAATTTTTGAAAAATAGTACAGAAACATTCTCGGTCGAGAAACTGTTCGACCGAGAACATTGTCGATCAAGAATTAGTCGACCGAGTAGGTTACTGTTTTAAAGCTTGCAACAAATATGATAAAACATGTACAAACATAAGCATTCTCGGTTGAGAAAAATATTGACCGAGATAAATTTCGGTCGACAAAAAGTTCGACCGAACCAAGTTCTGCTGAACCTGTTTTCATTAATTAGTTTTCTATCAATTTGTTATTAATGATTGATTTAATATGCAAATCAAGAATGAATCTTGGAGAATTTTTTTTTATCAAAACATATTGATTTTTTGTATCATGAAATTGTTCAATAAAGGTATAACATTATGAATATGAAATGTCTAAACATATTGCAAAAGTGCTATATGAAGACTGATATTGAACATACCTTATTCATTGCTTGAAAAAGTTTATTAAGCATGTTCATTTACATGGTTTGTCTTAAAGTTGAAAATTTATGAACCTTGAATGAGATTATTTTGGTTTATCCTCTACATGGTTGGACTTAAAACTAAAAACTATGAACCATGTTGGTTTAATCAAGAAAATTACTGTTTTATCATAATCCACATTTTTTTTCTATTCCTTGGTCTATCCATATAGGAACCGTGTGTAATGAAATTTAGTTTAAATGATCATGCTTATATCTTAATCATTGTGGATATAATTCTACTATTCTATCATAATTATTGTGCCATGATCATTATGTTTCATTGGTTTGCCTAAAATAAACTTTGATCTATATATACAAACCATAAATGGATATTGTTTTTGATCATTGAGATTTAGCTCATATGAAGATGTCATTTTGCATGAACAGTTAAACTCCATGGCACAACTGCATTTTAAATAAAAAATCTACAGAAATTGCCTCTTGGTTGAAATTAAGTTTGACCAAGGGGCGTTATGGTCAAAGTCAAGGTCGACCTAAAATAAGCTTGACAAAATGCTTATTTGTACATCATTTTACTGCACTCAATCTTAGTATATTGAAAACAAAATTTTTAGTGCATAACTTTCATAAAAAGTTAACTTTTGATGATCTAATATTTATTGTGACCTTAGAATCCTTAAATCATCTTGATTATAAGATTAAGGGGGAGCTCACAAAAACTATCTTGACTATAAGATTAAGAAGGAGCTTACAAAACTTTGAGAACTTCATAAAGAAAAGTTGAAACATGTTATGACCTTAGTATCCTTAAAAGTAGTTTTGGTTATGAAAACAAAGAAATCTACACTATTCATGAATATGACATATATCTTGTTCTTAATAGAATTCTCTAAACAAATTAAGGGCTTAACATCCCGTGTATTTCATTAGAGATACATTCTATTAGAAGATTAAATGGATCTCATATCATTTTCAGGGCTTAACATCCCGTGTAAAATGGATGAGAAATCAAAATACATATGCCATAGATCTAAAGGATCTCATATCATTTCAAGGCTCAACATCCTTTGCAAATGATTGAGAAACAAATTGTGGCTAAAGTTGACAATAAATGGTTTACATTTATATTAATCCCTATTTTTAAAATTCAATATCTTTGTTAGGGGGAGCATAGCATAAAATTAAGGGGGAGAAATAAAAGTCATACAAAATGATTTTCCCGAATATCTTTTTGAAATGTCAAAGGGGGAGAAATAATATAAACCAAAAACATAAAGTAAAATGAGTTTCATAAATCTCGGGCCAGTACACACTTGCAAAACAAGAGAATGGCTAGAAAAGGTAAACTTCAGGTATGAAACTCATATGATTTATATTTCCTTATTTTATATTTAGGAAATGTTTGCCATCTTCAAAAAGGGGGAGATTGTTGGCTAAATTGGACATTATAATATTCCCTTTGTTTTGATGATGACAAACATTTCATTCTTGTAGATCTAACATGCTACTTGAGTGTTGTAGGAATTAGGTGGATGACAAGCAACTTGGAAGATCTATATGCTCGAATTGCTTTAATTCATGGTTGTAATCAAATGTAAGAGCTTGTAAAAGTATATAATGTACACATACTTAGATATCATGTAAATCAAGCGTTTAGATCTTCCCAAGTCAATCACAACACTTAGATAGGTCATCCCCTACAATAGTGTCACAACTGCACACTCATACACACACTTAGTACTTAGTTTAAAACATTGAAACAGAGTCATTCTCGGTCGACAAACTCCTTGGCCGAGACACTCTCGGTCAACAATTTCCTCGATCGAGAATGACCCAAGTAGCCGTTAGACACAGCAGACAAAGTAGTTGGGAGTTGGATCAGAACATTATATACACTTGCTCCAGACAGTCCCTTGATCGACAAAAACCTCGACTGATTGGGATCTCGGTCGACAATTCCTCGACTGAGAATGTCTCTGTCTGCACTTTTTAGAATTAATTAACTAGTCATTGTTAAAGCAACTAATGGATACCTAATGGCTAGTTGAGCACTAAGACCCCCTTGAAAGTGTCTAGAACGTCCTTAAGCATTCATAGGCTATTCCTATAAATAGGAAAAGCCTTAGGACACCTAATACACACTTGTGCAACACTTGAGCATAATACTTGCAATTGGCTATTCATTCTTGTGAGCAATTGAGCAACTCCAACATTGGCTATTCATCTCCATTGCTCTAAATTCGTGTCCTATAGGCTAGCATCTCCTACCCACTGCACTAACACTTCCATATACATTGGTTAGGAGATCAAAATGCTTGATATAGGAAATCAAGCCTTGTGCTACAACGGTATTGTAATTTCTATTTTTCCTTCTTGTTCCTTTATATTGTTTGTACTCTCCTTGCTACTCCTAGGGTTAGGAGGCTGCATATTGGAGAGGGTTTGACTTCTCAGGTGGAGAAGGGTCTTCTCGGTGGAGAAGGTGGGCTTTGGAGTACTTCAAGAAGACTGTCTCAACGGGAAGCTACTTCAAGAAGAAGGCTACTTCAAGGGGGAGCTTGAGGTTACTTCAAGGAAGGATGCTTCGAGGTTGGTGAGACTACTTCTTGGTGAAGGTTTTCCGAAGGGTTTTGTGAAAGTATTTATAATTTTATGTAACATCCTTGAGAGGTAATAAAATTTAAGTACTTTCAAAATCCCGGTTGGGTAAGCAACCGGGTAGTGGATTGATTGCCTTAGTATTTGCTAAGGTTGGAACCACTCTAAATCCTTGTCCCCTTATCCAATATTTTTGTTGTTGCTTGCTTTGGTTGAATTATTATTAAAAATATCCATAAAACCCTATTCACCCCCCTCTAGTGGTTTTTCACTAATCTCTTCTTGTTCTTCTTTTCTTCTACTATTCTCCTTCACTTGTGTGCAAACAATGTATTTCCATCTTTGTTTGGTGCCATCTATGCTTTTATATGTCTAGTTGAGATCCTTCTTTTCTATGTAGCCCCTTTTTGGCATGTTTTGTACTTCAACTCTAAGTAAGTAGTTTATATTTAGATCTAGCATGTTTCTATTTTACCTTCTCTTTTTGGTTAAGATTTTTGGTTTGATGGTTCCCTTTCTTGTATGAACTTCCATTTTTAATTACATCAAGAGATTTGTTTAGAAATGGATAGAGAAGGTAGTTTGGACCAACATCCATGAGGACAAGGTCCAAGGAGAGTTTTCTAGGAATTTTAGGTCGAAGAGATATGCTCATTCATTGCAAAATTGACTCTTCTTTGAAATTGAGTTGGTTTGGCATTGGTTAAAATTATTAGTTGATATCATATTTCTCCTCATGCTCCTAGTTGTCTTGGACCCAAGCGGTGCTCTGGAACATTTGGGGGTGTTGGTCCGTTATCCTTGAGAGATGTCTTATTTCACTATTAGAGTTTTAGTCTCACTACATGAGAGCAAGTTGTCTGAAGTGCATAGGAGTAGATGCCATGGTAAATGATGAATATGGATATTAGTTGCTTGCTAGGGTGTTTGAGGGTTTTGTACATCCGAGAACAAGGTGCATAGACTGTCTGGTTTGTGTTTTACATAGCTAGGAACTCTTTCTCATGATTAGTAGGGTTTGACGAAATTTGTATTCTTTATTCTGCTTTGTTTTTATTTGTTCTATTCTAGGGAACATGATCACGTTCATGCATGACATATTGTGGTAAAAAATGACCATTTTGTCAACATGGCAGACATGGTAATGTACACAAAGGTGGAATTGGATCACCATGTGCATGCAGTAGTGATCACGGCCCATGACAATGGATTCTTGATCATATTTGGCTAGGCCAAACACAAGATTCATCTATGAAAAAATGTTGGTTTTGCTTGTTCGAGGTTTGTAGTCAATGTTTATGACTTGGATGTAACGAGAATGCACCTCACACACGCACCAATGTAGGATCCTCATCTTCAACACCATATATAATAGAGTTTTATGAGGTTGGGTAGTATGATGGGGCAACATTCCATGACATTCCTCATAAAAAAGTTTCCAATACTGAGGTTGCATCTTCTTTATACTAGTAGCCTCCCTGCCTAAGCAACATCCTCATAACATTGACATGACTAACATAAATGAGATGGCAGACATTTGATTGGACCTCACCACTTACTAGACTAATATTATCCATCATTTCAACGATTCCCATAGAGGTTCAACAGTTGGTGGGCAGGCATTGAGTAGTTACATCAGGATGTGCAATACCTTAGACAGAGGTTTGACATTGTCCATCTGCCACCGCCACCAACAACTACCCAACATCAACAACCATCCTTGAGTTTTCATGACAACCCTTTTCCAAAGGCTACTATGATACCTCTAGCATCATCGTATGTCCCAACATCAATAGGACTTAGCCCAAGTTTTCTCATTATTGCCAACACCCTTCTAGACAGGCATAAACATCGATACCATCTTCCATAGTTGAACCCCACTCATGGTTCCTAGCTACATGAAATGGGCAATGTCAGATGTATACAACTATCAATGAGCTTTCTGATAGTGGACATATGGAAATCAACACCACACTCAATCTATTTTCCAGTGTAGGATACTATCAATAGTTGTATTACATTCTCCCTATCATCTGAAGCCTATGATTTCCTTGAGGATGAGAAATATTTTAAGAATGGGGTGGCAGATACTCCATTCTTCTATCATCTTCATTTTCTCTTCCTTTATTCCCTTTCATGAATGCATATTTATCTTTTCTATATCCTACTTATAGAATAAATTTTCTTCTTTCTAGTCTAAATATATTGCTTATCTAAGACTTTTTTGTGTAATTTGTAGTTTTATAATAAAGGATATGTGATAAGAGCTCAATGGTCAAATGCTTATCTTCACACTTATCTTAATATCTTGAACACTTGCTTGGCTTAGCTCTTTAACTATTTCCTTAAGTTTTATAGTCAAGCTAAGGTTGTGCACTTCTTTATAGTCATAAAATGCAGCCCATGTGATTCATGTCGTGAATGACAAACACAAAGTTTGGGACCATCTTGATCGATCTCAGGTTTGACCAAACTCTAAGCCTCTTATTTCAAGAACCCAACTTTCCACAAAGGATCCTTGAATCATAATTACATTTTTTTCACATAGGTATCAAGTAGACAATGATGAGTTTTGCAACTTTAATCAAGTTGGAATGTTTTCCTTTGAAAGTTCTGCATGCATCCTCACATTATATTGAGACAAAAAATGAAAATTTAAAATATGCAAAATAGGCTTGGCCACCTAAAAATCCCCAAAAAATCAAGATTGCTCTTCACTCAGACCTATTAATTAGAATGTAGAGAATAAAAACCTATGTGTGAATTAAAACATGAGTGTATGTTTCTCTCCAGGGAGTTGAGGATGGCGATGCTCATTGGGTGTATGTATGTGCTCACAAACATGGGTATGTGGTTCCAGATAGTACAACTATAAAAGCTCATTAGAGAGTCTTTAAGAATCCCTAGGAGTCCTATGAGATCATTCTAGTAGTAGGGTCAGTTTGAGCATGGTACAAGGAGTTCATCACATTGCTTTGACCAATTGGATTAGACTGTAGGGACCGTTTCTCATTAATGGAACAACGTGACTCAAATTGGGATTTTCAAAAGCTAATATAGTCTTTTGGTTTTGTTGCTTCTTCTTAAGACCTAAATAAGTGGGAGACGCCTTGTTTCTAATTGGTCTCTATGAATACATTATGATAACTCATTACTCATCTTCATTGCCCGCCTGATTATCAATGTGACAATGGGTTGACGTTCAATACTATTGTTAAAACCCCCATTATAATGTTTGGTTATGGTGAATCAACTCATACTTGCTTGGATACTCTTTAATCTTACTTTATAAAGGGACTTATTGAATGGTGGAAGTTTATTCTAAAATAATAAGGGTAGAAGGTTTGTTGCTTTCAACTATTTTTCTTTACCTTTATATTTATCACAAAGCTTGATTTGGATGTTATCTTTTGTTCTTTGAGTTCAGTCTTTCTTGAGGACAAGCAAGGGTTTAAGCTTGGAGTTTTTGATAACACCAAAATTTAGGCATTTTGGCCAAGTACTTAACAATAGTTTTGTGTCTATATTAGTCTTTATTTTCCCTAAATAACTCTAATACTTAGCTTCTCATAATTTATCTCTTTTTATTGATATAGTTTCTCAACTAGCCAAATTTGGAACTCACAGACACTGAATCAAAAAATGTATAATTTTCCTAATCTCAAACCAAAAAATTGACTCGATTTCATCGAAACCAAGTCTAGTTAATCTTGCATGCAACATAACACCTTGTTGCTCCATTAACACTTTTTACTTCATAAGACGACCAAAGATTTGTCTTATGATGGTTTGTTCTAAAGGTCAGAATCTATAGTCAACAATCCTACAAAAGGATCGCTTCCATAATTGTCTTCCAATGGTCCACCTTCTAATGACACCAACTAAAGGTGGCCCGATGGTGCCTTCAAATGGATACTTTTGATTGTTTTCATTCTGATGGTGCCTTCCATTGATCATGTCCAATCAGTCCACTTTCGAAGGGAGCCATGCCTCACAAATTGAATAAATAAGCTTGATTCAATTTCAAGGAACTCGAGTCAATTCCATCGAACTCTATTCTATTTCACTAAAATCGAGTTGATTTCATTTCCACTTACAAGTAATATCATGCCTACCACTATAAATACCCCTTCTTTGACACCAAGATAATTGTTCTACATTTTTGGCTCCCAAACCTCCGTATTAGAGCTTGGAGGCCCTAGAGCGCTATAGATATCATCCTACATACACTCCTTCAGTTGTCTTCCATCTTCCTTTGACTTCCACCATCAGCCATAATCATAAGCCTCCTTCAATTCATTTCCATCGGTGTTCCACCTCCATCATCCACCCAAGTTTTTGTCTAGGGTAAAATTAAGGAGAAAGGAGGACAAGGACTCTAGAAGATCAAGGAGGATGACCCCAGTGGCAAGATCTAGCCCATTTGGAAGCTAAGAAGTGAGAGCCATCTCTCCTCCATGGGCTAATCTCTTCTTCTTCTTTTTCTATTCATCTACTATTCTCCTTCATATATGTACAAATTCTATATATCCATCTTTGTTCGGTGCCAATTGTTGTTGTCCATTTCTATATGAGCTCCTTCTTGGATATGTAACCTATTTTGGGCATGTTTATGTACTTTGACTCTAAGAAAGTAGTCTATTTTTAGATCTAGAATGTTTACGTTCTAGCTTCACTTTTATTATATGATTGTTGATTTGCTTGATCTCTTTCTTCACAAACTTTTATTTTTACTAACATTGTGAGATTCATGTTGGAAGAGGTAAAAAAGGTATCTTGAAGCAAAATCCTTGAGGACAAGGTCCAAGGGGAGAATTTCTAGGAATTTGAGGTCAAAGAGATTCAATCAATCATTATGAAATTGACTCGGTTTCCCTGGACTTGAGTCTATTTGACAATGGTTTGGATTCTTAGGTGATATCATATTTCTCCTAATGTTGGTTGTCTTGGACTAGAGAGGTCCTCCAAAATATTCAGGGATGCAGGTATGTTATCCTTGAGAGAGTTCTGAGAATGTTGTTAGGATTTTAGCCACATTGTGCGAGATCAAGGGGGGTGAACCCCATATGAGTAGTTGTTATGGTCCATGACAGACATGGACATTATTTTCTTCCTAGTGTTTTTGAAGGGTTGTCTATACCTGTTAATGAGGAGCATCAAATGTCCAATTCATGATTGCATAGGGAACAACTCCTTTTCCTAATTCGTAGGGTTCAACGGATCTATTTTCCTTACGTTCTTTGTTTTTCTTTGTTCTATTTTGCTAGAATCAATCTAGTTCTAACCATTTTTGTGATGTCCTTGGATTTTCTAAAACTTAATATGATGTGTGACGTCCAAATTGAAACCTCATATAAGTGAGAATCCCAATTTAAACACCACACACTAGGCTAAGAAGAAGAAAATCAGAGTAAGTCAAAAGGAAATAAAGGTAGCACATGCACATGAACAATAATAAATCCATACAACACATGTTCATCATTCAACATATAATTACAAAATGAATTGTTACAACGTTTGATATTACACATTGAACATTAAAAATTTTACATTTACATGTACTACCACTAAACAACAAGATCTTATGACAATAGGTCCACCTGTACATCAGCTTGTCACACAACTCTCAAATATCATGGTCCTTCAAGATCATATGTCCACATACTTAAAACAAAGATTACATGTGGTGCACGTTAGCACAATATTCAAGAATATTGTATTGAGTACACCTACATGTGTTTTTATATACCTCTCATTACTAAGCTTGGCAATAAGATAAAACTAGTACTTGGTAGTAACAAAAGATAAATAATAAAAGCATACTTGAACAAAGATATGTTTATTAACAAAAGAGAACACATATTTTAGGCACATTTTTTATTATATCATCCATTCATTGACCGCCGAAGGTTGAATGCACTTAAGGCCTTATGATCAACTACTAAAGAGTTGTATCATTTTATAATGTGATCATACTACCAAAGAGTTGGATCACTTTTAAGTACATGACTACCAAAGAGTTGAAGTACTTTATTTCTAGCACTTGACTACCAAAGAGTTGAAGTGCTTAGATATAATGGAACAAATACATTATGCTTCATGTGTTCACAACAATAAGTATGGAAAAACAAGAAACATATCATACAAGAACAATAATTTCATCCAATATCATATGCCAAGTATTTTACTACAAATATAATGCAACCATACTAAATAGTAGGCCAAGTAAGAGTTAAGGGCGTACCCCCTCATGTCAACGTTATCTTGATCAACCCCTAATTAAGACAAGTGATAATCGTCGTTTGCAATATCAATCACTAAGATGGTTAATCCTAGAGTTTAAACCTTTTTTACTTCCGGTTTTAAGGGTAGTATAGAAGGGTCAATCCCACAGGACAACTTTTTAGAGATTGTTCTTAGAACCCAAAGTTTGAAGAACTTTATTATTTGTTTTTGGTATTTTTCTTTAGATTAAAGCAGAAAGTAAAAGTCAAGTTGTGGGCTTGATTGATTACATTAATGTAAGAAGAAATGCACTCAACAAGAATAAACACGCACAAGGAAAAAAATAAGATGATTGTTAACACAAGCAAAACTATATGAATGAAAGACTAAGAATTAAAGAAAACGAAGGATGCAGAGATTAAATCAAGAGATGGAAATCGAGGCTCGTAGGGGTTTTCACCACCTTAGCGTAGGCGATAACAACTATTTCTTAAACAACGATTCAATGAAGGTTTGCGAATTTAAAACTCACAAGAGATAAACTCCACATGAGCCCATTGGTCTTGGTGCTCATGCTTCCTAGTTTATCATCCTAAAAGACGAAAATCCACGGTCATGTCAAAACATCTATGTAATCGATTTTATTGTTCTAAATCCGGATTTCCATGGTCATATCCATCTATATTAACATGTGATCCGAAGATCAACTGTTGTTTAAAATCGATTACCATCTAGTCGTTTAAGAAGAAGTCGTTAAAACCATGGCTAAGGGGTTATTCCCCTTGCCTCGATAGAGGTCTACTCACTCATGGAGAAAGGGGAGACAGAGGAAGAAAGTACTGAAGCCATAGTCTAGCCCAAAAATCAGGAGATTAATCCTTATTGCTAGAGACAATGAAATGGCTTAGTTCTTTGTTCCTTGCTCCAGAATTAAAGAACGAAGAACAGAAGATTAAAACTAAGGCGGAATGAAGAGACAAGAACAAGTATGAAAGAACTATGATTGAACTAAAGTCTACTTTATTGCATAATAAGAAGATGATTACAAGACTGGTTGCTTCAGAATCACAATACAAAGAAATCCAAGATGCCTGAAAAGGAGGAAGTGCCCCTCCTTTTATAGGAGAAGGAGGGGGGGAATACATTAGGTTTAGGGGTTTTTAAGGCTGGCGGCTGGGATTTTTGCTGTCTGTGCGCCGCCAACCGAGCGGTTCAGGCACCAACCGATCGGTTCAGGCACCAACCGATCGGTTGGAAGGTTTTGGAATGCGGAAGCCAATCGATCGGCTGCCAACCCTAATTAGGGTAGTGGCACAGTCGAAACCGCTCTGTGTTGTTTCTTCTCAGCAATGGGCATCAGCCGAGCGTTTGGTTTAGGAATCGGGTGGTCCCATCCGTCAGCCGATGAGAGCAATGATCGACGCTTGAAGGCGAACTGAGCATTTCATATTGTCAAACGATCGGTTGGATGTGGTGAGACGATCGGTTGTCAGTACCAGCCGATTGGCTCAGGTCCTGAAAATGCAATAAAATGCACATGATTGTCAGATTTGTGATAAAAATGAGAAAATATCAATTTGTGCAATTTCAAGAGATGAATGGGGTATTTCTATGTGACAATCTTAATAATTCATAGAAAAGATGTGCTGAAATAGCACATATCAAAATACCGCGGACTTAAAGCTTTGCTTGTCCTCAAGCAATTGAAAAATAAAAATGATTCAAAAATTTTGAAATAACAAATTCATCCTCCCTAGATTAGCAATTTTTCTATCCTTTTCATGACCAAGCGACCCATCTCCTAGAACCACGAATTGCAAGTACTATGTTTCTCAAGAAAACATTTTTCATAACTTAATTTTTTTAAACTTATACTTTGTAAAGACAATCTTGATCTAACTTGCGCTTCGACACTCAAATTTTTTTTTAGTTGGTTAATTGTTGCATGGGAATAAAGAATTTGAGGTGTGACAGAAAAAATCCCTCCTCTATTCGATTTGGGATATAATTTTTTTTCATGGACTTGTGATTACATTGACCACAAATTTTTTTTGTGTGCCTTTTTTTGGCATCTTTTGATGGTACGCCCCTTTGTGGGGTATGGAAGAAGGGCATGCCACCCCAGACTTAGGGTTTGGCGTGCGATTTATTTTTCCTGTGCAACAAAAACACTTTTTTTTTGAGTTGTCATTGCATAAGATAGAAGAGATATGTAGCTACATTATATAAGAGTAAAACCAAATAAGTTAATCTAATGCTAAAATTAAGAAAATCTACATTTGATTCTATTTGATACTCTAAGGCTTGCCACCGTTTCCAAAAATTGCTATCATGATCATAGGGAACTTGATATTGCAAAGTTTTTTGAAATAAAATTGATAATGCAATTGATTTTTGAAGATATAGTACAACATTCGGCCGACTAGATAAAGGCCTTATGTTTGAAAGTAAACAAAGCAAACAAAATAAAAAATGCAGAAATAAATGTTGAAAAGGGAAGATAAAGGGTGGATCACGTACCACCCACCCCCACCCCAGACTTAGAAATTTGCTCGACCCGAGCAAACTCTAAGAGCGAGATGGATGGAAGAGTCACTACGGTGGAGGGTGCTGCTGGTGGGAGGAGTAGTAGTTTGCCCAATAAGGAGAATCATGGCCTGGATAACATTGTTGTGCTCCGTACTCATCATAAGTTGGTCGACTAGGGGCATAGTGACCGCAATCCACATGCCAAGACTCCTACGAACGTTGCATCAGGTACATGTGATTGAGCTGGTGGCCCTGTCTCTGCTACTCTTACTGAATCTCATCCAGCTGAGTCTAGATCTCATAGAAGCCGTAAGGACCGGAGTCGTCATATGGTCGCCGCCTGGTGCGACGTCTAGAAGGTGGTCTAGTGTCGTCGTCGTGTGCCTCTAAAGAGAGGCTCCTCCTGTGAGGCTGTGGCGCGGGGAAGGTGTCTGGATCTGGATGCTCTAGGTAGAATCTCTGGATATGGCCTGGTAAATCAGTCAACTCGTAGACGTAGTTTGCTGCTGCAAACCACGAATGTAACGGGAGCTGGAGGACCACCTGAGTGTCTTTGAACAAAAGGTAATAAATGCCCTCGGTGCCCAAACGGATAAACCTACTATTCTTAAAATAGTGAGTGTTGATGAGATGATTTTTGAGCTCTAGTGGATGAAAGGCAATGTGGGTGTAGCCCAAAAAGATGGAGAGTTGGGTAACATAGTGGCCAATGCAAAAAGAAGAGGAAGTGACTCAGCTAGCTTGGGTACCAAAATGCTCAATGATAGCATTGCCCCAGTTAAAAGGTTCTTCATGTAAAAGACACCAAAGAGCATAAAGTTCTACCTGAGTAATTGTGCCCTGAGTACCTTCCCGACTGAAAATGGTGCAAGACAAAATACGGTGAAGGTAACGGACCACTGGGTTGTGAATGCAGGAGGCCTTGGGCCCACTAGGAAGACGGGGAAGAAGCCCGGTGATCTCTGCCCAAAACTTATCTCTGTCATAATGGTCTGGGTAGGAGTCATGAGACCGCACCATACATTGGTCTAGCCAATAGTCATCCCTGCCGTCGAGGATGAAAGAAGTGATTTTCTTGGCGGATGATTCCAGATTTTCCCCAAAAATCTAGTATTTACAACTCGAATTTCCGAAAGAACAGTGTAACCTATGGAAAGTGCTCAAAAACTTGAGGGTAAGATCACAGTAGACGGAGGTGACATGGTAGGGAAAGACAAGGATGTGGTTTCTGCGGAGGATATCGTCGACGGCGTCGCGGATGCCCAAAGCATCAAGGGTTGTGCTGCACGCCCAACGAGGCAAGGAAACACCAATTGTGAACATATCCTCATAACGTTGGCGGTGTTCAGCGCTAGTGAACTGGTCATAGCTACCCGGAATAGGTGCTATACAGGGTGAATGGGGGGTGGTTATGGTTTGTGAGGAGATGGGAGAATGACCTTGCGTCTAGTGCGTTATATAGATCAATGGATCCACGAGCCGATCGATTGGATAGCAAGCTGATCGGCTGGTCCGCCTTGGGCGCCAACATAAAGCTGTAGAGGACAGAGGCTGCATTCAAGGTTTGCGGAACGGTCGGCGGACGAGTCGAGTGTCTGGAAATCCAATCGGTTGTTTCACAGTCTCAAACCGAGCGTCTGGTAATGCGAACCGATCAGCTCAAGGAAAAATAGAATGGAAAACAAAAACAAGAAAACAAATGAGAAGGGAAGATAGTGTTTGGTTGCCTCCAAACTAGCACCTTATTTTACATCGTGGCTCGACCAAGATCAGATTAATTGGAATCCGTGGGAGGTGAAGGGTCCGTGAGGTTCATATCTTGCAAGGGTGGAAATTTGGTTGAGTCTGAAGCGACAACATCTTCAGTGGTGATATATCTTTTAAGATGGTGCCCATTGACCTTAAACTCGCCCAGAACTTTATCCCATAGGAGAAAGGCACCATGTGGGTAAGCACATTTTATAATGTAGGGGCCATACCACCTTGACTTGAGTTTTCTAGGAAAAAGTCATAATCTTGAATTAAAAACTAAAACTCGATCCACTTCTCCAATGTCTTTGCATTTGATGTGACCATCATGCCACATTTTGGTTCGGTCCTTGTAGATTCTTGCATTTTCATAGGCACTCATCCTAAGTTCATCAAGCTCATTCATTTGGAGATAACGTTTCTCTCCATCCATGGAAAGGTCGAAGTTTAAAGTTTTGATGTCCCAGCTTGCTTTGTGCTCTAGTTCTATTGGTAAGTGACATGACTTACCGTAGATCAGTCTGAAAGGGGTGGTACCAATGGGTGTTTTGTAGGCAGTACGATATGCCCACAGGGCGTCATTGATGTTTAACGCCCAATCTTTCCTAGTGCGTCTAACCGTTTTTTCTAAAATTGATTTTATTTGTCTATTGGATACTTCTGCCTGCCCACTGGTCTGAGGATGGTAAGGAGTGGCGAATTTGTGATAAACCCCATATTTTTTCAAAAGAGCCTCAAAACTTTTCTCCAAAAAATGGGATCCCCCATCAGAAATGACGGTGCGAGGGACTCCACATCTAGGAAAAATGATATCTTTAAAAAGTTTCTTAACGGGTTTAGAGTCACATGTTTTAGTGGGTATGGCTTCAAACCACTTTGATACGTAATCGACTGCGACTAAAATGTAAGAAAACCCATGAGAAGAAGGAAATGGGCCCATATAGTCGATTCCCCAGACATCAAAAATCTCTAATTCCTACCAAGAGGTGAGAGGCATTTGGTCACACTTGGAAATATTACCCGTCCTTTGACATTGGTCACATGAAAGCACATAATCATATGAGCCTTTGAAGATGGTGGGCCAAAAGAATCCGCATTGTAGGACTTTTCTAGCCATTTTTTGGGAACTCATGTGACCACCATAGGGGCCAGAGTGGCATTGTTCCAAAATGGCGATGCTTTCTTCGTGGGATACACAACGACGATATAAGCCATCGGCACAAAGATGAAACAAATAAGGTTCATCCCAATAATAATTTTTCACATCATGTAAAAATTTAGCTTTAGAGTGTCCCGTATACTCAGGGTGCAATAAACCTGCAGCTAAATAGTTTACAAAATCAGCAAACCAAGGAAATTGGGAGTCTACCTTGAGCAATTGGTCATCGGGTAAGGATTCATTTATTGTATTTTCATCAATGGGGTTATAGCTAAGTCTACTGAGGTGGTCAACCACGACATTTTTAGATCCCTTTTTGTCTAGGATTTCTACATCAAATTCCTGCAATAACAAAATCCATCTTATAAGTCTAGGCTTGGCATCTTTCTTGGTCATGAGGTAGCGAATGGCTGCATGATCAATGTAAACAACTACCTTTGAACCAACAAGATATGAGTGAAATTTATTTAAATCATAGACAATGGCTAGCATTTCTTTTTCAGTTACGGTGTAATTTCGCTGAGCCTCATCTAAGGTCTTGGATGCATAATAAATGACATGGTGTTTTTTGTCAATTCGTTGTCCTAAAATGGCACCTACAGCAAAATCACTAGCATCACACGTGATTTCAAAGGGTAAGGCCCAGTCAGGAGCACGGATGATAGGAGTGGTGGTGAGAGCCTTTTTCAAACATAGAAAGCTCTCCATGCATGCCGTATCAAAATGGAAAGGCACCTCCTTTTGAAGAAGATTGGTGAAAGGTTTTGTGATTTTGGAAAAATCACGGATGAATCGCCGATAGAAACCGGCATGTCCTAAGAAGGCTCGGATGTCTTTGACTGAGGTTGGGGGAGGTATCTTGGTGATGACCTCAATCTTAGCTTGATCTACTTCAATGCCCTGGTTGCTCACCTTATGACCTAGAACAATACCCTCCTTGACCATGAAGTGACACTTCTCCCAATTAAGGACTAAGTGTGATTC
Source organism: Alisma plantago-aquatica (assembly GCA_963693085.1). NCBI lineage: Eukaryota > Viridiplantae > Streptophyta > Magnoliopsida > Alismatales > Alismataceae > Alisma > Alisma plantago-aquatica. The sequence goes on from OY856415.1 coordinate 524,818,339, forward strand.
AATACATCTATCAAGGACAAGGGAGAGGTTTTGAAGGCAGGAATCAAAATTGTCTCCATAGACAGAGAAATCATCCATGAACACTTCCATGACAGTTTCAGTTAACCCTAAAAAAATGGCAGACATACATCTTTGAAAAGTGGCTGGTGCATTGCACAGGCCAAAGGGCATTCGTCTAAAAGCGTATGTACCAAAAGGGCATATGAAAGTGGTCTTCTCTTGGTCTTTAGGATGAATGGGAATCTGATAAAAACCCGAGTAGCCATCTAAATAGCAAAAGTATTGTTGATGAGCTAAATGTTCAAGAACTTGATCGAGGAAGGGAAGAGGGAAGTGGTCTTTCCTAGTTTCTTTGTTGAGTTTCCTATAGTCAATGCACATCCTCCACCCTGTGACGGTACGGGTGGGGATGAGCTCATTATTCTCATTCCTAATGACTGTAGTCCCACCCTTTTTGGGAACGACCTGGACAGGGCTGACCCAAGGAGAGTTAGAGATGGGGTAGATGATTCCTGCAGTCAAAAGTTTAATTACTTCAAGACGGACAACTTGCTTCATCTTTGGGTTGAGTTACCTTTGCGGGTCTCAGGAGGGTTTACTATTTTCAATCATTGGGATTTTGTGGATGCAAATGGATTGATCTATCCCAACTAAATCCATCATTTTGTACCCTAAAGCTATTTTTTGTTTCCTAAGTTCTCTCATAAGCATGTTTTCTTGTTTAATGGTAAGGTCAGAATTGATAATGACAGGGCATAATTGCTGTTCATCTAGAAAGACATATTTTAGTACAATGGGGAGAGTCTTCATTTCCGGGGCCTTTGGCGGTTCAGGTCGTTCTTCTATGGTGGAGATCATTTTAAGGTCTTCAATCTCAGCACATGGGATTTCCTCAAAGTTGTCCAAATGAATATTGAGTTGATTTGATGGTTCATTATCAAAATCACATTCGGTGGGGATGCTGAGAGTAGTGCGTAGGGGATCATCAACTAATTCCCATTCCTTCCTTAGTTGGGTTAATTCATCAATGCAATCAAGGAGGTAGACTTCTTCCTCAAGACTAGGTCCCCTCATGCTTTCAAACACCCTAAACTGCAGATTTTGCTTCCCTAGCCTTAACAAAATGGTACCGGCCTCAACATCAATTAAGGCATGAGCAGTGGCTAAGAAGGGACGTCCGAAAATGAGAGGGTAGCGTAAATCTTCCTTGATATCCATGATCACAAAATCACAAGGGACGTATGCATCATTTCCAACTTTAACCGGAATGTCTTCTATGATTCCCATGGGTTTAGTTGTGGATGAGTCTGCTAGTTGGATGGTCATGGTTGTGGGTAACATGTCATTGAATCCTAGTCTTTTGCAAAGACTATATGGCATGATGGATATACTGGCTCCTAAATATGCTAGGCCTTTTCTACAAGCATTATCACCCAAGTAGCATCCTATTCCAAAAGAACCTGGATCCTTCTATTTTTTAGGCATCTTACTTAGGATAATGTCTGATGTGGTCCTAGCAAGTTTAACAGTCTCCTATTCTTTAGTAACATACTTCCTAGTCAAGAGAGATTTCATGTACTTGGACTAGGCGGGCATGTCTGCCAAAGCATCAAGAAAGGGAATGTCGACATGTATTTTTTTCATAGCATCCCTAAATTTCATGAAGCGGGCATCAAGTCTTGTTTGTTTGAGGCGGGCTTGATTGGGAGGTCGGGGTTTGTAAACTGGTTCTTCATCTTCCACTTGAGGAGTTTTGGATACAGATGGTTTTGGTGTGGCTTCGGGTTCGACAACTACCATGTCTTCATCCTCAAATTCTAGAGGTGGGTCTGAAGAATTTTCTGGAGGGGGAGGGGCGTGCACCTTTCCCGAACGAGTAGAGACAACCTTGAGTTGTTCAGGATGTTTGGGGTTATTTTTAGGCTGCCCTGCAAAGGTCCCAGTAGGAGGTTTTTGTTGGGAAAACAGACGGGCCAACTGTGCGTCAGTTGCCTTTTGATGGGCTTGAATGGCCACGAGGGTTTGTTCTATGCTTTCCAGGCTAGGATGACTTGGGGGAGGAGGAGGGGGGCATTTTGAGGTGGCTGAGGAGGTTGAGGTTGGTTTAGATTTTGGGGTGGAAGGTTTAGGTTTTGGAATTGTTGGTAGTGTTGTCGATTTTGGTGATTTCCAAAATTTCTTTGATTGTTGTATGGAAATCCAGGTGGTGGTCGATTGTTACTTTGAGGGTAGGGAGGCCTTTGTTGAAGTTGGTTAGAGTTTTCGGCACCTGAAGGGTTCCCATATTGAAAACCAGGGTGGTTTCTAGGTTGGTTGGGATTGTAGTAACCTTGGCCTGGTATTGTATGAATCAAATTGAGGTCTTCTGGTTGTTGTCCTACTTCGGGTTGCATGGGCATGTTGTAGAGATATTGATACTGGAGAGTGGTATGGTTGTATCCTTGGCAAATACCACAAAGGGAATCCATGGCTTTTAGTTGTTGGGATGACTCCCTAAGGGTGACCAAGGATGACTCTAACCGATCTTGTTTTAAGGCAATTAATTTTAGGCTTTCCGCTATGCTTTGGATATCATTATTAACTTCTACCTTGGCTACCTTAAGGATTCCGCCAATCCCTCTTCTAGCCCTTGTTTCAGAAGCCCGTTTGACTACCTCCCATGCTCTAGTCAAACTTTGATGCATGAAATTTCCTCCAGATGAGGAATCGAGAAAGAATTTGGTATCATAATCAACACCACGATAGAAAATCTCTATGAGTTGGGCTTGAGAGATATCATGGTGGGGGCACTTCCTAAGTAAGTCTTTGAATCTTTTCCAGGCTTCACCTAAAGACTCTCCTGGGGACATAGAAAAATGAGTTATTTGACCCCTAAGTTCATAAGTGAGAGACGAGGGGTAAAATTTCTCAAGGAACTTGCTTTGTAGAACTTCCCATGTTGTGACATGTTATTCACTCTCCATGGTGTTGTACCAGCTACTAGCTTGGTCGGAGAGGGAATACTTAAACAACCTAAGGCGGATGGCATCTTCAGAGACACCCGGGAGTTTGTTCAAAGAGCAAAGGTCAATGAACCTTTGAAGATGATCTTGAAAACTTTCCCCATTGTTTCCTGAGAAGGGGTTGGCTTGCATCATGGTGATCCATTGTGTTCGGATTTCGAATTGTGGAGCAATAATATCGGGGGGTATAACCGGATGTTGTGAATAGGCCGTTTTGGGAATAGAAAAGTCTTTTAATTGTTTTTGCCTTTCGGCTTCCCTCCTATCGGCTTCTATGGTTTCTTGTTCGGCCCTAAAGGCTGCTCGCAAAGCGGCTTCTCTTTCCTCTTGTTCGGCTTGGATGATCTCTCTTTGAGCTGTGAGAGCTTGGTCGATCCTATGGGCGACCTCGTCTTCATTCATTCTCACTAGATTTTTACGGGTTAGACGATGAAAAGTCCTTTATATTTCTGGATCAAATGGTTGGAAATCGTCGTTCGGGCGTTGCATGCACAATTAAAGCAGTTATTCATGTGCAGAAAAACGTACTGCCGGAATGGAAACTCAACAGAAAGAGGAGTACACTTCCGGAATGTTACTCGAAAGGCATGAAAAAAGGGAAAAAAATTCAAAATTGTTTTGGGGTTCGAGAAAACAATCCGTTGTCCCTGGCAACAGCGCCAAATTGATAATCATCATTTGCAATATCAATCACTAAGATGGTTAATCGTAGAGTTTAAACCTTTTTTACTTCCGATTTTAAGGGTAGTATAGAAGGGTCGATCCCACAAGACAACTTTTTAGAGATTGTTCTTAGAACCCAAAGTTTGAAGAACTTTATTATTTGTTTTTGGTATTTTTCTTTAGATTAAAGCAGAAAGTAAAAGTCAAGTTGTGGGTTTGATTGATTACACTAATCCAAGAAGAAATGCACTCAACAAGAATAAACATGCACAAGGAAAAAAAATAAGATGATTGTTAACACAAGAAAAACTATATGAATGAAAGACTAAGAATTAAAGAAAATGAAGGATGCGATGATTAAATCAAGAGATGGAAATCGAGGCTCGTAGGGGTTTTCACCACCTTAGCCTAGGTGATAACAACTATTTCTTAAACAATGATTCGATGAAGGTTTGTGAATTTAAAACTCACAAGAGATAAACTGCACATGAGCCCATTGGTCTTGGTGCTCATGCTTCCTAGTTTATCATCCTAAAAGACGAAAATCCACGGTCATATCAAAATGTCTATGTAATCGATTTTATTGTTCTAAATCCGGATTTCCATGGTCATATCCATCTGGATTAACATGTGATCCGAAGATCAACCGTTGATTAAAATCGATTACCATGTAGTCATTTAAGAAGAAGTCGTTAAAACCATGGCTAAGGGGTTATTCCCCTTGCCTCGATAGAGGTCTACTCACTCATGAAGAAATGGGAGACAGAGGAAGAAAGTAATGAAGCCATAGTCTAGCCCAAAAATCAGGAGATTAATCCTTATTGCTAGAGACAATGAAATGTCTTAGTTCTTTGTTCCTTGCTCCAGAATTAAAGAACGGAGAATAGAAGATTAAAACTAAGGAGGAATGAAGAGACAAGAACAAGTATGAAAGAACTATGATTGAACTAAAGTCTACTTTATTGCATAATAAGAAGATGATTACAAGACTGGTTGCTTCAGAATCACAATACAAAGAAATACAAGATGCCTGAAGAGGAGGAAGTGCCCCTCCTTTTATAGGAGAAGGAGGGGGGGAATACTTTAGGTTTAGTGGTTTTTGAGGCTGGCGGCTGGGATTTTTGCTATCTGTGTGCCGCCAACCAAGCGGTTCAGGCACCAACCGATCAGTTGGAAGGTTATGGAATGCGGCTGCCAATCGATCGGCTGCCAACCCTAATTACGGTGGCGGCGCAGTCGAAACCGCTCCGTGTTGTTTCTTCTCAGCAATGGGCATCAGCCGAGCATTTGGTTTAGGAATCAGGCGGTCTCAGCCGTCAGCCGATGAGAGCAATGATCGATGCTTAAAGGCGAACTGAGCATTTCATATTGTCAAACGATCGGTTGGATGTGGTGAGACGATCGATTGTCAGTACCAGCCGATTGGCTCAGGTCCTGAAAATGCAATAAAATGCACATGATTGTCAGATTTGTGATAAAAATGAGAAAATATCAATTTGTGCAATTTTAAGAGATGAATGGGGTATTTCTATGTGACAAGCTTAATAATTTGCAAAAAAGATGTGCTGAAATAGCACGTATCAACAAGATCATGTACTATCATCAGATTCTCATCATCTTAACCCAATTATATCCATATTAGGGTTTAGCTTGGTTCATTGGGATATTCCCATTATTATTTCTTGTCTAACTCTTCTCATTATCTAGGATTGATGTTATTGATGTTATATTCAAATTTATAATCAGTTGCATGAACATTAGTTTCCATATCAATGTTTGCAAGTATTTATCCTAGACTATATACATCAATCTAATTAGGGTTTTCTCATCATTATAGGGCCCTTAAATATGTAACCTTATTTATATGCATAATTAAGATCGCATAATTGTATATTAGCTTCCAGTTACTGATATAAGCATACTCTACAATTTTCAGGGTTTCTTGAGCATCTTTGCAATTTTTTCACATTAATTTGGGCTATTAGACATATGGAGAAAATTACATGATTTCATGCATCGATATCATAATCACTGACCTTATATGGATTATAAACATGAATATAAATTTACAGACATTTAGTCATAATTTTAGACCATCATTTGATATTTATTATCCATCAAATGAGTATAATACATCTTACACCTTGTACGATACCAGCATATTGTATCCATCAAAAGATAGATATTAGGATTCCATGTGGTTCTACTCATTTTTTTGAGATTTTTTTTATCGTATTTGTATCTTTATGATAAACATACTACTTACTATGAATTTTCTAAGATCTGATCATTTTCTAATATTTTTACCTTTTGAGCCAACCACGATGTGCCACGTAGCCCTAGCAAGGGCACTTGACTCCTCTTTCAGTCAACTAGTTCTGGGGTTAGGACCCTCCTAGTTTGGCTTGGAGTCAGCCAGTTTAGCGTTCTGGGCCCGGTTCAGAAGGCTATACCCGCCCCTCTTTCTTTCTCCCTTTCTTCACTCAATGTGTATGTGAGGATTCCTCTATTTTTCGAGTGAACCGTCGGACGGCTTTGCTCCGATGAGCAACTATAGCCATCTAGGTTATCACTAACACACTACTATTCTACCATCAGCTCCATACATATCACCTCTTCCTCCTGCCGCTCTAGATAGCCTTCAGATACTCATCCTTGTGGCTCACAGATCCTGCTGCCACTGAAGAGTTCTATTGTGTTGGAGAAATTAGGGGAAATCAGCTATGCTCATCTCGTACTGGTCTGAAGCTATCAAAGGCATCGAGGGACCTCCTTCTACTTGTATGGCCCTCTGATCGTAGAAGGGGAGGTCTATGAGTCTGCTCCCCAACTCCTCCATTCTTCTTAGGGATAACAAGTTCATTTCCGATACAGACATGCACGAATACAAAACATGGGTTCTTGAGTTTCTTTCCCAGAATGTGAGGAATATTTTCTCCAACCTAAACCCTCTCCAATCTTCTCATATTATTACTTCAACCTCCATCGTCGAACTGGAGGTTATAATGGAGAGAAATTGGGAATGGGGTTTCGATTCTCCCTACTGGAGGGGTCTCATATCCCGTTTAAGGGGTCAAAAGGATGTTAATCCCAGTTTGAAGTCACCTGCTTAGTCAGAAAACACATTCTCACCCCCGATCTAGTTGCTTCAGGATGTGAAGGAGTGCCACCCATGACCATCTTCTAACTACAAGGTAGAATAAGGTCGGATGGTCGTTAGATCTCATCATCCTAGGGTCAAAGTTGAACCATACATCCAATCTGTGACATCTTACAGCCAAGGCTAAAGGGGCGTGACACTATTATATACATATCAAGCCCTAGACGTTAAACCTTGGTCTTTTATCATCAAAATATAAATAATTTAACCATATTCAGACCTAGATATATAACTCCTTCTAGGAACCTCAAACCATTATGAAATTTTAACTATAGCTTTACAACAACTTAAGATACATCATGTCCAAGTTTGGTGACAAAAATCAACTATTTGACTTGTCAATTAAATACTCCAAAAAGGCAAGAACTTGGGGATATTAATCATGATATCAACACCAATTAACATCCATATTTTGCCAAAGCACTTGGAACTCTTCAAATAACTGAAACACATGGATCCAATTATCTCATTAGGTATTCACATACTTTAAAAGTTCATTCTATCACATCCTACACACCTTAAAAGAAATTACGTCCTAAAAATTAAGCCAAAATCCAGTCCATCACATCATATACATCTTAAAAAGAATTTCATCCTTGAAATTATGATACATTCTTACTCCTAGGAAAACTAAAAGCTATTTATTTGTATGTAGGTCGCCACTCTAGGTGCAACATATCCACATAGGATACCTAGAACGATATATTGAAAGCACTTTTAAGTGATTTTAAAAGCATTTAAGGTGAACCCCTCAATATATAACATGATGTAGATGCTTTGGTTGTGTCACATTACCAAATAGGATATTTGTACTAATTTCACCCAAGCATAAGATTCAAACATTAGATTATACATGACATTTTTCATATTTTAGGATTTACATACTCATTTTATCCAAACATCAAGTTCTAGAATGATTTCCTCATTTCGGGATGACTTATTTATAATTAACTCAATTTTATCCATATAGATCATAACAAGGTTCCATCATCATTATAAAATGCAAAATTTTCAGACTATATTCCACACATTTATAAAGCACTAATGTTATCATTGTTTGGCATATATCATTAAAATGGTCTCTTTTCACTTTAGTATTAAGTTACAAGTTTATTAGTGAATTCAACACTAGATTCACCAACCATATTATGTCATCACTATTCATGTAACACGTATCACTAGTGTCATCTCATTGTATTTTCTCGTATTAGGTTGTAAACTCTATTAGAGATTCATCATGATATTAACCAACTATTCATATTATCATCATTATCCATGTATAAGGTTAGCCATTTATACATTGATATCTATTAAACCATTTCTAGATTTCCTTTATGTCATGTCCATATGTCAAATCTCAAGATTAGATCACATTCTTATCTATGTTATATCATGGTTGTAGTAAACCAAGTTATATGAATGGCTCCTCAAACATATATCAAAACTTCATCTAGTCCAATTGAGGTTCTCCTGACCCATATCTTGAGGGTAGTGTCGTGTAGTCTCATTGAGCTAACTCAACTCTATGAGTTTCTCATATGCATGTACTTTATTTTTCCTCTCTTAGTCTACGGTTCTCAGATTACCTCATTGGTACTAGTGATAACCTTACAAGATATAGCCACATAAACAAAAACCAAAACATTCTATGACATTCTCTTCATAGGACTTTACCCATGAGACATGCTTACCCAAAACTCTCTCTATATATACACCACTAGAGTCCTACATAGGGAACCACCAACCCAAGCATGAGGCTTTTAAAAAACTAACATAGTTACCTCCTCCAGGATCTAGGACATCTCTCCCTAACCCAGATAGCATGTATTTATATCCTTATTCACATATGCTTGTATAACCAACCACTCTCTGACTCTAGGGTTTGGTCCTCCTAAGGACATCTAGGGAATCATGCATAAAGTGACTCAACTCAATCACTCAAGAGTATTCTATCTTAGGACATATCATATCACATATTTCTCATATTTCTCATATCTTCGAGTTCAGGTTCTCTGACCTTCTCCTTGTGGGTCTCACTCTATCTGGAGTTAACCCTAAAACTGGTCCTAACACTAGAGGTCCTCCTTTGTAAAAGAGATTGATGCTTTTGTTGATTCACATCTTATCTTAACTTAACATATATTATCTCAACTTATCTTATCTTAACTCATAAAAACCAATGTACTTTCATCGCCAAGCTTACTTTTCATTATCAAAACTAACTTATATCCTCAACACCAACTTATAACACTATATCAAACTTAGATCATATCACCTAAACTCGTATAGCCATCATAGATTCTAACAAGGCTCTAGACATCTAATCTTGAACTATTCCCTCTTCTAGATTGATGTCATTCACTTTCACTTAGGTTGCATGAGCACCTCCTACTCATACATGTGTGGGGACACATTTTTGTAATACTTACATATATAATAAAATATTATATATTTTCTTCAGATAAAACAAGCGTCACAGTAAACTGCCGAGGTTTGATCTGATTGGAATCAAAAACCAAATCCACAAACGAGTGTCCCACACATAGTAGAGAGTCTAGGGTCGTTTTACCTAATGAAAAGGGTGAGAATAAGGTGTAGACTAGTGTAGCTATCCTAGACAATAAGCGCTATATGTCTAGGATTTCTCTTCCCTTGATGCACATCATTTCCAAATAATGCAACATTCCATACCGCTGTACTATAAGGAAAGAACTATTGACTCAAGGTCAATTAGGTCAATGTTGACTCACATCTAAATTGACTAAACCCATGTTTTGATGATGACTAACCATTCCACATATTGGTGTCTAATGTCTCTACTTGAGTGATTTCAGATTAGGTATAGACACACTCCAATTGCCCTAACTTGTGCATCTCAAATTGGAGAAAAGACAAGTCAAAGTTATACAAGTGCACATTTTTGTAATATGATGTATATCCATTAGAATCATGTTGTAAATCACTTGTAATGATTGTATGACTTGTAATTAAGCTTAGAAAAATATCAGGAGCACTTAGATCGAATATTAGAGCACTTTAGATGTAACTTTGAAAATTGATTACAGGCACTTTGTCGGTCGAGTTTCCCAGCCTAAAAACTCGACCGATCATCCTTGATCAATTTTTTGGAGATTGCATCGGTCGAGTTGTGTTTACACAGAACTCAACCGATCAAGTAACTGACCATTTTGATTCCTAATGGTCGGTCGAGTTTTGTCAGGACAAACTCGACCGATCATTTGAGTATCAACCTTGTCGTTTACTTGATCGGTCAAGTTACCCTTATAAAAACTCGACCGATTGCACTGTACGGAAAAGTGCAGAAAAGTGCTTCTAGCCGTTGTGGAGTTGCAACAAGTGAAAATAGATCCTTTGCAAGCCACAAAATGGCTAGTTTTCGGCCCCAAGTGTTCCCAAAGGCTAAGAGGCATCCCCAACTATAAATAGGACCCCTTGGGCTTCATTCCAAGGTTGAGCATTCAATGCAAACTCTATGTGAGGTTCCTATTATATAGTTGAGTGCTTCCTACATCCTCCTCTCTCTCTCTAAGCTTAATCACTTGCTACATCCATTAGAGTGAGTAGGAAATCTATAAGAGAGCTAGTCCAACATGTATATCTTGTGAGGCTCCCACTTCCACCACCTCCCCATCTCTCATTTCAATCATGAAGATGAAGGTTCTCTCTCTTGTATAAGAGAGGTGAAGAAGAACAAGGGAAGGTGTCCCTTGGTGAAGATCAAGGTTGAAGACTTGGAGCTAGAGTGGGTAAGCCCTTGGTGAAGGTAGAAGACTCCTTGCTCAAGTGGGTAAGTCCTTGGTGGAAGCTTCTCCGAGTGAAGGTGAAGTCAAAGGCGGAAGATCCAAGAAGAGTGGGTAATCCCTGCAAGGCTGAAGACTTGTGCAAGAGTAGGTAAGTCCTTGGAAGAAGGTGAAAGACTCCTTGCAAAGTGGGTAAGTCCTTGGTAAGGTTGAAGACTCTTTGTATTGGATAGGTAAGTCCTTTGTTTGGTCATGTATTGTAAGTCTTATGAATGAATATAAGAATGTAATGGTTAGGAAATCCTAGAGGTTGACCTCTCTAGGTAAGTGGACTGACACACTTCTAGTTTGAAGTGTGGAACCACTCTAAATAGCTTATCTAATTGATGCATGTTCAATCTCTCTCTCCCTTGCTATGTATGTTTTAGTTGCACAAAAATTTCCTATTTAGCAACCTTATCTTGTGATATATCTTGAAGGTCTAATGAATTTTGTTTAAGTTCTTTCAGCTCTATTCACCCCCCCTCTAGATCATCTAATCACCCATCTAGGATCCAACAAGAACGACACCTAAGGACTTTCTATACAACAAGCAATAGTCGATACCTAGTTCTCAGACATCAAGGTGCTAACCTAGAGGCTAGATCAGATCTAGTCTCTAAAAAACAACTAATGTATCCCTAAAAGATGTTCAAGTTTAAGGTTTTGTTTAGTTTGAGATGCATAATGAGAAAATGTTAGGTTTTTTTCTATTGTTCATGCTCTTGTACCACTTGTGACGTCCTCAGATTTTCTAAAACTTAATATGATGTGTGACGTCCAAATTTAAACCCCATATCAGTAAGAACCCCAATTTAAACACCACACACTAGGACAAGAAGAAGAAAATCAGAGAAAGTCAGAAGGAAACAATGGTAGCACATGAACATGAACAATAAAAAAACCATACAACACATGTTCACCATTCAACAAATAATTACAAAATAAATTTTTACAACATTTGATATTACACATTGAATAGTAAACTTTTACATATACATGTAATACCACTAAACAACATGATCTTAAGACAACATGTCCACCTGTACATCAACTCGCCACACAACTCTCAACTATCATGGTCCTTCAAGATCATATGACCACATACCTAAAACAATAATTACATGTGGTACATGTCAACACAATATTCAAAAATATTGTACTGAGTATGCCTACATGTCTTTTTATATACCTCTCATTACTAAGCTTGGAAATAAGATAAAACTAGTACTTGGAAGTAACAAAATAAATATAACTAAAGCATACTTGAACAAAGATATGTTTATTAAAAAAAGAGAACACATATTTTAGGCACGTTTTCCATTATATCATCTATGAGTTGACTGCCAAAGGTTGAATGCATTGAAGGCCTTATGATCGACTACCAAAGAGATGGATCATTTCATAATGTGATCAGACTACCAAAGAGATGGATCACTTTCAAGTAATTGACTACCAAAGAATTGAAGTACTTTATTTCCAGCACTTGACTACCAAATAGTCAAAGTGCTTAGATATAATGGAACAAATACATTATGTTTCATGTGTTCATAGAAATAAGTAAGGAAAAACAAGCAACATATCATACAGGAAAAATCATTTCATCCAATATCATATGCCAAATATTTTACTACACATATAATGCAACCATACTAAATAGTAGGCCAAGTAAGAGGTAAGGGCTAACTTCAGAAAGAAAGACAATCCTAATCACATTTCTGATATCAAATATATCTACATGTCAGCTATATCTTGGTCAACCCCTGATTAAGAATAGATCTTGTACTATCATTAGATTGTCATCATCTTAACCCCAATATGTCCATATTAGGTTTTGGCTTGGTTCATTGGGATATTCCCATTATTATTTCTTGTCTTACTCTTCTTGTTATATGGGATTGATGTTATAGATGTTATATTCCAGATTATAATCAACTACATGAACATTAGTTTCCATATCATTGTTTGCATGTATTTACCCTAGATTATATACATTAATCTAATTAGGGTTTCTCATCATTATAGGATCCTTAAACATGTAACCTTATTTATATGCATAATTATGATCTCATAATTATATATTAGCTTCCAGTTATCGATTTAAGTTTACTCTACAATTTTTAGGGTTTCTTGAGCATCTTTGCAATTATTGCACATTAATTAGGGTTATTAGTGATATGGAGAAAATTACAGGATTTCGTGAATCAATATCATAATCACTGACCTTAAATGGATTATAAACGTGAATATGGATTTACTAACATTTGAGCATAATTTAGGCCATTGTTTGATATTTATTATCCATCAAATTAGTATAATACATGTTGTATGATACAAACATATTGTATTCATTAAAAGATATATATTAGGGTTCCATGAGGTTCTACTCATTTTTTTGAGAATTTTGGTATCTTATTTCTATTTTTTTTTAAAACATACCAATTACTACACATTTTCTAAGATCTTATCATTTTCTAAGATTTTTACCTTATGGAGCCAACCACGATGTGCCATGTATCCCAAGGAAGGGCACTTGACTCCTCTTTCAGTCAGCTAGTTATGGGGTTAGTACCCACCTGGTTTGGCTTGGAACTGATTGGTTCAGCGGTCTGGGCCCGGTTTAGAAGGCTGGACCCGCCCCTCTTTCTTTCTCCCTTTCTATGTTCGATGTGTTTTTGAGGCTTCCTCTATTTTGAGAGTGTGCTATTAGATGACTTTTCTCAAATGAGGAACCATGACCATCTAGGTTATTACTACCACACTACTATTCCACCATCTTCCCCGTCGAAATCACCTCTATCTCCTGCCACTCTGGATATCCACCGGATCCTCCTCCTTGTGGCTCAAAGATCCTACCTCCGTTGGAGAGTTCTTCTACGGTGGAGAAATTAGGGGAAACTGACTCTTCTCATTTAGCACCGGTCTAAAGCTCTCAAAGGCATCTAGGGATCTCCTTCTATTTGTGTTTCCTTCTAATCATAGAAGGGGAGGTTTATCAGTCTTCTCCCCAACTCCTCCTTTCTTCTCAGGGAAAACTTCTTCGTTGATGATACAGACATGCATGAATATTGAATATTGGTGCTTGATTTGCTTTCGTAGAATGGGAGGAATGTTTTCACCAACTGAAACCCCTCTCAATCCTTCTCATAATCTTACTTCAACCTACGTTGCTGACTTTTAATGAAGAGACATTGGGAGTGAGGTTTTTGTTCTCCCTACTAGAGGGGTCTCATATCTCATTTAAGGGGTCAAAAGGATATTCGTCCCAGTCTGAAGCCAATTGCTCAGTCGGAAAACACGTTCTCACCCATGATCGAGTCGTGAAGGAGTGCCACCCACGACCATCTTCTAACAATAAGGTAGAAGAAGGTGGGATGGCCATTAGATCTCATCATCCTAGAGTCAAAGATGAACCATGAAGCCAATCTGTGGTATCTCATAGACAGGGCTAAAGGGGTGTGACCCTATTATATACATATCAGGACCTGGATGTTAAACCTTGGTCTCTTATCATCAAAATATCAATAATTTAACCATATTCAGACCTAGATAACTCCTTCTAGGAACCTCAAACAATTATAAAATTTTGACTATAGCTTTTCAATAGCTTAAGCTACATCATATCCAAATCTTGTGACAAAACCCCACTATTTGACTTCTCAATTAAATACTCTAAAAAGGAATGAACTTGGGGATCTTAATCATGATATCAACACCATTTAACAATCATATTTTTCCAAAACACTTTGAACTCTTCAATAAACTCAAACACATGGATCCAATTATCTCATTAGGTATTCACATACTTCAACAGTTCACTCTATCACATCCTACACAACTTAAAATAAATTTCGTCCTCAAAATTAAGCCAAAATCCAATCCATCACAATTTTTGTACCTAATCATTTTTCTTCACTAACTAAGAATTAGTCCAAGGCATCTGAACATCAACACATCCCTATGTTTTACCCTGAATATATACTTCGATGCAGTTATTTAGTTGCGGGCGTCTTGAGGGCTTCAATTTATAAATTTAAAGTTTGATCTTTTTAAATCTACCTCTATTAGATAGGTACGATTTAGGCTGATCAGTCACTCATGGTAGTAAGTGATAATATGGACTTACAAGCAACAAATACATGGTGGAAGGATGAGTGAATGAAGATGAACAAAATAGGGAACAAGGAAGAAGATACAACAACCATTAACCATTATGGAGCTAATGGTTGATGATGACCTCCTTTCTCACTATATCTGGTGGTGGTGGGAAATTCCAACGGTCCTCCTCATAAAGAAGAACCACCAGGTGTAGGGGAGTGCATATAGTCGATAGAAGCTTTGAAATCCCCTTCTTGGTCACTAATGATTGGCAGTGCAGTCGGGGAATCAACGTCAATTAATGGTGATAAAATGAAGATCCTATCAGTGGAAGCTATGGGTGTCAATTTCTAGGTAGTCTATATGTAATTAAGTCATGTAGGTGGAGGTACTTTTCTTAACCCCCAATCCTTGAAGAATTTTCCATAGGGAATGTGTTTTAACTAATTATAACGGTGGATTTGCTGAAGCTTTCACAAGTTTGGAGTAGTCTGACCATTTCCTTCGATGGTCTTGATTAGCCATCAGGTAGTGAAGCTATTGGGCTTGATGTCTTTGGGTTTTGACTCTGAGCATGCCATTGGGCTATATCACCATTTGGTAGTTGTCAATTTGGCTAACCATCTAACTATGATCTGAAAATGGTGGTTGGGCATCAGTCTAAGGTGTAGGTCATCCTCTAGGGTTGTAGATTGCCTTATCATTGGGATAATCAATTGTAAAAAGTTTACCACCTAACAAATCTTTGGTGGTTTAGTGTATGCAAGATATCAAGCTGTAGAACATTGGTTTCAAGCCAATTTTTGGGGTAGGTGTGGATTTCCTGGATGTTGAGTCAGGTCCCGATTGCTAGACTGGGTCCTGAGTCCATCGATGCAATTGGAGAGGAAGCCATTAGTGAGTGATTAATGGGTATGTTGTGCGACCCCATCAGTTTCATATTGTGTCATCTGATAGGAAATACAAATGCTCTATATGATGGAAAACATCGGATTTATTCATTTTCTTACTAAGAGATGGGAAATATAAGTACAAGGGCCAGTGTTCCTTCTATGGTAGTGAAAGTGTGATTTGTATACATAAATCCTAACATGTTAAGAGAAATGAGGATGAAATAGGCACATAACATCAAAAAAATTGAATGTTATCAATCCCACAAAGCTTGGAATCTAGATGGTCCATAAGATAACACATAGAATCAAACTATCAAGAAACATAAAGGGGATATATTAGTTTAGTATTTTTTAATCATTGACCATGTTCTTATTCCATCTTTAGGTCAAGATATCTGACTAAATGCTTAGTTTTTGTGGTATCCCCAATTTCCTTCCCATAGATCTAGAGTTGTGTATCTTTTTATATCCATTACAACCTTCTACAAGGAAGGTTTATCCTTCATGACTTTTCACTCAAATCCTCAATTCGTAGCTTTACTTGTGCATTTATGTTGTTGAAGTTATCTTTCACTCCCAACTGTTATATCTTTGGGTCATCAGGAGATATGTGTAGGGGTGGGATGAAGCTATAGTGTAGCCGATATTTGTGAAGTCACTTTACCATTAGTACTATTATAATAATAGTGTTGATTAACCATTAGTCCCATTGTAATGTCATGTAGTTTATGTGATTCCCTTTGAAAGACATGGGGTGAAGTTTTTGGCTTCCAAATTATACTACCGAGCATGACATATTTGCATTCTTGAGTGATGCTATACAATGGTTGGATTGAATCCTTGAGCTCTTGCAAGACAAAACTCTCATATATTTAATCTCTCAGATTTTTATTTGTTCTCAAAAGGCTTAGATCATATAGTTTTTTTAGGATGCATGTGATGCTAGACCTCTTTTATTTATTATGGGAATCGATCACTAGAAGGGGTAGCCTTTTCCATTTAGCCATAATTTATGCTCTTTCCAATCTATACTAGGAGGATAGAGTGAGTTATCAGGAGTGAACTGAATTAGATCCTCCTTATATTTGAGAATGTCTTCAAGGATAGCAAGCATTCTTTTACAATGTAGAATGTCTTGGGATAAATATGGCTCATTGTGACTCTAGCAAGGAGTAAGCTAAGAAGCAGCTTGAAGACAAAAAAGGTCAAATAAGGGAGTCAAAAATATCCAAGAAAATTCAATTCAAAATTTGCATATGTGTTCATCCTGTATTTCAGCAAAACTTTCCTATTATAAACAGTTTCTCCCATTGTCTTTCTAAGGGAAATTTATATATGTGATGGTAAGGTGGTTGTGCAATTGATAGAGTAGAAAAATAGATATAAGGGAGAGGGAATAGGATAGTACCTTCCTCTCTTGTTAACACCCCACAAACTTATCATATACTCTAACCAGAGTGTTAAAGAGAGAGGTTGAATTCAAACAAGTGAGTTTACTAGTTTTGTTGGAGTCCCTTATTTTCTCAATGAGGTGACAACAATTGATCATCATATATCTGATGAAGAGGATAACCATGTTCATGTGGAAAACATTCTGGTCTTACTCCCCTCATTGCATGGGCTTGCATCCACCTAACATGGTACAAGCTGTAGTGATTTGATTGGTGTTTCTGTTGAGGATTTTTTTTATGGATATGTAGCTTGTTAAAGTCTTATCTAGGATGTGTTTATATCCTTTTCCATGAGTCTAGATGATCTTAATAATTTGTTATGTACAAGTGTTTGCTTTTTCTTTAGTGATGCTCTATGTCTTTGTCATGTTAATGTATCTTTGTGGTCTTACTCAGACTTAGAATTGCTATACAAGATTACCATTATTTCCTTGGAATTTATTGTCAAAAGTGTCCCGTGGTTGTTGTGTGGGAAAGGAAGAAAGATGAAGTCTAGAAGAGAGGTTTGTAGGTGTCCTATCAATCTCTTCTTCTCTCCCGAGCTTTTGGTGTGAAGGATGTCCTCATATAGTAGATAATATGCCATATGCATATTGAGGCCACCATACCCTGGAAAATATTAGTAAGCTATCATTACCCTGTCTGACAATGTACCTATCAACCTTTTGGTGTATCCAAGAGGTCATCTTTTATGACACATATTTCATCCCTTTTATAAATCCAATCTCTTAAGTTATGATCTTCCTTGATCTTGTCCATGATCAAGTCTAAGTCATCTTGTTATAGATTTCATAGGCCCACCTATCAAAGTTGGGAATGTTTCCTTGATAGCCCCAACTGACCCTTTAGGCACAAATTCTTCAAAACCTAGGAAGCTAGTGTCTTTAGGTTGGTCTTAGAGGAACTCATCATTTAGGTCCCCCTCCTCTAGTTGGTCTATAATTGCACCCTATTCTACCACTACATTTAGGTCCTCCAGTTCTCTAGTAGGTTTTGTTGGAGGGGGTGTTTCAATACATTCTTTTATCTATTGTATCATCTCTTGTTGTGTCTATTTATATGTTGTTGTTGTTGTGTCTTTGGGTTACTGATTCTTCTATATATATTGCTCTATGGTATTCCATCCCTTCTTCCACTCCATGACTCTTTCTTTGTTTGTAAGGTCAACCCATAGTTCATTTTTCACCTCTTGTTACAACGTCTTTTCTAGAAGGGGCATCTCGATATTGAATCTACACGGCACCACATTAGCAGGCATCACTTGATCATGGAAGAAGCCTTTTTTAGTAGATTAGATCCTTGCATAATGATTGTGATCAGTGTAAATCTTCTAGAAAAAGATCCTCAAAGGGGATCCTTTAATTCATAACCTTCATTGATTTCCTCATCAAATGATCTTTCTACAGTAGCATAGAGCTTTTACAATGCCAAAGAGAGGTATGGTCTAAACTCCATACTTTTTCCTATTGGAGCAAGCTTCCACTATTTCTTATGGGTCATTGACTTTTTTGTTGTTATCACAATAAAAGCATAGTCCACTTATTGGATCTCTCCCTAGGTAAACTTTTTGCTGATCACAAAGTTTTTTCAATTGTTTTGTGGTAATACCCTAACTCCTTTATAGCTTGGTTGAGCCTTATAAAGATGTTATGTATCTCATGTTCCTTGACATCTTAGAAGATCTTAGTGTTTCACTTAAGCTCTTGTGCACAATAGTTGTAGATCACCATCTGCCTTTTATATAAATATACCACAATTAGAAGATAGCGATCATGCATTATATATGGCAACATGATAAACTATGTTTGTTTCCTATTGATCGCTTCCTCAAGTTTGGGGACTGATGGAAAATCGTACTTCTTATGGAAAAGGTAGTTGGCTAGGACAAGAGTTATATAAAAGATAGGATGAGCATTATTGGGGTCCAAGAACTCCTTCAGTATAGTTCCACATGAGTTTTTGAATAATCGGATGTTGACCTTTGCTTTTGTTTCTAAAAATCCCCCAGAAGTGCTCTCTCGTTAGAATTGTCCCCTTTTTTTCCAAGACACTTGTTCTAGGAAGGCTATTGTCTAGGTTTTCAATAAGGGTATGAGCATCTCTAAAGCAGATCCTTGACATTGTCATCATGTCCATTCCCTCCATTTTGCAAGGAAGGGGAGGAGGCATGGGTCCTTTCTTGATTCCTTGAGGTTTGGTCTCCTATGTAAAGGGATAGGGATCTTTGGTGAGGGAATAATTGAATAAGGAGTTCATCCCCTCTTCGTCTGCATCAGATGGATATTCCACTATTACTACCTCTTCTGCTGTACAATTGATGTTAAGGTTTTAGGTGATGTCACCTTATCTACTGATGCTTTTGTTGTTGTTCCTGTAACCTGAGTTGTTGAGGTCCCACTGAATGTCTCATCATGAACCTAGTCCACATCATACATCTCACTAAACTAAAGGAATATGCCATCGATATCTACATCTATGATCATGAGACTTGATGGTACAAACATGATTTGTGCTTGCATATGTGGGACTAGGTCTTGTACTACATTGACCACATCTTTAATACCAGTTGCAGAAGCCCTCAGGCTCTCAATCACATTAGCATTAGCTTGTTCCTATTTAAATGCAACTATTTTAGGCATAGGTGGTTGGATTTCTTGTGGGTTAGAATGACCTTCCTACATAAGTTGTACAAGGATATCCTCTTTGCGCTATGCTTGATCTGTCCGGTCGACATTACCTAGTAAGAGGTTTTGGTCGAATGCTATTATGGCGCTACCTTTTTTTCTCAGTGAAGCTTTTGGTTTACTCTCTTCTTTTGGAGCCAACGATGGCTGCTCCATTTCCCTTGGAGATGGTGGGATGATTGGAATGGGTTTCTCCCATACTTAAAGTCCTTTTTTACAAATTTCTTTTCTTGTCACACCTTCTCATCTTCCATTTTATTTAGGAATTCATCTCATTATAGCTACATATCTCCTCTCTCTCTGTGTGGCTCCACCAATTCTATAAGTATAACTGCCAATGTTGGATGAACATGCGTTGATAGTCTACCATTTCTTTCATGAATTGTAAGAGAGGAGCGGTCCTTGCATCTATTTTCTTTACTTGTGTGGTTAGTATCTATAGTATATATGGTAGACAAGAAAATTTTTGGTAGGAGTGAAAGATTTCCTCACACATGACGTTGGATTGGCATCCAAGCTCCTCCCAAAGATTAGGCAGGCTAAGTGTCTATGCGGCAATGTATGCTTTGTTAGTTCTATATCTATTGTATGTGAGATCGATTTAGGTTCAAATGATGATGGACTTGGAGCAACTTTTTCAAGTTATTTTGTCATCAAAATATTGTCTACCTCACTTGGATTGACTTCTTTGGGATTTCTACCTTGGTTTTGTCTAAATTCTCTAGTCAAACTTATGTTGATAGTAATTCCTCACCTGCGATCCCTTGTCTCCCTATTTTTCCTTTCCCTTATTTGTGGTTTTTTCTTTGCCTATGTTGAGGTAATCCCTGACTTCCTGAACAACATTGTAGATCTTTTCTTTGTCAACTACTTCTAGATCTTTTCCTATCTATACTACCATTATGACTCAAAATTGTTTTCTCCACATAGTCATTTGAGCACGAGACTGTTTGGAGACAACCTTATATATCTTGATTTTTTTTCCTGTTCAATTCATTCTCTACATCTTTCTTAGATTTAATATCTTTTCATCCCTTAGTTGTTGTACTTGTTTCAGCTGTCTTCTTTGTTACATTAGATATCATTTTTAGGATGTCCCCAGTAGAAAAAGCGATCTTAACATAATTGTAGTTTCTCATCTCCTGGGAGAGGTAGTAGGTCATTCATCTTTGCAAATCTGTAGTAATACTTCTCTCCCTTCTTGGGGATCACTAATGTGGAGAGTAGGTGTTTTATATGAACAAATGTTTCGTCCCTACACTCCGTGACTTTATTTAGGAGCTTGAGGTACTTGAGGTGGTAATCTATCACTACTATTGGACCTACCATGCATAATTCCCTCAAACCTTATGGGGCACTAGAAACAACCAACTTCTCAAACAATACACGCCCAATGTTAAAGGGTGTTTATGTTTTTTGTCAGGAACACCTAATCAATCGAATTTAGGTTAGATGTGCCTTTAGAACACAAAATGAGATGTTTTAAAATTTATGAAGCCCTAAACTAACACACTCATTTATTCTACAATATTTCACCTACGTACACACAAGATCGTAATATAGTACAGGAAAGGGGCAAGTTAGGGACAATCCACAATGAGAGACAGGGATATAGAGCTAAGCTAGATTAGATAGGTCCCTAAAGTGATGTCTAGGGTTTGAGGGTCTGAACTTGATATGGTTTGATTACACTAAGGGTTCAAACAAGTAATTAAAGTTAAGCAACATGCAAAACCTAAGTTAACCCTAGAAAATTCAATTCAAATTAATGAGAAAAGCAACTAAGATAGAAGAGAGAAATTTAGACTAAGAAGAGTAAAGAAAGAGATAACACTAAGAATAGACTAGTAATTTAGGCAACTAGAGCAATCAAAGACCTACAATAGAACTAACTAACTAAGATTCGAACAAGGGTGAACTAACTACTCTAGAAATACCTAGTTATCAAGAAAAAGGTAATTAACTAGCAAGCAATTAAAATATGTAACTAAGAAAGAATCAAATATCAATAAAACAATGAGGGTTTTTAGGAATTCATGGAGGTATGGGCCATTTGGGAAAATGCGACTAGAACCTAGGTCGGGGATCATAAAATGCAAATTATATTCATTCTTTTTAGAATGATAAATAAAACAACAAGATAAATGCTATAGAATTACCCTAAGCTACTAGTTGGGAATAGGTGGTATATGGTGTATCAAGGGGAACTACACCCTTGCGCACCCTATCCTACCTTATGGGACTCAATTAGACTAGGCCTTAGGTCAAATTATAATTATTCTAGCAAGTCTAGGTTTTTAGAGTAGGTGTTCATATAAAAATTTGGCACCAAGGGTAGTAATGGAAGTTGGAAATGAGGGTGTTAGACCACACATCAGCCCCCATCTAGCCTTTAAAAAGTTCCAAGAAAAATGCACTAAGTGCACTTACTCTAAATACACTATGAAAGCAACCAGTTCAAGTGTTGAACCGATCAGTTGGAGTGATAGGTCAAATGGAATCAATATTGGTTGAACTTTTCCTGAACTGGACAAGTGAAACGACCATTTCACTTGTGAAACAACCATCTCACAATACAAAATGACCATTTCACTATCTGAGACGATCAATTCATCCTCTGGGTCACCCAATTTAGTTTCCAATTCAATTAGAAGAAGGATTGATGCTGATGCCATGCTTAGCATAATTGGGCATTGAATACCAATGTGATTCAAAATAGTTTGGTGTGTGACCAATTCATTTTGTGAATGGACTGGCTCATGCACCAACTGACTAGTTTGGTGTGTGAACTGATCATTTCTCCATTTGTAGGTTCCAGAAAATTCATGATTCCTGACCCTTCTACTCCCACACGAACTGAGAACCCTAACCATGGACTCTACTTTAAATAGAGGGGTGTTGGGGGCTTCCTAACACACACAATTAAGAATAAGTTACTTTCACAATTGTTGTCCTCTCTGGTTATGGTAACCAATAGAGAGCCCGAGAAAGTCCTACCTGGTAAAGGGAGGGCCAACGAGGGAGAGAACAACTGAGAACAATTGTAGGAAAGCATGTCAATGACTAGTACACCGATAGAAGGGGACAACTTCTTCCCATTGGCTCTGGTAGCACAACCTGAAGTTCCTAGTGGTCTGTGTAGACTAATCTATAGGCAGGAGTTTGTTGTCTACTGCTAGGAGGATATTGTCAACCGCTATCCATAGTGTTGCACTAGGAGGCCGGTGGAGATGACTATTCGAGTGCTACTACTACTGAAGGAGCGTGCTACTGCCTAAAGAAGAAGAAGCACGATGCTATTGTAAGGGTAATGTTCAAGATTTGTTCCAGGATCAGGTATAACCTTGAAAACCTTACTTCGTAGATGCATTGTTGTTGACATGATCTTGCTATTTTGGGAAATATGTATTTAATTTTTTTGTTTCCACTACCAATATTTGTGCCCAATTTCCCTACAATGGTATCAAAGCCATACCAATTTATGGTGTATTTGGTTTTTATGGTTTTTATGGTTTTTAAATTGATACGATCAGATTTAGTTTTCATTCTTTTATTGCATAAAATGTGAATAATAAAATGATTAAATGTGCATATCCAATTAAATTTCACATATGACCACACAAACTAATATATATATATATATATATATATATATGGGATTTATTCGTTACCCGTGCGGGTAGCCTAATTTTTCGCTACCCGCACATCCAAAAGTGTAACTATATGGTATACAAAATTAATTCTAAGATCAAAAGAGTAAATATATGGTACACGGAAGTAACTCTGAGATAAAAAAAGTAACTGCACAGAAAATATACAGTCAGTAAACATATGGACGTGTTTTTTGATTTTGGTGGGGCAAATGATATTATTTTTGGATGAAATTTTTTGGGGAGCTAGATAAAATGCTCCTCTACAATTGCGAATTTTTTTTTGAAAAAAAGTGACTGGAAGGGTGGAAGGGTAGCTACCCGCACGGGTATTAAAGATGAGCCCATATATATATATATATATATATATATATATATATATATATATATATATATATATATATATATGCAATTCACACAAATTGCCTTAAAATCAGTTTTGATGGTGGATGTGAATTATGGTTATGACAAATAACCCTAGATCTGTGTCTGCATGGTTGTGGTTTTTTATTCCTATTATTACTCGGTCTGCGTACTAAGCCTCTCTCCTTTCCAAATGTAAATCAATTCTTTTCTTCCTGTTTCCTCTCGAATATAACTTGAAGTTTTCTCTTTTACAATGTAATAAGAAATAGGATAATTTTAATTTATGTATCGTCCTGAGAAGAAGTTCTGCACAAAGGTGAACTGAATGACTTATGAGACAAACTAATCGACTGGAGGAGGCCAAATGACATGAGGATGAACCAATCGACTGGTGGCCCAACCGATCAGCTGGAGGTGTTCAGACCCACTTGGACCTAAGAACCATACGACTATTTCAGGAACTGACCGAGCAACTAGGAGGCAAGACGACCGATTCAAGAGTTGAACCGATCAATCTAAGTTGGTTCAAGCATATATCTTCATCAATAACATGTTGAATATGATGTGGACCACATGTGGTAGTAATTCCTTATGGCTCTAAAGAATTACACTAGTATGGCCTTAACCATTGCTTGTGTGTTTTAATTATCACATGGTCTTGTTTGTGGTTATAGCATGTATATGATATGTACTAAGTATGTGGTGATTAGATATGTGTATATATTTATATATAAAATCCCTAAATACAATATTAAGTCTTAGACTCTTTCCATTGGAAACACACATGAAAAGCTTGATCGACTAAGCATGGGCACCCCAAGGGTGGTGCGTTGTCGATCTCGTGGAAGTGTGACGGTAATAATGAGGGCCTACCAAGTGGGGTGAATTATTATCGTCTTGGCTTTTGGGTCATGCTTAACTGTATGGTCTTAATGAGATTAAGCACCACAGGCATGCAGATGACTATGACAAAGAGTTGTTCATGTCATCTATCTAAGAATTGCATATGATGCAATTGGCAAAAGTTGCCTACCTTAATAATTGGTTATGGACATTGGCATTGGCCAGGTAATGATTCAATTGTCTTGGATCTTGGCTCACCAAAAGATTGTAAACTGCAATCTTCCAAAATGATACATGAGGTTTATCAGTTTGAACAAAATAGTGGGAGTGATAATTGATTAAAGGCTTATTTAATATTGTTTACTTATCAAATCAAACAAATAAAAAATGTTTTTAAGAGTTGTAATAATTGTTTGTGGAGTCAAATGTCAAACACAAATATGGTCTTATTGCGATCAGTCCTTAAGAAGGAAAAAACCAAATGAGATTGACTTCCAATTCTGGTTCAGGGCTTTGAGAAGTGTTCTCAAACATAAGCAAAATCTCTATGTCCTTAAAAGACCAGAGCTAGAGGAACCCGCTCCAAAGGTGCCTAAGGCTAAATGAATGCTTACTTGAAGCATTCCAATGATGTCGTAGACATTGAATACCTTATGCTTTTCTGTATGAACTATGAGTTGCATGAACAACTTGAAAACATGGACACTCTCGAGATGGTAACACATCTTAAGAATCATGTAAAGCAAGAAAGGTATAATGTTTCCAAAGCACTATTTGAGTGAAAATTTATAAAGGGAGGTCTAGTAGAGCCCCATGTGCTCAATATGATTGCATATGTGGAGTGACTGGGATTTCTCTTAGGTCAAGAGTTGACCATGGATACAATTCTACAAATTGTTGCATGAATCATATAGATATTTTATTAAATGCATGGCATGTTGATGCCAAAGCCAGAATGAAGAAGGACAAATTTGGGATGGTGATCAACAGAAGTGAGTCCAAGGGCAAAGACAAGGCCAAGAAGTGGTTCTAAGACTAAGCTTAAGTCCAAGTCTTCTACACTCAAGTTATGAAGAAGGGTAAGTGCAAATGAATTTTCCTTTTCACTGAAAGGACTAAAGGAAGAAGAAAGAGAAGAGATCTCTACTTCAAGACCCAATAAGAAATAAGTTAGAATTGTAATTAAGGAGCAAGAGTTGTTGCCACTATAGTTGGAATATATCATTCATGGGCATATAATAGAATTACTAAATTGCTATTATGCACTTGCCATTAATGATATCTTGTATGGACAAGAATAAATTGATGTTTCATTATAAAATATGAGATCTTATATGGAAATGCCCTATGTATCACAAACTATACTCGATAGTTGTAAAGACAAGTGTGTATGATACATAGACTGAATGACTCAATAACTCAAACATTGAGTACCTATAACATTGTCATCTATTGCACATAAATGAAAAATGATGGTTATCTAGATTCTTTTGGTTATTTAACCAACAAAGACATGCATATCTTATTTATTGTGCAATATGATAAAAACATCTTCACTAGATGTAGTGGGAGAGAGACTATTCTGTTAAAACTCATACATACTAATATATATCAACTTTTTAGAATAAATGCAAAATCTAGTTACCAATACCTCATTATATTTACTGATGCTATCAGTAGATATGGAAATTTGTATTTAATGAATACAATAGTAAATCTTTTGAAGTGTTCTAGGAAATCATAAATGAAGTACATAACTAACTTGGTAAAAGTATTAAGATACATTGATATTATCACTATTGAAATATATTAAAAACCACTTGAAACACAATGATAGTGTATCAATAACAAGAAATCACACCTTGCTAGTCATGGTGAGATTATCAATACAATCTAGCAGATCTTTCAATCTCTTTTGGGCACATGATTAACACTAAACAATGTGCTATCTAAAATGGTTCACAAAGACACCGTATGAGATGTGTCATGGGAATTGTCCCTATATGTCTTTTATAGTGATTAGGATTTAAAGATTATGAAAGAAAATAGTATCTTAAAAAGCTTTGTCCACAAATCACATAAATGTTATTTTGTTAAAATACTACTCTTATACCAATCCCACAACAAAGTGTTTGTTAATCATGATGGATATATTCTTGAAGAGGAAAGTAGTTCCAAAGGAATCAGTAGGAGTAAAATTTGAACTCAAAATGTTTGAGACAAACAAGAAAACACTAAAGCTAAAGAGGTACAGTGGGACCAAGGAGAATCACAAGCTATTATGGAATCTCAAGTTCCTTGTATAACACAAAACCTCATTGTTCTAGTAGAACACACCTTGAGTTTCAAAGATTATGATATCATATATAGGTAGTGAGTTGATCATAGATGATGAGTCAACAACCTACCTAGAAGTTATTGAGGGATCATATTCTGAGAAATGGCTTGAGGCCATAAGATCCAAGATGGACTTTGTGTCAACCAACAAGGTATGCCCTTGATTGATCCACCTAAAGGGGTAAAACCCATTGGGTGCATTAGGGAATTTATAGGAAGACCATCATGGAAGGGTAGATCGGTTGCAAAGAGTTTCAAACTAGTTCAAGGTGTTGAACATGATGAAGTCTTTCACCAGTTACCATGGTTAAATATATTTGGATCGTGCTTGTTGTTGTAGCTTTGTGTGACTATGATATTTGGCATATGGATGTTAAAACCACATTCCTTAACCAGAATACTTAAAAGGATGTGTACGTGACACAACCTAAAGGTTTTACAAATCCATTAATGCAAATAAATCCTATAAGATACAAAGGTCAATCTTTGGATTGGAGCAAGCATCTTAGAACCAGAATCTTCAATTTGACACAGTAGTCAAAGAGTTTGACTTGAGTCATAATGAAGATGAAATATGTGATAACAAAAGATTTATTGGGAGCATGTTTATATTCCCTAATATAACATCCTTATACTATATATGTTGAAACCTGGCAAGAAAAGTACCTTCTCTATGAAGGGTTTAGGTGAAGCATCATATGTGATAGGAATTGAGATATATAGAGACAGATATGGAAAGTTTCTTAACCTAAAAAGATAACATATATTGGCAAGATGCTAAAAGGATTCATCGTGCAAGACTCAATGAGAGAAAACTTGTCCATGTTCCATGGAGTTAGTCCCTTAGGATCCTAGTATCCTAATTCTTGTGAAGAATAGGGACACATGAACAGATGCCCTATGCATTCACAATTGGATCTATCTTGAATGTAATGATGTGTACATCATGTTATCTCATATGTGTTGGACATGATGAGAGGATATCCAATTATCTTGTATGTATTGGACATGATGAGAGGATATATATATATATATATATATATATATATATATATATATATATATATGTAAGCCTATCTAGAAATCTCCTATGTATTAGACATGATGAGAGGGTATATGTCAAATGCTAGTGAGAGTCACTGGATTACCATAAAGAACATCCTTTATTACTTGAGAAACACAAAAGGGATCGACTTCTTGATTATGGTAATAAGGAAGAGTTGGGTGTAGCACTGATGCAAGATTTCAAAATGTAAAATAAATTAATGATTGCAATCTATGTTTATGTTTGACCTTAAGTGAGAATTATAAGTGGGGAAGGGTTCCGATCTAATGACAATTGTTTAAATCTACAATAGAATCCGAGCATCTCTGTGTTATGAGAACAACAAAGGATACTATATGGATCAAGAAGTTCATATGGGTGAACTTGTGTGGGGTTCTAACCATTGATGACACAATAGAAATACTGATGACAATAATGAAGATACTGGTTAGGCTGGGAATCTCAGGTAGCATACTATATCACTTCCATCTCATGTGAAAGGTTGCACAATGAGGAGATGTGAAACTTGCAAATCGTGACTTGAAGAAAATGTTGCTAAACCCACTATAAAAGTGCTTGCGTAACAAAACATGATGGACATGTTAAGATCACTTGGAATAAGATTTGTGGGTGATTATCTCTAAGTGCAAGTGGGAGTCTGTTGGTATGTATGCTTAGAGAGCCAATCATATGATGATTAGAATGTGGCATTGGATACCTAATTTTATAATAATAAAGGTAATTCTGTATATTATGTTTGTCTCAGTCATGAGATGATGACACATACATACTAGATGTCTAAAGAATGATGTTACTCGATTACGTATGTCTTCAAGTACTTGACTTGAACTATGAGATCATATGGATGCTAAGAGTACATACATTCTTGGTATGCCCCTAGTCAGATGTTACTGTGGAAGCAAAATATATAATAGTAATACACAAGACTATAGTGTGTGTTGATTGATGATAGATTCTCATTAGTCGTGATATGTGATATCAAGTCAAGCACACATGTACATGTTAGAGAATAGTGTATCAGGCAGACCCACAATGAGAGTGAGACATGGCGACCATGGAATGGTAGTCAAAATCATCTCTTATAGTGATAGTGGTGATTGTGGTTCCTAGACATGATGTCACCACATTCATCACATGTCGTTCGATATACTTTGACGTCATTCAACATAACCCTAAATAAGGATTTCCTTAACGATGATGATTAGGTAGATGTGACACATGGAGACTGAGTGTGAGTGATGTATATGGGATTTGTCCCTCCTATACAAGTTTGATATCCATGCCTCTTGATAAGTGAGACTGAGTAATGTACGACCATACTCATGTGATTCAATATGTGATATGTGAACTCACATGCATCTCAGACAATATGCTCTAGTTCAAGGAACATGGATTCAATGTTGAGAGGATGACGATTCCATGCTTCAAGTTTAATCCAGATATCATAGACAAAGAAACTATACAATCACGGTAACACTGATCACAGATTATAGTTGTTATCCAACTTTTTGAATTACTTGGGTAGCAATGATGTGTGACTAGGCACCACTCTTTGCTAGTGATGTCATAATTGGTTATGGACATTCACTGCCAATGTAATTCTGGACCCATAGGATCACATGCATTGGATACACTCAGATTAAAGGAGTATATTCATGAATGATGTTTAATTTGATTTCTAAAGGTGTTTAGCTATTCAATAAAATAACTGAGGTTCAAAATTTATTGACTGGACTTTGAACCAATCGGTTCAAGTGTTGAACCGATCAGTTGGAGTGTCATGTTAATTGGAATCAATATTTGTTGATCTTTTCATGAACTAGACAAGTGAAATGACCATTTCACTTGTGAAATGACTGTTTCACAGTGTGAAATGACCGTTTCACTATGTAAGATGATTGGTTCACCCTCTAGGTCACTTGGTTCAGTTGCCAATTAAATTAGAACAAGGATTGATGCTGATGTCATGTTTAATATTAATCAAGCATTGAATACCAATGTGATTTAGAACAAGAAACTACACAAACCAACTGGTTCACTTAGTGAATTGATCAACTCATGCACCAAATGAGGGTTGGGTGTGTAAACCGACTGATTCACCATTCACAAGTTTTAGAAAATTCATGATTCTAGACCCTTCTACTCCAACACAGACTGGGAACCTTGCCCCTAGCCTATACTATAAATAGAGGGGTATGGGGGGCTTCCTAAAACACACAATTGAGAATTAGTTACTCTAACAATTGGTTTCCTCTCTGGTTTTGGTAGCCAATAGAGAGCCCGAGGAAGTCCTACCCAATAAGGGGAGGGACAACAAGGGAGAGAACAACTAAGAACAATTGTGGGTGCCTAATACGCAATAGAAGAGGACAACTCCTTTTAGTTGGCTCTAGTAGCACAATGCGGAGTTCCTGGTGGTCCTCTGGACTACTCTAGAGGAAGGTGTCTATTGGATGCTGCTAGGAGGACATTGTCAACCACTGTCCATGGCGTTACACTAGGAGGCCGGTGGAGACGACTGCTCGAGTGTTGATGCTGCTGAAGGAGCATGTTGTTGCCTAAAGAAGAAGAAGCATGATGCTACTTCAAGGGTAATGTCATTGGACTTGCTCCAGGACCAGGTATAACCCTATAAACCCTTCCTTCCTAGATACATTGTTGTTGACACGATCTTACTAATCTGGGAAATAAGCATTTAATTTTTTGTTTCCGATTCCTATATCTGTGCCCAATTTCCCTACACTTCATCTATGAAATTTCAAAATTCCTAAACAAAATAAACATATAGTCTGTGTTAGTTTTATTAGATGTATCAAAACAATGTATGTGATATTGTGACATGTTTAGGTTTTCATTACGACCTAAGTTTAGTTCAAAGTTTGCCCTTATGTCCATAATGCTTTACGTATAGCTATACTGCTTGATGTTTGTTTCTATGCATATAATTTTACAAAAATACTTATATGAATTTACTATTAAATTATGAAATGCAACATATCTTTAAAAAATAAAAAATTATGTGAAAAATATATTTTGACAATGTTTATTTAGGTGAAACAATGAGTCATAGAGTTTATCCTTATCCCAAAATATTTAACCTTGGTGTTCAAGCAAGCTGGCATGCACATCCTTCTCATGTCACATCACTTGATTTAGTCATAAGGAGAGATTTATATATATAATGAAGGTGTACCATTTGACTATTATGTGAATATATGCCTATATATCCACTTTAGAAAAGATTCAAGATATCTCTTTTTCTTCCTTCCCACCTTCCTCACAAGGTGATTATATATTAACTTCATCTTGTCTTGTTATTTTTTCATTTGTATAGACAAAGTGATGAAGAACCATATCTATAGTATTTAAAGTAATTAAATGTTCTCAAGCATGTTTTGCATGTGTTCATACCCAATGTAGTAATAAAAGATCCAATATACAATTTAAAAAAGCAAAAACAAAATTACAATCAACCCTCATGAATTCCATGTAGCCTCATAAGAATTTATATGGATCAATTAGTCATTTGGAAAATAAAAATAAAAATTATATCTAAGAATAAAATCATGCATCAAACAACTTCTTAGAATACCATGACTACTTTCTAATTCAATAAAAAAGAAAGGAAAATTACTTACTCTTACTCTTTCCTATGTAGTGTATTTTGAGGAATACCACATAGTTTGTAACTATGCTTTCTTATCTTTTCCATGACACCCTATATCTTCTCTAGCTTAGTCCCATATTGAAGAATTAGGATTTGTGATTCAACACTAATCCTATATAGGAATGCACATGTAACCCCCTTACAGTAAAAAAATGCACACATCCCTCCCCTATTCTACATGGCATCTAGAGTAGGTTCTATTTCATTTTCCCCATGGGTGAGATGCCCCTTAATTATTTCAATGCTCCCTAAAGATTTTCCTCCCCGTCATTATTATCAACCCAATGAACACATCCCTCGCCATTTGGTTATCAGCCTAATTAACCTAAAGATGGGTTCTCTGAACTCTTTGCAGTCAAATTCGAATATGTCTTGAATGTAACTTTAATATGACATCCATGCTTGTCCTGGTCTTTTATCTTTTACACTAGAAAAAAAATGCTTGTGTTGTGACCCTACAGTTTTGGACTGCACTACTATCATCTTGAAGCTTTATGTAGTAAAACAATCCAATTATGTCATACATATCGATGGTATAACATACATTTTTGGTTTCAAGGTGAGTTATTGGATGTTATCAACACCATCAATTGGTGTTTGCAACAGTTGACCAAAAACATTATCTTCAAACCACCTAATAAGCATTCAATTTGCTCCATTTAAAGCCACATTATACTGGATTGAGGATAGGATCTCTTGATAGTAAATACCCATTTTTCTATATTGTGTAAAACGTACAAGTGTGCTTCTTCTCACAACCCAATACTAATCCTTTTCACTCATTTTACTAAAGTTCCCTTGCCACAAAAAATTTCATAGTGACATGATTTTGTCTTGCCACAAATTTCTTTGTAATTTAGGAAATTATTAAAAAAATCTATTACCTTCCTAGATACATACCTCTCAACAATACTCCCTTTTGGATAGTAACGATTTTGAATGGAACCCTTTAAAACACTCATGTTCCATTTAAAAAGATACATTTAGTGCAATTAAGCTAGACCCAACATCTTCACCTCCCTAATCAAAGGATAACAAGATAAAACATGATATCAAATAATGAATGAGTAAAATACATCTCAATATAACACAAGGTAACCTCACTTCATTTTGCAACTAATCGAGAGTATCAGGGGTTTTCACTTTGTTGCATATATTTTTTAAAAAGAAATTAAGCCTTGTGATTGCAAACCTTAAATGGTTGGATAGTAAAAATTTCCATGCTAGAGTGTGAAAATCATGAGACATAAGACATAGCAGCTTCAAAGTCTTTCATTGTCACTTACATATAT
Source organism: Alisma plantago-aquatica (assembly GCA_963693085.1). Taxonomy (NCBI): domain Eukaryota; kingdom Viridiplantae; phylum Streptophyta; class Magnoliopsida; order Alismatales; family Alismataceae; genus Alisma; species Alisma plantago-aquatica. The sequence goes on from OY856415.1 coordinate 524,851,311, forward strand.
TAGAAGAGTATCCTTGTGGTACCTTAACATTATGTAAGCACTCATAACTTTTTTCTCATGTTTAGACAAGATGAAACAAGCATGATATAAATATGTACAACGACCCCTCATCTCTATTGATAAATATTTCCTAATACCCATTTCATGTATACCAGTATCTATATGATGCCACCTTTCCTCTTCCCTAGTATCTTCAATAAAATACCAATGACATTGCCATTAAACTTTTTGTCAACATGCATGACATATAAACAATGCTTATTTGTCAAAGAATTCCATTATGGAGATCCTAGAATATTGACCTCTTCTTGTATGAACAATTATACATGTAGGAGTACTATATGGTCTCTGAACATTTACATTAACAATTCTATTCACACTTTCATAAACATCCTTCCCTAATATAAGTTTACAGACATTGAATTCCTCAGTTGATCCATTAAATGCTTTGCTTTGCTTTGATAAGAATTCATTAGTGGGGGGAATCTTTGATCACCAAGAGATACAGTCTTTCAGCCATATTTTAGTCGGTATGAATCAATATTTTCCTCACATACATGACATGCTTTGGATCCTTTTACAATGTATCCAAAAAAATATATTGTAAGCTAGGAATTCACTTATGTTGCAAAACAACATAGAACACAATTTTAGGGTTGTCTACATAAACCATCATAAGTCATAACATCTTGTTCCCGTAGTTTCATTAAGTCATCAATATAGGGTTGAAGGAAAACTCAATGTCATTGCCAGGTTGATTGGGTCCTAAAATCAACATAAAAAAATATGGTGTATGTATTATTCACACACAATTAAGGAGGATTGTATATAACAATCATAACATTCCAAGTGATATGATGTCTTCTTAATGTACCATATGGTCTCATCCCATTAGTGCAAAGTCTAACTCTTAAATTCCTTGCTTCTTCACTAACTTATGGGTACAATAAACAAAATTTCATGCATTAAGAATCAAATGAATGTTGTAGATTCCCATCATCATTTTCATTTAGTTATAAATGGCAATATAGATTCTTTCCATCCATAGAATTAGGAAATAAAGCTGTGCAAATTGTAGTATCATCATTAGATTCCACATCACCTTGTTAGGAGAATCATTCTTAATCTTACTTGAAGTCATAAATTTGTATCTTGGTGCCCCACATTTTGAACAATCTTTAAAATAGATAAATTCCATTCAAAATTACACACAATCATTTGGGTCATGCATTTATCTTCTTATCCTCCATTCTAATAGGAGACATCAATTTCTTGAATTTTTATGTCAATATTGGAATCTTGTTACCTTCATGTTGCAATTCTTTCAACAGAGACAAAGATGTGAAAAATTTGTTGCTCCACCTATTATTAGATTGTAGACTATGCAATGTGAACATAGCACTCAACCTTGTGAAGTTAGTACAACACAAATATAATAATTTCTTAGTATCGTGTACAACATTTTAAGTAAAGAAGGTGGATGAGTAAGATTATCCCCACATATATCGAGCATCACACCAACAATATCATTATGAATTGGTTTGTTCACACCACCATCGTTCCTAACTTCTTCTTCCACACATTTACCAAATCAAAAATTAATGGTTTGACAATAGGAATCCCTCCGAGAAAATACCATTTAGTATATCACTATAGAATCCCATTGCAAATAGCGTGACTTTTAAGTTCCTCAATAATGTTGACTTTCAAATTGTTAATACAATTTCTATAGGGGCAATAGAACCTATCTCTAGGTTGTCTCTTTATTTCTTGGGGAATTTATAAGGAACTTTCATTCATCTTGCCCTCCTCTTGTAAGAAAATTCAATTTGTCATTATATTCAATAATTTGATTAAAAGTATCAAATGTGGCTATACTACTACCATTACACAAATATTTATCTATGAGATCTTGGATATATGGGGAGGCTTATGTATTCATAAGAACACCTAGGGATTTTAAGGTGATACCTGGACAAGCTATAAACAAAAATATTACAACCCTACTCATATAGGATATGTGTTTTTTTAATATAGAAATTTTTGAATTTTGATAATTCAGTAAGAATAAGCAAGGTAATTATGGTAATCATCCATGATCAACATAGAATCACCCAAGTTCTCCATTTGAGTACTGATCCTATTGACTTTTTCCAAAATGGAAAACTCTAGAACATCATTTACGCTAGTCATCTCATCCTGAAGAACATACTTCATTTTCAACACATCTCCAAAACCTCCCATCCAACTACCACCTTCACCTCTCATAAACAGAACAATGACAATTCCATTCTTATTGACAACAACATAAAAAATGAGCTTGACAACTCCAATCATAGGTTTAGTCCAGTGGATGTGAATGTCTCCTTTCCTGCACCTTAAAGGTGTTCATGACATCCTTATTGATGTATAAGACTTGGAGGACCATTTTCAAGAATTTATTCTTGTAGATGTGTAAGTTCTTGTACCACCAAATGTACCAATATAATATCATAAATATGATAACATTACTATCCTTGTTTTATATTTTATCCTTAACCTAGTCATTAACATCATTATATCCAAAGAAGGCATTTGGAACTAGCTCCTGTAATCTTTCCTCCCATACTTTCTTCACATGATAGAAGTCTCCCGGTGTGTGTAATATGGTTTCCTCTTGCAATAACCATGTGCTGCACTTGTTATCACAACTTAACTTTCTTCAAACTTTCATGTGATTAATAAGAATAGCTCCATGACATCCATTCAACTTGTACAAATTTACTGGTCGCTACTTTTGACTTCCATATAACATCCCACTCTCTAGGAATAATAATCTTACTACTTTCCTAAGGCACTTGTTGGTAGATTTGGTAGTATATACCCATCAGTGGAGTGGTCCTAACTCTATTATATTCCATGTTCGTAGAGATGGAAAAACTGATATCCATATTAAATTAACAATTCTAGTAGTAAACAATCTTTGAGAGACTCCATATCCCGCCCTCCATTGAAGTTCACCAAAAGGTTGAACTTGAAATATAATAAAAATTCAATAGGTATTGGCATGATAACATGACCTTTAAGAATGGGACCTTGCTGCCACCATATGTCATACTAGACTGGTGTTCTTTCCAATGATAGGCACCGCACTTGAATTATCAACTGATGAAGGACATTACCTAAATAATCATTCTTCCAATTTTGAAGCATAAATGCTCTTCACTCCATCATATCTAGGAACCTCTTAGTCACCCCTTACACCAAGTAGTGTTCCTTTTTGTGCTCAAATCCTATGTATTGTTGAAAAAGAATGCTTGATTATGTTCTCTGAAGGACTTCAAACCAACTCCTCCATTTTCCTTAACTCCTCCATTTTCCTTACTTCTGGTGCTCTTACCCCACACAACAAGGGATAGACGATCCACCTTATGATTTTTGCTCCAATCAAATCTTCTTATGATGCCATCAATTCTATAACAAATATTAAGAGGGAACACAACATTCTACATAACATATGTGGGTATGGAGTTTAAGGTGGTCTAAGCCACACATTATTATTGGAGTTCACCTTAGTTTACATCTCCATGTATGTGTTCCTATCACCCCTAGAATGGATTCTAGGTACACATACACACTTGATGAGGCTTTTAGTCTCTTGGAATCCACAAACATTGAACACATTTCTTCTCATCCTTCTAGGTAGATTTTGAGAGAAGAGGATCCTTGTTTTTTTTGAACTCATTAAAGCACTTGATAATATCCTTCATCGATTCTTTGCTGGCATATGAAAATAAGATGAGATCATTAGCAAAGCACTCATGCATGATACTGGGACCATCTAGGTATGTACACCAGTTCAAACCCAAAGTGGACCAGTTCGGATCGGACCGGACCAAGACCTAGATAACAAAAATTCATGGACCAAGGACTGGATTGAATGAGAACCGGTCAGTTCTCAAAATGGACTGGAAAAAATCAAGGACATGATCAGTTCCATCCTGAGATCAGAACAAATAACCTATATTTATACACTCTTAGATATAAAATATAAAAGAATATGTTATAAAATTATAAAAGAATTGATAATTCATTTGAGTTTAGTAAGGAAATTAAATTTTTTACAACTCAAGAGAGTAAACTGTTATGAGACTATTGAGAACATTACTAATATATTACTTACACATAACAACACATTCAAGACAAACTCTAATAAATTTGTAGAACACAAAAAATTAACACTTACACTTATTATAAAATTGAATTACATGACAGTATATGCATAATATACTAATTTATTAACAATTCAATTCAATATGTAACATCCTTTTAGTTTTTCATTGCCATAATGTAACATAATATTCAAATTTATCTCTATCCAGTGCTTTTATAAGTGAAGTGGCTAATTATATTGACATTTATTAGTATAATGACATCAGTTTCTAGGCCAAAATACTAATATTATACCTACTGGTAATTTGTGGACTCATTAGTAATGTAGTACACATCCTTACAATCCTTTATAAATATTAGATTTAATTAATTTAAATAGGAATTTTTTATGTATTATTTGATCCAAGCAGTCTAGACCAATTTCTGTCAGTTTTGTACCAGACTGAATTGAGGACCGTATTTTAGGAAAAATAGCAGACTGAGGATCAAACTGAAAGTCAAGTTGGTCTGAAACCGTATCAGACCGAATAACTAGTCTGGTACAGTCCACTGGTCTAGACCGGTATATGTACATCCCAAGGACCATCAATAATAACTTTCACTAGTTACCATTTGAGCTTGTAAACTCTATCATTGATCATCTAAATGAGTCTTTCTATATAAAGGAAAAACGGATAAGGTGACAACGGATCACAATATCTAAGATCCCAGTTGTCTTTGAAAGGAGTGGAAATACTATTTTACATATAATGGAAGTGGTCCCTCAAGTAATGGAGTTCATTATATAGTTCTTGATGATTAGAGGCAACCCAAGTTTTCAACCCTATCGACAATGGACTTAATCCATCTAATCATAGGTTGTTGATAGATTGAATTTAATCACCATCATTTTAGAACCATTATTTCTCTTCATGTTATGGATTAGCTCTTGAACTAAGAAAATATTATTCATGATTCTTATTCATGGGACTTAATCACTCCATCCAAGGCAAATACACTTAGGTAGGTGTTATTTTTACCTTTGAACAACCACCTTAAAACCCATTTTGAGACTAATGTCATTCAGTGAAACTGGTCTGAATTGCTTGCATTTTTTAGACCTTGAAACCTTGGGTATCAAGGCTATAGACCAATCACACATATCTTCATGAAGTGCATGGCTTACCACACATGTTGAATGGACTTTAGAACATAAGTACCCACAATCTTTCAATTACTTTGTACGAATAAAGCATGAACTCCAATATGTCTAATAGCATTATAAAGGTCTACTTCCTTCAAGGCATTCCATAGCTTGGCTAGGTTCGGTTGAGCACCAATTACATTAAGATGAGTACTAGATAAGGATTCAAAGTCTCTAGGTAGGAAACAAGTCTAATCTTCATCCTGACTTGGTGTAGTGAGTAGATTCTTGAAGTGTTCAACAACCAAATTTCTCAATTCAGCTTCCTCAAATATCCACTAACCATATCTATTCTTAAGTATATAAATTTCATTGTTCCTCTTTCTTTTATTTGCATAAGTGTGGTTGAATTTGAAATTATTGTCTCCTTTCCAAAGACACTCTATGTGGATTTTTATTTATTTGTAGTCTTCTTCCTCCTTCTTTAGAATACTATTAAGCTTTTCTTTATATCAATGAAAAGTTCATCAGTATTGCATCATGTTGCTCGACCAATATAGATGTTTCTCAACAACCTATCCTTATGATAACATTCCATTTCCTCTCCTTGACTAAAGAAATCAGTTCTCCTTTAGCAATCTTCATTTCCATAGTGAAGTTCAAGTTTGAGTTTCATTAGAGCTCAAAATGTCAGCAAAGCTTTTGTTTTTGTATCGAGATGTATTTATAATGAACCTTCAATGGGTACCCTATTTTATATGCAATATGACCAACAGAGGCAAAATATCAAAATAGAGACAATGTAAGTGTTCTATAATGAATTTCAAATAGCTATGCATAAGCTTGGTTTTGGACACTAATCTATCTATGCATTCTTGCAACATTCCATGTTTACAAGTATATTTCATACATGAAAAGCCCAAAATTGAAAAACATGTTTCCATAAATGTATTTCATAAGATCCCATCTTCATTATAATTGTAGTGAATGGTACCACTCTTCTCTCTTGGTTTTATAGGTGTGTTGAAATCACCTACAACAATACATGTCTTAAGGACCATTTCTACAACTCAACTACGTGTTTCTACAAAAAAATCCTCATTGAGATGTGGGGTTTGGCATAAAAAAGTGTAACCAGGAAAGCATTGTCAATATGGCAAGTGATGAATTGTCTATGATTGTTAGTTACATCAACTTTATACATGTTAGCATCCAAACAAACCCATGGTCCACATGTGACACCTCTAGAATAAAGACAACATGAATGTTTAAACTCCAAATTCTTGGTAGTAGCAGTTGCTTTACATTCGTCAATCTGAGGCTCAAGTATAGCCACTATTACAGTAACATCTCATAGTAATTTCTAATCATGAGATCAAGGCATAAACTGATGACTAAATAGAAGCCAAACATCACCCTTAATTATTTTTTCTGGATGTAAAAATTCTCATGTATGACACATTAAACCACATTAACTAACATAGCATTGGTAAACAACATGATTCCTCTAAACAAATTTAATCTTTTAGATATATATTCAATCACTGATAATAATCTTTGTTATTCACAAGTACACAAGTCTTGATAAATAAATACATGTTCTAGCAGTAAAGATACAATAAATTACAATATCATTTACAACTATTTCCATACAAGGACCTTGAGTAGACATGGACTAACACATACTATTTCTACCTCAAAACACTACTAACATCCTCTGTGGAAGGAATCTTCTAAAAAATTGGTGCTATCTCCATATCAATAGTGTTACCTAAAAATATATTCAATACAGTGTGAGCTAATGACTTAGTGAATGAAAGCTCACCCAAATAGACCAGATAATATGCAAATCCTTTATTAGGTGGATAGAAACATAATCAATCTATTAAATATTAAAATGAATGAGCAGTAATGTAAACTTCATCAATATACCAATTACTGAGAATAATTGAATACTACATTTTTGAAGTTGTATACTGAATAAAAAATTCTTGCATATGACTTCTTAATATGTTAATCAATTTATCAAAGCCATGTACCCACACGAGGTGTACCACAACATGTGGAAGCATCACAACAAGCTATGACTCACCGTACAAGACTTTGAGTAGACCCGAGACTCTAACTCTGCTAACTAGATACCCAATTTGCAACTGGCCTCATCACATCTAGCCTCGGTGGCTAATTTTAGTGCCAGCGAAACTAGAATCCTCCTATAAACTTGGGTACTTAGACAAAGATTTAGAACACTATGGATAAAACTATCTACATCACTGGTTCCAAAAGGGATGACTCATTGAGTAGTAACTGAACTGTGTACCACATGGATCTCCAGTTAATTTCAGGTACCATTGGGTATCACTAGAATATCCAGTTAATGTTGGATGTCCCAAAATTTTAAGGAGTCCTTCCTCATTTGGTTAGACTCTCGTACCCCTATGGTGTGATCTGGATACCTCATCCTGGACACTTCCAGTCAGTATTCACATTTTCTCCATTTCTGTGCAAACCTCTAAAAGGAATCTACAATGTTTAGGGCATCTAAATGTCTAATTGATTTCTTTAGTTTCACTAAATAGGAATCTACTAATCTTTTCATATATTTAGCATGTAACTAAATCATTCCTTGTTCTTTCTATATTCAACACTATGTTTTATTACCAAAAGCAATAGTGAATAATTCTATGTAGTTTTGGTACTCTGGAAAAGAATACAACTGAATAGATTTTCAACACTATATGCCACTTGAACTTAATATATGAACATATATGAGTATAATTAATTGATCTATACTATAACAATACTATTGAGATTTCATATTGAATTTTTTGATAGGACCTAACTGAATTGATGATATATAAAATTGTGAATAGCTTGAACTAACCGAACTGTTCATCGAATAAATAAGATTGGAATATAGCTATCTAATAGAACACTATAGATAATGATGGATTATGAAATAATAAAATACATAGGTGTTTTTATAATATACTATGTTTGAAACTCATAAAATTAATGTACATGCATTATAGGAGTGGAATCATTCGCCTTCTAATCATTTTTTATAGTTATTTAGACCATATATGCCTTGAAAATCCGAATTGAGACTCACTAAGAAAAAGTGATATATAAACTAGAAGAAGATACAGTCATGTTCTTCATGCTACAGATTAGATATGTGAAAACCATGACTAAAGGATAAATTCCTTACACTTTAAGTTCAGTCCACCAAAATATTTGCAAAAACAACCTAAAATAATTGATTATTAACAAGAAAGTGATTTGAGATTTATACATCTAAATGTAGACAAGAAACAATACATTCTTGTAATATAAGTCATTTTAGACTAGTGTATTAAATTTCATTTTAAAATCTAATGTTTTGAGCCATTTTCACACGAAAATGGCGAAAACCCACCAAATTAGGCAAAATCTTATGAAAACATGAGATTTCATCAAGATTAATTATTTAACACAACAACTATGTTCAATAAGGTTTCATATAAGTCGATCTTTACAAAATAAGCATGCATTCAAATTTTCATAATAAAATTCCAAATTCACCATGAAATCAATCAACTTATCTACAATAGGGCAAAATTAGCATCAAATAGCTTAAATTGAGTTGATTGCATAATTAAATATCTAAATGGTTGTAAATCCACTCACTCTTGCTGTAACAATTAGGTCAAAACCTCCTCCTCTATTCCATGAAGATGAATTCTGAAATTCTACAAAACTTTCCACCAAACTTCTCTAACGTTGAAAATCACCACAAAAGCCCTAGCTTGGGATCCTTCCTAGATGATAGCATGAGAAAAGAGAGAGAAGATGGATCGATTAGGGTTTCTTGCTCCACTTTTAGAAAGATTTTATTCACACCAATAGAACTAAGAAAAGGTTACAAAAATTAAAAAAAAGCAAAGAACTTACTAAATTCAACTTGAATTTGGGGAAGAACTTGAGCTACATCAACCCAAGGTCATCCACCGAAAGCCTCTCAAAATCACCTCTCTACCCTAAACCACAAAATTTCAAAGAAGAAGTGGTGATTCTTGAGGTGTTTCAGGTCTGATTTGGTTGATAAGGCCATTTGAGGTGCCTGGGCATTTTGTAAAGAGGTTCTTAAATGAAGTTTTCATTCAAATTTTGTCTTTCATAACAATAATTCGACATATCTTTAGTATTTGACCTCGAAATCAATATCTTTGAAATTATATTGGTTTTATTTTATTATAGAATATAATAGTAACCTAATATCACTTATAAGTAGTGAAATTGATTTACAAAATTTATTTACCATAAGTCCATTATTTTAATCTATTTTAGGGAAAATTCAAGAGGGAAACCCTAATTTCATCCAGTCTAGGGTTTTGTCAAACCAAATCCTATCTCATCAACCAAAAATGGTATATGACATGTTAATAGACCAATAAACAAGCTATATATGCTTTTTACACTAATTTGGCAAAAGAACACTATTGGGTAGAAAAATGCAGATTAAAGGTTAATAAGGATTTAGCGTTTGAAAAATCACCCCTCCTTTAAGGATTTCACCCCAATATACAAGAGAAGGGTGAAAGATAACATCACATCTATATTAGATATCAAATTCACATTAAACAACTAAAATTGAACTTAGGGTCTTGTAACCCTTAATTACCTAGTAAGTAGGGGCAGGGTCATTACAACCACAACATTTAGATATTTTAATAACATGAAGTTTTAAGGGTATGAAAAAGACATGAAATAATAAATAGCACATCAGATACTCAAATGCAAATTTGTTTCATCACTAAACATATTGTTTGTGATAATCTTATTTGAGCAACTATTGAACTTATAATACTTAACCCACTTCTCATACATATCCACCTCATCTCATTTAGTGTACTATATTATATCTTTATTAAATAAGTTCTTATACTTAATTTTGTTGTATTTATTTCAAAATATTTCACATCAATTACATTTTGGGGTTTGAAAAATCACCTCTCCTTTAAGGATTTCACCCCAAAATACAAGAGAAGGATGAAAGATAACATCACATTAGGATTACTTATCAAACTTACATTAAAAAACTAAAATGAACTTAAGATCTTGTAATCCTTAATTATCTAGTAAGTAGGGGTAGGGTCATTCCAACCACAACCTTCAACGATTTTAGTAACATGAAGTATTTAAGGTTGCCATAGACATGAAATACTAGATAGCACATTAGATACTCAAATGCAAATTTGATTCATCATTAAATATTTGTTTTCAAAAATCCAATTTAATCACCATTTTAACTTATCATACTTAACCCATTACTGGTACATCTCTACCTCATTCCATTTAGTTATATCCATATTCAATATCTTCATATACTTAATTTAGTTGTATTTATTTCAAAATAAATCACATCCATTATATTTTAATAAGTAAGGTGAAATACTTAATTTAGTTGAAATTATTTCCAACACAATTTGGTGTTACTATTCCATAACATCTCCCTTCTTCTAGAATTTCAATGTTTATGAGATACATTCTCATTTTCAAACAAAATTTTATTTTAGAAATAGAGTCGTCTAATACTACTTACATCTCAATAATTATTCCTTCCTAACTCATCATGTTTTAATTTATGAAAGATAACATACATATATGCAAGATTTTCAATACTAACTTTCATATACAAAATAATAGACATATCATGTTATATGTGTAGGAAAATATGCTATTAGGTAGGTAGAGGAAACAAAAATTTTGCTGCCATATTTTCCATTAAACCAGAAAATCGCATCTATAACTATATAATGGAAAGGATGGTTTCGAGAATATACCTGGTCCTGCAGCAAGTCCAGCGATAGTCTCATCATCCAGTTTGAGAAGCTTTCTTCTAGTTGTACTTAGATAATGTCTACAACAACTCCTAGTCTCCATGACAGATAGCAGGTTGACATTGTCCTCCTAGAGGGAAAAGGCTCCATGCATCTAGAGAAGTCACATGGACTGCCTAGTACTCCAATCATTCTAGTAGAACATACAAGAAGAAGTTGTCCCTCCCATTGGTATACTAGTCACCAACTTGCTCTCCCACAATTGTTCTCCATTACTATCCCTCCCTTTATCGGGTAGGACTTGCTTGGGTTCTCTTAGTTACCAAAACCAGAGAAGACAAACAATTTTATGAGGAAATTGATGTGTATGATAATCCCCCAATGCCCTCTATCTATAGGAGGGTTAGGGTTACAGTTACCAGTCAGTGTGGGAGTGGAATGGACTGAAATCTCATCAAAATTCACAGCCTATGACAGTCAAAATAGTCGATTCATGAGAAAAGTGATCGGTTGGCATGCAAGTTGATTGGTTCGCCCAGTGAACCAGTTGTTTTTTCATGTTTCTCAATCACATATGTATTGGAAATTCTAATCTAATTAATGCATGACATGACATCAACACTAATCCTTGATGCAATCAAATTGATCTATGAAGCGGGCGGTTCATCTCATGAACTGATCATCTGGTGAGCTAGAGCTGACCAGTTCACTAAGTGAACCAGTTAGTTCGTGCCCTGGTTCATCTAGAATTTAGAGAATGCAATCTCCAATCAACTTGACACTCCAACTGATCGGTTCAAAGTCCAGTCAGTCAATTTGTTTCTTAAATTAAATATCTAAACATTTTAGTAATCAATTTAGTTGTCATTCATGAATAAACTCCTCTTCTTGGTGTATCCTATGTGTGTGTATAGGTTCCATATTATGTTGGCAGTGAGTGTCCATAACCATTTTATGTCATGAGAAGCAAATAATACCATCTAGTAACACATCATTGCTACCTAAGTAAATGGAAAGTTGGAGAACAACTTCAACCTACAATCTTTGATTGGTGTTACAATTTTTGTATAGTTCCATTGTCACTAATATCCAGATTGAACTCGAGGCATGGAATAGTCATCCTCTTCAACATTCAATCTTTGTTCCTTGAACTACAATAGTATATCCAAGATATATATAAGCTCAATATCGCATATTGATTCACAAGTACATGATCACGCTTTTCTCAACCTTGCTAATCAAGTAGCTAGGATACCATACTCCTGTAGGAGGGACCAATCCAATCCACATAACTCATAGTCATCCCCATGTGTCATAGTGTATTTGATCATCACCTTTATGGAAACCCTTATTCAGAATCATGGTGGATGATGTCAAACCTCACTGTACAACATGTGATGAGTGTAGTGACTTCAGGTCAAAGAACCACAATCACCAACAATAGTGTAAGAGATGATTCTAACTACCAATTATGGTTTCCATGTATCACTCTTATGGAGGGTCTGTCTGATACATCATTCTTTAACAAGTATATGTGTGTTTGGTTTGGTATCATATATAATGAATGATGAGATTCTATCATCAACCTACACACACTCTAGTCTTATGTGTTATTGTTGTCTATCAGCCTTTCACAATAATATCTGACTAGGGACAAAACAATAATGTATATACTCTTAACATTCATATGATCTCAGTGTTCGAGTCATCAACATGAAGACATACATCATTGAGTAATATCATTCTTTAGACATTTATTATGTTACTTCATTATCTCACAACAAAATAAAATAGAATAAATTAGAAGATTGCCTTTGTTATTAATCAAAATATTTACAAGTGATGCCATTACAATTATCATATGATTGTCTCTCCGGGAATACATACCAATAACCTCCCACTTGCACTTAGAGCCAATCACCCATGAATCTTATTTGAAGTGATCTAACATGACCATCATGATTCTACTATTGTCAAGGGGTCAACAAGATTGTTCTCGATTGGCACTCTACAAATCTTCACATATCCTCACTATATGATCTCTCATATACGAGATGGAAGAATCTTTGTATGTGCTTTTAACGTTGATGCGATATGGGTTCCTTATCTTGTGCAATAGCTCAATTATTGTCACAATATAGATCAATTGCATCACTGATGCTTGGAACTACTCCAAGTTTAGAGATTTAATTCTTGATCCATATAGCCCCCTTTGCTGCATTTGATGCAACAATATACTCATCCTCTGTTGTAGAATCAACAATTGTCTCTTTCTTGGAACTCTTCCAACTCACAACTCCTTTGTTGAGGCAAAATACAAATCTTGATTGCAATCTATAATCATCTATGTCAGTTTGGAAGCTTGCATCAGTGTAACCCTTTACCACCAACTCTTCCTATCCACCATAGAAAAGGAACTGATACTTAGTTCTTCAAGTACTTAAGGATGTTCTTCACATCTGTCCAGTGAGCATCACATGGATCTGATTAATATCTTCTCATCATGCTCAAGGCATATGAGTCGTCGATATGTGTACATAACATTACATACATCATGGATCCAATTGCAGATGCATATGGAATGCTACTCATGTGTTCCCTTTCTTCACAAGAATTGGGACATTGAGCTTTAGAGATGGTAAATCCATGTGCCATGGGTATGTTTTATCACTTTGGGCTCTCCATCCTGAACCTATTCAATACTTTATCAATGTATTTTCTCTGACATAGTCCAAGATGACTTATGTATCTATCTCTATGGATTTTGATTCCCAAAATATATGATGCTTCACCAAATCTTTCATAGAAAACATATTTCCAAGGCAAGTATTTACTATCTATAAAGTTGGGACATCATTTCCCACCAATAGTATGTCATCTACATACAATAAGAGGAATACAATCTTACTTCCACTAACCTTCTTGTACACACAAGGCTCATCTTCATTTTAACTAAATCCAAACTCTTTGCCTATTTTTTCAAATCAAATATTCTAGCTTTGAGATGCTTGCTTTGATCCATAGGTTGACCTTTCTTTCTTATAGACTTTATTTGCATCCCGAGGATTTATAAAACCCCCAAGTTGTGTCATTTACACATCATCAAGAATATTCTTGTTAAGGAATGCAATTTTGACATCCATCTGCTAAATCTCATAGTCGCAATAAGTTGCAACAACAAGCACGATATTGATGGACTTAACCATGAAAACCCAAGAGAAGGTTTTGTCATAGTCAACACCTGGAACTTGTCTGAAACCCTTTGCAACCAATCTTCCCTTATAGGTTTGTACTTTACCATCCATGTCAATCTTCTTCTTGAAGACCCATTTGCACCTATGGGTTTTACCCTTCAGGTAGATCTACCAAGGCCCATACCTTGTTGGTGTACATGGATTCCATGTTAGATATCATGGCCTGAAGCCATTTCTCAGACTTTGGTCCTTTAGTAGCTTCTTGATAGGTTGTTGGCTCATCATGTATGACCAACTCACTGCCTTCTTGAGTCACAAGATATCCAAATCTTTTAGGTTCAAGGTGTGTCCTACTAGATCTATGAGGTTCTTGTGTTACTTGAGGAATTTGAGATTCTACAACAACTTGTGATTCTCCTTGTTCCTCTTATACATATATTGGTTCCAGGTTTTCTTGTTGGTCTCGAACCTCTTCGAGTTCAACTTGCTACTGATTCCTTTGGAAATAAATTCCTTTTCTAGGAATGCATTATCTCTGGCAACAAACACTTTGTTGTTAGATAGGGAATAAAAGTAATATCCATTGGTTTCTTTAGAATATCCAATAAAATAACATTTATCAGATTTGGGTCAAAGATTTTTGGAGAAATGCTTTTTCACATAATCTTCACAACAACATATATTCATAAAAGACACATTGGGACGTTTACCATACCATATCTCATATGATATCCTTTGAACTGATTTAGATGGTACTTGGTTTAGTGTAAACACAGTGATTTTAAGAGGAAAACCCCAAAAGATAGTTAGAAGTTCAACTAAACTCATCATTGATCACATCATATCTAGAAATGTGTGATCCCTTCTTTCTGAGACCCTATTATGTTGAGGTGTCCCAGGTGGAGTCCATTATGATACGATTCCATAGGCTCGAAGATGTTTCTCAGACTCTTGGTTTAAGTATTCCCCATATCAATTAGAATGAAGTGTTGAATAACTTTTGCCAAGTTGGTTCTATAATATGCATGAGCTCCTTTAATTCTCAAGAGTTTCTGGCTTATGTTTCATCAAGGAAACATAACCATACCTACTAAAGTAATTAGTAAAGGTAATGAAGTACTGATACACATCTCTAACTATTGTTCTAAAAGGCCCACATACATTACTATGTATGGGTCCTAATAGATCACTATCCCTCTCATTGTTTCCAGGTAAAGAGGTCTTGGTCATATATCCCAACAAACAAGATTCACATGTCTATATCGATTCAAAATCAAAAGAGTCCAAATAACCGTCTTTATGCAATCTAGATATGTGATTCTCATTTATGTTCCCTAGACAAAAATGCCAAAGGTATGCTTTGTTTGAGTTATTGAGTTTTGATCTTTTGGTATTTACGTTATAAATACCCATCTTTTAGATATAGCAAATAAATACCATAAGACATTAGGGCATTGTCATAAAAGATCCCATCTTTAAAAATAGAACATTGACTATTCTTAGTATGAAATTCATATGCATCCTTGTCCATATAAGATACAAAAATGGAGTTTTCATTTATGGAAGGTACATAATAGAAGTTCAATAACTCTACTACAAGCCCCGTGGGCAGAGATAAACTATAGGTTCCAACTGTAGTTGCAACAACTCTTGCTCCATTTGTGACTTGCAGTTCGATCTCACCTTTTCTTAAAGGCCTACTTCTTTTCAGATCCTACATATTCAAGCATATGTGAGATCCACATCCAATATCTAGAACCCAAGATGAAGAAGTAGACAAGTTTGTCTCAATAACATATATACCTGAAGTGGAGATCTCTATCTCCATCTTCTTCTTCCTAAATGCCTTCAAGTACAAAGTACAAATTCCTCTTGTACTTTTCTTTCTCCTTATGTTGAGTGTTGAAGATCTGGATTTATGCTTAGCCTCAGAATTCTTCATAGCCTTGTTTTCATCATTAGACTATTCTTTTATGGTCATCATCACGAACTTATCCTTCTTCATTCTTGCTTTGACATTTATCAGCATGCCAAGAAAATCTGACAGCGGTCTAGCCATATTATTCAAGTCATAGCACTCAATAAAATTGCTATACGATTTAGGCAATGATTGCAGAATCATATTCGTAGCCAACTCTTGGCTCAATGAGAATCCCAATTCTTCTAGATGTTCCACATGTCCAATCATATTGAGTACATGGGTCTCTATTGGATATCCCTCTATCATCTTACTCTCAAAGAGTGCCTTTGAGACATTATACCTTTATCACTTTGTGAGGTAATGGTTCACATTCCTAAGATGTATTACCATATCAAGAATCCCCATATCTTCACATTGCTCATGCAACTCATAGTTCATGCATCTTAGCATAAGGTGATTTATGTCTAAGCCATCATTGGTTTTCTTCTAGTAAGCATCCACTTTAGCCCTAGGCGCATCAGGAGCAAGTATTTTTGATAGTGGTTTATCTAGGACTTAGAGTTTATGCTCATCATGGAGAACCCTTCTCAAAGTCCAAAACCAGGTTTAGAAATTTGTCTTGTGAAGTTTGTCATTCCTAAGGACTGATCGCAACAATGATTTGTTTGTCATTTTATTCTACAAGAGAAAAATTGCATTTTGTACAACTCCTTTTGAATCTATTTGATTTGAATAATATTTTTTGATATTTAATTAGGCAATTAATTAGTTATCGCACTCATTATTTTATTTAAATTGATATCCCTCACATATCATTTTGAAGATTGCAGAGTACAACCTTCTAGTGAGCCAAGATCCAAAATATTTCAATTATTACCTAGCCAAAACCAACATCCATAATTAATCATTAAGGTAGGCAACATTTTCCAATTGCATCTCTATGCAATTCTTGGATAGATAATGTGCGCAACTCTTTACTATAATCATTCGAATACTGCTAGGTGCTTAATCACATTAAGGACACCTAGTTAATCCTGACCCAAAATCCAACACAATAATAATGCACCCCACTAAGCAGACCCACATTACTACCATCACACTTCCATGAGATGGACAACACACCAGACTGAGTGTGCCCACACATAGTCGATCAAGCTTTTCATGTGTGCTGATCTTAGACTTAATATGTTATTGAGGGAGTTTGTATTCGTAAATACATATACTTTAGCCAATCACAACAGATATATAGTACATATCATATACATGTTATATCCTATAAAAAACATGCAATAAAACAAAAAGTGATGGTTATGTCCATTCAAATGTAATTCCTTAGAGACGTAAGGAAATAACACAACCTATGGTATAGATCTCATTCATAAACATGTTGTTGATGAAGATCTTTGCTTTGTGAATCTTGGTTTATTGGTTCAACCCTTGAACCAGTCAGATCTCCTCCTGGTCAGTCGGTTGGTCATCTCCCTGGTCGGCAAGTCTCCAGTCCACCATCTTCTGGGTCCTCCAGTTGATGAACTAGGCCTCTAGATAATTGGTCCTTCATGGTCCTCCACTTGGTCGACTCATCTTCTTCATTGTAACAAGAAAATAAACTATCCAACTATGACATGATTGTATAGAAACCTCAAGTTACATTTGAGGAGAGCAAAGGTAGGAGAGAATAATACTCTTACAATTTGGAATATAAGATAAAGGCTCAGAATGCAAACTAAGATGAAACAAGAATAAACACACAACCACCATGTACAAATATTTGGGTTATTGGCCATAACCATGCTACACATACACCATCAAAATCATCTTTTAGGGAGATGTGTTAAATTGCTTATATATCATATATATTAGTGTGGGATTGTATGTGGTATTTGATCGAATATTAATATTCACATCATATCAATAAATAAATTATGAAAACTAAACATCCAATCATATCAATTATCCTAAAATATAGTAGATTGATGTGGCTCTGATAGAACTATAGGAAAACATGACATTAGATAGGTAGAAAAAAATAAAATTTTGTTACCATATTGCCCACTAAACCGGTAGATCACGTCAATAACTATATAATGGAAAGGATGGTTTTGAGGATATACTTGGTCCTAGAACAAGTCTAGCAACAATATCCTCATCATCTTTGAGCATCCTTCTTCTAGTTGCACTCAGACAATGTCTGCAACAACTCCTGGTCTCCCCCATAGGCAGAAGGATGACGTTTTCTTCCTAGTGGGAAAGGCTCGAAAGCTATAGAGAAGTCCACAATGACCACCTACAACTCCTATCTTTCTAGTATAATAGACATGATGGAGTTGTCCCTCCCATTGGTGTATTAGTCACCAACTTGCTATCCCAAAATTGTTCTCCCTTGCTATCCCTCCCTTCATTAGTTAGGATTTACTCAAGTTCTCTTGGTTACCACAATCAGAGAAGAAAAACAATTGTCAGAAGAAATTGATGTGTCTGAGGAGCCCCCATACCCCTCTATTTATAGGAGGGTTAGGGTCAAGGTTCCTTGTCTGTATGGGAGTGGAGGGGACCGGAATCTCATGAAAATTTGCATCCTGTGATAGGAGAAATGTTCATTTGGTGACCGAACTGACCGATTGACATGTGAGCTGATCGATTCACCCAAAGAACCAGTCATTTTGTCATGTTTCCCAGTCACATATGTATTGGAAATTCTAATCCAATTAATGCATGACATAATGTCAGAACTAATCCTTGATGTAATCGAATTGATCTATGAATAGGGTGGTTCATCTCATGAAATGATCTTCTAGAAACCTTGAGTTGACCGGTTCACTAAGTGAACCTATTAGTTTGTGCCTTGGTTCATCAATAATTCAGCTAATGCATTCTCCAATCAATCTAACACACCAAGCTGTCAGTTTAACCCTTGAACCAGTCAGTTCAGAGTCTAGTCAATCAATTTGTTTCTTAAATTGAATACCTAAACACTTTAGTAATGAATTTAGTTATTATTCACGAATAAACTCCTCTTCTAGGTGTATCCTATGTGTGTGACCATATAGGTTCCATATTACGTGGGCAATGTTTGTCAAAAACCATTTTATGACATCAAAAGAAAATATAGGTGTCTAGTAACACATCATTACTAGCCAAGTAAATGGGAAGTTGGAGAACAACTTCAACCTCAAATATGTAAGGAAATGGCATGACAGAATAGGCAACATAATTTTTTTATAGCCATATTCCCCATAAACCAGCAGATAGAGTCAACAACTATATAATGGAAAAGATGGTTTTGAGGATATACCTAGTCTTGGACCAAGTCCAATGACATAATCCTCACCATTGTAGATGTGCAACTATATTCTAGTTTCTCTAGGATGGTGTCTTTGTAGCTCCTGGTCTTTACCACATACAACAGACTGAAACAGTGTCTATAGTGGCTCCTATGGTCTCTTCATAGACTGTGGGCTGACGTTGTCCACCTAACGATGGGAAAAGGCCACCTCATCACTATAGAAGTTCACGTGGACCACTGGGAACTCCACATTATACTACTAGAGCCAACAAGAAGGAGTTTTCCCCTTCTATCAGTGTACTAATCACTGACATGCTCTCCCACTACTGATCCTCGATTGTTTTCTCCCTTGCTATCCCTCCCTTTAACGGGTAGGACTTTCTTGGTCTCTCTATTGGATATCAAAACCATAGAGGATAACAATTGTTAGAGAAATTGATTCTCAATTGTGTGTTTTGGGAAGCCCCCGGTACCCCTCTATATATAGTAGAGGCCAGGGTTAGGGTTCTCGATTGGTGTGGGAATAGAAGGGTCTGAAATCATGAATATTCTAGAACTTGGGAATTGTGAGATGGTCATTTCACATAGAGAAATGATCATATCATGAGAGAAACGAGCATTGTTTCCTCTGTTGGATCAAATTGGCAATTTGAATCCAATTAATGCACAACATGACGTCAACACTAATCTTTGATGCAATCAAATTTTCCCAATGAACTGGGCATCTTGCTCACACGAGCCACTCATCTCACGACCACAAACTAGTCATCTCGTTCATGTGAGCCGGTCATCTCACAACCAAAAATTGGTTGTCTTGCTCACATGAGCCAATCATCTCTCTCACATGATGCAATCATTTCATGTTCCAGTTCTGGAAGAACTGATCCAATTTAGTTTCTAATCAACCTGACACTCCAAATAGTCAGTCCAACATTTAAACTTGATGATTTTGAGTCTAGTTAGTTGATCTATTGTTTAATTGAATACCTAAATACCTTTAGCATTAAATCTAAAAATCATTCATGAATGTACTTATTTAATCCAAGTGTATCCTATGTGTGTGGCCCTATAGGTCCAAATTACATTGGTCCTGAATGTCCATAACAAATTATGCCATCGCAAACAAAGATAAGTGCCTAGTCACACATCATTGCTATCCAAGTAATTCAAAAAGTTGGAGAACAACTTCAACCAACAATCTGTGATTCGTGTTACCGTGATCGTATAGTTCCTTTGTATCTGATATTTAGTTTGAACTTGAGTCCTATAATCATCATCCTCTCAATGTTCAATCCATTCCTTGAACTACATATCGCATATTGAATTATGTGAATACGACTGTATATTTCTAAGTTTTTCTTATCAAGAGGCATGGATATCAAACTCCTGTAGGAGGGACAATTCCCATATACATCACTCATACTCAGTCCCCATGTGTCAAAGCTACCCAATCATCACCTTTATGGTAGCCCACATTTCAGGATTATGTTTGATGATGTCAAAGTAGACCCAACGACATGTGATGAATGTAGTGACTTTAGGTCTAAGAACCACAATCACCACTATCACTATGAGAGGTGATTCAAAATACCATTTTGTGGTATCCATGTAATGCTCTCTTAGTGGGTTTGTTCGACACATTGTTCTCTAACATGTACCTATGTGAGTGACTTGATGTCATATATCGTGACTAATAAGATTCTATCATTAGTCAACACACACTCCAGTCTTATGTATTACTATAGTCTATTTTGCTTCCATAGTAATATCTGACTAGGGACATAACAAGAATGTATATGTATACTCTTAACATCTGTATGATCTCATCATTCAAGTCACGTACTTTAAAACATGTCATTGAGTAATATCATTCTTTAGACATCTACTTACATTTGTGTCATCATCTTATGACCAAGAAAAACATAAGAAATGGAATTACCTTTATTATTATCAAATTAGGTATCTAATTACTATAGTCTATTTTGCTTCCATAGTAATATCTGACTAGGGACATAACAAGAATGTATATGTATACTCTTAACATCTGTATGATCTCATCGTTCAAGTCACGTACTTTAAAACATGTCATTGAGTAATATCATTCTTTAGACATCTACTTATATTTGTGTCATCATCTTGTAACCAATAAAAACATAAGAAATGGAATTACCTTTATTATTATCAAATTAGGTATCTAATTCCACACTTCAATCCTCATATGATTGGTTGTCTGGGCATACATACCAACAGACTCCCACTAGCACTTAGAGCCAATGACCCACAAATCATATTCCAAGTGATCTTAGCATGTCCATCATGTTTTTTCTTTGCAAGAGCTATTATAGCTGGTTTAACAATGTTTGCTAAAGTTGGTATTTTGCAATTTTTCACATCTCTTCACTTTACAACTAATCGTATGAGATGGAAGTGTTGTAGCATGCTATTCGAGATTTCCAGCCTAACCAGTAGCTCCATTGTTGTCATCAATATTTCTACTGTGTCATCAATGGTTGGAACCTCACACAAGTTCACCCATATACAATTATTGATCCATACATGATCTTTGTTTGTTCTCATAACATGGAGATACTCAACTTCTTTTGTAGATATAAATAACTGCCTTTATCTTGGAGCCCTTTCCAACTTACAATTCTTACTTTAGAGTCAAACATAAATTTAGATTGCGATCGTTAATTTGTCAGTTTGGAAGCTTGCATCGATGTAACTCATTACACCCAACTCTTCTTGATTACCATAAACAAGGAACTGATCTTGTTAGTGCTTCACAAGCACCTAAGGATGTTCTTTATGGTAGTCTAGTGTCACTCACTGGCATCTGATATTTTCCCTCTTGTCATGTCCAATACATACAAGTTTGCTAGGTAAGTATATATGTGTCCTCCCATCATGTCCAATACACATGAGATGACTTGATATCCACTCGTCATGTCTAATACATATGAGATAACATGATACATATGGGATAACGGGATAAGTTCATAACATGGCATTCAAGATAGATCCAATTGAGAATGCATATGGCATCTATTCCATGCGTTCCTGCTCTTCACAAGAACTGGGACACTAGGCTCTTGAGAGACTAACATCATGGAATATGGAAAATTTCTTTCTCATTAAATCCTGCATGATGAACCCTTTAACAAATTGCCAATGTATGTTCTCTTACATAGGTCAAGAATCTTTCTAGATCTATCTCTATAGATCTCAATTCCTATCACATAGGATGTCTTGTCCAAACCCTTCATATAGAAGGTACTTTCCTTTCTAGGTTTTAACATTTATAGGTAGGAACACTATTCCCCATCATTATGTGGAATATAAATATTCTCCCACTAAATGTTTTGTACTCACATATTTCATCTTCATTTTGACTCAAGTCAAACCCTTTGACTATCTTGCCAAACAAAAGATTCTAGCTCTGAGATGCTTGCTTCAATCCACAGATTAGCCTTTGTATCTTATAGACTTTATTTTCATTAATGGATTTATAAAACCATTAGGCCGTGTCACATACACATCCTCATAATTATTCCAAATAAGGAATGCAATTTTAACATCCATATGCCAAATCTCACAGTCATACTAAGCTGCAACATCAAGCATCATCCAGATGGATTTAACCATGGTAACTTGTGAAAAACTTCATCACATTCAACACCTTAAACTTGTTTGAAACTCATTGCAACCAATCTACCCTTCCATGTTAGTATTCTTACAAAGACCCAAATGCACCCAATGGATTTTACCCCTTCAGGTGGATCCACCAAGGTCAAACCTTGTTGGTTTACATGGATTTCATCTTTGATCTCATTGCCTCAAGGCATTTCTTAGATTCTGTTCCCTTAATAGTTTCTAGATAGGTTGTTGACTCATCATCTATGATCAACTTGCCTCCTTTATTAGTTATAACATATCATCATCTTTCAAACACAAGACATGTTATACTAGAACTATGAGTTATGTGCGTTACATAAGGAACTTGAGATTCCACAACAACTTATGATTCTCTCTATTCTCTTTATACCACTTTAAGTTCATAAGTCGTCTTGCTTGTATCGAACATTTTGAGTTCCACTTTTACTCCCACTGATTCCTTTGGAACTAAATTTCCCTTCAGGAATGCAACCATCCTGACAACAAACACCTTTGTTGTTGGATTGGGATAAAAGTAGAGTTTCAACAAAATAACATTTATGTGATTTTAGATAAAGCCTTTTCAAGAAACTATTTTCTTATATAACCTTTTAATCCTAATCACTATAAAAGACATCATCATCATCATTATATAAGCCTCAATCCCAACTATGTTGGGGTCAGCTACATGGATCCTTCGTTTCCATTCAGCTCTATCATGGGCCATATTCTGATTGAGATGTAGAGATTCAAAATCTCTCTTTATAAGCTCATCCCATGTTAATTTAGGCCTTCCTCTTCTTCTATTTATAGTGTTTGGCTCAATAGCATTGCTTCGTATAGGCGCACTAGTAGGTCTGCGTTGCACATGTCCAAAACATCATTTTGGACATCCTCGTCTATTTGAATAATAGAACCTAAGTAACGAAATTTGTCACCTTTTGGTATATCTACTCCATCCAACTTGGCTCCATCATTCACACTGCGAGATTGGCTGAAATTGCAATGCATATACTCAATTTTTCTCCTACTAATCATCAATCCATTTGATTCCAATGCCTTTCTCCAACATTCAACTTTATCATTCAATCCATCTTTTGTTTCGTCAATCAAAACAATATCATCAGCAAATAACATACACCAAGGAATATCATCCTGAACATTCTTTGTTAACTCATCCATAACCAGAACGAATAGATATGGGCTGAGTGTGGATCCTTGGTGTACCCCAACTGTAATAGGAAAAGTTGGTGTCTCTCCTCCAGGAGTCTTGAAACTTGCAGTAGAGCACTATAAAAGACATATTAGGACAATTCCCATGCCATACTTTTGAACCAACTTAAGACGGTACATTTTTTTAGTTTAAAGCATGTGCCCAAAAGAAACTGGAAGATCAACTAGATGTCATTGATAATTGTACCATGACTTAAACAAGGTGTGATACCTTCTTTCTGACACACCATTATGTTTTAGGTGGAGTACATTGTGATACACTATCACAGTCTCTCCATAAGGTCCTCAAAATTTTGGTTCAAAGTATTTCCATATTGAACATATCGAAGTATCTTAATACTTTTACCAAGTTAGTTACATACTTCATTTAGGATCTCCTTGAATACTTTAAGAGATTTAGGTTTGTTTTTTATCAAATACAAACTTCCATATCTACTGATAACATTAGTAAACATATAATGAAGTACTTGCAACTACCTTTACCATTTATTCTAAAAGGTCTTATGTACATCAATATTTAATATCCCTAATAGAATACTCATTCTCCCACTACATTTAGTGAAGATATTTTGTCGTATTGCACAAAAAATAAGACATGCATATCTCTATTGGTTCAATAACCAAAAGAGTCTAGATAACCATCATATGGATTCTAGAAGTGCATTTCTCATTTATGCACTCTAGATGACAATGTTGTAGGCATTCATTGTTTGAGTCATCAAGTGATTCAATACATGTGTCATACACATTTGTATCTAAAACTATCCAGTATAGTTTATAAGACATAGGGCATTGGCATATACGATCTCATCTTTGAATTGAAACATAATGTTCTTGTCACACAAGACATATGATTTTTTCATTAATGGCTAGTACATTATAGCAATTTACTAATTCTATTATGTGCCCATGAATGACAGCTTCCAACTGTAGAGGAAGCAACCCTTGCTCCATACAGTCCTAGCTAACTTCTTCTAAGGTCCATAAATAGAGATCTTTATCTCCATCTTCTTCCTGAGATCCTCTATAAAGAGGATATTTCATTCTAGTGTCCAGACAGGTGATAATGGTGGCACTTTCTTTCTTTAATCCATTAAATGAAAAGGACATATTCCTTTTCCACTCACCCTTCTACATAAATTGAGTGCAGAAGACACAGACTTTGGTTTAGCGTTAGAACACTTCTTGGCCTTTCCTTTACCCTTAGACCACTTCCACTGATCACCATCATGGATTTGACCTACTTCTTCCGTGCTTTGACATCAACATGCCAAACATTTAATAAATTGACTATATGATTCACACAATAAATTGTAGAATCATAACCATGGTCAACTCTTGACCTAAGAGACATCTCATTCACTCCACATGCCCAATCATATTGATCACATGAGGCTCTACTGTACCTCCCTTTGTCAGCTTGCACTCAAATATCACTTTGGAGACATTATACCATATTTGCTTTACATGATTCTTAAAATGTGTTACCATCTCAAGAATGTCCATGTTTTCATGTTGTTCATGCAACTCATAGTTCATACAATAGAGCATTAGGTATCAATGTGTATGGCATCATTGACATGCTTCCAATAAGCATCCATTTAGCTTTTAGGTACATTTAGAGTGAGTTCCTCTAGCTCTGGTCTTTTAAGGACAGAGATTTCACTCATGATTGAGAACACTTCTCAAAGTCCTAAACTAAATATTACAAGTTTATCCCATTTTGTCCTTCTAAAGGACTTATCACAATATGGACATGTTTGTGTTTAACATTAGTTTCTACAAATAAATATTGCAACTTTTCAAAACATTTTTTATTTGGTTTGATTTGATAAATTTGATGATACTAATTAGGTTTTCAATTAAATATCACTCCCACTATTTTTTTTTCAAATTGATAACCCTCATGTATCAATTTGCAAGATTGCGGGGTACAATCTTCTAGTGGCCATGATCCAAGATAATTCAACTATGGCCCGACCAACACCGCAATACATAGTCAATCATAAAGAAAGGCAACTTTTGCCAATTGCATCATATGCAATTCTAGATAGATCATATGCACAACTCCTTGCCATAATCATATGCATGCCTCTGGGTCTAGATGCTCTAAGAATCACCAGTTAAGCCTGACCCAAAAACTAACACGATAATAATGCACCCCGCTAGGGAATAACCTACATTACTACCATCACACTTCCACGAGATAGATGACGCACCACAATAGGGTGTAGCTTATACTTGGTCGATCAAGCTTTTCATTTATGCTACTTTTGGAAAGCATCTAAAGCTTAATATTTAATTTGAGGGGTTTCAAATTTATTAAAACATATACTTTATCCAATCACCACATATATAGTATGTATCATATACATGCTATATCCCACAATGAAAACATGCAATAAACAAAAAGTGATGGTTATGGCCAGCTTGATGTAATTCCTTTGGAGCCACAAGGAATTACCACAACCTAGGTCTACATCACATTGCAGAAACATGTTGTTTATGAAGATTTGTGCTTTCCAATCTAGGTTGATCGATTCAACCTTTGAACGATTGGGCTCGCCTCCTAGCCGGTTGTTTGGTCGTCTCACCGGTCGTCTGGTTCTTCTGTCCACCATTTGTTGGTTCCATCAGCCGATCGGTTGGGTCCACCATGCGATCAGTTTGGTTTGTCCTTTTGGTCCTCCTCGGTACTCCATCCGGTCGTCCCTTCTCTGATACAGTCAATTTGCATCTTTAGAATGTATTTCTTCTTTGTCATAATAGGAAAGTAAACTATCCTACCATTACATGATTATAGAGAAACCTTGAGTTACATTCGAGGGGAGAAAGGGTAGGAAAGAATTAACTTTACATTGAGAAGATAAGATAGAGGCTCGATACTTAGAATGAGATAAAATAGGATTAACCAACCACACAACCATGCATAGATAATAGGGGTTATTGTCCATAACCATGTTACACATCCACCATCAAAACTCACTTTTAGGGTGACACGTATAAATTACATATATATATCATATATATATATATTATTTTAGGATTATTATGGTAATTGATTGGACAAGAAATTATTAGCGTCACATCCGATAATGAAATGATAAAACCAAAATTTTTTCATATTGATTATCCCAAAATATAGTAGATTGACATGGCTTTGATACCATAGTAGGGAAATAGGGTGACAAAATAGGTAGAGGAAACAATTTTTTTATATCCATATTCCCCATATAGCAATAGATCGCATCAACAATTATATAATGGAAAGGATGGTTTAGAGGATATACCTGGTCCTAGAGAAAGTCCAGCGACATACTCCTCATCATTGTAGATGCACAACTGTCTTCTAGTTTCTCTTGGATGATGTCTTTACAACTCTTTGTCTTCACCACAGACAGTAGATTGAAACAATGTCTGCAGTGGCTCCTATGGTTTTTCCACAGACTATGGGATGACATTGTCCTCCTAGCAATGGGAAATGACCACCTCTCCTCTATGGAAGTACAAGTAGACTACTGGGAACTCCATGTTGTGCTACCAGAGCCAACAGGAAGGAGTTGTCCCCTTTTGTCAATGTACTAGTCGCCAACATGCTCTCCCACAACTGATCATCAGTTGTTCTCTCCCTTGCTATCCCTCCCTTTAACGGGTAGGTATTGCTTGGTCTCTCTATTGGTTACCACAACCAGAGAGGACAACAACTTTCAGAGCAACTAATTCTCAATTGTGTGTCTTGGGAAGCCCCCAGTACCCCTCTATTTATAGTAGAGGCCAGGTCAGGGTTCCCGATGGGAATGGGAGTATAATGGTTTTTAATCATGAATGTTCTGGAACCTATGAATTGCGAGATGGCTATCTCATGAGAGAAATGTTCGTCTCGCATAGTGAGATGGTCATCTCACATAGTTTCATGTTCTGCATCAAATTGGCAATTCGAATCCAATTAATGCACAACACGACGTCAACACTAATCATTGATGCAATCAAATCTTTCAACGAACCAAATGTCTCACTCATGTGAGCCAACCATCTCACGACCATGAATTGGTCATTTCACTCACACGATCCGGTCATCTCACTCATACGAGCCAGTCATCTTGTGCTCCAATTCTAGAAGAACTCAGTGAATTTAGATTCTAATCAACATGACACTCCAAACAGTCAGTCTAACATTTGAACTTGATGATTCTCAACCCAATTACTTGATCTATTATATTATTGAATACCTAAACACCTTTAGCATTCAATCTAAACATCATTCATGAATAGACTCCTTTAATCCAAGTGTAGCCTATGTGTGTGACCCTATAGTTCCAGAATTACATTGAATGTGAATGCCTATAACAAATTATGACATCACAAACAAAGAGTGGTGCCTAGTCACACATCATTGCTACCTAAGTAATTTGGAAAGTTGGAGAATAACTGTGCCAACACATCCCATTATCACACAGATAACGAGGTGTTACGCGAAAACGTGCGGAAATCACCATAACCACAGATTATAAAAGCACAGGTTAATTAAAACCGATTGCAGAAAACTGATAAACTGTGAAACTATTACTTTTCAGTCCTCATCTTGCACAGAAACATGTCATATATATACACATACACGAGATCTGATACGTGTCCACAGCTTAAGAACATCTGTTCATCCATCACAAGGATCCAACATCGCATGTTACCACTTGGCCTCTTGCCAACCATCCAGATCCATCTCGAGGATCATCACATATCATGGGATCTCAATCCCTCATCATGTACTGTCAATGCCTCTCAAGGCTCACATCATCATCATGGAACTTAACACATTATACATATCATCTCATTAACAAGAGTAATTACCAAGTGATGTTACTCATCTCATTGTCTCATAGCCCTTTTCAAGGCTAATCATCACCTGCATGGTTAGAGTACACAATAATCGTAGATTCAATCATAAGGAATATGCTACCATCATGAAATGCCATTCAAGATACTCTACTTATCATTCTTACACTATTTGGTAATCAAGTCACGTCATTAACAAGCCATATGCATGCTTACTCTTACCTCAAGATTATACAAGTAATCAAGGTGTCCAAACATACAGAACAAGTACTATTGTTACCACTACCATTATGTCACCATCCACTATCATCATTATTACCATATCATTGAGCAAGCTACTAGTGTAACTAACACCATTCTTATTTAACAATTAAGTACGAGGATTACTTCATGCATAACATTACCACCATTATTGTCATCATTATTATGATCAACATTATTACTATCATCTTATTTATTATTAACAAATAAGCATAAGGATCACATCATGCATCTTATTACCATTTCTTTCCTCATTACCATCACTACTACCATTACCATCATTATCCCCATTATTAGTATTGGCATCATTACTAGTATTAGTACTGTTATTATTGCAAGGCATCATGCTCGTTGTTGTTATTACTAACAAGACACCACCATCGTTTATTGGTGCATAGCTAACCACTTCCTCATCACCAAGGGCCGTTACTATAGGATTACAAGACTCTCACTATAACTCTTATCAACCCTCACTAAAACCTATCATAGCCTATCGGCCGACACACACTCAACCTAGGCTATCACCCACCTTAGCTATCGGCCATCATGGGTGTCGGCCAGCATGGTTATCGGCCACCATGGCATGCATGGCCTATCGTTCAAGACAAGGAAACAAGCCACACATGGCCATGTCGTCCGACACCAACAACCATCAAGCTTGACAAGGCTATATTGGCCAACACCTCAAGATGTATCGCCCAACAACATCCAATGGACAACTCAACCATATCGACCAACTCGACCATATCGTCCAACTCCTGACTAGCTTGACCTATCGCCCAACACAAGAGCACTCACCATGTCGCCCATCACAAGGTACCTATCTCGCCCAACACCAAGACAAGGGAGGGTCTCTCCCAACTTAAGAACAAGGGTGTTGCTTATCATAGGAACCATATTGCCCAACATGGTTACCATATCGGCCAACGCCCATGCTAGGTCAACCTATCGTCCAACCCTAAACACATATGCCATACATGGCCCTATCGTCCACTACATGGACAAGGAGATCACCCAACTCAAGGGCACCCACCATATCGTCCATCCCAAGGTACCCATGTTGCCCAATAAGGGTCACTATATCGGCCAACACCCACACTAGCTCACCCTGTCACCCAACACAAGGGCAAGGGTATCGCCCATCACCAAGAACACCTTCCATGTCGACCGACACAAAGAACACCACTATGTCGCCCATCACAAGAACAAAGGTGTTTCTTAGCACAAGGACCATGTCGCCCAACACACTCAAACAAGAGAGAGGGTATCTCCCAACTCTAGGAGCACTCACCATGTCGCCCAACAAGGGTCACCCTCAACCTCTGACTTAAGGATACGCAAACCCTAGAAAGCAAGGTGCACAAAGGAACCCTAAACCCTAGAGGGGGATCGGCCACCAAAGGTATGCAAGCAAGGTATAAAAGCAAGGAACTAAGCTAAGCTACTAACATGCAACAAGTCATAGCTAGAGGTAAAGGAGTTAGGGTTAGAAGCTATGCAACCCGCCTCAAGCTCCAAGCTCCAAGGGAGAAGATGCACTTCAAGCTCCAAGGGATGTTGTCCACCAAAGCTGATCCAAAAGAGGGTATCAGCCACCACTGCAACTCCAGGAGAGTGTCTCGGCCGACACAAGCAAGAGAGGGAGGAGTGTTGTGCACTCAAGGTGGAGGAGAGACCAAAAGAGCAAAGGAAGCTAAGGGAAGGGAAAGAGCTACCTATATAGAATGAAGGGGAGGAGAAACCAAGGTAGATCCATGCTAAGTGTCATCCACCCAAGGGACACTTGTCCTAGGGTTCAAGACAACACACTAGAACACCAAGAGACACTTGTCAAGGATATACACCAAGTGTCCACCAAACATGGTCAAGGTTGGACCAAGCAACATGGGCGACACAACTAGCAGCTCTGCTGGGCGACACACACTACTCCAGGTCGACACACCACCTCTAGGTCGACACACACTCTCCCTTGGGCGACACAAGCTGGTCTTGGCCAACACAAGGCTCAAGCAAGCCCAAACAAAGCATCCCAAGGCCCAAACAAGCTCAAATAAGGCCCAAGAAACTCAAACAACAAGCCCAAGCCTTCCTCTCAACTCTAGAGGAAGCAAAGAGGGAAAACATCTCACAAGATGGAAAACTTGCACATGAAACCCTAAACTTGGGTTATTTGCAAGTAGCCCCTCCAACCCTCAAAAAAGAACAACAAAAACCCTAATCACCACCCAAAGGTGATTAGCAAGCATCAAACCACCAAGGTTAAGCAAAACAAACAGGGTAAACCCTAAACGCAGGTCAGGGTCCTTACAATAACTTGAACCTACAATCTGTGATTAGCATTACCGTGATCTTATAGTTCCTTTGTCTTTGATATCCAGTTTGAACTCGAGGCGTGGAAACGTCTTCCTCTTAATGCTCAATCCATTCCTTGAACTAGAGCAGACTGTCTGAGATGCATGTGAGTTCACATATCGCATATCGAATCACATGAATACAGACATATATTTCTCAGTCTCACTTATCAAGAGGCATGTATATCAAACTAATGTAGGAGGGACATATCCCATATACATAACTCACACTCAGTACCCATGTGGTAAAGCTACCCAAGCATCACCTTTATGGCCACCCATATTTCAGGATTACTTCTGATGATGTCAAAGTATACCCAATGACATGTGATGAATGTAGTGACTTCAGGTCTAAGAACCATAGCCACCACTTCACTATGAGAGATAATTCTGACTACCATTCCATAGTATCCATGTATCACTCTCATGGTCTGTCTGATCCACTATTCTCTAACATGTACCTGTGTGAGTGACTTGATATCATATATCATGACTAATGAGATTCTATCATCAGTCAACACACACTCTAGTCTTTTGTATTATTTTTGTCTATTTTGCTTCCATAGTAATATCTAACTAGGGACATAACAAGAATGTATATGTAAACTCTTAACATTCGTATGATCTCATCGTTCTAGTCGTGTACTTGAAAACATACATCATTGAGTAATATCATTCTTTAGACATCTACATACATTTGTGTCATCATCTCGTGACTGAGACAAACATAATAGATGAAATTACCTTTATTATTATCAAATTAGGTATCTAATGCCACACTCCAATCATCATATGATTGGCTCTCTGGGCATACATACCAACACAATATGTGATTGGTGTTATAGTGTGTGTATAGTTCCTTTGTCATTGATATCCAGATTGAACTCAAGGCATGAAATTGTCATCCTCTTCAACATTAAATCTCTATTCCTTGAACTAGAGTAGACTATCTGAGATATATGTAAGATCAATATCACATTTGACTCACAAGTACATGGACATAATTTTCTCAGTCTTGCTAATCAAGTGTCCAGTATATCATACTCCTGTAGTAGGGACAAATCCCATCTATATCACTCACAATCATCCCCATGTGTCATAGTGTATCCGACCATCAACTTTATGGAAACCCTTATTCAGAATCATGGTGGATGATGTCAAAGCACGATGAACAACATGTGATGAGTGTAGTGACTTCAGATCTAAGAACCACAATAACCATCAACACTATAAGAGATGATTCTGAGTACCAATTATGGTTTCCATATATCACTCTTATGGTGGGTTTGTTCAATACACTATTCTCTAACAAGTATCTATGTGTTTGGTTTGGTATCAGATATCATGACTGATGAAATTTTGTCATCAACCAACAGACACTCTAGTATAATGTGTTATTTCTGTCTATCAACCTTCTATAATAACATCCGACTAGGGACATAGCATGGATGTATACACTCTTAACATTCATATCATCTCATTGTTCAGGTCATCAACCCAAAGACATACATCATTCAATAATATCATTCTTTAGACATTTATTATGTTACTTCATTATATCATAACTAAATAAAACAAAATAAAATGGAAGATTGCCTTTATTATTAATTAAATCATTTACAAGTGATACCATTACAATCATCATATGATTGGATCTCGAGCATACATACCAACAATATGATTTCTATAAAAACTCTTTTCATGTTACTAAGTTATTAGATATAAGTAGTAGTGTCTCTTCACATTAGATTATGCTATCCAAAAACTAAATTTTTACCTCCCATTCATGTAGTGTCTGAATTTCAAGGATTTATAATAATAATCATGTTGAATACTTGTTTATTGTTATCCTAAGGACTGCATCAGTGAATAACCTTATTAGAGTGTGTACAGATGTACTTGGTTTCTTCATGATTATTTATGTATCATATATCTCTTTATTGATAACAAAATTCAACTACATGCATAGATCACCCAATTTGCTTTACTAAATTAATTTTTTAAACGCTAAACATAAATGGAACACAATATATTTTCAAACACCTAAATAAAATATCATGCCAAAATCTTATCTTTATTCATGAAATGTTTAATAATAATAAAATTGTTTGAATTGTCTTAGTTCCTCGTTTAATCTGAATTAGACATCATTAGTATTATACAAGGTAAATACCTCATTTCTTGTTTTTAACAGACCCGTATCCATAAGACATGCATATATTTTGGAAGTCCAGTCCACATTTGGTTGAGCACTTTCTTTCATGTTAGAATTAGATGGGCTTTCTTGGTGGTTATTGAGTGCTTATTCTTTTACTAGTACTAGCTGTCGTTTATTGATGGAATGATGTAAATTGTTTGCTACTATATCCGACCAAATTTAGAATGTTTGTCTTGGTGTATGTTCTTAAATCGGGGAGGGATAGTAAGGGATAGTGATAAAGACGAGTGGCAGAAATCATTAACAGAAGGGAAGATCGTTGCCCGTCAACCTATCTGCCGTCAAATCCCACAACCCCAGACAAGCGGTGGAAATTACTAGGATGGAGAATGGTAGAGGTAGAGGGAATTTCCAGTGGAGTAGTGAAATGTGTAGAGATTAGAAATGGAACCCATAGTAGATATTGGAGGTATTTGTCTCCCAAAAGGGAATGTGGTTTTAGGTCCTCTAGAAATATGTTATCTTAATACCCCTATTCTCCCTTCATCTAGAGCTTTGATAAATTGGTCCCATCATGCCAGTCTAATCATTTTTTGAGAAGGGAAGTGAGTTTTGCTCCTTTGGTCAGTGGGTGCTCTAGTGGTTCATGAGAAGGAAAAAGGACTCATCCAAAATGTTTGCTCCCAGTTGTTCTCCCTGGCACCTATGATGTTGGAACTTTGTCGATCGATGAATAGTAGATTGATAGAATTGTTCATTAAAGAATAAATTTAAATAAAAGATAATGTATGATAGTTGTTTGCCCATGTTCCAAGGCAGAAGGTTTGCACTATCCTTTCTACAATTTTCATTGTTGTCTGGATGGTTGAGAGCAAAGTAAAGGCTTCAGACATATGATCTCTCATCTCAAGAGGATACATATGTCCAGTGACAAACAACAATAATGTATTACGGGAATCCCTTCAACATGATTGTGATTTATTTTATTCTTTAGAAGAGAATTCACATTTTCTTTGAATAGTGGCTATGCAATAGTGTACGAAGATACTAGAAGACAATCGTCCTTGTCATTATTTCGATGGCCTTGTCAGAGTCACTGATGAGACAAGATTCATCAGGACACACATTTTTGGCATCCTAAAGTCTCTTCCAAAGACACATGAGTTTTTGGATGCAAGGGATAATTTGGTCCTAGATGTTGAGATTCTTGATCATGTTTTCAAAACACCTATCACTGCTATGAAGATCACCCTACACAGTTTTCATATTACATTCTCTTAGGTTGACGACAACTCTTTACAAATTAGTAGTTGAACTAGTGTCAATATCTACTTGGGTTAGATTTTTGCTTCTTCCACATTATACACTACAAGTTTTCAGACCTATCAAATATGACAATAGGTCAGGCAACATGAAGTCACTACAATGACATTAGATTTTAAGCTCACTTACTACTTGGTGACAGACACATGGTATTGCCACGTTAGTATGTAACATGTTGGATTCTTCTACTCATGAGTTTATGGGCCATGATCGGAATAACCCAAAGGAGGAAGATAAAAAGGCCAATCCTAACATTAGGCAATGTCTCCGTAAGGTTGCAGATGGTCATTTTATAGAAGCTATCAAAGTCTTGTGCTCATAAGGAGAAACTCCATATTATGTCGATACCTTGAAGGCTTTGAAAGATAAACACCCATACTAGTCGCCTCTTTTCATTCCTATTTCTTTGTTTTTTAAAGCCCCTTATAGTAGATGTTGACAATATTCTCCATTGTATCAAATCATTTTCTAAGGGGACTTCCTGTGGCAAACACATCTTCAATGATATGTGTGGAGAGAGGTCTCCTATGGCCATATATCTCCTACATGCCATCATTCTAGTTGTCAACTTATAGCTAGGTGGAGGTGTCCTTTGAGTTTGGTAGAGTTTGTAGCTTCAACACCTCTTACATTGCTTCTAAATCCTGACAATGAGATACATCTGATTGTGGGCACTGAAGGCACCTGGTATCTAAAGTTTCCATGATAGGAGTGGGAAAAGATATGGCCAAATATCTCAATGATTTTTAGTTTGGAGTTGGCATATTTGGCAATGAAAAAGCAATTTTTCACAACACTAACACAGTCTTAACTGAGAGACATGAACACAAGACTCTTTCTATGCCTATATTTTATTTCTCAAATGCTTTTAATATTGTGGATAGACCATCGTTACTTCTCGAGGTGAGGGAAAGATTCCCGTTGATTTCTTTTTGGATGGAGTTCTTGTATGGTCAAGCATCAAGGTTCTACATTGGGGATGAACATATTTGGTCAGCTATAGGACTGCAACAAGGAGACCCTCTACGGCTTCCTCTTTTCTCCCTTGTATTACATCCACTTATTCATGAGATTAGAAACAACTATAAGTTTCCCATCCATGCTTGGTATCTTTATGATGGTACTATCATTGGAGACTCTGAAGAGGTGGTCAAGGTGATTCATATCATTCACTAGACTGGACTAGGTTTGGGTCTTGTCTTGAATATCCATAAAATTGATTTTTTTTTGGCCTACATGTGATGGTATGAAGTTTTGCAAGAGGTTGTTGCCTTTTGACATTGAGAGACATTTTTTTGGAGTGAATCTACTTGGAGGAGCAGTGAGTAGGGACAAATGCTTTATTGAGGGGCTATCCATGAGGAGAGCTACCAAAAGCTGGTGAGATGATAAATCTTCTTTTGTAATTGGGTAATCCACATAGTGAGATCCTTTTTCTATGTTCATGTATGGGTATTTCCAAGCTATGTTTGTCTTACACACATGTCAACCTGCATACATGGAGGATGCTACAACATTGTTCAACAAGAGTTTATGAAGATCTATTGAAGATGTTGTAGTTTGTGGAGGTTCTTTTTTGGGAACCTTCAATGGAGGATTGCTTCACTTCCCATTCATATTGGCATCTTGGGGCTTTACTTGGTGATAAAAGCTTCCTATAAGATTTTACAGCCTCCAAGATCCGATCTTGCGTGCTTCAAGATCATATTTTGTGAGGCAGTAGGATTTGAGGTATGGTGAAACATACCGGATCTTGGACCCTACCCTAGAACTGTGACCTTTTGGGTTTGACCAAACAAGGTTGAAGTTAGAGTGATGCTAATAATAAAATGTATGAATAATGCAATCTAATATGTCATATAATTTATTTGGAGATAATAAGATGATAAAGAACTTAATTGGTTAAGTAATTAAGATAATGGGCCACAAGGCATATCTCATAAAAGTAAATCCCAAAAGTGAAAAATAAGTTTAATTTCATGTGCCTTGGGTCACGATTACCTTGGGATTCAAGTTCCAAATTATTCACATGATAATAATTCATTTAATTCAAATTAGAAAAGAAGATGTGAGTTTTCCCTAAAAATATCAAATAAAATAATATATGACTCCAAAAGAGGAAAATAATCTTATATTCGTAATCTACATAATAAATATAACCTTTGGGTGAATTTTCATCCAATTTGGAGAAAGTTTGCTTAAAAGGTGAAATCAGGAGAGAGAAAGTGTGTAGAAGCTTCAAAATATTAAATAAATATTCAAACAAGTCCAATATGTAAAATTGATAGCAAATTCGTATCCAACCCATTAAATATGACTTGTGGGTCAAGTTTTATAATTTTTGGATAATCCTAATGCCATTAATGGAGGAGGAAAGAGAAAATATTAATTGATTTATTTGACACATTAAAAGTTCTCAAAAGGCAAATCTAATTTTATATTCAGAATATACATGCTTTAATTAGCCTCTGTGTAAAATTTTACCTAATTTGGAGTTTGTTTGCACCCTCAAAAGAGGAAAGAGAAAAAGGAAGATAATTAATGTATCACTTTAATCGATTTCTTTGTCTAACTATAATTTCTGATCTACATAATGTCACGCATGATCTGGTCATTGATTCCTGGTTGGACGACTCACGTGCGTATCCTACCTTGAGTCATATTTGGCAACAGGCCGCCTATATCTGTGTGTAGAATTTTGCGGATTTCTTGCTCCATAGTCCATCTCTCTTCGAGATTTTTCTTTCTTTAGATTTTTGGTGAAGTTCCGAATACAACGAGCCCTTACTCATATGGTTTCATAGTGTTTTTGGAAAATGCCCAAATCCTTGCTACCCAAGCTTTGCGACCGCCTACCTTCTCGCCATCTCTCCCTTCCTCGCCTATATATATCTTAACCCCAAGCTTCCCTAAACCCATTGTGACTTATATTTGCACTAAATTGGTTGCTTGGTCGTGAATTGGGCTGCCGACGTACGAGGATCGGTACCAACTTTGCGGTGCCACCTCCTCCCTCCTCCGTAAATCTTTGGCCAAATCGGTGGCTTTGGTGAGTTTTTCGCACCTTGTTCTTCGACTGTGTGGCTTTGGTTTTTCACTTGGTTGTGAAACTTGGATTCGCCTATTTTGACCGTGAGTTTCTGCTTCCTGCTCATAGCCTCGGTTGGATGAGTGAGGAAGAAGAATCCTTTGAGAGTTTTCCTCGTTCTGCCCTCTTCTTCACCGTTCCTTAGTTTTTTCGACAATGGGCATAATGGTCTTTTAGCCACGTTTGCTTTGTTTGGGCGAGGTCAAAGAAGACCATTGACCTACTGACCAGGAGGCCATTGATCGGTCCAAGTCAACATGGCATGGCCCGCTCTCTCTCCCTCTCTCTCGCATCTTCTTGCCTATGTGGTTTTATCAGATTTTCTGATTGGGTGGTTTTGTAAAATCCGTAACAAATAATCTATAGCTCAGAAAAATAAACTAAAATATGTTCTGAAATCACAAAAATCTAAGCTAACCAATAGTACTAATCTTATTGCCCTTATCTGATGTTAATAATATGTGGTTTTTCATGGTTTAAATCATAATGGATAATAACATATAAAAATCATAACTAATTATATATAAGTCAGAAAAATATAATAAAATATGTTTTGGAGTCATAATAACCTAATCTAATAAGTGGCACAATTTTCGTAACCTAATTCACATAATAATAAAAGGGTAGTTTTTAGGGTTTTGTATATTAATGGAAACCTAACCCTAATTCCACATATATGCCTAATAGGTTCTTTGGATGCCTAGGCTTGGACCTAGATGTGACTTTGGATCATTTTCCTCTGAAGTTGAGGTATGTTGTATCCCCTATTCCTCTATATTGAGAAATTCACCTATCTTATCATTCTTTTGACTTTGGCCTACACATATGTCTATTCTCTTGATATCACAGTTCGTGTGAACTATCTTGCTTGTTATGGACTTGGATATTCTCTTGATATCTTTTCCTTATGCCTTGGTGCATGTTGTACCTTTGATATTATATGACCACTGTGATGTGGAAGTTTACTTGGTGATAT
Organism: Alisma plantago-aquatica; assembly: GCA_963693085.1. Classification (NCBI taxonomy): domain Eukaryota; kingdom Viridiplantae; phylum Streptophyta; class Magnoliopsida; order Alismatales; family Alismataceae; genus Alisma; species Alisma plantago-aquatica. The sequence continues at coordinate 524,890,686 of OY856415.1, forward strand.
ATGCCCACTTTGAAGTGGATTTGTTTATATGATTGAGTTGTCCATTGTGTGATGGAAACATTATTTATTCTGACTATACTCTCTACTTTCCTCTACATTATACATGCTATGTGATTCAGTAGCACTAGAGTAGTGTAAATTGCATTGGTTTTGTTTATAGAAGATGTGATATTTCCTGCTCTTTTTGGGATGGCAATGAACCTCATACCCAGGGCAAGATGTGTGATTCTTGGCCCGTGTCTTTATATATATTTAGGAGATTGGCAGTATTCCTTTCTCTATCATGTTTCAACTTTATGAGGGTTGGCCGCCAATTGTGTTTATATTGTTCTAGGGCTATGTTTATCTCACATGCATGCAGGATATTGATTATGGGGTGTGTGCCCTACTTGTGCTTCATTTCCCACCATCATAGTTGATGTATATATGGCACACTCTTTTTATGTTGTTTTATGGCAAGTATCCCTTTTGTTGTGATTTTTTCTCTTGATACCCATTTGGGTGGTACTTATCTCTTGCATGGGAAGCCATTTATTTTGATGTCCCTTAATCTTTATAAATTGCTCAATTTTCTTTTTAGTATGCACATACCAGCCTTTGTTGATATCTCCTATTGTTTCTCTTTTACTGGGGTATGCTTCCAACCCTAGGTTGAGGACATGGATGGTTTGACATGTGGACCTGGACTTAGATTGTGAAGTTAAAGCTTGGAGACAATCTTGAGGTGATTTAGATTTCCTCTACATGGATCCTTATGAAGTAAGTTTAAGATGTTCCCTTTGTTTCATAATTGAATATAGTCATGTTTTATTCTGCTTCTATACTTTGGTCTTTTGTTACCATTATATAAAGATTTGAAAATTTTACACCCACTCCAACATACCTTCTGAGTGTGTTTGGACTGGAGGTTTTATTGTTCTAATTTTTAGTAAGAGAGGTGGTTTCACTTCTTTACAACATGGTATCAGAGCCCATGGTAGTCAGAATCGACTATTTCAATTTTGTCTCCCTTTAGAACCCTTGACTTAGTTAGTTACCTTTAAGTGAGATGTTGACCCTAGATTTGATCAATGATGATCTTCTTATGCAATAAGGCTCAGTTTGAGGATGAGATTAAGAAGTCTTAATATGAAAAAGTTGTGACTTGTTTTTCACATTGAGTTTTGGCCAACTATTTGTTTTCACCTCGCAATGATTCTTATCTCCAAATATTATTTTCATACTACTATACGTATAAAAAATTTCTCTGGTTTGTCGATGTTTTCTTGAACTAAGTCACAATGAAGAGAAAATATAGTTTGAGTAGAATCTAACCCTAGTTTTGTGACTAGGATTGATATAATGGTGTAGTTGACCTACCATATGACTTTTTGGATATTCGTGTAGGGTTGATAGGTTAGCTACACAAAGACATAAAGCTCAACCCTAGTTGGTTTTGACTTTTAGTTGGGTACATGAAAAATATAAATCTCTAAAACTTTCACAACTAAGAGATGTGGGTAGCTCTAAAAAGTTGTTTAGTTTGACTTGTTAGGTTGAACCCTTAAGGGGTGGAGAATAGTTGGTTGTTGATATTTGGATCAATAGATTTCGAGGACGAAGTCCTATTTAAGGGGTGGAGTGTTGTAACATATCAGATCTTGGACCCTACCCTAGAACTGTGACCTTTTGGTTTTAACTGAATAAGGTTGAAGTTAGAGTGATCCTAATAATAAAATGTATGAATCATGCAATCTAATATGTCATATAATTTATTTAGAGATAATAAGATGATAAAGAACTTAATTGGTTAAGTAATTAAGATAAAGGGCCACTAATGGGCCACAAGGCATATCTCATAAAAGTAAATCCCAAAAGTGAAAAATAAGTTTAATTTCATGTTCCTTGGGTCATGATTACCTTGGGATTCAAGTTTCACATTATTCACATGATAATAATTCATTTAATTCAAATTAGAAAAGAAGATGTGATTTTTCCCTAAAAATATCAAATAAAATAATATATGACTCCAAAAGAGGAAAATAATCTTATATTCGTAATCTACATAATAAATATAGCCTTTGGGTGAATTTTCATCCAATTTGGAGAAAGTTTACTTAAAAGGTGAAATCAGGAGAGAGAAAGTGTGTAGAAGATTCAAAATATTAAATAAATATTCAAACAAGTCCAATATGTAAAATTGATGGCAAATTCGTATCCAACCCATTAAATATGACTTGTGGGTCAAGTTTAACAATTTTTGGATAATCCTAATGCCATTAATGGAGGAGGAAAGAGAAAATATTAATTGATTTATTTGACACAATAAAAGTTCTCAAAAGGCAAATCTAATTTTATATTTAGAATCTACATGCTTTAATTAGCCTCTGTATAAAATTTTACCTAATTTGGAGTTTGTTTGCACCCTCAAAAGAGGAAAGAGAAAAAGGAAGATAATTAATGTATCACTTTAATCGATTTCTTTGTCTAACTATAATTTCTGATTTACATAATGTCACACATGATCTGGTCATTGATTCCTGATCGAATGACTCACGTGCGTCTCCTACCTTGAGTCGTATTTGGCAAAGGCCGCCTATATTTGTGTGTAGAATTTTGCAGATTTCTTGCTCCATAGTCCATCTCTCTTCGAGAATTTTCTTTCTTTAGATTTTTGGTGAAGTTCCGAATACAACGAGCCCTTACTCATATGGTTTCATAGTGTTTTTGGAAAATGCCCAAATCCTTGCTACCCAAGCTTTGCGGCCGCCTACCTTCTCGCCATCTCTCCCTTCCCCGCCTATATATATCTTAACCCCAAGCTTCCCTAAACCCATTGTGACTTATATCTGGACTCAATTGGTTGCTTGGTCGTGAATTGGGCTGCTGATGTACGAGGATTGGTACCAACTTTGCGGTGCCACCTGCTCCCTCCTCCGCACATCTTTGGCCGAATTGGTGGCTTTGGTGAGTTTTTCGCACCTTGTTCTTCGACTGTGTGGCTTTGGCTTTTCACTTGGTTGTGAAACTTGGATTCGCCTATTTTGACCGTGAGTTTCTGCTTCCTGCTCGCGGCCATGGCTGGCTGAGCGAGGGAGAAGAACCCTTTGAGTGTTTTCCTCGTAATGCCCTCTTCTTCATTGTTCCTTAGTTTTTTTGACAATGGGCATACTGGTCTTTGAGCCACGTTTCCTTTGTCTGGGCGAGGTCAAAGTAGACCATTGACCCACTGACCAGGAGGACATTGATTGGTCCAAGTCAACATGGCATGGCCCGCTCTCTCCCTCTCTCTCGCAGCTTCTTGCCTATGTGGCTTTATCGGATTTTCTGATTGGGTGGTTTTGTAGAATCCGTAACAAATAATCTATAGCTCAGAAAAATAAACTAAAATATGTTCTGAAATCACAAAAATCTAATCTATCCAACAATACTAATCTTATTTCCCTTATCTGATGTTAATAATATGTGGTTTTTCATGGTTTAAATCATAATGGATAATAACATATAAAAATCATAACTAATTATATATAAGTCAGAAAAATATAATAAAATATGTTTTGGAGTCGTAATAACCTAATCTAATAAGTGGCACAATTTTCGTAACCTAATTAACATAATAATAAAAGGGTAGTTTTTAGGGTTTTGTATATTAATGAAAACCTAACCCTAATTCCACATATATGCCTAATAGGTTCTTTAGATGCCTAGGCTTGGACCTAGATGTGACTTTGGATCATTTAACTCTGAAGTTGAGGTATGTTGTATCCCCTATTCCTCTATATTGAGCAATTCACCTATCTTATCATTCTTTTGACTTTGGCCTACACATATGTCTATTCTCTTGACATCATGGTTCGTGTGAACTATCTTGCTTGTTATGGGCTTGGATATTCTCTTGATATCTTTTCCTTATGCCTTAGTGCATGTTGGACCTTTGATATTATATGCCCACTGTGATGTGGAAGTTTACTTGGTGATATATGCCCACTTTGAAGTGGATTTGTTTATATGTTTGAGTTGTCCATTGTGTGATGGCAACATTATTTATTCTGACTATACTCTCTACTTGCCTCTACATTATACATGCTATGTGATTTAGTAGCACTAGAGTAGTGTAAATTGCATTGGTTTTGTTTATAGAAGATGTGATATTTCCTACTCTTTTTGGGATGGCAAGGAACCTCATACCCAGGGCAAGATGTGTGATTCTTGGCCCGTGTCTTTATATATATTTGGGAGATTGGCAGTATTCCTTTCTCTATCGGGTTTCAACTTTCTGAGGGTTGGCCGCCAATTGTGTTTATATTGTTCTAGGGCTATGTTTATCTCACATGCATGCATGATAGTGATTATGGGGCATGTGCCCTACTTGTGCTTCATTTCCCCCCATGGTAGTGGATGTATATATGGCACACTCTTTTTATGTTGTTTTATGGCAAGTATCCCTTTTGTTGTGATCTTTTCTCTTGATACCCATTTGGGTGGTACTTATCTCTTGCATGGGAAGCATTTTATTTTGATGTCCCTTAATCTTTATAAATTGCTCAATTTTCTTTTTAGTATGCACATACCAGCCTTTGCTGATATCTCCTATTGTTTCTCTTTTATTGGGGTATGCTTCCAACCCTAGGTGGAGGACATGGATGGTTTGACATGTGGACCCGGACTTATATTGTGAAGTTAAAGCTTGGAGACAATCTTGAGGTGGTTTAGATTTCCTCTACATGGATCCTTATGAAGTAAGTTTAAGATGTTCCCTTTGTTTCATAATTGAATATAGTCATGTTTTTATTCCGCTGCTATACTTTGGTCTTTTGTTACCATTATATAAAGATTTGAAAATTTACACCCACTCCAACATACCTTCTGAGTGTGTTTGGACTGGAGGTTTTATTGTTCAAATTTTTAGTAAGAGAGGTGGTTTCACTTCTTTACATATGGAGTTTGATTTTGATAGTTTTTTAGATTGTCTTTGTCTAACTATTCCAACTTTCGACCTTAGTGGTTTTGCCAACAAGGACACCGTCCCCCACAGAGCCCAAAATTCTTTGACGAGTGCCCTTTTTAGCAAAATTATTAAGGACATGGAAGTTAATTTTGAGACAACCATTAGACAAAAAGTAGTATTTGGGTTTCTACAAGCTAACCATGCTTAAGATTTTCTCTTTACTATTCCTATTGATGTATTATGCTTGCATATGTCATCAGTGGAGTATCATACTATCCTCATGTACCATATCATGATTTATTTGTTTCCTGCTGATGAGATTTGTCCATTTTTCATAAGGCTTGTTTGGAAACTTTTGGGAAATATGCAATTCATTGTAGAGAGCTACCTAGCTTCAAGTACATGATCTTGTTCGAGATGTGCTCTATGACGTACTGTGACATGCATGAATTACTTCTAAGAAAGAGGCACCTATTAGCTTTTTGACTAATCTACTAGATGGGAGATCAACACTTAGACCAGATGATATCTTAATTTTTGGATGGGTCGGAGGAAAGCATGCATGTATGGATCTAAAAGGGGTTTCTGTTCTTGTGGGCCTGAGTGATGGAGCATTTACTGTAGGACAAGATGCTCTCAAAGTTGCCTCTGCCAAAGTAGCCAAGCATGAGAAAGCGTGTGTCGCAAACAACACATTTGTATACCTTTTGGATCTACACTTTTGGTTTCTTAGCACTAGAGGCTATGGAACTTCTCAATAGGGTTCAAAATATTATGCATAGTTACATCATGAACCCCAAGTCTATGGATGTAGTATTTCAGAGGATTGGTTTTGCTATTCAGAAAGGATTGACGACGTATCTTATTGCCCACCTTCCTTCCATCTCGATGTAATTCTTTTCTTCTTCATGTTATTTATTAAATTATTTGAAATTAAAGGAAGGTATCAAATTAATAATATTTTCACAAGCTATTACCCAATGGCCCTTAAAACACAAACATTTCACACATTAATGTTTATTTTGATAGAACAAGTATTTGTGCATGTTTAATATTTCAAAAAGTGATTAAGCTGCTCTCTAGTGGTGCTAAACTCCTCATAAACTTTTTCTTAAGAATTGGTATTTTTCAAATGCTATTAGTCTTCATGTACATAATATCTTTATTCTACCTTTCATCTAATGAACATTGAAAATGAAAAAATGGAAAGGAAGGTTGAAAAAGAAGATCAATGAAGATCCTTTGATCCAAATGAAAGAGAGGATGTCCTTCAGACCTAAGAGAGAATAATTAACAAAGACACCTAAGTAAGCATAATTGACTTACCTAATTGTACAAGTTCTAGGGAGATATGTTGGTATACATGCCCTCAAAGGCAACTAAGGGATGATGGCTATAGAGACATTTATACTTTTTATTTGATTAATATATGAAACTTTATATTACTTATTCACATTTAATTACTACAATATTAATGTACATAATAGATGTCATTAGAATAATTGATTCAAAACCATGGGACTTCAAGTATATGACTTGAAAATGAGATTCTAACGGATGATAAAATGATATTTCTAAATATTTCTAGGCAAGGTTTTTCTTGATTGGACAGATATGGTACAAGTGACACTTGTATGTATGGTGATTGATGACTATATCTCATGGGTCATAGATATTGGATACCAAGTCAGACACACATGTACTTGTTAGAGTACCTACAATGGAAAAAAAATGCCTTGAGAGTGGTTCATGAACCATTATATGATAGTCACAATCAGCTCTCAAATGCAATGATGTTGTTTTGGTCCTTCAACCTAAAGTCACTACAATGTCATGTGACATTTGTCATGCTTTGACACTTTCCAACATGATCTTAAAGAAGGTTTCCATAAAGGTAGTGATTGGGTGTGATGAGAATCATGCTATGCATTGTGACTGATGAAAAGGAATTTGTCCCTCCCATATAACAAGAGTGATATCCAAGGCCTCTTGTTAAGTGAGACTAGAGAAATGCATGGCCATGCTCATGTGAGTCAGTATGTGATACCAAGTTCATATGCATTATTCTAGTCTACTTGCAGATCAAGGAACTTAGATTGAACGCAATGAGGATGACATGTCCATGCATCTAGTTCAATCTAGATATATTTGACAAAAGGATTATACAACATGGTAACACTGATCGTTGATGGTTTAGTCTTGTCCAACTACCTACTACTTTGGTTGCAATGATGTGTGTCTAGACACTAACCATTGCTCATGCATCATAATATTGATTAGTTCCATTTCCAACATAGTATGGTGTCTACAGGGTCACACACAACACAAAAGCTTGAAGAAAGGTTAAATTGGACCTAATTGTAAACTTTATAATAAATCTAAAGACCTAAAAGTATGTTTCAAGGACTTGAAAAAATACTTGATTAGTGAATCCATTTCCAACATAGTGTGGTGCCTACACAGTCACACACAAAGAGATACGTGAAGAAAGGTTTATTTAGACCTTATTGTAATTATTACAATAAATTTAGGCACCTAAATGTAACTTTTGAGGACCTGAATAAAATATGGTTCCAGACTAAGAAAATAGTTTCCATAAGATAGGGACACATCCCTTATAGAAGAGGGAAGTCAGCAAACACTAGGCCTAGTAGAATGTTGCATTCCACGGACCTGGTGAGTGGAAGAACTTGTCATTCTGTGATGGAGTCCATAACCTAGCCAAATAGGTTATGGGAAACCCTAACCTCTCCACTACCCTATGTATATGATATGAGAGGATGCCATCATGGCACACTATCATATCTTTTTATTGTTGCCTCTACAGTTTGAGAATCCCTGAGAGTAACTTAGAGAGAGAAAGAGAGACATAGAAAGGAATAGACTAGAAACTTTGATCATCCTTGATGACTCATGTGGACACCATGGAGATGAGTTCACAAAGAAAATTTGTTATGGATGAGAAGCTTCACTGTCAGTATGCAAATTGACGAGAAGGTCCTCATTGTAGAATAATGTGTTCTACAGACAACGCTAACTTTTGAGCCGCAGATTCTGCCACAGGCGCTCAACAACAGAATGGTGCATTCTGCCAAAGGTGACATCATGGTCACATCTGGGGTCAATATATCCAGATCCATGACCTTAGAATCTGTGCCACTCATCAAAGGAACCTGACGTTCTTCCACAAGCATCCATTCATGGATTTTTGACATCCACCACATAAAACCCAATCTGGTACACACATCCCAAGCTGATTTTGAGAGTGCCAAAGACACCAAAAATGAGTTTTGATTTTTGATCAAATGAGATTAGAAAGAGATATAGATTTGAGGGTCTAGACCTACACCTAACAATTCTAGTTTGATCATTGGACCTTCTTCCACTATAAGATAACAAATTTGTAAACCTTAATATATTATTTTTGCGTAAGATGATTGATGCTCGTAGGTTTCTTATAAAAATTTATTTTGCTGCATTTTTTGCTCCTAAGAACTCAATATTAGATTATTCCACTTCAATCTCCTCCAAAACCCTAATTCTTCCTCTTTCTTTATGAATTCAGAGTTTTGGATGGTTAGACAAATAAGTAGTGGTTATTAGGTTGTTTAGTCTCAATATAAAAAATATTTGCATATTCAAATTTAACCTCATTTGACTCTTTTTTTATTTTTTTGGTTGTATGATTGACCAAAAAAACAATTTAGCTGACCTTACAAATGTATCATTACTAAACTATGATCAATTGAGTCATTTATTCACAATCACAATCATATTAAGTTTCCAAAACATTAGTCAAGTGTATCTAATCTGAAGCAGTTTGGTCGACTATGTTAAATACTAAGAGTGAATTATACTTTATTTCATGACTTAAAATTATTAATATTTTACATTTTGTATTCATGAATTTTTATGTAATTTTAGTTAAGTTTCCATGTTATACATCTTACTTATATTCATAAATTATGTCAAAATAAGGGCTTCATTAATGTTCAAGACCGTGTATTTTAAATAAAATCCAACTAGGGTTTGACCTTACAAAACCATGACTAATTTCAACAAAAGATGTTTGGTATATTTTATAAAGTCAAAATAATTTATTTAAACTGCAACTACTTAATCAGTTTCAAGTATACGATAATAAGTAAAATATTTGATTGCCAATTAAACACTGATTACTTAGCTAATATGAAACTTATCATTACAATATGCATCCCTAATATAGTTTTGACTTCCAAAATTGGATTTCTTTAGTATATATATGTATATATCATACAAGCCATTTGTTTGACATGAACACTCATAAAAATGAGGATAATAGTATTACAATTTGTGACTTGACAATTCTTTGTGAGTGGAAGACCAAGAAAAAAGGGTGATTGTGGGGGCACATTGAAGGTTTTGCCCAAGTTTAAATTGTCATACAAACCCTCTAGAAATGGAACAAAATAATGCTACAATATACCATGATGAAAAGTATCATGTCTTTGTCTCACATTCTCTCTCTGTCATTGCAAATTAATTTTACTTATTTTTTTAGCAAAAAAACCACTTAATGAAGGACAAGAAATAATGGTTTAGTTAAAGGTTGTAAGATTTTGTCGTTCACCTTACAGTTGGCTTTTAATACTTATTTACCTCTAATTCATTATACAATTGATGGAAGAACCTAGATGGTATAAACTTGGACAACAATGATGAAAATCAACCTACCGCATGCAAGTTTTGTGATCCATCCTTTGACGTATTGATTGTGGGTCATCAAAACTGGTAGTATAGGAGGCTTCCTATACTTATTGTATAGGACAACCAATGATAACGCTAAAAACCCAACCCATAAAAAAACTAATAGAGAGAGAAATTATATTTTCAACATTAAAATGAATTCTTTAATACTATAAAAATTATGATTGGTCTCCTACCATTTTTCTATAGGAGGCCTCCTATAGGATAGGCGTCCGTGGGTCGTAGCTAGTAATTATAGGCATGATTAGGTTCCTCTAGTCGTTGGTCATCCTACCATTTTTGATTTCTAGAGTATAGGACAAGGAATTTCTAACTAGATCTAGTTGTTGCTCTGGCCTTTTCTTGGGTGTTCATTAGACATCACTGTTTTCTTTATGAATGGTGGAACAAGTGTGATTTACATAAAAGGTGTTCACTTAATCCCTCAAAACATATTATTATATTCCTACCTTCATCAAATTTTCCCAAAGCCTCTCACAATGACTGCTTTTTTGGTTGATTGTGCTTATACTATGTGGCCAGTCCAAAACTTGTAATTCTTGTCATTATACACACAAGCCACAGAAACTTTGAAACTGTATTCAACTTAAATGCAATAATGCTACTAACGTTCAACACTTCTATGTAACCGAGAAAATGGAATCTTAAAGATAATGCAATTCAGCCATTCTCGTTAGATAACAGAAGGTAGCACCAATAAATTTACATATGGCTTGAAGTTTAGTTTCTTCTGAAGAAAATACAAATACGTCCTTGAATGAGGGTACATCTCCTTTGGTACGAATAGAAAGAAGCATGGGCTATTGTCATCACAAAAATTAATATTGGGACCTCAATGATAAAGTTAGAGGTAAGAAAACTTAGAAATAAAAAGAAGAGGTCACAGTGATATCTATTTATCTACTATTGGAAACCCAACCTAAAACACCACAGTTACCAATTGAACAAAATGGCAAGTGCATCTAACTGAGGAGGGATGTCATATAATTAAAACCACTACTAATAGGAATATCAAAATAGTTGCCGAGGGGATCCGGCCGGTTGTAGCGCGGATGGTTCGGAACGGCTTGACCCCCCCCCCAGGAGTCCCGGGTTCGATACCTCCCATAGCGCAACCGTATTTATCATCCTCTTGGGTCATCCGGGCTCTGGCACCTGTTTGGAGGGGGGGCTTCGGCCCTACAGATCCAAAAAAAAAAAAAATAGTTGCCGAGGGTGCCACAGCCCGCGCTCCCCCCTCTGCTCCTTGAAGGGTCCAATCAGGCTCTATGATCCTCCCATGTTGGGAATCTCTGATCCTGCCATGTCAGCAGAAGTCTCTGATCCCTCCACGCTTAGACAACTGGGAGGTATGACAAATCCGGATGTAATTCCTCCGGCATGATTGCAGTAGCTTTGTGCCTTAGAGTTGCCATATGTGAGTTTGATATCCTGGAGGTTGATGCCGCTGCAAGGGTTGCTGGGGCTACAATCAAATTTCACCGCCACAGGAGTTGCAGACGAGCCTTGGATGTCATTGTACGTGACATGGCTGATCTTGACGCCAGAGTTCTGTATATTCATATATATGGTAATTGATCAATTATAGGAATGACAGTATTTTGCAGTTGCGATTCATGCATGTCGTGAAATCGACTTCGAGAGAGGCTGGTTCAAGTTAGAGACAAAGATCGACTTACTTCATTAGGGCATGTGCTGCCATTAGGGCAGTAGTACTGGGTGATGATGATGGGATACTTCACGTCCTGCATGATAGCGTGCTGGAACACAACTCCATCGACGAATCCTTGGTTGGGACTACCCCAAGTCTTGATCCTAACGCCGTTCTCCGTGCCTTTGAATGTCACCGTCGTCACTGTCACGTTCCGGACGCCTGCCTCGTGGACATCCTTCCCGAGGCTGCCGATGCTTATTCCATGACCTGGTCCACAGTTGACTCCTTCGATCCACAGTCCGGTCGTTCCGGGACCGACGGAGATGCAATCGTCTCCAGTCCCGATGCTGCCGCCGCTAATGGTGACGTCTGTCGATTCCTGGACATGGATGCCGTCAGTATTGGGGCTGTCCCACGGGGCGTTGATGTGGGTATCTTGAATATGCACTCCGTTGCACTGGGATCTGATGTCAATATGATACAACTTGCTGTTGATAGAGGTCAGCCCACCGATGAATACGTTGTCCGAGTTTGTGATCACCAGAGACTGTTGGCATGGATTTTGAGCAATTCGTTCCTATAACTAATCTTTATGTTCTAATTCATATTAACCAGTTTTATCAAATAAACTATATATATAAAGATCTTCACTCACCGAGGAACCAACTGGACAAATATTTTCGGCAGATTTGCACTTCCAGAGGCTGTCTCCCTGGCCATCAATGGTCCCTCCAACGATAGACAGCCCATTGACTTGATCAAACAGCAGCCACTCCTTTCCAAGTCCTCCGTACTCCGATGGAGCGACGAGAACCCCATCTATCTTAACCGTGACTCTGCTTCTGCAAGGTCCGCTGAAGGTGGCGCTTTGACCAACTAAGAATCGTCCTGGCGGCACGTAAACGGTTGCCTCCAGGCCAGAACTGCACGCTGCCGACCACGCCGATAGCAACCCCTTTGTGGAGTCACTCTGCTCATTAGGCGTTGCCCCATAGTTCACGATACTAAAGGTGGACATGGCCCCATCGGCACTAATCTGAATTGGGCAGTGCCACGCGAGGAGGCAGAAGCTAAGAAGCATATACATTTCCAGTTGCATGCTCATTGTGGGATCTAGCGCAGGAACAAGTACTAGGAAGTGCAATGCAGAAAATGACTCTTGCGTCGGTGAGTTGGTGTTCTAATTTGGGTTGCTCCAGAGGAAAGCAATATATATAGTGTCCATTTCATCAGGTAAAGTCTTAAACGCCCCCACACTCACGCTTATTAATTCGTAATCACTCATTTCACTGGCACCTCACACTCCCTAAATTTGTAGTTGTTTTTATGATTATTTTGTGTTTCCCAGATCATAGAAAATCTTGATGCATTGATATTAACACAATATTATGAAGCAACATAATTCTAATTATTTTCACAATCTACCATTCTCAATTAATGAGTGTAATTCATGCTTGTTTTTCTATGTGTGCAGTGTATAACATACATAATAAAAAAGATGATACTTGTTAATGGTGAGATGAAGAGAGGTCAAGTCCTATCACAACAAGAGAGTCCAATCTTATCACAATCACTAAGAGAGCCTTTAGATGTTGCTATAAACCTCTCCTTCTAGGTGCTCCATCTGGGTATCGAACATGCAACATGTAGTTACAAATAAAAATATGCATATATATGCGCCATTTCTAACTTACACATTATAATATCAAATAAAAAAACATTATTGATGTCGGAATTGGAAACAATTAAAGTATCATGAAAGTCAACTCTACGCTTTACAAGTAGAATTTGTAATTGTAACGAAAACAATTGTTTGATAGTACATACATCAAATATGAAAGCATGTTAAATAGTTGTGTACAAAAAACGTACAAGGTCATGATCATTGATATCACCATAGAGCCGTGTAGACATCCAAGAAACATGCACAATACATATATAAATATTAATAAAATAGAAAATAATCCGTGTGTTTGGTGATTATACTCCCAACCATTGATTTTTGCTCCCATGGGAAATAGATAGAATGTTGGCGCTTTGAAAATGGACTATTAAGAATTTCTTGCCTAATTTCATCCACACAAGATCATGAGATCATGTGTGTTACATAGTAATGTGCATGCTCTTGTACCATTCTTTAACCAAAATTCTACTGCCATAATTTACTGATCTTCACCCCTATGGCGCATAGACCACCTGATTTTATAGGAAAGAAAACATCACTTGTCACATATCCCATAGTAATAGTGAGCTATGTATCATCCTACTTGTTTCGTTTTCTCTTAACCAAATCCCACCATCTTATGTTATATACTCCTTAACCAAGTGACTTCAATTTTTCATTAAGATTTCTCCCTTATTTCATCCATCTCATTTTTCACAAATCTATAACCAAACATATGTATCGTTAAGAGTTGCTAGAAAAGCTCGGAACCTAATATATTCATAAAATATCCTATCATCATCCATAACATTTAAGTTTACACAAAGTCAAAATGAAAAGGTTATGTCATCACCGTTGTTGTTCTAACCTTAAGTTTATCACTATGAAGAGAATAAATGATTCCTTCACCATTTCACACAAAATATATAATTCTGTTTAACATCTTTCCTATCACACCATACAATGAGATTATATATGGAATTTATTATTACATACTTAAACTTCAACAACCCTTATCGATAGACAACTCTAAAGTCAAATGTGGAGTTTTTGTTGGAGGCTTTCCTCTCCACTCATATAAAGATAAATGAAGTTTTTCTTACAACAAGGACAAGTGTTGAAAGATGCACTTGTCCATCTCTCTAGCAAGGTAGATGAGATAGCTACTCATGCCAAGAAGCTTGAAAATTAGGTTGCACAACAAGAAACCTCATATTCTTTGAGAATAAATTTGAGTGACTTCCTAGTAAGATGGAAATAAAGCCTAAGAAAAGATGTAAGGCCTTACAACACAGGATCACTACAATCAACTTAATTCCACCATAAGAAGGAGTTGCTGAGATCATAGATTGTGAAGTAGATACAAAACAATGAAGGATAAAATTCTAATGAAACTGAACTCAAGGCAAGGAATTGAAGCCACATGTACCCATTCATCATGTGTTTTTTAATCAAAAGTCTGTAAAATAGTCTGTGAAGTTCCTAGAAATTATGAAGAAAGATTTTGTGAATCTTCCTTTAATTCATGTGAATGTTGAGACATCTTTGTAGGTTATGTGTTTAAGTATGAGATGATCAAGATTTATGAAGAATCGATGCCATCATCCCAAACACCATGCCTAAGAAGATTAGAGGCCCTGGTGTTGGTATGTATGCCCAGAGAGTCAGTCATACAATGATTGTAATGCATCATCATGTACTTGATTTGATAATAATAAAGGTAATTCCATCTATTGTGTTTTATTCAATTAAGAGATAATGATATAACATGATAGTTGTCTAATGAATGATGTTACTTGATGACATATGTCTTCAGGTTGAGAACCTAAACAATTAGATCATATGTATGTTAAGAGTACATACCTTCTTATTATGTCCCTAGATAGATATTATTGTGGAACTAAAATAAACGACAACAATACATAAAACTAGAATTGGTTGATTGATGACATAGTCTCATTAGCCATGATATTAGATATCAAGTCAAACACATAAGTACTTGTTAGAAATTAGTGTACCAGACAAACCCACCTTTAGAGTGATACACAAAACCATTAAATGGTAGTCAAAATCAACTCTAAAGTGATAGTGGTGATTGTGGTTCTTAGACCTGAAGTCACTACACTCATCACATGGATAAGATTTGACTTAGGTACCAAAGGGTTTAGGTAATCAACTTAAACAACACTGGTTGTCAGTCGACTTACTGGAGTATCCAATCGTCTGACTAGTTTGCCTATCGATCGACTAGAGTGTCCAATAGACCGACTGGATGACCAATAGGAATGGATCAAGCAATTGATGTTGATGTAATGACGTGCATAAATTATCATATAAAATCCAATATGTCTGCAAATAGAAAAACACGCCAATAAACTAACAGTATGTTCTAGTCAATTGAATGTTGTGACACCCGACCGACTAGTTGTCCAATCGACAGACTCGTGATCTGTAACAGTCATTAAACCATGAGAATTGACCCTTTGTATCCCTAGGGTTTGTGGAAACCCTTTCCCGTTCTCTTATAAAAGAGGGGGGGTGGCCAAGGCTCTCAACACTCTTGTATGAAAGACTCCTCATCTCATAGTTGTGGTAATGTGAGAGTCATATGAGTCTTACTCATAAAAGGGAGAGATAGCAAAAGAGAAAAAGTCAACGCTAGTACATTGACGAAATAAAGGGACAACTTCCTATCGCCGGCTCTAGAAGCATGATGTAGAGTTTTTTATGGTTCATGTGGACTACATAGAGGCATGGAGGTTGTTGCCACTATGCTAGGAGGATTTTGTCGATCACTGCCTATTGTTCTATAGTAGGAGGCTATCACCGACTACTGTCTAGGTGTAGCCTGAGAAATTAGCACAACTCTACAAAGATTATCATTAGACTTTCTCCAAGACCAGATGTATGCCTTGCACCCTCCTTCCTATTTCATAGTTGTTGACACTTTCTATTGATTATTGAGAATATAGTAAGAACATTTTTATTTCCACTATCATATCTGAATTGATATTTCCCTATAGTTGTATTAGAACAACATCAATATACTATATTGTGATCGATTTTGATTTTATCCTTTATTTCATAGCATACGATGAGAATATTTAAATGATTAATGTGCATATCCGATTAAAATCACATAGACTAGGGAATGACCCGTAGTGTGTGTGTGTGTGTGTGTTTGTGTGTGTGTGTGTGTGTGTGTGTGTGTGTATATATATATATATATATATATATATATATATGATACATATGTATGTTATATGTGTCACCTTAAAACGTCTTGGTTGTGGTTGTATGTGTGATTATGGCCAAATCCCTTGGATTATATATGTATTTATGTGTTTATTTTCTACCTCTTCTAAATTTAGTTTGTAAACTGATCCTTCCTCTTATTTATCCATATATAGATAGGATTAGTAGTAGTTTTAGTTTTGGAAAGATGGAGTGTTCTGAGTAGGTGAGCCAATCGACTGGAGAAGGGCAGCCGACCGAAGGAGCCAGTTGATGGACTGACAGAGGCCAATCGACCAACATGCGGTCCAACCGATCAAATGAGGGTCCAGTCGACCGATGAACATGTTTCCCAACACCATATTTTCCAATATAGGTTGCTACATGTGATGTATGACTTCAGGTGGATAACAGTTCTCTCTGGATCCAAAGCATTGCATTAGTGTGGCCATAACCATTACTCATATAATTTTGATTACATGTTTTGTTTGTGGATATAGTATGTATATGATACATATTATAAGTATGTGGTGATTGGATATGTATTTATATTTATAAATAAAATCCCTTAAATAAATATTAAGACTTAGATGCTTTCTATTAAGAAGCACACATGAAAAACTTGATCGACCAAGTGTAAACTATGCCAAATCATGATGCACTGTCCATGTCGTAGAAGAGTGATGATAGATACATAGGCTATGTCGTATCTTGTTGACTTTTAGTCCAAGCTTAACTAGGTGACCTTAATGAGTTTAAGTTCTTGGAAGAATTCATATGGGATATGGCAAGGAGTTGTGCATACCATCTATCTAAGAGTTGTATTGGATGCAATTGGCAAAAGTTTCCTATCTAAATAGTCATTTTGTGGGAGATCAACTGAAGCTAACTCATGACTCGATAAATACAATCTTGGACCACTACACAAGTATACGATGCAATTATATGAATCGATAGAGGATTACTAATTTGAACAAAATAGTGGGAGATATAATTAATCAAAGGCCTAATTGATATCATCGATATTATCAAATCAAATAAATTTTGACAAATGCAAATTTTCTTTTGCAGAAATAAATAGTAAACACATTCTTATTGTGATGGATCCATAAGAAAGACAAATTAAATGGGATCAACTTCCATGATTGGTTGAAGACTTTGAGAAACATTCTCATTCATGAGCACAATCTCTATATCCTTGAATCACCAGTTCTAGAGGATCCCTCAACCAAAGCACCTAATAATGAAATGGATGCTTAATTGAAACATGCCAATGATGTCACAGACATCAAAGACCTTATGTTGGGCTGTATGATCTATGAGTTGCATAAATGTCAAATATTCTCAGGATGGTAACACATATTAAGAATCATACAAAGAAGGAAAGATATAATGTCTCCAAGGTGATGTTTGAGTGAAAATTGATAGAGGGAGATCTGGTAGGGCCCCATGAGCTCAAGATAATTGGGCATGTGGAAAACTTAGAAAGACTAGGATTTTCTTTAGGACAAGAGTTGGCCATGGATATGATTCTACACTCATTGGTTAAATCATATAGTTAGTTTATTGAGTGCTATTACTTGAGTAACTTGGCTAAACTGCCTTCTGAATTTCTTGACATGTTGATAAATTTTAAGAACAAATGAAGAAGGATAAATCTGTGTTGGTGATCAATGGAGGGGAGTCCAAGAGAAAATGCAAGGCCAAGAGAATTTCTGAGGAAAGTTGAAGTCCAAGTCTTCTACACTCAAGAGAAGCATAAGGGTAAGTGTAAAAGGAATCTATACTTTTTACTTAAAAGGAACTTAGGATGATGAAGGAAGGGATTGAGATCTCTACTTCAGGTATATACTTTATTGAGATTGACTTTGCCACTTCTTCATCTTGGGTACCAAATACCGGATGCAAATCTCACTTTTGCTCTAATGAGTAAGATCTAAAGAGAAGAAGACCTTTAAAGAAAGTTGAGGTTGAATTATGTGTCACTAATGGAGCAAGAGTTGTTGCTAGTGATGTTGGAACTTATGAGTTATCTCTTCCCAGTGGTCTTGTAATAGAGTTAGAGAACTTCTACTATGTACCTTCCATTCATAGAAACATCTTATCTGTATCTTGTTTGGACAAGAATGGATTCAAATTTCTTATAAAGAATGGTTGATGTTCTATTAGTAAAGGCGAGATATTTTGTGGAAGTGACCTAATTTCCTATGGTCTATATGTAGGGAAATATGAAATTAGATAGGTAGTAGAAACAAAAATATTTATTGACATATTTTTCATCAACCAACAGATCGCGTCAATGACTATGCAATGGGAAGGATGGTTTCATGAAGATATACCTGGTCCTGGAACAAGTCCAGTGACAATACTCATCGATGTAGATGCACACTCTATCTTGGATGACGTTTGTGTAGCTCCTAGTTGCACTGGGACTAGTCTGACTGCTCCTCCATGGACATCAAACTCAAACGTTGTCATCTGTAGTAGCTCCTCTCATCATGAACTGCTGGATGATGTCGTCCTCTTTAGTGACAGATAAAGGCCACCTCACCTCTAGATAAGTCTGCATGGACCAACTAGAACTCCTATCAACATACCAGAATGGATAGGAACGAGTTGTCTCTCCCGTTGGTGTACTAGTCACCAACGTGCTCTCCCACAACAATGATCATCAGTTGTCTCTCTTGTAGCTATACCTCCCTAGTCTGGTAGGACTTGCTTGGGCTCTCTTGGTTACTACAACTAGAGACGACAACAAAATTCAGAGCAACTGATTCTCAGTTTTCTATGTTGTGCTCTGGGAAGCCCCCAATACCCCTCTATTTATAGGCGGGGTTTGGGCCAGGGTTCCCAGTTTGTGTGAGTGTGGAAGGGACTGAAAGATCTTGAATTTTCCCAACAATTCTAGAAACTTCGCATCCTGAGACAAACAAAACGGTCATCTGGAAACCCAGATGGTTGTCTCGCACTACAAGATTGTCATTTCACATTTTCCCAGTTTTGTAGATATGTTGACAATTCAATTTCTATTAATTCTTGTCATGACGTTGATACCAATCCTTGATACAATCGAATTGCGCCCCCGAAACGGCCATTTGGTGCATGTGATACGGGCGTATCACACCACCTGATATGGTCATCTCTCATAATTGAGACATGTGTCTTGTAGGCCGAATCAGGTTGAATTCCAGCCAGTACGCAATACAATCAGCCTGAAACTCCAAATGACTGTCTCAACACTTGAACTGATCATTTGTTAGTCCAATCGGCTGATTTGTTGTGTGAATTGAATACCTAAACACTTTAGTAAATTATCTAATCATTATTCAATATCAAACTCCTATTCTAGATGAGTTCCTATGTGTGTGACCCCATAGGTCCCATATTACATTGGTAGTGAATGTCCATAACAACTTATGACATCACAAGTAACGAGTGGTGTCTAGTCACACTTCATTTCTACTCAAGAAAATGGGAAGTTGGAGAACAAATTCAACCTAGAATCTATATATGGTGTTACATTGTTTGTCAGTTCCGTTGTCACTGATATCCAGACTGAACTCAAGGCATGGATCTGTCATCCTCTTCAACATTCAATCTATGCTTCTAGCTATAGAAGATTGTATGAGATATGTGTAAGCTCAATATAATATATTTACTCTCATGTAGATAACCATGTATTTCTCAGTCTCTCTAACTAAAGTGGCCTTAGATATCATACTCCCATAGGAGGGACAAATCCCATTTCTACCATTCACACTCAGTCCCCATGTTTCACAACCACCCAATCATCATTTTTATAACAACCCATGTTTTAGGATCGCGTTTGATGATGTCAAAGCATACCAAACAACATGTGATGAGTGTAATGATTTTAGGTCTAACATGTATCTATGTGCTTGGTTTGATATCACCATATCATGAATAATAAGATTTTGTCATCAACTAACTCATATTGATCTTGTGTGTTATTGCTGTCTATTTACCTTCCACAATAACAACCGATCAGGGACATAACAAGAATGCACATACTCTTAATATCCATGTGATCTCATTGTTCAAGTCCTCAACTTGAAGACATACATAATTGAGTAATATCATTCTCTATATATTTATTATGTTATTTCATTATCTCATAACTAAATAAACAAAATAAATTTGAAGCTTACCTTTATTAATAATCAAATCATTTACAAGTTATGCCATTACAGTCATCATATGATTGGCTCTTTGGGCATACATACTAACAGACTCCCACTAGCACTTAGAGACAATCACCCATAAATCTTATTCTGAGTGACCTAACATGACCATCATGCTTATGTAGTGAAAGTGCTTTAGTCAAGGGATCAATAACAATTTTCTCAGTAGGTACTCTATAAATCTTTATATCTGCACACTGTACGATCTCTCATATGAGACAGAACCACCTTTGTATATGCTTTGAGTGTTGATGAGATATGGGCTCCTTAGCTTATGTAATAGCTCCATTGTTGTTACAATATAGCTCAAGTGCGTCGCTGATGCTTGGAATGACAAGTTCAAAAATGAACTTCTTGATCCATACAACTGTCGTTGCTACATTCGATGCAGCAATATACTAGACCTCTGTTGTAGAATCGAAAACTGTGTCTTTCTTGGAACTCTTCTAGCTTATAGCTCTATTGTTCAGCGAAAACATGAATCCTGATGCGATTTATAATTATCTTTGTCAATCCAGAAGCTTGCATCATATTGACCTCCTACCACCAACTCTTCCTCTCTGCCATAGACTAAGAACTAATCCTTAGTCCTTCTCAAGTACTTTAGGATGTTCTTGATGGCTGTCTAGTGAGCATCTCCTAGGTTTGAATGATATCTTCTCAGCATGCTCAAAGCATGCAAGACATTAGAATGGGTTCACAACATCACATACATGATGGATCCGATTGCTGACGGATATGGAATCATACTCATGTGCTCCCTTTCTTCTAAATAATGGGGATATTAAACTTTAGAGATGGTAACTCCATTTAGTATGGGAAAGTTTCCTCTCTTTGAGTTCTCCATGCTAAACCTATTCAACACTTTGTCAATGTATGTGCTTTGATTTAGTCCAAGAATCCTTCTTGATCTATCTCTATAGATCTTTATCCCCAAGATGTAGGATTATTCTTCCAAGTCTTTCATAGAGAATGTATATCCAAGCCGTGTCTTTACCTTTTGTGAAGTAGGGATGTCATTCTCCATCAATAGTATGCCATCTACATATAATATGAGGAACACTACCATTCTCTCACTAACCTTCTTGTACACACAAGGTAAATATTCATTTTGAACAAAGATAAACTCTTTGTCTGTCTCATCAAAATAAAGATTCTAGGTCTGAGATGCTTGCTTCAATCCTTAGATTGACCTTTTTATATTACAAACTTTATTTGCAAACTTTAAATTTATAAAACCCTCAGGTTGTGTCATAAACACATCCTCAAGAAGATTACCATTAAGGAATGCAATTTTAACATCCATTTTCCAAATCTCATAATCATGATAAGTTGTAATACCAAGCATGATCATGATGAACTTAACAACGACCACTGCAGAAAAGATCTTGTCATAGTCAACACCTTGAACTTATCTGAAACCCTTTGCAACCAATCCACCCTTATAGGTTTGTACTTTTCCATCCATGTCGGTCTTCTTCTTGAAGACCCACTTGCACCCTATGGGTTTTACCCCTTTAGGTGGATCCATCAAGGTTCATACCTTGTTGGTATTCATGGATTCCATCTCAGATATCATGGCTTCAAGCCATTTCTCATACCCTGGTCCCTCAATAGCATCTTGATAGGTAATTGGCTCATCATCTATGACCAATTCACTCCCTTCCTGAGTCACAAGATTTCCATATCTCTCAGGTTCAAGGCGTGTCCTATTAGATCTACAAGGTTCCTGTGTTACTTGAGGAATATAAGATTTCAAAACAACTTGTAAGTCTCTTTGTTCCTCACGTACCTCCTTAGGTTCAATGTTTTCTTGTTGATCTTAAACATCATTGAGTTTTACTTTTCTCCCACTAACTCCTCTGGAAATAAATTCCTTTTCAAGAAATACAACATTTCTGGCAACAACTATTTTGTAGCTAGTTGGGTTGTATAAGTAGTATCCCCTTGTCTCTTTGGGATATCCAACAAATTAACATTTATCAGACTTAGGGCCAAGCTTTTCAGGAAACATTTTCCTAACATAAGCTTCACATCCCCAAATCTTCATAAAAGACACATTGGGATGTTTCCCATGCCATATCTCATATGGTGTCTTTTGAACAGTCATATATGGTACCTGGTTTAGTGTAAACACAACAGTTTCAAGAGCATACCCCCAGAAGGAAGTTGGAAGATAAAAAAACTCATCATAGATCACATCATATCTAGTAATGTGTAATTCCTTCTTTCTGAGAACCCATTATGTTGTGGTGTTCAAGGTGGAGTCCATTGTTATACAATACCATGAGCTCTCAGAAGGTCCTCAAACTCGTGGCTTAAGTATTCTCCACCTCGATAAGATTGAAGTTCCTTAATAATTTTGCCAAGATGGTTCTGTACTTCATTCATAAACTCTCTGAACTTTTTCAAGAGTTTGTGACTTATGTTTCATCAAGTAAACATAAGCATACCTACTGAAATCATCAGTGAAGGTACTGAAGTACTTATAACTAACTCTAGAATTTGTTCTAAAAGGCCCGCATATGGTAGTATGTATAACTCCTAATAGATCACTAGCTCTCTCACTACTACCGATGAATGGAGTCTTGGTCATCTTGCCCAACAAACAAGACTCATATGTCTCTATTGATTCAAAATCAAAAGAGTCCAAATAACCATCTTTATGGAGTCTGGATATGCGTTTCTCATTTATGTGCCCCAGATGACAATGCCAAATGTATGTTTGGTTTAAGTCATTGAGTTTTTTTTCTTTTGGTATTTATGTTATATATGCTTGTTTCTAGATCTATCAAGTATAGACCATAAGACATTGGGGCACTACCATAAAAGATCCCATCTTTACTAATAGAACATCTTTAATTCTTTATAAGAAATTTGAATATATTCTTGTCCAAATAAGATGCATATACGATGTTCCTATTAATGGCAGGTATGTAATAGTAGTTCTCTAACTCTATTACTATACCACTTGGTAGAGATAACTCATAGGTTTAAGCTGCATTGATTGCAACTCTTACACCATTTACAACTCATAGTTCTACCTCACCTTTCTGTAAAGGTCTACTTCTTTTTAGATCATTCACATTTGAGCAAATGTGTGATCCACATCCTGTATCTAGTAGCCATGATGAAAAAGTAGTAAAGTTAAACTCAATAACATATATACCAGAAGTAGAGATCTTAGTCCCTTGCTTCATCTTCTTAGGTTCCCTTATCCTTCTCCTTATTTTGAATGCAGAAGACTTGGACTTTAGTTTTGCCATAGAACGCTTCTTGGCTTTGACATTTTCCTTGGACTCAACTCCGGTGATCAGCATCACGGATTCGTCCATCTTCAATGTGCTTTGACACATATAAAAATGTTAAGCAACTCTGACAGCGGTCTATCCATGTTACTCAAGTGATAACACTCGATGAATTGTCTAGATTATTTGGGCAACAGTTACAAAATCATATCCATAACCAACTCTTGACCTAAAGGAAGTCCCAATCTTTCAAGATGCTTCATATGCCCTATCATATTGAACACATGAGGTTCTACTACATCTCCCTTTGTCATTTTGCATTTAAATAGTGCCTTAGAGACATTATACCTTTCATGCTTATAATGTTGTATATGCAACTCATAGTTCATACAACCCAGCATAAGGTTCTTGATGTTCACAACATCATTGGCATGCTTCAATGAAGAATCCATGTCAGTTTTAGGTGAATTTGGAGTGGATACTGGCACTAATGTTTCAGGAACATGCAGGACACTTAACAATGCCTTGAACCAATTATGGAAATAAATCTCATTTAATTTGTCTGATCACGATGATTGAGTGTTTTCCAGTTGATTCTATAAGAGAAAATTTGCATGTGTCAAATACCATTTCTAATTTGATTAGATTTTATTTTAAAAGTCAATATTAATTAGGTCTTTAATTAACTATCACTCTACTATTTTATTCAAATTGATAGCCCTCAATATCAATTCAAAATATTTCAATGTAAGATATTCTAGTGGGCCAAGACCCTAATTTCATCAAAATCATGAGCCAGCTAGGGTTATCACCCACAACTTGATTCTATCAGGTAGGAAACTTGTACCAATTGCATCACATGTAACTCTTGATATATGATATGCACAACTCTTTGTCATTGAGCATTTGTATTATTCTAGGTGCTTAATCCAATTATGATCACCTAGTTAAGCCTGAACCATAAGCCAACACGATAGACTGTGCACCCTACTAGGATAGACTTGCATATCCACCATCACACTTCCACGACATAGACGACGCACCACGCTAGGGCATACCCAAACTTAGTCGATCAAGCTTTATGTGTGCTGCTTATGAAAATCATCTAAGACTTAATATTTTAATTGAGGGAGTTTGTATAAATACATATACATTAACCAAACACCACATATATAGTACATATCATATACATGATATAACCCACAACAAAATTATACAATAAATAAAAAATGATGGTTATGGCCAGCCTAATGTAATTCCTGGGATCCACATGGAATTACTACAACCTAGTTCAACATCACATGTAAAAACCTATTGTTAATGAAGATCCGTTCTTGCCACTCTAGGTTTATTGGTTCAACCTTTGAACCAGTTGGCTCGCCTCCTGGCCTGTCAGTTGGTCACCTCTAGCCAATCATTTAGCTCCTCCAAATGACTGATTGGTTATCCTATGCCCAATCATTTGACTCCTCCAAATGGTCGTTACGTATGGTCCTTCAGGCTCCTGGTCGGCTCGCCTGCCGATCCTCTCAGCCCAACCATATGATTGTCTTGGTCCCGTCAGCCAGTCAGCTCGACACCTCTGTGCAGTCGATTGACATCTTTCTTCTTCATAAAAATAAGAAAGTAAACTATCCTACTTTTAAATTATTATTGAGAAACCTCAATTTATATTGGAGGGGAGCAAATGTAGAAGAGAATAATACTTTTACATTAGGAAGATAAGAGAGTGGCTCAGTTCGTAGACCGAGATAAACAGGATAAACCAACCACACAACCATGCACAAATAATAGGGTTTATTGGCCATAACCATGCTACACATCCACCATCAAAACTTGCTTTTAGGGTGACACGTGTAAATTATATATATATATATATATATATATATATATAATATCATCCACCATCAAAACTTGCTTTTAGGGTGACACATGTAAATTACATATATATATATATATATATATGGGCCCATATTCAATGTCCGTGTGGGTAGCAACCCACCCCCTCTTTTGGTTACTCTTTTAGGTGTTTCTTACTTTTGGCATGTAGATGGTTACTTTACCTTATAAATTGTTACTTTTCATGCATAGATAGTTACATTTACAACAACTATAACAAATATACAATTACATATATATATTTGATGTGTATTTTTTCTAGATATATTTTTTTAGTCAAATAATTACTTTTTGGTCAATATAGTTATTTTTTGTCCAACGAGTTACTTTTTTTACCATATAGTTACTTTTCGGGATGCACATGTAGTGAAATCCAGGCTACCCGTCAGGCAACAAATGAACGGACTATATATATATATATATATATATATATATATATATATATATATATATATATATGTATATATATGTATATATATGTATATATATATGTATGTATGTATATATATATATTTGTTTGGATTCTTATGTTTTGATTAGTCGGACGTGCACATCAACTAGTTTAAATATTTGCATCGTATGAAATTAATAAACTCGATAAAATTAAAATTTGATCATATAGATTATCCTAAACAATAATTAATTGATGTGACTCTGATACCACTGTAGGAAAATATGGCATCATATAGGCAGCCACTAGTACAAATCTGACATTTAATGTCACTTTCTGTGACGTTAGTTCCTTAGAAAAACTGACACTAAAGCCCTAACAACATCGGTTCCTCATGCCAACCACCACCATATGTGAAGTCCTACCGATTTTAAAAATTCAAGGGAACCCCTTAAACTTAATCATCGATTTTATTTAAAAGAAACTAATGTCTTAAATTGGCCACAAAATACAATTTTTAGGGAAAAAAATTCCTTCCAAAATTTTCAGCATGACATCGGTTTTGTTTATAAGCGATGACAACATATTCACACCATATCCTCGCAGAAAAGTTACCCCCCAATTAGTCATCGATTCCACCAAATAATTGACAATTAAATCCCCTTGCTGAAACACAATTTTTTTTTGGAGATGGGTCTAAATCATCAGTTTTTTAGAAGAAGACGATGACAGGTATTTTTGTGCCATGTCCCCGCAAAAATATTTTCCCCTAAATTGCTTCTTAGTCGTCCGTTTTACTTGCTTAACCGAAGACTAAACCCCTAACCTGAGGGAAATTTTTTTTGTTTGGATATGTAGTTAGTCGTTAGTTTGTTTAGACGTAACCGACAACTATGGCCATAAACTGGGGTCTATTTTTTGTTTGGATAAGGAGTTATCGTCAATTTTTTATGATGAAACAACAACTAAGTACTTAGCTATCGATTTTTCTGAGTAACTTACGACTATGGGTAACTTTATAACACTTGCACAAAGTAGACTTTCTCCCCATTTTCTATTTTAGTGTGATTTCCCCCTCCAGCTTAGGTCTCTGGTGTTTCCCCGTGCTCCATCTGCTCAATCCACCGCCAATGTTGCACATCTGCAACATTGCATCAGTGCTCGTCGTAGCCGTTGCTTGCCACAAATCTTGCTAGACACTCTTCCTCCATCCACCGTTTGTGCATCTGATTCAACCCTATTTTAGGGCTTCATCTTGTGTCATATTGCAAACACATCTACATATTAGATTACATGTTATTTCTCCTGATATGCATATTTGTATAAAATGCACTTGTGGACATTATTTTTTGTATGTTTAGGCATTTTCCCACTCTTGATGGAAGAGATAGAGGAGTGATCCTAGGGTTTCCCTACCCTTGTATAGGCCTAAATCTTCATTGAAGTAAAGATGTCGAAGAGAATCCAAAGAATCAACTCAAAGTACTGCAACAGAGACTAGCACGACCACGGTACCTCAGAACGGTCGTGTTGGCTCTTCCAAAGACAACAGAGTCAGCTCAAGAAAGTGCCAAGATCACCATGGCCATGCTACACAGAACGGTCGTGGTGGACTGACGCAGAACGATTGTTCCACCTTGCATGGCCGTGTAATAGCTTAAGTAGAATGACCGTGGAGCCAAGAACGGACTGAGCAATCCAATCCACCACGCTCGTGCTACCCTAGCCCCACCATGACCGTGCTACCTCATGTACATTTTGACCAAGTCCTTATGATTTTTCTCCATTTTTCACCTTGGTCGTTCCCATCGACCATGACCATTCTCACCCCTCCCCACCATGGTTGTAGTGGTCATTACCAAAACATCATCCACTCTTCCTCTAGGCACTTTTATGGAACAGTCTGCCAATTAGAGAGTGCAATGTTCTGACTTCAACTTGCTCAATCCCAGCTCCACATAGACATTGTATGGCATCAAATTCACACTAGATCCCAAATCAAGTAAGGATCTATCTATGCGATGTCCCCTATGTAAATAGGTATGAGTGGGGATCTTGGGTGTTTCCTCTTCATGGGAAGTGAGTGTTGCATGATAGAGCTCTATTATTCAGTCAACTTCACTCTCTTTGGTATTCTCCATGTTGACCTTTTCTTCATAGTGCATAAGTTCTTAAGAAACTTGACATATGATGGGATTTTCTTGATAGCATCCAAAAATAGAATATTGACCTTCACTTGGCGAAACACCTCAAGAATTTCAACATTATGATTTTATCTCCTCCTTACTTCCAGTGGCTCATTAAATGCTTCAAGGAATGGTGGCTCGCTTGCTTTGGCATTTCTCACATAGACATGAGATGGAATACTAGGTATGGTGGGACTAGCAAATGGAGTGTGAGGTGGAGCATGTGGTACCCCAAAATCAACAGGCGGTGTCATAGAATCATCTTCGGCAATATCAATCACAGTATCACCACTTGGCTACCTTTTCTTTGCTTTATCAACCTTTCTTTAACTTATGGGTTTCTCAAGAGTCTTCCCACTCCTTAGAACTTTCACATCACTTCCTTGCTCATGGCGGAGAAGGGGAGTTGATTGTGGTTGTGCAGGAGATGGAGGTGGTACTTGGTATTGAAATTGAGGTAAATGGGAGAATTGAGGTTGGAAGGTGAGTTGTTGAGATATGTGTGGTGATGGGGGGGACGAGGAGTATAAGACTTGGGATTGCCTTGGAAGTGATATATGGATTGCGCTTGCATGGGGGTGGACTATAGAAAACTTTTGAAGGGGGCATTGGTCCACTTTCTTCATTGAAACTCAAGATGGGTTTTGAAGACAATTTTTCTTCATGGAGAGAAATTATGGAAGATAGCTGCTCTACCCTCTCCTCAAGCCTTGTCACATTCATTTGTATGTCATCAAAGCTCTTCAACCTAGAGAGAACCTCTTCCTCAAACCTTGAGCTATATCTTGGACTTTGTGGTTCCTAGTAGCTATAGGAGTGAGGTGTCTTCTTATCTTCACCGTAGAACTCAAATAAGTGGTTCCAACTTATTAATTCTCTATAAAGATTTACAAAGTTGTTCCAACATATTGATTGGCACTAACCCTAGATTATTCCTCTTCATTTCAAACTTGTTAAAATTTTAATTTTTGATTTCTCTAACAAAGATTTACAAAGTTGTTCCAACTTATTCGTATGATTCTTTATTTTAGAAATAATGAAAAGCAAAATTATTTAAGAACAATATGTGTGCGGAGTGCTATTTTTACTCAGGGCTTTGCTACTTTTAGTCTTTCAACTGGAATACATCAATCGACAATATTAGTACCTACTTTGCAATCCCAATGGTTGATGATGCATGTAAGTATGATGTTGTTGAGCTATGCATCTCTTTTATTTTGATCCTTGTTTTCAATCACTCTTTTAGTCATTACATTTAGAAAAAAAATCAAATTTTTTATAAAGGCAATAATTTCTTAATTAGTTCCATTTTATTTGACGAAATTCACTCCAATGAGAAAAGAAATATTTTACAAAGTACGAGTTGCTTTCGTTTAAAAACTATTATAAATATCAATTAACTAAAACATTGAATTATTGGAGTTATTGTGTCATTAGTCTAGGATTTACCTAATTAACCATAGGAATTCTTTCTGGAGCATTATGGGCTAATGAAGCATGGAGATCTTATTGGAATTGGGACCCTAAAGAAACTTGGGCTTTTATTACTTGAATCGTATACACTATTTATTTACATACTAGAACAAACCAAAATTTTCAAGGTATGAATTCAGCAATTGTGGCTTCTATAGGATTTCTTATAATTTGAATATGCTATTTTGGTGTCAATCTATTAGGAATAGGTCTACATAGTTATGTTTCATTTGTACTCCCATTTAATTGAATATACCACTTAAAGAATATCTCAAATAATCCCCTTCTATATAACTTTCACATATAAGGAAAATTTGTGTGAGTTTTTGATAATTATTTAACCTCATTTCATCATTTAATAAAAAAAGGGGTTAAATAATCATCAAAAACTCGAAAAAACTATTTTAATTCATTTTACTTTATTTCTCGTTGCACAATGAATTATTTTCAAAATGAAAAATCACATAACTTTTTTTTATTTTTTACTTGAATTTCAATCCAATTCATTAAGATTATCTATAAAATAATTAGATAAAATAGCTTCTACCTTATCAACTGATAATGAGAAAATAAAATCAGGATAAATACCAATTGCTATTACGGGAAGAAAGATATAGATTGAAACAAATAGTTCTCGAGCGCCAGAATCCACAAAATAAGACTTTGGAACAGTATAGAACTTGTATCCATAGAATATCTGACGTTACATAGATAATAAATAAATAGGAGTTAATATCATTCCAATTATCATTACAAATGTAACTAGTATTTTTGGCATTAAAAGATATTTTGGACTCGTAATTATTCCAAAGAATACTACTGATTCTGCAACAAAACCACTCATTCCCAGTAATGCAAGAAAAGCCATGGAAAAACTACTGAACATGGTAAATAATTTTGTCATTGGGATAGATATCCCTCCCATTTCATCAAGATAAAAAATATGTGTTCTATCACATCTTGTACCCTCTAAGAAAAAAAGGGCGACACTAATAAATCTATGAGACAATAATTGTAAAACGGCTTCATTGACTCTTGTATTTGTTATGGAACCAATACCTATAATTATAAAACCCAAATGAGATACAGAAGAGTAGGCTATTCTCTTTTTTAAATTACGTTGTACGAAAGAGGTCGAAGCTGCATAAATTATTTGTACCGTTCCCACCATCACCAACCATGGATTAAATATTGAATGTGTGTGGGATACAAATTCCATATTGACACGAATCAACCCATATGCTCCCATTTTTAATAAGATTTTGGCCAAAAGCATACATTAATGTAATGTGCTTCTCTGTGGGTGTCTGGTAACCATGTATGTAGGGGTATAATCAAAGATTTGACATCATAAGCAATAAGAAAATCAAAATATAATAGAATTTCTGGGGCCACAGGATATGATTGATTAGTTTATACTCCAAAATTTAATGTTGACCCATCCAAACCATATAAACCTATACCTAAACCCCCATCAATAGAAAAATGGAACCCCCTGCGGTGTATAAAATAAACTTTGTAGCTGAGTACACACATTTTTTAACCCCCCCACATTGATAAAAGTAAGTAAACATGAATTAATTCTAACTCCCACATCATGAAAAAAAGTAAACGGTCTCAGAAGAAAATAACCCTATTTGACCACTGTACATTGCTAACATTAGAAAATAAAACAATCGTGAATCTCAAGTAATAGGACAAGTCGCTAAAGTTGCTAAAGTTGTGAAAAATCCTATCAGTAAAATAGGTCCTATGGAAAGCCCATCAATTCTCAGTCTCCAGTGAAAATAAAAAATAGTTATCTAATTATAATCTTCCTCCAATTGTATTCATGGATCGTCCAATAGGAAATGGTAACAAAATATACAAGTCATTAGAAGGAGTTCCAATAGGAATATACATATAGTATTCCACCTAATTACCTAATTTTCTCTATGTGGGAGAAAAAAAATATGAAGGAACCCACAAATATTGGAAAAACTACAATTATTGTTAACCAAGGAAAATAGCTCACGGTAAAGACAAGATACACTTTGACCAGAAAAAATCTGTACTCAAGAAAATATTTTCTTCTGAGTACGGATTTTTGTCGGTGAAAAAATAGGAATTAAATAAAATGATTCAAATGGAATTTTTTGTAACGTATCAATAAGCTAGACCAATACTACAGGTTGTCTCATGCCATAAATAAACATGAACATTCAAAAAATCCATTGGACAAGTGGATTCACATCTTTTACAACCTATGCAGTCCTCGATTCTATGTGCAGAAGCAATTTGTTTAGCTTTACATCCATCCCAAGGTATCATTTCCAACACATTTGTGGGGCAAGCTCGAACACATTGAGTACAGCCTATACATGTATCATAAATATTTAATGAATGTGACATTGTATTTATAAATTTCAATTTTGGAAATAAAATATTTTGATCTGGTAAAAAAATAAGTATTAAATGAATTCTATATTGTAGATACCAGACAAATAAGTGGTATACCAATTTTTTTTAGAATAAATAGATTTCTAGACACCGAGAAAGGGCCAATGAACTTGAATTCTTTATTTCAAAAAAGATGGTAATACAAATCTTACATGCTAATTTAATTAAAATTAGTAAATATTCTAATTTATAATTAGAATATTCATTATTAATAAAAAAATTTATTACTATTAGAAATAATTAAAAATAATAATATTATTATACATTAAAATAATCTATTTTTAATTAAATTTATATGATTATGACTATTTATGCAACAAATTTGATCGATTGATATGGGTTGATTTTCTCTTATGATGAATTGACGAGACTATAGCTAGTCCAATTGCTTCTTCATCAACTACAATGGCTATAACAAAAGTAGAGAAAATATCTCCTTTTAATTGACGACTATCGAATAAATCTAAAAATATTACGAGATTGATATTAACCGAATTTAGTATAAGTTCAAGACACATAAGCGATCTAACCATGTTTCTACTTGTGATAAATCCATAAATATCAATAGAAAATAAATAGGCACTCAAAAAAAGTACATGCTCAAACGTCATTGACTAACTCCTCATCAATCTCGATTCATTTGAATTAATACGAATGAACTCAAATGATTTGATTAAAAAAAATTATAGAAAAAATATTGTTGATAGATCAAATTTAGAACTTTATTTACCTTCTACTATTTTATTTTTTATATTATACTTAAATATGTTATAATACATATGAAAAATAATATATATGAAAAAAGAGTGTTATGCTATAATAATAACACATGATAAAATAAAACAAGATTTTTTTTTATTTAGGATAATTCCTAATTCTAAGAAATTGTACGTAGTATTTTATTGACGAGCCATACTAATTTTACCAATCAAAGAAACTAAAAGAATTATCAAAATTATTTCAAAAGGATGAAAAATATTTGTTGATAAATGAATCCCAATTTGTTGAACATTACGTAACAGGTCATGTTCTATAATTTGGTTTGATCTTATAGTCCAAATAATCCCATACCACAACGTCTCTAGGATAGTAGTAATTAGTGAAAAAATACTTGTACAAATTAGCAAAGTAAGGCCATTTCCAACGGTCCAAAGATTGAAATCATTATAATATTTAGAACTATTTGTGAACATTACAACAAATAAGATTAAAACATTTATAGCTCCCACATAAATAAGAGGTTTCACAGAAGACACAAAATAGGAGTTTGATAAAATATATAATAAGGATATACAAATAAAAATCAATCCCAATGAAAAGGTAGATAACATAGGATTGGTAAATAAAACTACTCCTATACCCCCTAATATAGCAACTAATCCCAAAATTGCTACAAGGATATCATGTATTGTTCCAGTTAAACCCATTATGTATAAAGTGAGAAATATCTAAGTCAAAATATTTCATGATCTTATTAAATAAGTATAGGAAAAGAGGAATTCCCTAAATTTTTTATATATAATATGTTCTTAATTGAATTAAATCTTAATGTAGTATGAACTAATATGGATACAGTTATTATATCAATCTCAGTTTTTTACAAAAAATGAGTTGGAATTGTGTATTTCGAAACCATTCCATTTACTTACATAATATACTTTATATATATGCATAATAATACAATAACATAATAATAAGTAATAAGACTCTTTTTCAATTTTGTTTGTATTTTTGTGTATACTTTATAATACTATTCATATAAAAATAATAATATTTAATTGATATGTTATATGAATAGCATAATATTTCTTAATTATTATTAAATATGAAAATAATATTATTAATTAATATTAAATATTAATCTATCTATCTTAAATACCATATAATGGAAATGGTCAAATCAAATAGTAACTAAATAAAAAAGTGGATTATTATCTCAATTCAAAATTTCAATTTTATCAATTGAAATTAAAGAATAATTAGGAACAACTAATAGTTATTGTTAATCCAAATTCCAATGAAAAAAGTTTTATATTATGTTTAGTTTATATTAAATTCAATCATTGGTATTTGTTTTTTAATTGAAAGATTTATCTTTGTCTATTTTGATTTGAGTCAAATTCGTAATTGCTTGAATTGTGTAACCTCCAATGACTGATATTGGCAATTGAACCAAAGCAATTTGATTATAATTCAATTCGTGACGATCATAAGTAGAAAGTTTATATTCTTCGATCATTGATAAATAGTTTATTGGGCAATACTCCACACAGTTACCACTAAATATACAAACCCTAAAATCAATTCTATAATTAAGCAATTGTTTCTTTTTAATATCCATTTTAATCTCCAATCAACAATGGCTAAGTCTATAGGACATACACAAATACATCCTTCACAAGCAATACATTTATCAAATTGAAAATGAATTCAGCCATGGAAACGCTCTGATGTTATTAATTTTTCATACGGATATTGAATAGTTACATGTAAATGATTTGTGTGGGATAAGGTAATCATGAAACCTTGCCCAATGTACCTTGCTGCCCGTACTATTTGTTGACCATAATTCATGAATCTGGTTACCAGAGGGAGCATATCGTAAATATCTATGAAATAAATAAGTTGTTGTTTCTTTCTCTTGTTTAAGATAATTTCAAATGTCGTTATCATATTCTCTTATTTATATTTATAGTGAAACAAGTTGAGAAGATGTTGTCAATAATAAATTACCCAAAGAAATTGATAAAAGAAATTTCCATCCAAGATTTAATAGTTGGTCCATTCTCATTCTTAGATGGTCCATCTTGTTGCAATAGGAATAAATAGGAACAAATAAGATTTAACTAACGTAATAAGAATCCTAATTATTATTCCAAAGACCCAACTAATATTATTTATTCCAAAAATATCATGAACAAAAAAAGGTAGAATAGAAAAATTCCACCCACCTAAGTAAAGAACTGTTACAAATAATGAAGAAACTAATAGATTTAGGTAAGAAGCAACATAAAATAAACCATATTTGATCCTTAAATACTCAGTTTGATAACCCTCTATTAGCTCTTCCTCTGCCTCTGGTAAATCAAAAGGTAATCTTTCGCATTCTACCAAATAAGAAATTAGAAAAATATAAATTCGATAGGTTATCGTCACAGATTCCATCCAAAAAAAGCATATTTTGACTGTTCCTTAACTATATCAACTGTACTTGAACTATTAGATAATCATAGTCGATGATACCATTACTGTTACCATCACTATTCCAAAACCGTACATGAGATTCTCACATCATATGGCTCCTCTACGACCACAAATAAATATAAAGACTAGTTCGATATTACCATTAATTTGGCATATGTTGATATCGAAGGATAAATAGAATAAAGATACATCGAAGAATTCTAAATTAGACCGATGTAATTCTGTCTGCTTGAATAAAAACTAAAAAAAGTGCTCCTAAATTTATCTCATCCCCTTATAATATAAAAATTTCTCTTTCAATAAAATACTTGTTGTCTTGTTGTATCAATAGATATTTATTTTTCATTGACCCATATTTTTTTATTACAAAAAATAATTAGTGACTAGTTCACAAATCCAAATAAGAATTCTTTCTATCTTTCTATATATATATAGATATAGATATAATATATAGAAAAAGAAATAAAGATCTTTTATTATTCATTCTACATTCTATTATTTCTTTTGAACCTGTTCTTGTTTCTGATAAGAGGCTACTCTAAAAAAGAAAAAGAAAAAAGAAAAAAAGGGGATTAATTTGTTCTTGATAGTCATTTCTTTAATCAGTAAATAGGAGCATACTCTAGGGAAGAAGCGTACATAAGTATTGCTTGTTCTTTCTACTAACTTAAAGCACTAATTATGATTCATTTTATGTAAAAATACTTTTTCTGGTACTTTACATTATCTCCATTATAGATCTTTTGTGTATCTTGGTATTTCTACCCGTTCACTAATTTGTGCTCGATCCTGATATGGTAATACATATACAAAAACAGTATAAACCTAATCCACTGGATCTTTTGCCCCCGCTTTAAGACATTATATCATGACTAATAAAATAATCTTAGTCATAAAACAAGCTTAGTCTTGGGATAAATAGTTTACACTATTTATATTTGCCTCTTTACTCTTGTATATAGGGAATGAGATTTAATCTTCTTACTGCAAATTGATAAGTTGTTTTATTTCACTCATATAACTATTTGGTTTAACTTATTTATCTGAATAATGAATCAAAAAATGAAAGGATCCATCCATTATTAGAAATCTTTCCTATATTAGAAATGAAGAAAAGAAGGAAAATCCCATTTTATAACAAATCACACGTAGAAGTATTGATAACACACATATAGTTAATAATGAATCACATATAGAGATATTGATAACACACATAGAGTTAATAGTATTTCATAAATTATGGATTGAGCAGCAGCTCATAAACCACCTAAGAAAGAATATTTATTATTAGACACATACCTTGACATAAGAAGTGCAGCAAGGGAAATACTTGAAATAGCAACCCATAAAAAACACCTACACTTAGATCGGATAAAAAAATGATATCCAAAAGGAATTACTAAATAACTGAGTAGAGTTGATATGACTTCTATATCCGGTCCAACACTGAATAATTGAATATCTTCTCTATAAGGGAGGATATCCTCTTTAAAAAGTAATTTTGTCCCATCTACTAAAGCTTGAAGAATTCCTAATGGCCTAGCATATTCAAGCCCGATACGTTATTGTATTCCTATGGATATTTCTCTTTCTAACCAAACAAATACCAGTACACCTATAGTAATTCCTAATATCAGAATCAAAATAGGGATAAAGACCCATATGAGTTCATAGATCTCTTTTAAAAGTTCGGATCCAGAAAAATAATTAATTGCTTGTACTTCCGTCGTGTCAATTATCATTTCAACGATCAACCTCCCCCATAATGATATCTATACTACCTAGTATTGTCATAATATCAGCCAATTTCATTTTTTTAACTAGCGGAGGAAGAATTTGCAAATTGATGAAACTTGGTGGACAAATTTTCCATCTACATGGAAAAACACTCTGATCTCCTATCGTAGAAATTCCTAATTCTCCCTTTGGGGTTTCTACTCTCACATAAAGTTCTTTCTTTGATAATTCAAAAATTGGTGAGGGTTTTTTACTAATGAATCTATATTCATAATCATTCCATTCAAAATTTCTTGTTCTATCAAAACATCGTACTTCTAATTTTTCATATGGTCCTCCAAGAATTCCTTCCAGATCTTGCTGAATATTTTTTATGGATTCCGTCATTTCAATGATTTGTACTAAATAACGAGCTAGTGAATCCCCTTCTTTTTGCCAACAAACTTCCCAATCGAATTCATTATAACACTCATAATCATCTACTTTTTTAAGATCCCATTCTATACCAGAAGCTCGTAACATTGGTCCTGATAAACCCCAATTTATTACTTCATCTCCACTAATAATACATATTTCCTCAACCTATTCCAAAAAAATAGGATTGCGAGTTATAAGTTTTTGATATTCGGTAACTTCTTTTAAAAAATAATCACAAAAATCTGAACATTTATCCATGAGGTAGATTAGCAGCTACTTCGCCGATACGGAATAATTATGCATCATTTGCATCCCTATAGAAGCTTGAAATAAATCATATATTAATTCTCTCTCTGAAAATATAAAAAAGGGGGTATGTGCACCAATATCTTCCATAAAAGGACCAAGCCATAATAGATGAGAAGCTATGCAACTCAATTCTTGCATAATTACTCTGATATAGCTGGCTCTTTGGGGTACTTGAATATTTCCCAACTATTCTGGTGCATTTACAGTTATTGCCTCTATAAACATAGTAGCTAAATAATCCCAACGTGTTACATAAGGGAGATTTTATATAATTTCTCGATTTTCTACAACTCTTTTCCATCCCTCTGTGTAAATAACCCAATACGGGTTCACAGTCAATAACATCTTCACCATCAAGAGTAACAATTAGTCAAAGAACACCACATGCATTGATGGGTGTTGAGGACCCATATTGACTTTCATGAGATCTTTTCATGTAGACGATACAGTCATATATTTTTCCCCTGATTCATTATTTTATGTGTTTCTCAAAACTAGGTTCATAAAAAAATCTAATAATTCTTATTTCTAATTTAATAACATTTTTAGTACTAATCAAAATTCTAATAAAATATTAAAAAAAGTAATAGTACATAATAATAAAAATCAAAATTTAATAAATTGATTATGTTTCAATGAAATCAACGAGATTTTTGCTCTCGAATATCTAGTTGACTTATTAATTTTTTATAGCGTACTCTATTTTCCTTTGCCAAATATGCTAGCAACCATTGGAATTTTCCCATAATTATTCAAAGACCCCTCTGAGATGAAAAATCTTTTTTTTTGCAATTCTAGATGTGGAGTAAGTCTATGTATTTTATTTATAAAATTGAATACTTGAAATTCAACGGATCCCTTGTTTTCTTCTTTTTCTTCTTGTGAAATTGTTGAGATGAATGCATTTTTATCATAAAATAAAGAAAGAAAGTTAAAAGTTATATTATATATATTTTAATTTAATATATTTTTTTATTTTAATTTACTGATCAGGAATAATAAATATAATAATAATGAATTTAATTTTAATAATATTTATTTAATAATTTCTCTAATAATACCTCTAATTTTAATAATTTTAATCATGTACACGTAAAAACTTTGATTTATTTTTTTATACAAATCCAAATCCAAATCCAATTTGGATTTTGATAAAAAAACATGATAAATTATTAAAATTTTATTTGTATCTAACAAAATTTGGTTGATTCATTCATAGATCTACTTGATATAATATTAAATCAATATCATCTATTATCAGTTAATTTGGAATTATGGTTACATATGTATTCTTGACATAGTAAAACAGCTTCCATTATTGGTATTAAACCAATATTGATTCATACAAGCTAAATCTTCTAATCAATAATTAGGTCAAATAAACAATTTCAATTTGATTAATTTATTTGTATTTATATGAGGATAGTTATCATCATTTATAAATTTTCCACAACTCTTTATGCTATTTTCATTACCAAGTAAAAAAATCTCATTCATAACATTTCTATTCTAGGAATTAAAACAATTTAGAATTCTCAACTTTCTATGATGTCTAGTAGATAGAATATGTTCAGGAACAAGAAAATCATAATAATTTTTATTTTCATTCTTATCAACATCTTTTTTTCTGGATTTATTATTAGATTGATTTTTTTATTGACCAAGCCAATACCTATCATTTGATACATAATCAATTTTTCATCCAATTTTGTAGATAGACGAATTGGTTCGACAAACAATATTCTATTTTTTATCAATTCTGTCAGAGCTAGATCTTTCTGAGTTAACATGACATCTAAACTCATTTCTCCTCTTTTAATGGAGGATATAGAAATTTCCTTTGGATTTATTAATCTAAGAAGAAGACAATATACCTTGATATTATCGGTCATTCTTTTATTTAAGGCATCATCCCATCTTAATTGAAAAAGGAAATACTTTTTCATGAATAAATCGAGTTCCACCTCTTTCTTGCTCTTGTATTGCTTTCTTTTTCTACTTTTTTAATGTCTGATCTTGTATAATTTTCTTGAATATCTTTTTTTTTTTCTTTGTTTTTGAATGTCTAATAGTAGATCCACTTGACTAGACTGTTGTTTTCTTTCTTGCTTCTTTTTTTCTTATTCAAAATATTCTTTTTCATTAGATGATATATGAACATCCTTTTTTTCATTTCTGTTACTATTTTTTTTTTTGGTGAAGTCAGGAGGCTATCTTATTCATCTTTCCCTCCTCGTGCAAGCTAAATTTTCAGCAACAGTGACTACATTATTTGAAATGCAAGAATGAAATCTGGTAGTACTACTACCATTACAACATTCTTTTAGGATGATTCCTTCAACTGTTTTAGGCGGTATTCTGTAAAAACAGAATCCATTCCCAGATTTTAGATGGAACTTAGCCAGAGTATCCACAGCATTGTTGGCTTCCCTATGGACATAGCAAATAGACCAACTGACCTTCTTTTTCTTTTTGATTTGCAGAAGCCATCTTGCCAGCTTCGGGTTCTCCTCATGATCTAAACCTACTGCCTCGCAAGCAAGCCTGGAATCAGTTTCTATAATTGCATGTTCAATCGCAAGGTCATGTGCAAGATCCATAGCCAAAACAATAGCCTGAAGTTCAGCCTCAAGGGAGTTCTCAGCCTTACAGTTCTGTGTTATACCTCCATGCCAACTTCCGAGATGGTCTCCACAGATTGCCACAGCGCCTGCATGCTTGTTCTTAAAGGCTGCATCCGCGTTTAGTTTATAGGCTGGGAACTTTGGTTGTTGCCAACCTTCATCGCGGTCTAGCTTGTCCGACTTCTCTTCTTTCTGCCAAGCTACTTCTGTCACCTTCACTTCTTCCCTTATTCTACTAACAAGGTGGTGAGTAGTAGTCGTTTTCTTTTCAAAGGTTTCTTCGTTTCTGTCCTTCCAAATCATCCAACAAGTAATAGAGAACAGAACCGCATGCTTCTTTTCCCCTGACAGATTTGTACTTAACCAAAGCCATATGTCATTCGCATCATTAAGCACCACCATTTCTGTTACTATTTGGATTTACATCAAAATTACAAAACAATGTAATTGGTATGACCCATGATTTAATTTTATATGCATTATATGTATCATAAAGTATTTCAAATTCTGAGAAGAACTGAGATTTTTTTATATACGATGATATAACCTTTCTTCATACATCCCCATCCAATCAAAAAAGAAACTTTTTCATTCATTTTGGATGATTTTTTATGAATCCTCAAAGATAAAATATTCTTATTATCAAGTTTTTGATAAATATTAATTTTGGTCTTAGTATTTTGATTCTTGGTACCGCAATGCATATGAGTCTAGGTATCAATGTTGATATTTTTAATTTTTTTAATAAAAATAGAAAATTTTACAAGTAAATTATTTTTTCTCAATATTTTTTCCTATGTATATAATAGTTTTCTCCTAGATAATCCCTAGTATCTACATCCATTAGTACATAAAGCAATTGGGGTTTCTCTATATTAAAATTATATAATATTTCTTAGTTTCTATTTTTTTAATGGCGATCCATAAATATAGGAATCCCTTATGTTTTCATAGTTTATACATTTATTTGATATATATTTATGTAATAAAATATCATATCTACAATTTCATTTAAAATTTTCTTTTTGATTCATCAAAGAGTTTGCTTCATAATATTTTTTTCTTACGTAAGGGATTAATGAGTTTTTCTCCTTTTTATAAGAATTCAATTTGATGGAGTCCTTATTGGGAATTGTACAACATTTGTTGACTCTATTTTTCCACATTTTCAATACGAACTATGAACATTTAGTATGAGATAAATTATATTGATAATGGCCCTTCAATTAGTTTTTCCACTCATGTATTATATACTTATTGATTTTATTATGCTTTGTTTTGGGATCAAATATTCCTTGTGTCTCTCAATAATTTTTGATTTTATCCTTAGGAAAAAGATGGGTTCCATGATATTGAAGCACGGGTCTCAAGTGACATTTGTTACTAAATGGAGTTTGTGATATTTTATAAAATACATATGCTTCGGTCAAGGAAGATAAGTCACAACAAGCATTTAAATTATTATTTATTTTCAACAAAAAAAATTCTAGTCAAAATAAATGGAATCATGTTTTTGTTTGTTTCCCCAATATCAATTTCTTATTGATTTATTTTTTCCCTACTGGAAAATAATTTTCTCATTTTTTGTCTATAGATTCAACTATAATTTCTATATTGATCCTGAGGATGTTTATGATATATAGAAATATATCCATGTACATTTTTTCAATGAATGATTTTATAAAATAGTGTAATCTACGTATTAACCAAATACTTCTTTTTTTTAATATTGGCCACAGAGTTTTCCATAATTTTTGTTTTTTATCATTCAAGTTTGTATTGTTAGGACTAATAATATTTAGATTTGGAGTTAGAATGAGTTTTTTTCATTTTTAATCTATTCTAATTGATTCCTAGTTGTGATTCTTCTATCAATAAGATCTTTGATTTTCTTTTCTATAAGTAAATTATACGTCCAATTCCTGGATTGAATTTGTATAAGAAATTCTTATGTATTTTTATTACTTATGGATTTTTTTTCATTCAACTTGTTTTTATTTAATTCAAAATTCCAAATTGTTTATCATTCCTTTTCTAACTAGAAATATTTTTAGCGCACCCTTTGTTTTTTCTTTGAAAGTTCTTATAAATCATTTTCTTTTTCTTTTTAAAACTTTCAGAATTAGAATACTTTTTTTCACTTTTACATAGTCTTTTTTAATTCATTAAAAATAGGTTTAAAAAAAGAAGGTTGTTTTCGTGGAGAACCAAAGGGGATTTCAGCTTCCATTCCCCAAATTGTTAAAAAACAAAAATTGTCCTTTTCTTCTTTTTTATCCCAACGAGAGTCTCGTACTTTAGATCCTTGCCATGGTTTTAGACGAAAGGGATATATAATTTTTATCTGAATACCATTTGTTAACCAATCTTTTGGAAATTCATTTTATGATATTGGAACACCGTTAAAAGTACATTTAATATGCATTTCTTTATTCCAATCACTCAAATCCTCATACCACTCAGGGAATTGAAATAATAGCATACGTCCAATATTTTTAGTTATTATCAAGAAAGATAATTTAATGTATTTTCTCAAAAAGGATTGAATCACTAACATCGGCCCTCTTATTGTTTGAGTAAATATAATAGTATCCCAAGCTTCTAATATTGATATACATTCATTTTCCTTCTTTTTTCTTGTTCTTTTATCTCCCTTTCTCTTGCTTCTCCTTCTTCCACAAATCATAATTGACATTCACAATTTCCGATTCTCTAACCATCCAGTTTCTAAGAAGGGGATTCACCATTTCAGAAAAATCACAAGAAAAAAAGTTTTATCGGTTTGATCAAAAAGTGTTGAATGTGCATTTGCTTGAAACATTTCCCAAATAATTGTTTTACGTCTTTAAGCATGCATGGATCCTTTGATTAGATCTCGATGAAAGTCTGATTTTTGTGAGTAACGTATCAAAGATACCTCTTCCCCCTGATCACCGTTACTACTACTAGTATCTCTATCTTGATCCTTATGAGTATGAATTACCACACGTTTGCCTTTTCTTGAATGAATTTCACGATCTTCCTTTGACTCTTCTTGATTTTCTTCTTCCCCGTGTTGTTGTAAGTCCTCAGTTAATTTGTATGACCACCTAGGCACTTTTTTACTAATTTCTTCTATTGTTAGAAATTAATTTATAATTGTTTTGTCATTTCAATCATTTGTAACTACATCAAAAGATGTTGATAATACTTCTTTCTCAACAAACGGAATCCTTTGATCTTCAAATTCTCTATAAGTGTAATCATTAGGAAGTATACTATGAATCTTGTTTATCCAAATATTTTTATGGAATCTCGTGTGATGGAGTCCTTTGTATTTGCAGAAGATATTAAATCCTTTATCATGGAACTTGAATAGAATTTTTTTTATTTTTAGACGATATGGACCATTTAAAAAAGGATCGTACTTTTTAAGCAAGTATCATTCTTCATTCTCATCATTATATAATCTTATCCTTTTTTCTAGCCCATCTAGAACAATACCTCTCGTTTGTTTTTCTATAATTTTTACTCTATTTATTAATTTATTGTTCAAGTTGTGTTTTTTTCTTCATTGAT
Source organism: Alisma plantago-aquatica (assembly GCA_963693085.1). NCBI lineage: Eukaryota > Viridiplantae > Streptophyta > Magnoliopsida > Alismatales > Alismataceae > Alisma > Alisma plantago-aquatica. The sequence goes on from OY856415.1 coordinate 524,934,597, forward strand.
ATAAACCCAAGAATTATATAAATTGTTATTTTCATCTAATAGTTTTTCTATCGTATATAAAGACATCTTTTGTTCTATCATTTTTGAAAAATATACAAACTAGGCAGGTATGTAAAAGATATTTTATGTTTTCCATCACCAGGGTATGTATAAAAAGATATTATGACATTTTGTTTTGTACAACATTTTCAAATTCATCATCTTTTATATATCGAATGGATAGTTATATCGTTGATAATCAAAAAGAAAAGTGACAAGAGGTCTTTCAAACCATAATGTTTTTTCTTCTTGATTTTCTAATTCACTTTCAAATTCCCAAGGATCTTGTTGATAAATATCAAGATAAGAGTAACTACCAGAGCTATTTGGATCCTATTTAGTCCATTTCAATTCCCTTATTATTACTTTTACATTATTTTCTTCTTGATTTTCTCCCTATTCCTCTGTTTCTATTGAGGTTTCGCTCATTTTCATAGTCACAATGGGGAATGGCATCCTTCTTAAATAGTAGACACTGGTGATAAATAATAAAATACTAAAGGTTCAAGCTATTAAATTTTTCAATTCAAACACAAGATACTTATTGGATCTAATATAAGAACAATCCATAATAATAAAGATTTAACCCATTTTAGGAATAGAATATGACCATTAACCAGCCAACAAAAGTACCTTTTATAAATAATGCCTTATTGTTACACCAAAACATATAAATGTTGACTAATCTAGCTAATGTTGAGCTTGGTAAAATGAAATGGTTGGATAATTGAAAAATTAGATTATTCAGGAATACACATTGAATGCTAAGATTAGGTATTGCATTTTTGGTAGTGGATCCATAATAAAAAAATTATGATTGTTCCACAAGAAATGAAATAAAAGATAGGGTAGAACTAGGACAGTTATTGTATGGGGTCTACCCAATGCTAGATGGAGAGGCGCATAATAGATCAATATGAACATCATGAGCTCTCCCGTGATAAAACCAGTTGTTGCTGATATCTCCTTCTCTGTTCCTTCTTCCAAAACTCGAGCTCGGAGAAGGAAGAGATAAGAGGCCACTATGGAGAATGTGGTCAGAAATCCATAATAGAGTCCGACCACAACGACCGAATTGATTATCTTCATGCATAAGGATAATATGTTACCTAGTAGAAAAGATTTCAAAATCATCACAAACCTCCCTTGTTTCTTTTCTATTGCAATTTCTCGATTATTATATGATGATTTCTTAACTTTCTATATATGGAAAGAGATTGACTATAAATTACATCTCTTATGTCAATGATACTAAAGGGATATTAAATTAATGGAATTGGGATATAGATGGAATATAATGAAAATAGGACCACTTTGAGGTTCCTTATGAAATGAGGCATGGAACGATGTCATTACAAAGAAGTTTCGGGAGTTACGAAGGAAGTTTCGGACTCATATTGTCATGGGTTGAGAACGGGAGCTGAACTCTATGCGATCGAATATCTTGTTGTTACTCAGTAGCTCAGTGGTAGAGCGGGCAGTTGTTAACCGATTGGTCGTAGTTTCAAATCCTGCTTGGGGAGATTTTATTAATTCTTAATTTTTTAATTAAGAATTGAATGAAAGGGCTCGCTTTGCCCATTAGAAGTTGAGAATAAGTAACATGTTCCCTAGTCTTTATTTATATTGCATTCTATCCCGTCATATCACATTCTCTTATGCGATATTTGAGAATCACCATCACGTCACGTCAATACCTTGCATAGGTCTGAGATAATCCCTTGTAAAGTAAATAGCCCCAAGGCTATTTACAACTAGACAATTAAGAATTCTCAGATGGTGTGTACTAGTAGTGCACCACAGATGCAGTCATCGATTCTCCCAATAGGCCACAATTACCGTAAGCAAACATATTCAACTAATGACTAGGAACACATTTTTGCTATGCTGCTAATACTTGTACTTTCTCTACTATTCTGCCCAAGCCTGGATGAGGAAGAGTTACAGGGAGTAAAACACAAATATGAGGATTTGAACTGGGTGTACTATACGTAATTATAGTCTCATTCACCATAAAGAAAACATGATAAAAAAAGGTAAGGTGATTTCATTTCGACAAAAAACCCATAGTTTTGCGTCTGTGACCCTGATCATGATTTTTCTACCCCCAGAGTAGAGGTAGAGTAGAGGTAAAGGTCCTTCCCTTTTGTACTGGTTGTGGGTGAGGAGGGATTCAAACCCCCGACACTGTGGTTCATATCCATGTGCTCTAATCCTTAAAGCTACAGGCCCCACCCCATCTCCACTGGCCTCTTCCCGAGAGTACCCCCAAAAAGGAACCTTTCCTCTCCTCAGCCATTTTGGGTTAAGAAAATGTGAAAGCGTGTTTCTCTCTAGAAGAGAAGCGCGTTCCAAGGTGTGAAATGGGAGAGAACAGATGTCATAATTGGGGTTTTGAATTGGAATAAGAATAAGATGACATTTTTCAAATATCAAAGTCAAATAAGAGGTGTTAAGCTTTTTATCATTCTGGCATTGAGATATTTTTCCGCAGGACCTCCCCTACAGTATCGTCAACATAGTAGAGTTTAACCACCAAGTTCAGGATAGATTGGTGTGGTTCCTCTACGCCTAGGGCACCAGAATATCAAACCATGAATGAAGAAAGGTATGAGAGAAAAGTATACTGTCTAATGATTGTGAGGCTTCAATTCTTAACTGGAAGGGACACCAAAGGCCTCCGCCCTCTCTCTCTATCAAGGGATGGGGGGGCGAGCTTTTTTGGTTTTTTCATATTGTCAAATAGTTGAATAATGAAAATAGCTGGCGAGTGTAATTGATCAGTTCATGTAGAAACAAGGTTCAAATCTCTTTGTCTGTAAGGATGCCTCAGTTGCATACATAACTGCACTTTCACTTGACACCTATCGTAATGACAAACAGCTCGTCTTTTCGTGACCTTATCTTGAATTATCAATACTTCTTTCGCTCCATCCCTGCGGGGGTAGAGAACATGTCATTGTCTCGGTTGTGCTTGCGCTACCGGAGGCTCCGGGGAAGTCAGAATAGGAGAACACTCATCTTGGGGTGGTCTTACTACTTAGATGCTTTTAGCAGTTATCCGCTCCGCACTTGTCTACCCAACATTTACCGTTGGTACGGTAATTGGTACACTAGAGGTGCGTCCTTCTCGGTCCTCTCATTCTAGGGAAAGGTCCTCTCAATGCTCTAACACCCACACCGGATATGGACTGAACTATCTCACGACGTTCTAAACCCAGCTCACGTACCGCTTTAATGGGCGAACAACCCAACCCTTGGAACATACTACAAACCCAGGTGGAGAAGAGCCGACATCGAGGTGCCAAACCTTCCCGTCGATGTGAACTCTTGGGGAAGATCAACCTGTTATCCCTAGAGTAACTTTTATCCATTGAACAATGACCCTTCCACTCAACACCATTAGATCACTAAGGCCGACTATCACCCCTGCTCGATGGGTGGGTGTTGCAGTCACGCTCCCTTCTGCCTTTGCACTCGAGGGCCAATCTCCGTCCGGCCCGAGGAAATCTTTGCACACCTCTGTTACCTTTTGGGAGGTCTACGCCCCATAGAGATTGTCTACCTAAGGTTGTCCCTTGGCCCGTAGGTCCTGGCACAAGGTTAGAATTCGAGCTCTTCCAAAGTGGTATATCACTTATGGCTCGCCCCCCCCCCCAGAAGGAGGCCTTCTTCGCCTTCCACCTAACCTACATAGGAAAGGCCCAAAGCCAATCCCAGGGAACATTGAAGCTTCATAGGGTCTTTTTGTCCAGGTGCAGGTAGTCTGCATCTTCATAGACATGTCTATTTCACCAAGTCTCTCTCCGAGACAGTGCCCAGATCATTACGCCTTTCATTCGGGTAGGAACTTACCTAACAAGGAATTTTTCTACCTTAAGACTGTTATAGTTAGGGAAGCCGTTCAGCGGGGCTTTGGTCGTCAGCTCCCCTGTTATCAGGTCACTAATTTCCTTGACCTTCTGGTACTGGGTTGGTGTCAGCCCCCATACATGGTCTTATAACTTTGCGAAGACTTGTATTTTTGGTAAACAGTCACCCGGGCCTGGTCACTGTGACCCCCTTTGTGAGGAGGCACCCTTCTCCTGAAGTTATGGGGTTATTTTTCTGAGTTCCTTAGAGAGAGTTGTCTCACGTCCCTAGGTATTCTCTACCTACCTAACTGTTTTGGTTTCGGGTACAGGTACCCTTTTGTTGAAGGTCATTTGAGCTTTTCCTGGGAGTATGACATGGGTTACTTCAGCGTCGTAGCACTTGGTACTCAGACATTGGCTCGAGGAATTTTCTCTACCCCTTCTTACCGTAAAAAAGTAGGGTCACATTGTGTCCTTGAACCGATAAACATCTTTCAACTAACCTAGCCTCTTCCGTCCCTCGGGACTAACAAGGGGTAGTACATGAATATTCACCTATTGTCAATCAACTATGCCTTTAGGCCTGATCTTAGGCCCTGACTCACCCTCTGTGGATGAACCTTGTGGAGGAACCCTTAGGTTTTTGGGGGCATTGGATTCTCACCAATGTTTGTGTTACTCAAGCCGACATTCTCACTTCTGCTTCATCCACACCGGCTTGTACAGGCACTTCCCTCTAAGGCGGAACACTCCCCTACCGATACTTTTTCACATCCCACAGATTCGACAGATCACTTAGCCCCATTCATCTTCGGTGTAGGAGCACTCGATCAGTGAGCTATTACACACTCTTTCAAGGGTGGCTTCTTCTAAGCAAACCTTCTAGCTGTCTCTGCACCCCTACCTCCTTTATCACTAAGTGATCATTTAGGGGCCTAGCTGGTGATTTGGGCTATTTCCCTCTCGACGATGAAAGTTATCCCCCATCGTATCACTGGCCAACTTTGACCCATGTTATTTTGGGGTCATAGCTAGTATTTAGAGTTTGCCTCGATTTGATACCACTCTCGCGGCCCGCATTAAAATAGTGTTTTACCCCTAGATGTCCAGTCAACTATTGTGCCTCAACGCATTTTAGGGAGAACCAGCAAGCTCTAGGTTTGAGTGGCATTTCACCCCTAACCACAACTCATTTGATGATTCTTCAACATCAGTCGGTTCGGACCTCTACTTAGTTTCACCCGATCTTCATCTTGGTCATGAATAAATCACCCAGGTTTGGGTCCATAAGTAGTGACAACCGCCATATGAAGATTCGCTTTTGTTATGGCTCTGGTGGGTTCCCTTAACCAAGCTACTATCCATGAGTTGCCGACTCATTCTTCAACAGGAACGCGGTCAAAGATCACATTTCTTCTCCCACTGCTTGGGAGCTTACAGTTTCATGTTCTATTTCACTCCCCAACGGGGGTTCTTTTCACCTTTCCCTCACGATACTACTTCGCTATCGGTCACCCAGGAGTATTTAGCTTTCCAAGGTGGTCCTTACTGTTTCACACGGGATTCCACGTGCCCCATGCTACTTAGGTTAGAGCATAAACTAGTGATGTTTTTGGCTATTTGACTCTCACCATCTAGGGTGTAACACTCCACTGCTTCACCTAGTAGTACGATGCTTGTATTACTCTCCCACAAACCCATTTTCACAGTTTAGGTTGCTCCCAATTCTCTCGCCGCTACTACGAGAATTGTTTTTGCTTTATTTTCCTCTAGCTACTAAGATGTTTTAGTTCTCCAGGTTGTCTCTTGTCTACCCATGGATACAGCAATAGTTCGAAAGGGTAACCTATTTGGGAATCTCCGGATCTATGCTTATTTTCAACTCCCTGAAGCATTTTGTCGCTTACTATGCCCTTCCTTGTCTCTGGGTGCCTAGGTATCAATCGTAAGCCTTTCCTTGTTTGAACCTCACCATTTCATATAATAAGGATATTCCATCCTAAGATGCTGCTAAATGGAAGGATCTTATCAATGTCCATGAATGATAAATCATAGATCAAACTACTGAATCAGAAAAATTGAGTGATATCATAGTATTGGCTAAGTACACGGGCTGGAGATAAGCGGACTCAAACCGCTGGCATCCGCCAAAGGGTAAACCACCGCCTCTCAGGCCTCCCCGACTAATTCTACCATAGAGGCCAACAATAGACAATAACTCCCCCATGAACATAGCTTACAACTTTCATCATACTGTTCTCACCAAAGAGCAACTCTTCTCAAAATAAGAAAAGGTACTGAGTGGGAATCTCATTCTAAGGATTGGATTCGTGTGGTTCCAGAGGATCTAGCTTAAGGAGAACCAGGAACAGAGAGCTCTCCCCCTTTTCCACCCAACTCTTTGAATTTAAGAATACTAGTTTTGGTTTTAAGAATGAGTGATTGCCCTTCTCCGACCCTTATTGTCCAACTGAAGAGCGGACTGCTAATGTGTTCCACTTATTGATATTGAACAGGGTCTATGGTCAGTCTGCAACCCCTGGATGCTGAAGGCATCCATGGGGTGATCTCATAGTTCCTACAGGGTGGAGACGATGGGGTCGGTCCATGAATTTTCTTTCCTTTTTCCATATTTAGCTCAAAGGGTTGAAAGGAGATAGTACATCAAGTTGTTCGCAAGGGCCAACTTGATCCTCTTCCCTAGGCATCCCAGATGAGGGAACCCTATGAGAGCCGTCGACTCCAACAATCGTCCATGTACAATCCATACTAGATCTGACCAACTGTCCATCCTACCCCCTCTATGTTTT